>OX155685.1:1799200-2999200 GCA_944547425.1 Eupithecia centaureata | reverse complement strand
CAGTAAGGATAGGTAGGTAATGTATGAAGTCTATGAAAAGTCTAATGATGATGATAATGATGATAGAATCATAATCAGCATCATACTATAAAGTGTTCATTCATTCATATTGTACTACAAAATCTTTAGACTCTCTACGAAAACAATGTACTGTTTTCGTACCTCTACGATTGTAGTACAGTAGAGCTATATTTTGGATAAGTATGCGTTCACCTTTAGATGTATTACTTCACTCTTTAGGGATCATAGACGCGAACCGATATTTCGTTAAAATTGGATCAGCGGAATTTCGATGGTATTCGGTTGTAATCATGAAATGTGATATCAAAATGGAGAGCATGTCTAATTTTTTGTTTGGATATTTGTTTAAAGTAACGACATTGATATTGGTAGATATACGAGTTTTTATTTCGGTTTTCTTACGCGACGCTTTCTTTTTATACAATATCTGACATGTAATATTTCTTTGTAAAACTTTTTGGGAAAATATTTACCTACACCTATGAAATGAACTAAGTAAAATTAAAATACGTCTAGTTACATGTTATCATAAAACCGAGGGGAATGATATCAAAATATATGAGGTCTATCAAGCATATGCTCAGCTGTGTCGACAATGGCTAATCATGATGATGATGATGTCTGCAGCAAAGCAGCATTGCTTTATTTCAGTCTGAAAGTATAATTAAAATTCTGAAAGTAAAGTGTACAATTTATTTAACTGTAATAAAACTTCTTAGAACCCGAAAATCTTTTACAGCCTCTTTTCAAAACCAGGCACTTTAAATTTATTTGCAACTTACAGCCCCGTAAATACCGAGCGAGCTAACGTTACAGTTTGGCGTGCCTTTCACATAATATCCGGCGGAAATTTGATTTTTCCGTATCCAAGTTATACTAAGAAAAATAAGTTTAAAAATTGGGGAATCCACACAGCTTCATCTAGCCCTAAGCTAAGCTGAGCTAGTGTTATGTGTTCTAGATAACTGATATACTTAATACATTATGTACATACAGCCGATGTGATGAGGCGGGAGAAAATCCGGCTGTGACGCAGGAGGTTACGAGTTCGATTCCCGCCTTGGAACAAATAGCTCTACAAATATTTATTCGGAGCTACTGGTGGTTTTCTATGTATTATAAAGAAATTATATCTAATGTATTGTATTAACTATATCGGTCATCTAGTACCCATAACACAAGCTCCACTTAGCTTGGGGCTAGATGGTAAGGATTATCCAGCAACATTTTTTTAAACATGCGATAATATTGTATAAATTTGTTGTAGTACATCTACCCGTTCTTCGAGAGACGAAACATGTTGAAGAATCCACTCCACAAGTTGACTCTCGGCGGTATATTGGCGGGGGTAGCTTTCATCGCTTCGGGAGCCGTCGAGATTTATATTAAGGTAAGTTAATATTTCATTTCTAAGTAGTACAGTAAATCAATACTTAACTTTATTTCTTTAGGCTCAAGTACGTCAAGACGTAAGCCTCAAGTAAGGTGACCTAAAAACGTGCTATTGTCCACTAATTAGGGACTATGGCACGTTTTATAAAAATCTCAGTGTTATTCAGTGGAAATATCTCGGTGATAACAATGGGTTTATCTAGTATCTGGTGCAGCGCATCAGCACTGCCATACAGCGTGGTCATACAGCCAGCGTCTTAGGGATGCTTCTGACTGGTATCGATATGGATTAGTTGAGCTAAATTGAAAATAGAAATGAACTTGCGAATAAACAAATGAAACAAAGTGATAATAACTACCTAGAATTTGAGGTCAGTTTACAATAAAGTCAATACTTACATAAAACTAATATTTTCAAGAATAAGAAAATAAGAAACTAATTAATTAAACTAATTAACTAATTAAGAAACTAATGAATAATTAGTTTCTTGTATTATACATTTTTTATTGTTATATAAATTATAAAGAGATTGAATTCAAAAAATAAAAATTATAAACGAAATTCACTTTAACATCAAACATATTTAGTGTAAAATCAGATTATTAAGAGCATACCAAATACAAGCTATGAAAGTTTATCGACTACTTAAAACGAATTGAGAGTTGTTGAGTATGAAAAAAGGTTGGCCTCGATGTATAATAAAATAAGCAATCACAATATTGTCATCAAAACTTGAATCTCAATGATCCCTGAAGTTATCCTACCCCGCTCAAGTAAGCCGAAGTTATAAGCGGAAAATTGCCTTCAATTGTATGCGTGGTGTCCGCATAGCTAAGTTGTGGCACACATAATCCTGAGTCCTTAGTATGACTTGTATTAGTTTATGATGACGAAAAAGTTATCGTTTTTTTCCATAATATTTGCAGCGCCTCTACCGAATAGAGAGTAACTAGTTTTTGCTTACTATTATTTGGGGTATTTTTTTTGAATAATTTCTTCCTCGTCAATAAAAGTAAATTTCAATTGTAAAAAAAGTGAATAGTTTAGTTTCTCGTAGGCTCCTAGGATATTCGTTTCATGGACTCTATATTAGCTTTGGAATGGTAATGGGAGATTTGACACAGGCCATTTTCGCGGAATATTATTATTATTATTAAATAATATTATTATTGTATTAGGTATAATTATTTATTTAATTCGTTTTTTAAAAATACAAGCGAGATAGATGTTAAAGTCTACCAAAAACTATTTTCGTAATCAAACTGTATACTGGTACTAAGCGTACGAGTGTGGTTTACATCGCTTGGTTCAGTGAAACTTGGCATGAACTTGGCTAAGCTTATGGCTGTAGGGTAGTTAGGTAAATGTACCATACAATTATTTGCCTAGATCTGATCTGATTTGAGTTGTCTTCTAACTAATATTATAATTAAAAAGTTTGAATTTGATATTACTTAACGCCAAAATTACTGAACGGGAATTACTTAACGGGAATCAGGCTGAAATTTTGCATTGACCAGAAATCAAATCAGAAATCAGAAATCAAAATCTTTATTTCTTTAGGCTTACAAAATAAGCACTTAGACAAGTCAAATTTAATACTACCTATAGGTACATAGTTATCAAAATAATATAAGAAATAAAGTGATAATTGATGTTCAGTTCGCCTCAGTTTTTTGTCCACTAGTGGAAGAGGCGAAATAGAAACCACTAGCATGTGTATAACTTATGTGTCTAATACATGTTTGCCTTATAAATAATTACATACTATTGTCCATGTGGAACTGAGCGACATCTGGCCAAGCACTAACGTCATTGATGTAATCATTTATGGAGTAATATGCCTTCTTGATAAGATTTAGTTTTATGTACTGTTTAAATCTACGAATAGAAAGTTCAGTTGCTTCAGATGGAAGCTTATTATAGAAGCGCACACAATTACCCATAAATGATTTCCCCAGTTTTCGTAATCTAAATGAAGGGATGTGTAGTTTGTCCTTGTTTCTTGTATTTCTATTGTGAACATCACAATTTTTCAAAAAGTTACTCTTGGTTTTGTGTGTATACATTAAATTTTCATAAATATATTGCTAAATTACAGTTAGAATATTTATTTCTTTAAATAATTCCCTCAAGGAGTCACGTGGCTTTAATTTATAAATTGCACGCACCGCCCTTTTTTGGAGAACAAAGATAGTCTGAATATCAGCTGCCTGTCCCCATAGCAAAATACCATAAGACATAATACTATGGAAGTAACTATAATAAACTAATACCCAGAATAGAACAACACAAGGACTATTTTTTATTCCATAAATGAGTTCCCATAAGGTAGAAATAGCCTTTAAACGTTTTTTTAGAAACAAATGCGTGTCTGGGGGCAGAAACTATATAGTCATTGCAAAATAAAAAATTAGAGGTCTACAACTTAATTGAAATAAAAAGCATATAATTTATTACTGCTATCAAATAAGTTTTGTTTTCGGACCAACAGAATCGACGCCACTTTGTTACGTCTTAAGAGCTATAAATGCATGTTTAGTTATTTTAATTTGCAGATGACTATAAATTTATTTATTCATCTTTTTCCTTTCAGACAACATACCCCAACCTCCCCACTCAAGGACAATGCCAACTACGAATCTACAACGGCAACCCATGCTCAGTATCCATAGAAAACCACAAAGAGAACATACAATACACAATCCCATCATTCTACGTCTTCCAAAAAGAGATTAAAGTACAGGGATTAGATAACTTAAACCTCATAATGGGGGGTAGTTGTATCGAACCGAAGGAAGAGAGGTTTCTTATTGAAGAGAAGAGTGCTATCTCTTTCTTTTTGATGGGAGATGAGGTTATAAGGTACAGAGATAATGTGGATAAGAGTAAATCTGGATTTCCATTTTTAAGGTAAAGTTATACAAGTTTATTTATTTACGGTGCTCATGAGGGAAGGCCTATGTCCAGCTTTGAATTATTAAATAAATAAATAATAATGTTTGACAGTCCACATAGCACCATCTACCTCCCAGCTAAGCAGAGCTTTTTTCATTGTTGTGGGTACCTACTAGATGACTGATATACATAATACAATACATTACACAGATAGATATGTTTTATTATATAAAGAAAACACCCAGAACACCGGATCAAATATTATACCCATTACAAAAAAAATTACCAAGGCGGAAATCAAACCCGCAACCTCCTGAGTCACAGACAGACCTTCCCCTACCGCGCCACATCATCGGTCGTCAATTATGAGGAAATATTTTGATAAATAGATGGTGATGATGACGATCTGAACACTATTTTTCTCTATATTATATTACTACGGTCTGTGCTTGGCCAAGAAATTCATAAAATAACGTGGAAAAAAAGGTTTACAAAAGGACACGATTTTCTGGAAAAAAGTTTTCCCCTCAGCAATAAAATTGAATTCCGCACAGAAAAGTTGGACATAAATCGGTTGTCCAATTTTCATCGACAGCCAACCGGAAATGTTTCGTTTTGTTAACGCTTTGATCCGGAAACATTACTAAATCAGGTTGATATTTATCTACAGGTCAAAACATAATGATGATTGATGGTTTTACACGTGATCGTTTTGGAAAAGTTATTAATTTAAGGGATTTTATTGTAATTTTGGTTGAAAAGAAATATAAAATAAGAGTTTTTTGGACTGTCTTCTGAAATGCAGCTAAAAATAATATCACATAAATTTTAGATCCAAACTTTCGCTATTATAATCGCGCAAGTTTGGATTTGGATGCACCACATCCATCCATCCATCCAAACTTTTGAGATTATGATCGCGATAGTTTGGATGGATGGCTGAAATAATATAATAACTTTTACTGAAAAAGATATAAGACCAAACATTTTGACATCAAGGGTCCCCAATCTAGGATAAGCATACTTCATAAATCCAACCAACACTACCCTAAATCTTTTTTAAGGTTTAATTTTGGCGACACCTAAATTAATATAATAAGTTCTTACATCGAATGCAAAACATCAGCTTATTTCCAGATTTCTAATATCATCAAACAACACCGACCTAGCACTCTACAATGAAAGGAGGAACGAAATTGAAAGCCATTTCAACGTAACTGGAGCTTCCAGACAAATGGAGGTCTTCACCTCGACGTATTCGCTGAGGTCTGGTAACACAACGTTTATGGATGATATCGAGCTCGAGAGTGGTGGGGTCTATACTATACTAGTCGGGAGAAAAGGGAATAAACAGGTAATAATAATTATTTAACCTCAAAGATAAGCTGCTGATTTTCCTTAACTTCTCTAAACAAAGTATCAAAGTTATCACATAGCTCAAAGACATGCTGAAGTGATATTAGACCGGATTAATCTCGCGAAGAACCGAAAACCGCTGGGTAAACGTGTTCTCATTAGACTGCGACTCGAAAAACATAGTGTCGGAAGCGCTCCAGCCAGGTGGCTGTAAAACATTACAGGCAGATGTTGGATGCGGATATGGCAAGCTGAAGACGGGAGGCTATGTCCAGCACTGGACTAATATTAAATTGATGATACGTGGAGGAAGCCTTAGATTTAGGCTGCCATAAAATATAGCCGTCTGGAAGAAATTCCAGCAAAGGATCATTACCGTTAATTACTATTGTAATGTGTGTAACATTCCTGTAATTACAACTACATAATTATACCTAATTAATATTGATGAAGGGTTTTTGCTTTAACTACCACGATTAGCAGGCGGATTAGTTATCGCAGTGGAGGTGTTTATAATACACAGGATGATGAAGTCCTTCCTCTGAGTAGTAGTAGTAGTAGGAGGGATCGATTCTTACGCTACGACCGCCGTGATTTTTTATCTCTAGCATATTATATAACGACAAGGCGACGTTTTCTTACAACCGTCGCGTTTTCCGAAGCGGTTCGTTCATTATACTTCATCAAAAAAGTGAAGTCAAACTTCGTTAAAGAATAATTTCTGGGAAAATACGACAGCACAATTAAACTTTTGAGCCCTTCTTAGTCCTCATCAGCCTTTTTATTGTTAAACTTGTACAAAGATTTAGATTTATCTTGCCCCACGTTGGGCGCCAATTGGATTAAAGTGTTCCCTCGTTGGGCGCCAAAATCTCAATGTTACCTAAGTTTACTTTTTTAGGTGCAAAAAATGTTCGTGACGACGCAACCGAATTCAATAACAATGGCTTTATTGTTGCCGCAGTTCTTTATCATGGCAATCGCTGAGGTGAGACCAAAACTTTATAAAGCATTTTTGGCGTGAAAATATTATCTTTGACATTTTCCCCTGAGTAAAGGTGAGATTAGCGAGGAATTTCATAATTCATTTATTTATTTCTATAGAAAGCCTATATAATAAGTATTCATTTATATATTTCTATATTAGGCCCTTAGCTAATATAATATAGATATATAATTAGCATAATATGTACAAAATAGGTAAAAGGGGTGTTACACTACACGGTATTCAGGGATCCTAACCCTAACAAAGAGTGGTGTAATAAGATTTAGGGTCCTTATGGGACGGACCCGGACCGACGGACGGATATTCAGGGCCCTGAATAACGTGTAGTGTAATACCGCTTTTAGACGAATCTAGTAGTAACAGATATTAAATAGCCTTCACGGCTGAATGACAATGTAGAGATGAAATACGCTTTGCACAGTCATGCTTTTTTCACATAGAAGTTATTTAGAAAAAAAATCACTAGTTTATTTATAAAAATATTTTGAAATTCAAGTAAAACAAAATATAACAGTATCTATTTTATGATTTAGGTTAATTAAGTAATTCCACATTATAAGATACAAATGAAGAAAATTTTGTAACAAATTAAAGTCTACCTATAAACACAACGTATGAAAATAAAATAATAAGTGGGTTATTCTTTTATATTCAAACGTTGTGTTGAAAATAAACCCCTCTCAAAATCTCAAAAAGAAAAAGCTAAAATTAGCATCCCTTTGTTGACATAACAATAACTATAATTATACGAAAGGAGCAACCAACAAAGAGCCAATAAATTAGCTTCCCCGTGAGCCTTTAATTTTGTTCTCCATTGAAACTTCTCGTACAACTAGGAGTGTGTCGTTATTTCACTAGATGGTTAAATGAACCGTTAACAGGATTCCACAACGATAACGTTATGCCACGATTCAATAACTATCTATAAACGATCCTTAACGATCTTCACGCACAACGACGATAACGAATTTCAACGAAACGGCGACGTGCGTGCACCGCAACGTTCGCGAAGACGCTAAACGGATCGTGAAATCAAAACCAGTGAAATGGCGAGTGATTGAATATAAGCTATCGTTAAATTTTGGTTTGTGAGCGAATGAGTTAGTGAACCGAACACGTCAATTTGGTTTAGTTTGTAAACCACTGTTATTTCGTTGAGCGACTTTAAATTTGATTGTTGAGTGAAAAATAAATACATGCCTAAAAGTGTAAAAACAAGACCGGAAAAAACAAATCATAAGTTGTACAATAGGTGGCCTTATCGCTATGAGCGATTTCTTCCAGGCAACCTTTGGATGGACATGGAGTGGAAGCGTAAAGTGAATGTTAACGTAAGCTTATCGTCAAAATCTAGTTTTATAAAAAAATTTAACGTTGCCTTAACGTCAACATTCACCCGTTCAGCTACATCTCTCGTGAAATTCTCATCGTCCAAGTTTTTAACGATTCTTAACGATAGATAGTTATTTTAACGGTTATCGTTGACCATTAGATAGTTTCGTTAAGTGAATGGAAAATCTTTTAGCGACCCACTCCTACGTACAACATAAGCTAGTTATTAACCTCGTGCAAGTGCTTCTACGACCGCTGTGGCGCAGCGGGCGAAGGTCCACCTGCGTCAAGATTATGGGTTCGATTCCCGCCTTGTGACAAATGTTTGTACGATCTGAAAATACTTGTTCAGGGTGTTTTGAGTGTTTTCTATGTACAGTAAATAATATCTTATGTAATGTATTGTATCAGTCATGTAGTTCGCATATAACTAGTTCTGCTTAGGTTGGGTCTAGCTAGATGATGAGGTCTGGATAAGGTAAATAAATAATGCTGGACAAGTATTATTTATTTATTTAACTCTTTGTTACACCCTTTGAGAGATATAAGAGAAAATCGAATTCCATGTATAACTTAAAATATTTTCAGCTATAAATGGACTCTCAAAGAGAGTTGTTATTTTATCGAACAATGTACCTACATAAAACAGAACAACTAAAAACAAACTCGAAACCTCAATAACAGATATAATTAAATCCGCCCTCAGGTGTTATTCGCAGTAACAGGGAACGAGTTCGCCTTCAAAGAATCCCCTGAAAGTATGAAAGCTGTGATGACGTCAGTGTGGCTACTCACCGAGGCGGTCGGCAACGTGATTATTATCGTCATTACCAGGCTCTCGGCTAATATACCTCAGGTACTTTTTATTTGCGCTATTTTTATCTATTTGGGAAACACTGATATATGAATATTTCAAAAATAACCTATAATATTGTCATGACACTGCCATTTTCTGAAAGTTTCAAGTTTTGATATTTCAGTTTGATTACCTTTTCAAAAAAAGAACGAGTTAATGTTGCCGTAACAGACATTTGAATTTACCCATATTCTCGTGTATAGGTAAGCACGTTGGACATTACTGGGTTAACAACACAATACAGTAATAGAGATAGATTATTTTACTTTTAGAGATACTGTAAATATTAATTATATTACGATACATTGTACGCAGAGACTGAACATGTCACGCTTGGGTGGGTGACGCCGACCTGATTTAGCGTCACCGATCCAAACGTCTTTCAGCATCGCTATGTCGGATATTATTAAATCAAATCAGTTTATATCGTGGGGTCAGTCACAAGCCCAGGTTTTCTACAAAAAACCTATTTCGTCTTTACGAGAATCCCACTTTTGAATTTGGAAACGAGGATGTGGGATTTCCCTTAACGAGCCTATTCATACGAATATGTTACAAAAAGACTCATCAAGGAATTCCTTGGGGATTTCACACTGAATAGGCGATCAAACTCCAACAACCACGTATTTTCCTTCACTATCCCCAAGTTTCACACTATGCATTCAATCCATCAATTTTCCGACCATTACCACTCACAACAAACACAGTTCAAGCAAACTTTTCTTCCAGGAAATCCAATTCTTCATATACACCGGTCTGATGTTCGTCTCAATAGCGGTATTCCATTACCTCTCCCGCGGGTATCAGTTCAGGGGGGAGGGTACACCGAGGAAAGCAAGGAGCAATAGCGAACAGATGTATATGCAGGTGCGGCAGGCGGAAGATTGTTTGGAACATTGATTGATAGAGCTTTGTTCGTAGTTTTGTGTGTTGTGATGTTTAAAGTTTATTTATTTGTAAGAACAGAAATCAAAAACTTTCTACTTTTATTTCTTTTGGCTTAAAAGAAGCACTTGGATAAGATATATTTAATCTATAATTAGCAAATAACATTATGAAGTGGTTATTGATTGTTTACTTAATTTTTTTTAATTTTTTGTGATTTAGGAAAAGAGAAAAATAATAACTTATGTGTTATTGTTTTAGTTTAATAAGTTAAAATTTTACATAATAGTATATATAAATCAATAGTTATCTAATATGTAAACTTAATAGTTTAAGTACCATGTAACACTTATTATAAGTGGATAAAACTTATGTAAAAAACATGTTTGTTTTATTGATTACCTATTATTTATTTATTTATTTATTTATACATTGTTGAATGACTTACTTATTATATGATTTTACAACATAACATTTGTTGATGTGTAACTGAGCGACATCTAGCCTAGCATTACCTAACGTCATTAATGGTATCATTTATCGAGTACCTAATAATGATCTAGTTCTTCTTGATTAGACTATGTTTAAATCTACGAATAGGGAGCTTAGTTGAATCTGAAAATTTAATCGCAATTGCCCATAAATGATTTTCCCACCTTTCTTAATCTACATGATGGGATAATGTTGTGATATGTTTGAGTACCTACACATACAGAGTGTTTTGTTAAATGATTCGATGATGAGGGATTATTGGATAATATACAGCGAAAAGAGATTCGATTAGATATCCTAACTGCCGACCTGACAGTCAAATCAATATCTTTATTTCTATAAGCTTACAAAATACCTACGATACCAGACTCGGATTCGACACAATGGATCGCATATCGAGCACAAGCGGAGAAACCGGAAAATAAATAACATTAATCAAATAATTAAAATTAGAATGATAATACTCTCGTGAATGGTTAGTATTTTTTAATTTTGTGAATGGTATATGTATTTACGAAAATATATTGATCTCAGTTCATATTTTAAAATCCAGTCATCATTTCTTCTCAATTGAAAGTCCAAGAACAAATGATAATAAATAAAAAGAACATATATTTTAAAATTATCGAGCACTATTTTTTGAAAAAAATCTGGTTTGTGTTTACTATTATTGTAAATTGAAAAGCTTTACTTATAAATTACGGGAATTTATAACATCCACCAAATCGACCAATAAATATTTTAAATTTATTATGAGCGATGTTTTCGCCGAAGCAATATTCGGACGAGTCATTATGCGCTGTTATAAAATGATCTTGCTATTGTACCAACCATCATTGTTTCCATTACCCTTCGAAATGTCACGAGGCCCGAATGAAGCCTTTATGAGGCCGTGTGAGCAGGTAATCACACCGCCATTGTTTGGGGAATGAGCACGAACCGCCATTTTTGCGGTTCCACCTCGGCTAACGGGATATTGTTGATTTTGAAAGGATGAAATCACCCGTTATTGACAACAAGGATCAGGCCGTGGCTTCCGTTGTTATTTTTGGAAAAGTTTCAAATCTATTTCTATCTCATGGGAACTGAAAAAAAGATGAAAAGCGTCCTATATTTCATTCCAGGGCTAGAACTAAGTCTCTTAAAATTATTTTCAGCCCAATCTGTTCAATTGTTTTGGCGTGACAGAGTAACAAACATCAAAACATACAAAATTTCGTGTTTATAATATTAGTAAGGATTGATTCCATGAGTTTTATATAGAGTATAAATAATTTTAAACGCAAAGAATTTTAAACACACTTTCATTTGTCTTATTTTTGTTTTCCCAGTGCAATGTGTTTAATAGGTAAATGTTTCGAAGAGAGAAGGAAAACAATAGAATTCTCATAATCACCGTCATAAAATGGGACCACTATGATCAATGTAGTTTTTTCTAAGTAAGCTCGAAGTTGTCATTCGGCTTTAGTGTCTAATCGAATGCACTGCATGATAGAATGTTAAAACAAAACGTTGCAATAATAATAATGAAACTCAGACTCATGAAAAATTTCAGAGGTATTTGCAGTGGTGTCAGTCAGTCATTCAATTTTTTTCAATTTTTTTTTTGGATTTAATTGCTTTTATGTCATTTCTCTATAGACAGTCTGGGTCGTCCATAAATACAATTCCAAGGGACAGCTCCTATCAAATGGCCTACGTGAAAGCATAGAGACCGGAAGCATGACTGAAGACGATGAAACTTAATGGTATCACAACCAACGCACGCAAGTAAATAGAATTGAGGTCTAGAAATGCTATGACCTGTGATCAAAGACATAGGATTCGTATAAATAGGTACTTATTTATTCTTTTCAGATTGTTTTTTTCCAGGAATTTTGGTCAGTTTTTTCTTTGAAAGTTAATGAGAATAAAACCACTCCATTATAACGAAAATATCGATGTATTTCAAAATGTATACCGCAAACATGAAAAAATATGTCAAGAAATGTTTCTGAATAATGTTTTTACATTTTTCAAATTGCGTTCCTCAGAAAATCCTGCAGCGTGCTCTGCAAATTTTTCCCGGAGTTTTCAAATGCTATATTGCTAAGAGCTAATTGAAATTGTTTCTTAAAAAATTCTGTAGGAAAATAGCAATAAAGCTAGAGGGCTATTTATTATTCTAACCGCAACATCAAAATAAGCTTCTAGTCTTGAATTCCTTCCTTTCGTTGTTTTTCATTATTTTCGGCAAAGCCACAAGGCAGACGTATTTTGCCGTTTTCACAAATTTTCTAATCGTCTTTCTGTCACGAATATAAAACACAACGTATTTCTTTGTTATTTACGAAACGTCAGCCCATGCCTCTTTTCATGCATTTAGAAGTAGGTGGTTTACATTCCTACGGTTGAAGTGCTTGTTCGTTGGTGCAAAGTACCTCTGCATTACTACATTTCTGATGAAGGCTGAATAATTCCTGTCATCCATGTGCCACACTGAAGTCACGACAAGTTGACAAAACACGTCGGCTGTCGGCTTCATATTGATACACTGCAATGTCCTACAAACCCGCTGGGCTGTTCTTCCTGGTTCGGTGAATAAGTACACTGAGTCCATAACGCGTTGAGAGAGTTGATGAAATTGAATTTTATAATAATTTGTTTGAAATCATGGATACTCAGGCGAAAAGGTTTCGGGAACCAAAACTGACGTAGATTATCTACCTAGATAAGATGTTACATGGTGGGTTGCAGCTGCAAGATAGCAATGGAGCATAATCATGGAGCTTAATTCGAGCGGAAATATGATACATAAAACATGAAGGTATTTCTTTCCATGCTGTGGGCACAGTGGTTACTAGTGAATAGGGTAATAATTAAGGTCCCACACTAAAAGTATACCTAAGAAAAGTATTTTCTGGGTGAGAATAAAATAAAAAGCTCAATATAACTTTTTGTGACAAACTGTAAATGTTGGCTTCTGACTCCGTTCGTTAAATCTAATTTTAATAAACGATAAAATTAAGAATTGAAACCGCTTGTGCATTCTTTTACAATAAAGAAATATATTTTTGTTTTTTTCCTTTTCATTTTGTACCTTTAAGTGCCTCTGCAGGATAGAGAGTTAATAACTTGGTTTTTTTTGAAAGCGGTTGAATTGTTTCATCCTCATAGGCTTAGAATCTCAAACGAACTCTATTTTAGTTCTTACATCGTTTTGAGAGATTTGTCAGAGACTATTTTCACGGAACATTGTATTTGTCTCACTCTTTTTTATTTTTGAAGAGAGATAGAATTGAAAAGAATTTGTTTATTTGTTGAAAATACACTTTATAAACTTACATAATAAACTTAGACTAAAATAAAAATAACATATTATAGGTATAGATACAAGTTCAAGTCTATCATTCAAGTCGAAATGGTTTTTCTTAATTAAACTAGTTTAAAAAAGCTTTTTTGTTGTACCTTATATTATTGTTTAATTTAGTTTGAGGTAAAAGCTAGAGCTGAATTTGAATTGAAAATTTATTCACAAGATTAAACTAGTTTTAATTAGTATTTTCGGTTATGATAGCAACTTACATAATATGTAAAGTTGCTACTTAAAATTGGGGAGTATGTTAATAATTAACATACTCCCCAATTTCTGAAATGCTTTTAACAATAACGAAACGAAATGCTGTGAAATTCTGTGCAACTTTTACCTGCAAGCTTGCATTGCAACGCTAATACGCAGGAAAAGTTTCATTCGGGACACAAACGAAACTCAATAAACTAGCATCAGCAACATACTTTTGTACCCAGTTCTGTGCAACAATACTATTACAGTTTTTCTCGACCCGCCATTATACAGTGAGTTGTACGCTGTTTTACTTGGAAAAAACAAATTAAGAAAGAAGATATGATTTTTGTAGTACTCGTAGTAGGTGTAGGTATTCATTCTACAAACATTCATAATTCCTTTCGCGATAGGAAGAGAAATAATTTTAGAAAATCACATACAGCGAATCACTTTTTTACGGGATTCTAGATTCACTTAAGGATTGTTTTATGTTTTTAGAAAAAACTAACTTCTATAAGTGCTTATTTTTAAGCATATATATAATACATAAACTTTCTTCTGATTCACCTACATAAAAGTTAGTCAAGTCAAAATAATAAAATAACGATTATTTATTGGGTATTTATGGCGTATCTTTTTATTTCTCCTACGTTTCCATCGCGTTGCAGCGAACGTGGCCACGGGGCGACGATAAAACGTAGGAGAAATAAATCACAAGATACGTGATAAATAATCGTTATTACTTCAACGAATCGCGAAATTTAAGTATACAGTCAACTAGTAATTTTTTGAAGCGTCCCTTCCACTTCTTCTAATGGTAAAACTTGGATTCGATTGGCAGTACCTAAGGTGGGCCGATGACCGTTCACACTATATAGGTACACTAGATAGATGGATAAAAATAATATCTGTTTCTACAGACACGCATACAATTAACTCGGAAACACAATTTAAAACAAAATCACACTAGGTTTAATTTATCAAACAAGCACTTTAAAAAGTAAATAATTACTTAGGAAATAAAATTATGACGGTAAGTTTACACCACCTTAATAAAATAACCTACGTATTTCTTTTGAAATCTTCTTTTGAATATCACTCAGTTGGAAAAATCTTACTTAAGTAGAACACTACAAAAAAGCAGATATAGCTGCCTTACTCTCCGAACTAAGACAAAAGTTTTGTTTACTCCAAAAACCCAGTGCTTAGTAAAGTAACTAAACAACTCCAATATATCATTACATTTCACAATGTTATATTGGGGCTTTTAGGTAAGCATCTTTCACTGTATTTTCTTTGCTAGCTTACTTATTTTTTAAACAAGTGAGTAAAGTATGGATTTCTACTTTTTAGTTTTAATTTGTTACTAGAAATTATGTACTTATACGTAAAACGATACGAGTAGTTTTTACAGAAAACCTTTTTCGAAAGCTCAAACATTTCTTAAAGATTAAGTAGGTAAGTATCGAGTGAGCACTTCTAAGTTGCAAGTTCAGATCTATCTTTGCTTGTTTCCGATGATTGCATTGTACGGAAAATGTTCGAACATAAACTATATCCGTAGATTTGTATCTCCGGTTTAGAACTGGAAACTGGCGATAAAAAAGATTTATTTGTTATTAAAAATGAACGTTACCGTACTATTTGAGTTATGCTTTATATGTTCCTAGAAATACGAATTTTGAAATTATAATCTTGACAAAATGGCTCTGTTATTTAAGTAGTACCTACTATTTTCTCAAAAAATCGAATAATCCAACAAAATAGCTCAATAAAGTAGATAAATGTAAGATAAACTAAAGTTTTACCATAATTGATCTAATACCTACTGTTTAAGATTAATCATAGTAAAAACTTACTGTATATAACATGATAAAATTGTGATACGGTAAAATGGTAAAAACTTCGTTTGTGTTTTATATTATTTCATACAAACTATGTACTAATACTGCCCTTTCGTAACATTAATTCAGCCACATCCAAAACACGTGAACAGGACCTAATAAAACAATTGCTCCTCACGGAGCGGCACAAAGGGCGCAGTGCTTGTAGTAATTGCGACGATAGAGGTAATTTGGAGCAGACATGTAATTAGGCCGCGCTCCCACAACAACGACCGACAGTGAGGTGGTTTCAGCCCGTGAATAATTCGGTGATTGATGCCTTTCTGGTGCCAGTGAACGCCGCCCCAACTCTACTGTCTATAGCCTATCTATATAGTACCTATAGATGGATTTTATATGTTTAACCTTATTAATAACTTTGCGTTGCATTGACCAGACACTCGGAAACCCGTAGAGCCATGGGTACCCCACGGACCTAGGGTGGCTTGAGCCCGTGAATAATTCGGTGATTGATGCCTTTCTGGTGCGAGTGAACGCCGCCCCAACTCTACTGTCTATAGCCTATCTATATATGTAGTACCTATAGATGGATTTTATATGTTATACCTTATTAATAACTTTGCGTAGCATTGACCAGACACTCGGATGATTGTTTAAAAACCCGTAGAGCCATGGGTACCCCACGGACCTTGGGTGGCTTGAGCCCGTGAATAATTCGGTGATTGATGCCTTTCTGGTGCCAGTGAACGCCGACCCAACTCTACTGTCTATAGCCTATCTATATAGTACCTATAGATGGATTTTATATGTTATACCTTATTAATAACTTTGCGTTGCATTGACCAGACGCTCGGATGATTGTTTAAAAACCCGTTGAGCCATGGGTACCCCACGGACCTAGGGTGGATCGAGCCCGTGAATAATTCGGTGATTGATGCCTTTCTGGTGCGAGTGAACGCTGACCCAACTCAGACAGTAGTCTATAGCCTATCTATCCTTACTAACTAATATTATAAACGCGAAAGTTTGTTTGTATGGATGGATGTTTGTTCCTTTTTCACGCAATAACTATTGAATGGTCCCGGCTGAAATTTTAAATAGACGTAGACCTAGTCCTGGAATATAAACAAAGAGTGCCGCGAAGCCGCGGGCATTATTATACTAGTATAGTATAGATTGATTTTATTTAATACTAGCGACCCGCCCCGGCTTCGCACTGTTTTATTATACGTATAAACCTTCCTCTTGAATCACTCTAACTATAAAAAAACAGCATCAAAATCCGTTGTGTAGTTTTAATAATTTAAGCATACATAGGGACAGAGAAAGCGACTTTGTTTTATACTATGTAGTGTTTGATAATGATGTGGAAGGATGACGGTTATTGTCTATTCTTATGGTGCGGCAAAACAGGGCCCTATGGCGCTCATTAGGGGCCCTATGTCCAGCAGTGGACTGATATGGGTTGATTATGATGATGATAACTCAAAATATATTTTATCACGACGATCGAAGTGTCACGGGCTCACGGCGGGTGAAGGTCCGCTTGCGACGCAGGAGGTTGCAGGTTCGATTCCCTCCATAGGACACATGTTTCTACGATTTGCTAATATTTCTTCGGGGTTCTGGGTGTTTTCTATGTGTAACAAAAAGTATCTATGTAATGAATTATATTTATAAAGTATATCAGTCATCTACTAACCTAACACAAGCTCTTCACACAGCATCATCTAGCCCCAAGCTAAGCAGAGCTTGTGTTAGGGGTACTAGATGACTGATATACTTAATACAATACATTACATAGATAGATATTTTTTACTATACATACAAAGACAACTGTTTTATTTCTATAATCTTTACCATGTTAGTTTGTTAGTTTTCGAGTTGGACAAAAACTCGTTTTGCTTTTTATGTTCTAAATAATCAGATATTTTAAGCCTATTTACACAGAATAGTTTTGAAATTTTGTTTGAATATATATTACTGATAGTGTTTGAACCCACTTGGAGTTTTGTTGTTAATACCTACCCGACTGCGTAATTTCCCTAGAGAATAAGCCCTAGATTGTTTTTCATTTATAATCCCTATCCTTTCCAATCTAAATTTCTGAAAAACGTAAGACTAATGATCTGGAACCGTGATGAATGAAGGAAAAAATTAGAGTTAAGAATGATCCATCCACATTTGATCAAAATGAAAGATAAATTGCTGTATAATAAATCTACCTCGTTGTCCCCAATGGTGGATTGAGGGGTATTGGAGCGAATTGCTTCTTTGTTGCTAGATTTATTCATAAAGTGAGATGGCCTAGATTCTTGGCTCTCTAGCTGAAATGGTGAGTTTGCTCTTTATTACAAATTACAAAAAGTTCAAAATACTATCCTAAACTAGCTGAAAAATTTTACGAAGCAGCCACTATTCCAATTCATGGTAAGGCTGAGCCAGGCGTAAATGGACTTAATTACATTACTCCTTAATCTATACTTATAATAAAACTGTAACAGGTCAAATTCTGTACATTGAAGATATTTTGTAAATTTTTTTTGGAGGGCACTCTATTATCGATACTCAAGCCAAAACTGTAATTTTTTTCATTCATGTCTGTCTGTCTGTCTGTCTGTCTGTCTGTATCGTAAACGCGCATCACGCCGAAACTACTTGATGGATTGAAATGAAACTCGGCAAGATTATAGGTCATACTACGAGGAAGGACAAAGGATATTTTTTATCCCGGAATTCAGTAAGGTTCCCCTGGGAGAGAGGGTGAAAGAAAAATTCTTTAACCACGCATGACGCCGAAACTGCTGAATGAGTTGGAATGAAACTCGGGACGATTTAAGTTCATAGTACAAGGAAGGACATGGGATACTTTTTATCCCGGAATTCAGTAAGGTTCCCCTGGGACAGAGGGTGAAAGAAAAATTCTTTAACCACGCATCACGACGGAAGTGAATGAATTCGAATGGAACTCGGGACGATTGGACATGGGATACATTTTATCCCGGAATTCAGTAAGGTTCCCCTGGGAGAGAGGGTGAAAGAAAAATTCTTTAACCACGCATCACGACGGAAGTGAATGAATTCGAATGGAACTCGGGACGATTGGACATGGGATACATTTTATCCCGGAATTCAGTTTGGTTCCCCTGGGCTATACGGGTTTTCAAAAATTTCTAACAGCATCTGAACGACGCGTGTGTACGCGTATAGCCCAGGGGAACCAAACTGAATTGAACTGATAAACGCGTAAGTTTGTAAGTATGAACGGATAGATGGATGGATAGATTGATAGATGGATGGATGTTTGTTACTCTTTCACGCAAAAACTGCTGAACGGATCTGGATGAAATTTGGCACAGAGATAGATTATAAGCTGGAATAACACATAGGCTTTATTTTATCCCGAAAATCCCACGAGAAAGGGAATTACGCAAGTAAAATAGCGAGTAGTCGAAATACTAATCTTGCGCAGACGAAGTCGCGGGCACCAGCTAGTAAATAAATATGTAGTAAAATGTTAATATAAAACCATCATCAACCTATACTAGTCCACATCTGGAGATAGGCCTCCCTTAATGAGCACCATAGCATCCTGTCTTCAGCTGAATCATACGTTAATATTTACTTATGTATATATTTTATTATACTGTGTATGTTACATCTATACTTATAATAAAACTGTAACAGGTCCAATTCTGTACATTGAAGATATTTTGAAATTTTTTTTTGGAGGGCACTCTATTATCGATACTCAAGCCAAAACTGTAATTTTTTTTATTCATGTCTGTCTGTCTGTCTGTCTGTCTGTCTGTCTGTATCGTAAACGCGCATCACGCCGAAACTACTTGATGGATTGAAATGAAACTCGGCATGATTATAGGTCATACTACGAGGAAGGACATAGGATACTTTTTATCCCGGAATTCAGTAAGGTTCTCATGGGAGAGGGTATGAAAGTAAAATTCCTTTACCGCGCATCACGCCGAAACTACTTGATGGATTGAAATGAAACTCGGCATGATTATAGGTCATACTACGAGGAAGGACATAGGATACTTTTTATCCCGGAATTCAGTAAGGTTCTCATAGGAGAGGGTATGAAAGTAAAATTCCTTTACCGCGCATCACGCCGAAACTGCAGAATGAATTGGAATGACACTCAGGACGATTTGAATTCATAGTACAAGGAAGGACATGGGATACTTTTTATCCCGAAATTCAGTAAGGTTCCCCTGGGAGAGAGGGTGGAACAAACATTCTTTAACCACGCATCACGACGGAATTGAATGAATTCGAATGGAACTCGGGACGATTGGACATGGGATACATTTTATCCCGGAATTCAGTTTGGTTCCCCTGGGCTATACGGGTTTTCAAAAATTTCTCACTGCATCTGAACGACGCGTACACACGCGTCGTTCAGATGTTGTGAGAAATTTTTGAAAACCCGTATAGCCCAGGGGAAACAAACTGAATTGAACTGATAAACGCGAAAGTTTGTAAGTATGAATGGATAGATGGATGGATGTTTGTTACTCTTTCACGCAAAAACTGCTAAACGGATCTGGATGAAATGGCACAGAGATAGATTATAAGCTGGAATAAGAAATAGGCTTTATTTTATCTCGAAAATCCCACGGGAAAGGGAATTACGCAAGTAAAATCGCGAGTACTCCAAATACTAATCAAGTGCAGACGAAGTCGCGGGTACCAGCTAGTATCTTATAAAAATATAAATGGTTCCATTCATACATTCATAATCTTTTCATTCATACAGGCTTTCACGTTTAAATAATACCTATTTTGTAAGGATACCTGATTATGTATTACTAAGGCCTTGTTTATAAAATAAATATATTTCATCCATATTGTTCTTTATTATTCTACCACCCACTACTTTTGTAGAAATTACTACCTACTAAAATACCAAGAAGAAATCAGGAGGACAGGAGATGACGTAGGTATCTTTCCGTGCTTCTACCACTGTTATGCTTCTACTAAAGTGCTCTTAGCTCTTCTAATCGTTTCGTAGCTCGTTGCACAGTAGGTACATGACATGGCGAGGTAAAACGTTTGTGGTCTTAAGTATTTTGCTTTCTGATAAGATTTTTTATATCTTAGGGTTATGCTTGTGGCTTTACATGCTTTCTCCTGAATAAAAAGAAGCTTATTCTATGTCTATGCTTAGTCTATACATATATCTTAGAAATTTTGATTACTAAAAGTCTAAATATCCAAACTCAAATAGTATCTTAGCCTACTTGTAGCACGAGGTAAAATAAACAGATAATTTATCTGAATCTGTATGCTTAGTACCTACCATTGAACATAGATGGATAAGAAAAAAGTTTTAGAAAACATGACATAAATACAGTATTCCATGAAATACGCTGCGTCAAACCTCTCAAAACCCTCCTGAAACTATAATCGAGATTGTATGAGACAAAGATTCAATAGTCTACGAGCATGAAACTATTCAACTATGAAAATTATTTCTTCTCTATTCAGTAGAGGCGACAAATATATAGAAAAAGACTAAAACTTTTTGTACTAAAGACTTAGACCTCATTTCAGAGGAGTAGGTACCTACTTCACAAAACGAACAAAACCTCATTATTAAAACAGATTAACTGAGGTTATTCTCATAGTTCGTTCACCATTAATTTTAAAGTTCGAATATAAAAGCACCGCTCATTTTCGGCCAGTGGTAATTGCAATCGAAAAAGTTTGCCAAGTCCATTGAGGCAAACACATTTGCCTCAGTGATTAAATTCTAAAGCCGAAAAGTAATTAAGTTTTAACATGTGATGGGCGTCGATTGAGCTTTAAACCTCAAATTACCTGGCACGAGGGAGTTATCCTACAAAACTTCAGGTTGTTTTGGAAACTTTTACCCCGATAATACAAAAATAGGCAAAGTTGTAGGCAAGATGCCAGGGATGGAAATTTTTAAGGCTTAACTTAAAATGCATAGGACAGTTTCGAAGTTCACAAAGTTTTCTAATCTAATACTTAACTAGTTTCACACAAAGATTCTACACATACCTACAATACTTTTAGTTATACAGGGTGGATATTTAAGATGGGATTGCATAGTGATATCTGGCGAAATTCCACGCATAGGATCCGGTACCTAATGTTAAATATAAAATTAACTGTTATTAATGCGAAATTTTACGTTTGATTTATTTTTACTAGTATCTGCCCGCGGCTTCGCACGCATCATATCTATGAAATCATTTCAAGGCTTTTTCTATTCCGTGGGAACAAACCAGTTTTTTTAGTTTGTGATAATGAGTAGCCTATGTGTTATTCCAGGGCTAGAACCACGACAATTCTAAATACCAACCCGATCCGTTTTTGTGTGAAAGAGAAACAAACATCCATCCATACCATACATCCTAGATCCAAACTTTCGCATTTATAATATTAGTAAAGACATTGCAGTAAGGAAATAGCAGCGGGCGTAAGCAACTTTATCCTCAATCGATCTTATGATTGATGATGACAAACAATAGAAAATGGTAAAACTAATTCTTTGGCCCTTTACGAATTACCATACAGACTTTCACATATTGCTGTATATTGCCGCATGTTACACGGCTTTTCTCTGACAATCTTATTGTCAGATTTGACAGTCTTAACTCGAAAAGTAGTAATTTATGTACCTACATCTACATAATTAGACTTGTAACAATGTTGCCAATAAAGAATCTGAATCTGAAAATCCACCCTGTATATCGTCGACAGCTGACATCCTGATTGCTTCGCATTACACATCGTCGTCACCGCAATTAAAGCTTATCCTTGGTCGGTAATTAAGTTTGATGTTAAATGTCTGATAGTCGGTGAGATAATTCGAAATGGGAATTATTTTACCATTTGGTTTATTCAATAAAAGACTTGAAATAAAAGTTATAGCTGTTAATAAAAGTTATAGTTATATTTCTATAAGCTGTCTCCACTCTCCAGTAATGAAGGAGAAGACTTCTACTGTTTGACAGAGATAAAAAAATGTTTCATGTAAAACAGATTTAATCGCTCTGAAATGAATAAACAATGAAATAAATATTATCATTCATTTTCAGAAATTTGTGTTCTCCTGAAGTACATTTAGACATTACATTTAGAAACCAGCCTCCCAGTCTTTAGTTAGTTTTCCCAACAAATGGATTGAAAAGCAAAATCCTCCATTAAGATCGTATTAAAACGATTATACTTAATAGACGAACACTCTAGGGATCTTATTTTCCATTTCACCCCTTGTTGTTTTCAAAGAAAAGCCGTTAGGATTTTTCCGTTTCTTATTTTATGCTATTAGGTATGTTATAAAATTATTGACTGGCCACAATAAGTAGGTAAGTAAAATGTCTTTTTTAAATAAAATAAAATCGTATTTGTTATTTTTAAGTAGCAGATTGCAAATTATAAGCAACTTAAAATGATTTCCTTTTTACTACTCTTGCTCAAAAAGTTTATTGTCAGAGCGTGACTTAGCAAGCGTACAATTTTATTTTTGGATAAAATTTTATTATCAACCAGTAGGTACCAGACAGCGTTTACATTATCTTACTTCTTACTATTTTTATTATTAAATGGCAAAGTGTGTGTGAACGTTTGTTATAAGTAATCTCCGTAACTACAATGAAATTTAGAAGACCTAGAATAACACATAGGATATTCGGAAATTTTAACCTCTGAGGGGTTAAATAGGGTGGTAAAGTTTGTATGAAAAATTATTATTCCTTGGTTCATTCACTCAAAATTCGGTATAAATAAACTGCAAAGTAAATAATTAAACACTTATTCTTTATTTTACGAAACTACCCCTTGGAGACATGCAATACATTTCTGAAATTTGACAAATAAATTTTCATACGGGCGAAGCCGCGGGGCGCAACTAGTATACTCTAATTGGGGCTTCTTAAATAAAGAACATAAATTTCTAACTGAATTTCTTTTTGAAAATAAAACTGAAAGCTATTTTCGTATTTCGAGTTCTTGGTTATTGTTGGATCGAAGGTAAAAAAGGTGAAATAAAAATAACTCTTGATATTTTAGAATATAGGATAAGTTAAGAACCTTTCACGGTAGAATGCGTAAACAGCGCGTTAGTTAGGTAAAAAAAAAGATGATTTGACGCTTATTCTCTACAGTTTTCTGAATTGAAGGAGAACCAACGTTAAAATTCTTAAATTTTTTAACGATTTACCCCATCACAATAGAAGTTAAAAAAATGTTTTTGTTTAGTGTAGACTGTAGAGCTACATTATAAAGTACCTATTCTAATTTTTACCTTTTCTGCAGACTAGGCAACATGAAAACCTGAAGTATAAGCTCGACCGAGGAGATTCAGCTCAATGCATATTCCTAGAGCTACTATAAGTAAGGCGGATATTATAAATTGGAACTTATCCAGTGCACTTAGCGTGCTAAATCCTTGAAAGTCGTGCCAGAGCTTAAATGGCGATGTTTCTTTTAACCAGTCAAGTTAAATCCGGCTTTTAAGTCGAGTCGGTTTTTGTAGTTTTTGGTTTTAAATAAATTGTTTAAAATAATGAATATGAATCGGATTTGTTTGTTGGAGTTTACTAATTGAGCCCATATGTCAATTTATATAGTGACGAAATATGTGACCGATGATACCGACGACCGATGGGACGCGGTGGACGAAGGTCCGCCTGCGACGCAGGAGGTTGCGGGTTCGATTCCCGCCTCGGAACAAATTTGTGTACGATCTGCAGAAATTTGTTTCGTTACGTTGGTCTGGGTATTTTCTATGTATAATAAAAAAAAATGTCTATGTAGTATATTGTAATAAAGTATATCAGTCATCTAGTACCCATAACACATGCTCTGCTTAGCTTGGGGCTAGATGATGCTGTGTGGACTGTCCGGAATTATTTATTTGTTTGTATAGTATTTACATGAGATACACAATCTAAAGAATTAAGCTTTATTGTAATAGTTATTTTAGTATATGTAAGTATTAGAATAGTACCTAGGTAGTATTATTTATTATCCCGTTGATATCTGGTTTTAGACCATGAATATAGTGCATATAAGCTTCTAATCACTCAGCGAGCTATATTATAAAGCAAGCTATGAGATATGATATTGGTTTCCCGCGAAACAGGCCTAGCCTAGTGCGGGACTATAGGTAATACCTAAATAATGTTCACATACTTAAATCCACAAGTATACCTATGTATTAACTGTAAAAATTAGTAGATATCCAAATGTTATTATCAATTTGATAGAATATGGAAATTAGGATCAATTATTAGTAGTATTCGTTCGAATATGAATAAGAACCAAAGTAAATGTAGCTTTCAGAATTAGCCAACTGAAATAGCAGATGCTCGAGAACCTACGTGGCGCGCCGGTGGCAAAGGTCAGCCTGCGACCCACAACATCCTGCACCTGCACGTTCCGGGTTCGAGTTCCAGCTTGAAATAAATTGCAGATCCGTACCGGGTGTTCTAGACGTTTCCTTTATATCTATGTAATATATTTATTGATATCAGTCATACCTACCTACCTTACCTAGGTGCCCTTATTACGTTGCTTAGATTAGATATGGCTAGATGTAAATTGTCCAGCATATATCATCACTACATAGTATAAAAAAAGTCGCTTTCTCTGTCCTTATGTCCCTTTGACTGCTTAAATCTTTAAAAGTACGCAACGGATCATGATGCGTTTTTTTTTAATAGATAGAGTGATTCAAGAGGAAGGTTTATACTTATACCGTGCGAAGCCGGAGCGGGTCGCTAGAAATTAATATTTTTTTTTATTTTGAAAGATTCACGATAGGCGACAGTGACATAATGAAACGCAGTGGAAAAACCTACTACTCGCTGGACTGACGACATGCGACATTGTTGCAATCGAAGGGACTTAATAGACGGAGTCTCAGAACTGCTTTTCAAAGCATCCCAGTGGACGCATCACTGCTGAGGCTAAGGCAGTACATGCATTAATGTGCTTTTAGAATCAGTTCTTCATGAATTTATTTTTGACTGTCCTGAATTATATCGACAGATATATATATTATTTATTGACACTAAAGAAAAATACATATTTTGGTTAGTAGTATCTTAAGTCCTATATTAGGTTTATCTAGATACCAAGGTTCTCTAAAACTAGGTACGTACCTATACTTAAAGTGTAACACGCATAGGCAGTTACGCATTCAAACACAGCGGTTTCACCGCACCACCAACCAACGGCCCAAATTCCACTAAATAACTCGTAACCATTCCAATAGCATCGTGATTCGTGTCAAAATGACAGTGTAATTAATCTCTTTTTGGTGTTCTACTAGCACAAACTGTTTGAGGTTCATTCATAACTGTGACGATTATGTTTATGGCTACCAATTTGACATTCTATTTATGAAAGTCTTTTCAAGCGCAAAAAATAGTAGAATACCAAATGCATAAACGTCATTTTAGTCATCTTGATAGTATGACGCTATTGAGACCTTTCTTTTGAAAGTAGTGGAATTCGGCAGCGTGTGTAGCGCTCTGCATGGCGTGTTATATCTGCTTAGCTTGAGGCTAGATGATGCTGTGTAGACTGTCCGTAATTATTTATTTATTTATTTTATTTATACCTACCAGACCAGAGGCTTACAGTAAAAAAGCGCTGCAAATACCCGTGAAAATAACCATAACAGAAGAAGTAAGTATGCAATGGCTTCGAGTATTTGTTAGAAAGTTGTTGGACCCTACGGTCACGCTGTGTTGGAGTTAGCAACATGTGTCGGAAGCAAGCCGAGCTAAATTAAACTTCTGTTTCCAATCGTGTTTGTATTTCGACTAGTTGAACGACCGTTTAGTAGGAAATTGCCACAAAATGTAGCAGTTTAAAATACAGACTTAAGGCGTAAACAGGAGGTACTCTTGTCAACTTATCAAAAAAATACACTAGCGCCACCACTAATTAACCACCACCAAGAGCAACTTCATATCTCTTCCTTAAATAGAGAATATAAAACTACTACATATGCATTAAAAACCTTTATGATATGTTTAACAAACTGAATATTTGATTTTTGAAAATTCCGATTAAATAAGTGTTTGCGCCATTCAATAAAGCGTATACCTACTGATTCGACATAATCGAAAAATTTCAAATTGAGAAATTGGTTCCGTACCAATCAAAGAAATAAATATTATGCTTGTTATTGGATTTTTGTCAATTTAACGCTTCAAAAGTTCCAGAAAGTTGTTTTCGCCCGATTCCATGAATTTCCAACTTTGCCGTTTCGATTCGCGTCAATCGAGTCCTTCACAAGGAGTTCAAGAACACAATTTGCTATAAATACTTACGTAGGTGGAAGGTACTTAGTACGTACCGAGTTTACTAACAATTTCCAATATCCTGTCTCCTGTGTGCCATTTGCCTTCGTTCTATAAAGGTTATCGTCCATCGGAGTCGCCTGGAATCAGGGTGCATGCTTTTGAAAACACTTCCATTTCCGATCCCAAATTTATCGAATAGGCACCAAAAAAAAATGCAAAGCGTGGGCATTGACGATGGCACATTTCTACCAAATCTAGTAGAGGAACGGTTTTTGAAATCTTATACAACCGACGACCTGGCAAATTAGCAATCCAAGATAGCAACAGTGTTGTTGTAACTTCTTAGACAAATGCTTGGCCATGTCGTTTTATTCCACACGGTATAAGTAATTATTTATAAAATAAACATGCATTAGACATATAAGTTATATTTAAACGCGAAAGTGGTTTATTTTTCACTTATCACGACAAAAAAATTAAGTGCAGGGAAAGTGGATTAATACTATTAAATATAATTTTGAAATTATTTAAACTTTAAAATTTGACTTGTCTTAGCGCATATTTTGTAAGCCTGTAGATATAAATAAAGTTATTGTTTTGTTAAGTTATTTTTAAGTAAACGTTGCGGCATCAGCCGCTAAAATGTTAGAGAATGAGCTCCTAGTAGGAAAAGCGAAGGCGTTGTATCTTGACAAAAATTACATCATATAAGTAGTCAAAATATAAATTATTGAAATTGAAGGAAATCGTTTCATAAATAACATGCATTTCATGACGATGTTACGTATTTTTTGACCTAGACAACAATTCCCGTGTGTGGCCTGCTGGCTTGCTATTGGACGCCTACCTTTACGAGTCGTAATGGAATTACCTTCTTAGATACAATAATTTCGTTTTGCAGACGGTGTCTTGGTCAAATTTCTTTGCCCTTATGCCACATCGAGTGGGACCGGCATAATGTTTTCCTTTTCTTTTCTATTTTCCTTTATTATGACAGTTTCTTGGTAATGTGCTTATGTTATGATGAAAATGGATTCTCAAATACATTCACTACACGAAGGATCCAAAAGATCCGAGATCCTCGGTTTTTTGTATTGTTTACGAAAACTATGAGAAAATTCGTTTTTTTCCAGACCTTCATTCTTGCAATAGCCTTACGAGGTACAGAAAATAATATCTTTTCATACTAAGACAGCGATAATCCTTATCCTTATTAATATTATAAAAGCGAAAAGTTGTATAGATGAATGGATGCAATCAGTTATATTGTTTATCAGTTGTAAAATCTTCTGAACGGATCAACAAACACACTAAAAAGAAATGTGGAATGTGATAGAACCACATTCCACACTTTTTAATCCCACACTTATTTAAACCACCTTATGTATATTTATCCCACATTTTTAATCCCTTGAATCCTTTTAATCCTTTATATTGGTTCTGTACAGGTTAGCGTGCACCAAAGAGCACCGAAGGCAGGTAGGTACTTTGTAAACCTTAGGCTCCAAGAATCTTTGGTGCAATCCCATTCTAGCACATATAGAGCATAAGCTCATAAGCCAAGCTCACCAAATTACATAGTGTAATAACACCGGCAATGCAGCGTGTTTAAATGTCAGATTATTTGCATTACAGAACGCGTTGTAGATAAGAGGCTAATTTATTATGCTACGGAACACTGCTACGTGCGGGAGATTTAAGATACAAATACACCTGTTTATTATTTAAATACTAATGAAATGTATTTAGATACTTGTTGGAGCGAGAATTTATTTCGCTATGTACACAGTTTTAGTAGTGCCCGGGGACTTTTAAGTTCTTAAGTAGGTAATAAAAAATAAAGTCTGTTCACAACTTTAATCATTGTTTAAGATAGGCCATAGTTCTACAGTATTTCTGTTATCATTTAAGTATACCTATTTATTGTTGATACTGAATAGTAAACTTAATAATAGTTTGAGAAGCGGAACTTATTTGGAAGAGTTTTGTTGACTTCAAATTAGGTCAGCAAATCCGGATAAGAAATCTAAATTCCACATGCTTCCAGTTGCTTGTTACCAATATTATATAGAAGACAGTATCTCAAATAGACGTATTTTTGAGTGAATTTTGTTCAAAAATCAACAAAAGCAATTTTAAATTTGAAGTTTTTCAGATACTTAATGAGGTGTTTTTCAAAAAGAAGCCCCTGTTCACCTTGAAAATCAATGAACAGGATCTTTAAGAATAAGACTTTTTTTTTCAAAATACATAAGTTATACTGATTAAACAAATTCCATTTAATCTGAACATTTTCTCGGCTTCTCACGTTGCTTAACTGTTAAATACCTAGAATGGTACTTCAACGGTTTCTTATGGAAGTAACAATTTCTTCGATAAATTTACTAAAAATTATAATATTCTTCCTGGTGCCGGCACCTCAATTTGCTTGAGATCTTGCAGTTTGCAATTTTGCATAAAATTTTCAAGAATGAAATTATTTTCTGCATCTTTCGCATCTCAGAGAGAGTAAAGCTTATCTCTACGAAGTATATCTGGCTTTATAAATATTATACTACTTTATTTTGCCATGAAAAGCGTGTTTTTGATTCTAACAATTTTTCGTTAGGGTAATCGTGTTTAAAGACCGCGATTTAGCAAAGGTATTGTAGGACGCCCTTCAGCTAGGTGGGATGACGTACTTCGAAAGACTGCATGCGGATTGTGCGACTGCTTAATTTTACTACAGAGACCAAAAAGACGGGTACGTATTCGAACATCTAAAATTAAAATATCTACAGTTAAAATGCCGATGTTCAAAACCCCTAAAATTACAATACCTCATACTTCAAATATCTTAATGATGAAACACCGACGTACAAAGAGCCTAAGTTTGCAATTCTTAACATCCAGTATTCCTAATGGTTCAAAATATTTATATTCATAATATAAAAGTATACAATGTCGTGGTTTACAACATAGAAAGTTAAAACACCTACATAAAATATGAGAAGACTAGAAGCGCCTCGCGGTTTTAGCCGCGTAATTCCCGTTCCCTTGGGAATTCCGAGATAAAATATAGCCTATGTATAATTTTAATTAAACTATAATTAATCGCACTAACGAACGATTAATCCAATGTTTTTTTGGTTCCATTGCGATTCGCCATAGCTCCGGCGCTTCGGGAAGTGCAGCCTCTCCGCCATTGCGTACCAAGGGACAGGCACCACTGCTCACCTCCGCAGCTTCGGCCACCAGCCTCAGCCGCTACGGCTCGCGTCGCGCGGTGCCTGTCCCTTGTTACGGCTGGCGGAGGCTGCACTCCCTTCGCGCCTCCGGCTTATTAAATACACTCTAGGGGCGCCACGCACAAGACCACGTGGAGTCGGGGTACTCTGTGTCGGATCCGTCACTTGAATTGAACCTAATCAACTCATATGGGAACGCTCTGTATCGGGGTAATTCTAAATTTTTTTTTGTGTTGAAAAATTATGTTTTATGAACTTAGATAAAATACTCATTCGAAATTTAGAACTTTAGATAATACATGTGTTGCTATTGTAAAATTAAGTTTTATAAACTTCGATAAAACACTCATTTGACATTTAGAACTTTCATTATTTTGAATTTAGATCAAACAACCATTAGATATTGTAATTTTAGGGGTTTTGAACTTTGGCGTTTTAACTGTAGATATTTTAATTTTAGATGTTCGAATACGTTCCCCAAAAAGACTAAATAATGCCTAATTTTACTTCTTAAGATTGATAGATAGGCTTTTTAAGATAGAGTTTGAGAAGTTTATTCGCTTATTTGTAAGCCTAAAGAAAAAGTATTAATATTAATAATACTGGACAAATCACACAGTATCATCTAGCCCCAAGCTAAGCAGTATAATAATATTAAGGGTACTACATAGCTAATAATACTTAATTTATTATACTTCATATGACTATAAATATAATAGAAATACCAAGAACAGCGAACAGACATTTGCAGATCATACAAACAATAGTTCCGAGACGGGAATCGAACCCGCAACCTCCTGCGTCGCAGACGACCTTCACCGCTACGTCACAGAAATCGTCGGTCTTTTTATTTTGTTTAGAAGAAGAAAATCTATTATATATGGCTGATTTTACTTACTATTAACTCATAACCTATGTAGATGAAATTCGATAAATATTTTAGTACATTTTAAGTTCAGCTCCAAAGGGCAGGTAGGGTTTGGTCAAACCTGTCTATAGTTACCTATTAGCGGAGAACTTTACTAATTAAGCTTATCATCCTTGCCACGGATAGCTAAACAACTCCAGAACCTTTTAGCAAAATAATATCTGGGGTATCATGACCAAAATATTCAGCCAAGCTTAATACAATTAGTATAATGTGAAAACCTATTTACATAATTATCTCCTTATATTTATATGAAAATTGAAAGATTGTAGTTTTGAAAAATGGGATAATCTCAATGTCGGTATGGTATTTCAGATGAGTTTCCAATAACTTTCGTTAAAATCCCCGGCTAGGTGGGATGACGATCTACGAAAGACGGCTGGCAATTGCTGGATGCGGCAAGCTGAAGACAGGGCGCTATGGCGCACTTTAGGGGAGGCCTATGTCCAGCTGTGGACTAGTATAGGTCATCATCATGATGATGAGATTAAAATAAAACGAAATTCATAGCAATATCACTTTATGAGAAACTCCAAGCTCATGGAGTTGAGTAAGAGCATTAAATAGTTTCCTTCGAGACCGCGTTGAACGAATATTGCAGTGAAAACTTGCTTAGAAGTAGCGCAGGTATTACATAAGTTTGCAACACAGTTTGCAACGTGAATTGTTGAGAATATCATCGCCGCGGAGCTTAGACTCAGGGTCGTATTCTAGAAAAGAAATATTACAATAGGTAGGACATTAAGATTTCACTACTATTCTTTACAATAAAATAAGCTCGAAAATGATGGAATCTGATGGAAACGATTGAATTTTGTCAAATCTTTGACTTATTGCAGACTATTTTGTAGGCCTAGCCAACAGGCTTCGCTTAGAAACGTATATATTTTTGCAGTCATCATCGCTCTAACAATAATGGAGTACGATTGGTAGCTAAACGGTTTACGATTCAATAACGAAGGCGCCTGTCAAAAGTGTTACTTGGCCCTAGCCAAGTCATCATCGTTGTTGGTGAACTATCTACCAATGACTATAACTCGTTAACAGTTCCCGTGAAAAATATATGACATAAATGAAATTTATTTTAGGACGTTTCTACCATCGTTCTCGTTAATGGAAAGTTACGTTGCCTAGGCAATCTGACATGGTACTTACAGTCGAAAATATAGTCCAATAGCAGTTCATTTAGGTATAATAAATATCGTATTCAGTTTTGTTTTTATTTTAATTTTACAAACTTACTTCCCTTATGTGTAGGTATGTATCAAATGTATTTGTAATAAAGTATTTACGGTGGAAATATAATGAAATAGTTTTGTAGAGTAGGTAGAGGCCCTTATTTGAATCACAACATATTAGACTCGCTCTTCTTCCCCATGTGTGTTTCACTAATATAAAATAAAAATAAACCACGAACCACCTGTGATTTGCCCTGGTTTTGAAGAAAGATAGTAAACAGTTTATTATACCACATAAAGACTGGAAATATTATATGATGATAATGGTTAGTCTTATACGTCGATTTTGGCCACGTCTCTGTGATGTGTGTGTGTTTTATTAAACGTATAAACCTTCCTCTTGAGTCGCTCTATCTATTAATAAACCATATATAAAATTAAAAAACCGCATCAAAATCCGTTGCGTAGTTTTAAAGATTTAAGCAGTCAAAGGGAAATAGGGACAGAAAAAGCGACGTTGTTTTATTCTATGTAGTGATAAACAAGAAATGCATTTATAATTTCAATCTACTTTTATTTCATCCTGTGTGCATATTCGTCTGATTTGCTTACGCTATCCAGTGGAGTATTTCGTACCATAGTTTCTCATTTTAATAAGGTTTACGTTAAAAGCAACTGTAATATTTTAGAGTTAACGGATATGATGCATTCCGTTTATTAACTTGAAACTCTTAACTGAATAAAGCTGAATATATCCGCGGCTTTATCTGTTTCTTTATTATAAAATACTAGCGATCCGCCCAGGCTTCGCCCAGTTTCATTATACGTATAAACCTTTTTCTTGAAACACTCTATCTATTTAAAAAAACTGCATCAAAATCCGTTGAGTAGTTTTAAAGATTTAAGCATTCAAAGGGACACAGAGATATAGGGACATAAGGACATAGGGACAGAGAAAGCGACTTTATTTTATACTAGCGACCCGCCTGACTTCGCACCGTTTTATGATACGTATAAACCTTCCTCTTGAATCACTCTATCTATTAAAAAAACCGCATCAAAATCCTTTGCGTAGTTTTAAAGATTTAAGCAGTCAAAGGGACATAGGGAAATAGGGACAGAAAAAGCAACTTTGTTTTATACTAAGTAGTGACTTGACTATGTAGTGTTGATTGTTCTTATGGCAGTATGCCTATCTACATATACCTACTTGTATACCCATTGTACTTGTCTACTTCTCCTAAACATTTAGCATGTTTTTATTGTATACTAGCATCTGCACGCGGCTTCGCACGCGTTGGTTTTAGGGCTATCTCTATCCCATGGGATCTGACATAGGTATGGGATGAAAAATAACCATGTGTTATCCCAGAGCTAAAAATATGTCTATTCAAAATTCATCCCGATCCGTTTAGTAGATTTGTATAGTGTTAGTGTAGTTTTCGCGTGAATGAAGATCAGACATTCATACATCCATACAAACGTACGTTTCACGTTTATAGTAATAATAAGGATTGTATGTAAAAAAAAAGTTTAAATTGTTTAATTAGTAATAATAACTGTTGGACTGACAAAAAAGGTAGAGTCAAAACCGCATCCAAGATACTTGAAATACGCAGTGTTTTTTCAATATCGTGTAAAACTTGTCCTCAAAATTTTAGCTACACTAGCGACGAATGCGTATGATTTTTGGAAATTCCTTTGTGTAACGAAATTACCTATCTGTTCACTAGACAAAATGAAACTACTCTGGGTCATTTCTATAACAACCTAATTTTAAATAATTGGAGTGAATGTAACAGACATCAAAACTCGAATTTATATTAGTTTGGTTACCAGACCAAAAGTAGTTACTTTACTTTCAGTTCCAACACATTTACATAACGATAATAATAAATCATATTAACGGTTAGTTTTATTTATTTACGAAGAAAATTACAATGTAAAAATATTAAAAACCCTTTATGGATTGTATTCTGTTTTCTTACAAAAACGCAAAGTTTTAATCTACATAATTATGATACCTATTGTGAGAACCAGAATAAATAATACATTATTTTAGGCCTACAAGGTGCTTAATAGCTACTACGAACTACGTCGTAAGCTTCGGCGTAGCAACCGGAAATTAAAATGATGCGATAAATAAATCAATAGCGAAGGGAAATTAAAAGCTATCTGCATAGTAGACTATTAAGCTAAAAGTGTATTTAGTACCTGTCTTGAGTCCGCTTCCTTGCGTCTTGCTTTGGACGTCGTCGTCGGAAGACGATTGGAGAGATGAGAAAATCAATTATCACTTTGCTATATTACTTCACTAGCGACCCGCCCCGGCTTCGCACGGTTTTATTATACGTATAAACGTTTGTCTTCCCCTATCTATTAAAAAAAACTGCATCAAAATCCGTTGCGTAGTTTTAAAGATTTAAGCGTTCAAAGGGACATAATGACATAGGGACAGAGAAAGGGACTTCATTTTATACTATGTAGTGATGATAATTATAACCTATAGTTTAAAATTTGACTTGTGCTTAGCCTAAAAAAATTAACTTATTGATTTCAGATTTCTGACTCGACGGCATTTTGGGCTAGATGATGCTGTGTGGATTGTCCAGCATTATTTATTTATTTATATGCCCGTGGCTGTTCTACCAAAGCTTAATAAATGAACGTGACTGCCACCGGTATTTGGTGCAAGTTCGCTAAATGATTTATTGACAAGGTAACTAGCGCAAACAAACAAAGCCGTAGGCAAAAACTGGATTGTTTGTACGAGAAGTGATGCGTTAAATATACGTTACAAAGGCACGTCACGTATCCCGTACGTGAAAAACGTAACGTTAAAAGCGTAACGTGAAAACTCGCTAAATAAATTAAAACATTATTTCTACTTGCATGCACAGACAGCCATACTGTGTATAATATACTTGCCTATTTCACGTGGCTTCACAGTGGTGCGCAACAAATAGAAATGTTATTTTGTGCACAGATTTTCTTTTGTTCTGTACAGGGTGTACTAAAATGTGTCGAATCGAAAGGGGGTGATTCTGTACTCTGAGTTTTTTTGGATATATTTTATACTATTTAATAAGTATTAGTACTTATTTAATATGTTTAAGTGTTTTTGTAATATTCGTAACGTTAATAAATAATATTTTTTATTTGATGACCGATGTTGCACGGTAAGTTATGATCCGTCTGCGACGCAAGAGGTTGCGGGTTCGAATTCCGCCTTGGAACATATGATTGTACGATCTTCTGAATCAAATATGAAACCGGAAATATTTATTCCGAGGTTCTGCTTGTTTTCCATCCCTTATTAAAAATAAATAATATATTGTACAATATTATACATTATTATTTGTTATACATTTATTATATGCATAATAATACAACCTCTTGAATCAATCTATCAATTGAAAAAACCGTATGAAATCCGTTGCCTAGTTTCTAAATCTAAGCATAAATAGGGACAGGCAGCGGGAAGCGACTTCGATTTATACTATGTGTGATAGTTATTAAATTAAAACTTATTTCTGAAAATCGTTTATCAGAATATGATTCCCTCGGGGTCCAGAGTTACCACCTCAGCTTAGTACACCTGTTTCACCCTGTATAGAGGTAACATGTGTTCTATAGGATGTTATCATACTCGTCCGTGTGGTTACAACACGTATGTTGAGTGGGTGACTAACTTGTTGTATTGTATTGAATGGACGTGTATTTTAAGCGTGGTTTAAATGTAGGTACTATCTACGTACGACATCTTATTATTAGTGTCTGCGCTTGTTTCTATAAAAACGTTTGAAGACTATTTTTTTCACATGACTTATTTATGAGACTTAAAGCCTATGTTTAATTCCAAGGCTCGAACTAAGTCTTTTCAAAATTTAAGATCAATTCGTTAGGTTTTGTGTAAAAGGGTAACAAACATCCATAAGTACAAATTTCGCTTAATATTAGTAAGGATAATGATTTAGTTTTTTATTTAAGCGGTAAATCTACCTAGAGGTATATGAGCTATTAACAATCTCGAAATCTCTTTTATCTCTTGATAGGCTTTGACGTATGTGAATGTCAGAGAGTGTGAAAAACTGCGACTGTGAAAAAATGGGCATATGCAGAAAAGAGAGTGTGAAGAATTGGGCATGTGAAGAATTAAGCATGTGAAAACTTGGCAATGTGTTAATCTAGAAAAGTGCAAAATTGGGAACGCGAAGATCTAGGAATGTGAAAAATTGGGACAGTGCAAAATTGGGAAAGTGAAGACCTGGGTATAATCCCACTAATTTGCGGTGACAATAATTGCGAACGAAGGTGAAATGAAATGAGTTTATTACCTAGTGTTATGAAATTTGAAAATAATCATCATCATCGACCTATAATTTTCCAGAGATGGCCTTGACTTATGAGTGCCTTAGCGCCCTGTTTTTAAATAGCCGTTTCCAGCATCTGCCTGCAGTTTTTTGCAGATCATCATCCCACCTGGCCGGAGAGCATCCTACGTTTGTCGAGACGAGGTCTCCACTTATAAACACGCTTACCTCAGCGGTTGTTGCTTCTTAGCGAGATATGGCCAGCACACCACTAATTGAGATTGCAATTCTTATGTAGGTATTATTAATAAGAAAACACTGAAAAATAATAGGCGATTTTGCTAATACTCATTGGAATTCCATTTTGGTTTCATAATACATTACTGTACAGAAACCAAGTTACTCTTATGCGAGTGACTACCCTCTTTTTCTTTTATTATTTTCTCGTACTCGAGATAATTAACTGTGTTCCTTTGGGACTGAAAATATAACGCTACGATACATATGGCTTAAAGCAGAATGAAATCATTATGATTTTTGTATGCCGAAAGAAAAAGAGTTATTGATTTCTGATTTCAGTGAGTTTTAAATTTATTTTTTGTAAATAAAATCAATAAAAAGCTCCGCAAGAAACCAGAAAGGAATTAATATATCTACATATTTAATGAGTATAGCGTTTATTTACCAATTTTTCTGACATCCTTATAACTTCTTTAAAAATAGGGCAACGTAGGAATTACATCTGGCGATCCATATACGAAAATTCAATTTTCAGGAACACCCTTTCAAATAAAATCACATAACGATGGGACACGCAAAAAATATCGGCAGTTATCGAAAAACGTGACTTCGTAGCCATGTCATTCTTTGAGGCATTTCAAGTTAATGTTGGTACGAAAATGGCAGATGCACGATTTCCGACTCCTCAAAGTGATAGTTTATTTTCCTATTGGAGCAAAATACTTTTGGGGTAGGTAAATTAAAATACAGTGCATTCTTTTTTCCTGTTACCATCTTTTTTTCCTTTACAGGTACATCTTTTCAAACCGTGTTTATTTATTTTTTATGTATAAACGCATCATATATTAAGAGAAAAGAAATATAAAATATTCAAATTGCAGTATCGAGGAGATAATTTACTGTGCTTAATAAATTTTACAATTATTTCTTCTGTTTAATTTTATTGTTAATTCTTAAGTTATATTCACATTCAAATAATATGTAGAAACAAATCGAAACAAGTATTTATAATTGAAATAATAATGACATTAAACTTACAGATACATAAGTCATATTCGGTCAGAGTCTTACTAATATCTCAGTACTAAAATAAATCAATTTACCTCAATGTTTGCAACCGTCTGCAGTTAGATCAATGGTTTCAATTGTTAAAACTAGTTTTAATTTGTTTCTATTACTTGATTGTAATTTTCGTTGTTAATAAATTTACGAGCTAAACGAAGCTCACCTCCTATATTCTCCAGATAATGTCCCTGTGATTGACATCGTCTTGAATGTACTTCAGAATCAAACCAACCAAAGCCGTCAAATTGTCAAATTGAGATGAGGGTAAGCAAATGGGATGCTTTGATGTCATAGATATTGCGACAGGGGACTAGATTTATTATCTTAATTGCTTAGAATCAGTTTAGAACTTCCCCAAATATATGAATTCAGGTTATGGCCTAAATGTTAGTTAGGAATTTCGCTAATGGATTAATTTGGCTGTGAATATAAATTACCGGAGAAACACAAAGGAGTGTCTTATCATTAAATAGACATTTTTCATGAACATTCTATTGTTAAAATAAAGCTGTTGGAATATTTTCAGCAGCCCTCATTAGATGAGAATTAAGTTTTTATAATAGAAATAACAGACTTGTTAATTTAACTTATTTTCATATTATTTTAATGTAGTAGACATTACCCTAAAATTAAAATATTGTAATTTTAAGTAAAACTGATCTCAGCTTTTTAATTATAAGTACCTGAGTATATTGAATCCCTTTAAAAGTTCATTTATTAGACCTGTCTTATGTTAGCATTTATTATAAAAGATAAATAAAAATGAATAATAGCTAAGCAGAGCTTGTGTTATGGGTACTAGATGACTGATATACTTACTTAATAAATTATACTTCCACACATAGATATTTTTAATTATACAAAGAAAATAAAGTATATCTAAAAAAGTAAAGTATAGTATAGTAGTATGTAGCTAGTAGGTATCCATAACTCAAGCTCTGCTTAGCTTGGGGCTAAATGATGGTTGGCACAAAATTAGTGGCATTTTGTGCATTGTCATTTATAAATAAACTAACGAGCCACCCCGGCTTCGCACGGTTTTATTATATGTATAAACCTTCTTCTTGAATCACTCTATCCCAAAAAAAACCGCATCAAAATCCGTTGCGTAGTTTTAAAGATTTAAGCATACACAGGGACTTAGGGATATGGGTAATAGGGATAGAGAAAGCAACTTTGTTTTATACTATGTAGTGATGAATTAGTGGCATTGTGTGCGTTGTCATGTATAAATAAATAGGACCATCCATCCCTAGCCGATAGCAAGCTACAATAGAGAAAGCTAAATATACCAATTAGTGGACCTCGCCAATTTCGTGGTCTGCTGAATAAACTAGGGACTTCATAGCTCGCAAAGGGACTTACGTAAGTCTAAATTAAAACATAGTACGAAATAATTAGATGTCTCATTTACAGCTACAGAGTGGGTGTGCAGATATATTGCCTGCACTAGACGTATGTACAACAAGAGGATTAGTTAAGTTACTGTGTGGTGTGACTTACGTAAGTGTAAATTAGTATACCGTATAATATCATCACCATCACAGCCAAAACCACAACCTTTTTTTTAAAGTTTACAAATTTTGCCAATATTGTACCATCTTGTAAGTGTTGGTTTGTATTGGTGCTGATATTTTGCTGAAACCCGCGGCTTCGCCCGCAAAAAATGTATTTGTTAGATTTCAGAAATTTATCAACGTTCGTTATAGAAATAGTTTTGTAAAAATTAATTATTTACTTTACAGTTTATTTATAGTATTTACGACGCAAATGCTTAACCATCCTTTCTTCAGTGAAGGTGCTGTGAGAATTAACAAGAATAATGTGAAACCTGGATACACAGACTTCTCCTCGTTTAGTTTTTAATAAGAGAAAATGGAGAGCGTAAGCCAGAGTAAATTTATTCGCAAAAGATCTACCCGAGTCCACGTGAATCTATAAACGCCCCGAGGCATCATTCGCGTAAAAATTGATGGAAAATAGAATAACAAATAATTGTGTTGACATAAACTTCGCTTAGTATTCGATAAAATTGATTGTAAGGGGTTGAAATAGGAGATGAAAGTTTGTATGGAAGTTTCGTCATTTTTGAAGCAAGAAATTAAAACTTATTTTTTATGCATTTGATAAGATATAAATAAATATGATATGTGAAGTTTGTAAATTTTTTACTTTTTAATATAAAAATAAGGGGATGGAAGTTTGTATGGAAATAAATATGTAAGATGTATGTGACTGCCCAAAGTCACTATTCCACGTGGACGAAGTCGCGGGCACGGCTAGTATTATCATATACCTACATGTAAGGTAGGTACCTATTGTAGGGAATGCAATATCCAGAGGAAACCGTTTGCCGTACGTAACGACTTCCGCTGACGCATCGAACAATGATCGGCGATAGAGAGGTGACATTGGACTTTCAATATTTAAATAATAATAAAAATGCTGGAAAATTCCATAAGCTAAATAGAGCTTGTTTTATGGTTCTAGTAAACTGATATATTATTATGTACTTAATACAATAGGTACATTACATAATATACTTATGCTGGACAATCCACACAGCACTAACTAACCCCAAAGTAAGCTACTCAAAGCTTGTGTTATGGGTACTAGATAACTGATATATTTAATACATTACACACATAGATAATTTTTATTATACATAGAAAACCCCCAGACCAACGGAACAAATTTCTGCAGATCGTACACAAATTTGTTTCGAGGCGGGATCAAACCCGCGACCTCCTGCGTCGCAGGCAGACTTGCGCCCTCCGCTTCACGTCGGTCGTCAATATGTAGATAGATAATATTTTATATTAAACAAAACCACACAAAACCCAGGCTGGTTCAAATATTTGTCCCAAGACGGGAATCGAAACCATGAAAGGGAAGATCTTTCAAAATTTTGCTGTAAAATTTAAATAAACCAAGTCATACCAAATTATAATTGTATACCACAAAGGTATACAATTATAATATATAAGCTTAGGTACCTACTTATACCCTTTCCTCATTGTAAATTTTAAACTTCATTTCACATGACTTCTGTCTGGGATAAAAAATGTCATTGAGTGATGACTCTGGAAGTCATACATTTACTTATGTACATAGTTAGGTAGCTCACTTATTCATCAAATGACAATTTATTCACGAATATCTTAGACCACAAAATAAAAAAAAGTTTAGTTAAACAAAACCGAATGTTTAATTTTATTTTGAAATCAATCATCTCTCTAGGCTTACAAAATAAGCTCTAAGATAAGTCAAATTATAAACTTTAAATATTACAATATAATAAACAATGACTGTGTGAAATAAAATCAATTAGATTTTGTTTTTACTTTTTTCGAGAAGTTAATTTGTAATTTTATCAAAAAATTTGTAGACAATTTTACCAAGTTTCGTGTCTACGTAGGAATAGGGCAATCTCTAAAAATTTCCGATAACTAAGCGTTCAAACGGAAACTCGAACATAATTGCCTTTTCCAGGGCTTTTGACGCATGCGCGGGAAAAGCGAGCGAGTCGAGACTTCGAGTATGTCTGGCCGACCAGCCAAAACAAAATATTATCAAATGTTTCTCCTAAAAAACTCGTAATTTAATGTTAATTCTATAGTATATCAGTGAAAAATGTAGTGCTGTAGTTAAATGCTGACTTTGCTTCTTCTTGTGAGTATATTTTTCTAATCTTTATAACCTCAAAAACTCAGGACACTTTTGGGTGTTGTAGTCATTGATTTGCTGCAGAATGTTTTACCACCTAATATTAATCGTAGAGTAGATTGCTCTATATATTCATTGAAGTCTTAAAAAAATATTTCTAATTCAGAATTAGTCATAAAGGACAATGAAAATATATTATGACCTCCTAAAGGTCGCGCCAGAGTGAGACGTAAGATACACGTGAAGGCTGTCCTTGTTTACGTATGGAGTTGGTTGTACCCACTTCATTAGGGGCAGGTATGCATAATTACCATTTATAGTTCTTTAGAGAGCTTTTCCTGCGTTAAAAGACAATTTATTGTAATCTCTTCATGAAAACAGCAAGATTTGTTAGGCTTAAAACTGGCATAGGTATAATGTGTAATTCGGTAAGAAGTAACATGACATCTAGGTAGATAAAGCTAGAAAGTTCAGAGGTACAAAACTTATTGATTGATGAAAACAAAACAAAAGCACTTAATAGATTCCTTTGTTTGTTGTTTTTTTAACGTCGTAAAGATTTGAGTTTTTTTCCTTTTAGACTGATTTACATATGTAGAGTAGACCTAATTAATGATAGGATTCTCCTTTAGTGAAATCAAATTAAAAAAAAAACATTTTTTTTTTGTAAATGCTTTATTATCAGCGAAAATTACAATCAAATTAAATATAATTAAATTAAATCTTATAGGTATATACAATTGAAATAATTGAGCTAACTGCAGATGGTTACAAACAGTCAGAGGTAGCTCAACTGATCCACATCAATACCAGTCGGTAGCATCCCCAATACACTGGCTGCATTACCACACTGTATGGTAATGCTGATGCGCTGAGCCAGATACTCACCAGCTCTCGGGTCACGCGTCGTATCGACCAGACGGTTGCAAATATTCTAAAGGAAGCTCAACTGATCCATATCAATACCAATTTTATTTCAAAATGCACTTTATGATAACTCATTCAGTTCACTCTTTTAGAACTCAAAGGTCAATCACTGAAGAGTCCGCAAAGTCAGGTCAATTATTTCAAAATACTCGAAACGACGACGGTACTGGAATGTCAACTTTATTCGGGTTTGATATTTGGTAGCTATTGGTTTAGCAATATTTTCTGTTTTAACTACACATGCCTTTTTATGCATGTGTAGTTAAAAGCCTATTATTATTTATACATATATTTAGTTGATTTGCTCTAATTAGGTTACTTTTAAAATCTATTCATGTTTACAAGCATCTAACCGCAGCTTCGAACGCCTTATTTCTATGGATAGGCGAGTTTATTATACAGCCTCAATCTAAGCGTCAATGCGAAACTTTGGATGGACCTCTTCACTCATTTTTACCTATTTTATACTACTGAATGGATTGGCAGAAATTATGCATAGAGTTTAAGTGGAATAAGTAAATAAATTAATAAATAATGCTGGACAATCATCTAGCCCAAAGCTTAGTAGAGCTTATTTAACACATAGCAACACAAAGGCTATGCTTTGTTTCGGAAATGCATGCAAAACCGCGCACAGAACAGATTCGTAGCGCGGTTTTGCATGCATTTTACTAGAGTCAAATAAATAGCTTATGTCCCCGTCTTAGTTTCTCGGCGTCGTCGGTTTCATTCCGCCGATTAAATTAAGTCGTGACGCAGACGGTTGGGGTCGGTCGGATTCATCCCAATTTAGCCTGACTTAGCCTGACGTACCTAGCCTAGGACGGTATGTAAATCAGTAAATTTCGTCTTGTAACTTCACATTCATTCACTGAACATGACATCATGGTTTGGATTTATGGGGTGAAAGTAGCCGATGTTTTATTTCAGGGCTAACTACGTCTTTTCAAAATTTCAGCCTGATCTTTTCAGTACTTTTAGTGTAAAAGAGTAAGAACTATCCTTACATACTACAAACTTTCGCGTTTATAGTAGACTCGTATCTGCCCACGGCTTCGCACGCGTCGTTTCAATGGAAACTTTTCATGGCTCGTTCTTTCGTGACAGAGATGAATCCAACAAATCAAAGGTCATTCATATCTGTTTAGCCGTTCTTGAGTTAGTAATTTATAGTGTAATTAAATTAATATATGACTTTGCTATATAAATACTTTAATTTAATGGATTATTATTCAATATCGGACTTAATCCCAAGCATGCATTACATGCTATATTTGGACGTTTTAATCCTATTATGAGGGATGAACAAATGAATGGGTTAGCTATCGTTGACCTTTCAAACACCTGTTAAATCCTAAAATTAGAATTCCATTGACCTTATTAGGTTGTCATAGGTTACACATGCTTAATATAATCCATTCATTGTAGGGTTGAATGTAGGCAAAAAGAAAGAAAAAATAAATACTTCAGAATTTTGGTGGTTTGTTCGTGAATTACAGAAATTTTATTTAGTTTTTTTTTAATAATTACTGAGTGTTTAAATTTCAATTATTTTTTACTTTTAGTAAAAATCTATAAAAAAAAACAACAGTTCATATCTACGTATATAGATAAGTTTTTCAATTGTAAACGGCTGAAGGATATTGAATTAAAATTGTCAAGAAGATCTAGGAAACTTCTTGTTTACATTAAGATGAAAACTAAGTTCTTTTTTAGAGAATCTCAACAATAACCATAAACCAACTTCAAATTCATTGAAGCAAAAATGAGAATCAACGTAGTCCTATTGTGTTTTCCTCTTTTGTAAGATACCCAAACCTACATAGGTACATATCTAGTCAGATGTACAAACTGATTCCTGCATTGTCCTCTTGAGACCCAAGCATCCCGAAATGAATAGCTGAAGCAGAACCTTGTCGAGTTTTCTATTCAGCGTCATTTAACGTGATGTATCTTTACTTTTGTAGGTAGTACCGCTTGAGAGCTTTTGGGTGGGTTTTATTTAACTTAGTTGCAGATGTTAAGGAATTTATGAAAATACCTTCGCAAAATAAGTTCAACTTTGGCAGACAGCTTTTAAAGCGCGTGGAGGAAGGGAAAGAAAACCTTTTTGTCCCAATGTAGAGCAATTTTAATAACTTTTAACTATATTCAAAAAAAGAAGGACGTTCTCAATTCGACTGTGTTACCTCAGAATTTTACGGTTAGTCCCGCTATGCACTAGTCCCGCTTTGCTCGGACTCTAAAATACCTAACAAAAAGTACCGCTTTGCTCGGAATGAGATTCTAAGACTGTCGAACAGAAAATAATTTTGTTAAAATATTAAGTACATCTAAAATCTCTCTTACTGGTAAAAAGTAGATCTAACGCATGTTTTTTATAGTTTTAATGAAGAAGCAGTGACACAGATCAACGATTATTTCGTCACGCAGTGGATGGAATATTCAAACTTCATTTGGTGTAGCCATAATGAGCGCCATAGAACAATAAACTTGGCTGAATCTTAGAAAGAAAGAAAGAAAGAAACAACCAAACCATTGCCGAAGACGCTTGTCATATATGATATAAAACAAATACAAATACAAAAAATATAAAATCGTTTATTGGGACAAATTAACAGGTTTGATATGTTACATGTTGTACGAGGAGACCACAAAAGTTAAAAAATGCGGCGTAGTCTCCGCGCCCGCCTCCTGACACGATCTAATACATTTTGAAAGTTATAGTTATGTTTAGATAGGTAATTAATTAAGAAGCTATTAAAAATCTATGTTGCATGCAAAAACACTAGAAAAACAAAATCAACTTAAGAATAGGTATATAAAGATAAATGAATAATTAAGAACTAGTATTTACAATTGAAACCATTGAGCTAACTGCAGACGGTTGCAAACAGTTTACAAGTTTTTTTTTCTATTCCTTAATTGTAATTTTCGTTGTTAATAAATGATAACTTACTAGTCATAATAAACTTGTGAGAACTAGTTGTAAATTAAATCAGGTTGTTACTAACAGTAAGCAAAAAAATTATGGTTTCAGATCTAGGTATCTATTTGAGTGTTGAGTTTAGAGTGTATTGTTTGAAGGTCTGGTATCTGTTTGTTTGCATGTGTGTGTGTTAGGTTAGGTGCTCCCGAGGACACCGGCCTCTTAAGAGTCCGGGCAACGAGGGCTGCCTGTCATGTGTGATTCTTTCTTTACTGAAACTTTTTTCTTTGAGGTATGTAAGTAGGCCCAGGCTAGCTTTAATGCGGGTTGCAGACCAAGAGCTAAGCTAAGTTATTTACCTTAGCTCGCATAGCTGATGCAGTTTTTAATGTGCAAACTGCAAACTAGCAAAGCTATGTCGTATGCGAGCTAAGCTTTATCTTAGCTCAGTTTTTGGTCTGCAATCGGATTTAGGATAGGTATCTGTAGAAACACTTTTCTATCGAACTATACCTTCCATTGTTGGCACTTTTTGATAGGTCCGAGCATAGCGGGACTCGAGCATAGGGGAACTAACCGGAATTTTAATATAGAATAACCGATTTAGATTTTTTTTCAAAGCTGGTGCTTCTCTTAAGTTCCCAAAAAATAATACGAACATTGAACTGTACGATACTGTTTAGTATCTTAGTTTAGTACAATAGTGTTCATTCATCCGTTGAAATTTCTGTCCAATAAATACTTTTTGAGCTATCGTTAGTAATAAGAATTTTATTGACTTCGAGCACATTAGTGATGTTGTTATTTTTACTTTAAAGAATATTCAAATGTCTATTTACCTAAATATTTTTTAAAACACGCCAAATTTCTCTTTTCTTTAAGAGATTTTTTTTCAAAAAGATTAAATTCATTTTACTATTATAGCATAGACTTTTAAAGAAAACACATTTATACATATACACATTGGTCATACAGAATATAGAGCTCATCCGCTCGTGATTTCATTTGCGTAGACTTTACCTCAACTAAGTACCTTCTAACACGAATTAGCTAAAATCCATCTAAGCGTGACAGTGTACCTACGTCCTAAAAGGAACCTCGATACAAAATTTCAGCTTCGTAGCTATTGTAGTTACAGAGATTTCTTGATGAGTTACCTAGTTTTCTATTTTATATATAAACTAGCGATCCGCCCCGGTTAGCACGCTTTTATTATGAGTATAAACCTTCCTTTTTAATTACCTATAATAATTAAAAAAACTGCATCAAAATCCGTTGCGTAGTTTTAAAGATTTAAGCATACAAAGGTACATAGGGATATATGGACATAGGGACAGAGAAAGCGACTTTGTTTTACATGTAGTGATAGGTATTAATAAGTATCGGGCCACAAGAAAAAACCTAAGTCACACATGGACACATGAACTTTAATATCACTCAATCTTATCTTTAGGATTACGTTTATTGGACTATCCTAACTTAATATGATATAATGATATTAACGTCAACTCGGCTTACATTTAACGTAAGTTAAGTTGAAGTAGACAGCAAAGTCATTGTCGCAATCACTGTAAGCGGTATGTATTATGTCCCAAGAGGCCGTATGTGGCACAAGTTGTATTTTTGAAAGGTTAAATTTATTGGACTATCCTAACTTGATATGATAGAATGATATTAACGTCAACTCGGCTTACATTTAATGTAAGTTAAGTTGAAGTAGACAGCAAAGTCATTGTCGCAGCCAATGTAAGCAGTATCTTTTATGTCCCAAGAGGCCGTATGTGGCACAGGTTGTATTTTGAAAGTTAAGTTAAATTTATTGGACTTTCCTAACTTGATATAATAGAACGATATTAACGTCAACTTAGCTTACATTTAATGTAAGGTAAGTTGCAGATTGCAGAATCATTGTAGCAACCAACGTTAGTAGTATCTCTGTTGGCGCTAGGAGCCGTATGTAACACAGGTTGAATTTGCGGTCAAATGTGGCGCGTTCGTGCTATTTGCAGGGAAATTCGAGCGTATTGTTAGAGTAGGCGATTTAGGCGATATATGGCAAACACATTTCATGATATGCTTAGGTTGTTGTAAATAGATTGTAAGGAGGTTATTTAAATTGCAAAAAATAAGGTAATGGTAATGGTTCAAAATTAAACTAAAATTATGAACGGTCAACTTCAGTACATTTCCGGTCACACATTTCACATTTCCAGTAACTTCAGTACAGACCGGTCAGTATATTTATACTTATAAATAATAAAACAAACTAAAATAATCAAATAAAAATAAAAAATGCGAAAGTTTGGATAGATGAAGGGATGGATGGATGGTGTTACCTGCCAAAACTACTAAACTGATCGAGTTGAAATTTTGAATAAAAGTACCTAGGTCTAGGCCTGAAATAAAAAATAGGCGACTTTTCATCAATTTAAATGCGGTCTGATTCAAATCTTTGTGTTTATTTCGGAAGCTCTAATCTCATTTTCTTGACCAGTCAGTGTATGCTCAGAAAATAAAAAAAAATGGTAGAAATATCACATAAATCGGAGCATTACTCTTTGAAAACCATATGAGCGACACAAGGCACACATCTGTCCGTCGAACGTCCATTAGCAAGTGAAATGAGCGCACACTGAATTATGAACTACACCGGGCACAGATACTCTCAGGTTATCTGGGTCAGTGGACAAACGAATTAGGCTTGCCAGCTTCGTCTTACCACTTTAGATCTCTTCTAATTCTAGCATGCATATGCACAAGCACAATGCATAGGCATGCTATGCGTGTAATCATGTAAAGAGGTTCGTTTTCATAACAACTATTGAAATTAACGTATGAATCAGGTATTTAGAATTGGACACAAATAAATCAAAGGTATTTTGTTTCTCTTCTTTTTAGAGGCAAAATATGTTAGTTAAACATTTTCCATAGTTGATTTAGGTGGTAAAACTGAGAAGTAATTCGAGCTTGTATTTTAGTTTAACCATGGAATACAAGCCCTGTGAAAACCTACAGTAAACAAAAATCAATAATCTGGACAATCCACACGTCATCATCTAGTCCCAAGCTAAGCAAAGCTTGTGTTATGAATAAAAAAGAATATAAATGAAAATATAGGATCGTCTGGTCAATGTGAAGTGCATGGGTGTTTCATATTGGGATAAAATACTTCTTCACCAGATTTCTAGTCTTAATGATTCTACTTAGCTCGTACATACTTACTCGTATTAACAAAGTTTCGTCCAATTCGTTCTGCAGGCGAACTTAGACGATACCAACATACAAGTTCGCTGATTCGTCCAGAATTAGAATCGTCCGTACCTCTTGCAGAGAATCTAGTTTGATTCGATTTTTGAAATGCTGCTTTATTCAATTACTCTGATTGGAGGGTCTATGTAGGCTTTTTAGTTCTTGGAATGGTTTGGTCAGTCTTTTATTTATGATGATTTTGTTTCACGTTTTCATCTTCTAACAAAATTAATACAAAGTCCGACGCGTTGACCGCATATGAAAAATGAAAAATATTTTATTTACATCTCAATCTTGTACAGTACAACTAACATAACAGTTATATAACATATACTGAACAGTAAAGCTTAAACTAGAGTTTTTTTACCACGTACGTACATAATTGAGGAGAATGGTTTATTTCATAATAATGATTTATCTAACGATCCGCGCACTAGGCGTAGCCTATCGAGCGAAGGTCTGCCTGCTACACAGGAGGTTGCGGGTTCGATTTAAGCCTTGGGATGGGTCCAATGTTCGTACGATCTACAAATATTTATTCTGGGTTGCTTGGGGCTAGATTTTGCTATGTGGATTGATCAGTTTTATGAAAAAAACATTAATATAATCAAAAGAGTTGATCATTGTTTAGATTACTACAATTAACCTAGGCCGAATAGTGTATTAACGGTTAATTCGGCAATAGATAAGGAATTATTTTGTAACTGACCCGAATAGTCGTATGCCGAGTAATTAAAAACCGAACCGCCTAATGGGTGACAGACATTGATAGAAGGTACGATGTTGTGAACCAGATGATCAGATAATAACGAAGCCAATAGCGATGTCATTAATTATGTCCTAGGTGAGGTCATTCGCTTTGGTGTCCCGCTTCGAGTAATGACGAAACTTTTATAGAAATAAGGAAATGTACCTATCACCTGATGTAGCTTTATATGGACTTTTAGGTTAGATGATTTGAAGTCCAGCAAATTTTAGTTTTACTGTGATTTTCATCACGAAGCCTGACATATAAATGAACAACGTGCTAGTTTGAGTGTTTTAAAATATTTACAAATAAAATTGTACTTCAAAAGCCGAAAATGTTTCAACAGAGAGGATAGCTAGTGGGACGACACGCAACGCAACAAAATGAAATTTGAATATTAAAAGTCTAAACATTTTGTAGGTAGAATTTACTTTTAGTAGTATTACGTAAAATAAAAATGTTTCAGCAGAGTTTAAACCTAAACCGTGGAGCGTAAACAATGTTCAGCGACACGAAAAAGTTTTAATATCCACACTAAACTATAAAAATATTTAACACTTGCTACAACAAAGGAAGACTTTTTAAATACCTTGTCTTCCACCAAATGTAAAAGTTTATTGAGCCAGAGTCATTAACAGGCCATGAGAAAAGTCGGTTGCTGGGTTTCTTTTATTTTCTAGAAATAACCTGGGTATCCGAGTTCTCAGTCCATTAGCTGAGCAAATCGTAGGTTCAGAATAGGCATGTCTAGGTTTGGACGCATTCAAGTGTGCGATAATTCCCTATATTTTCATATGGTAATAGAAAAAACCACAACTAGTATATACAATTGAAGCCATTGTGCTAACTGCAGACGGTTGCACACAGTCTAAAGGTAGCTCAATTGATCCATGTCTTTCTGTTATCTAAGTAGTTAGTTATGGGACAAAGTTCAAGAAACAAAATTTGGCTATTTAACTAAATGAGGTTTTCATTTGTTGAATACGGAAAGCTCTGGATAGCGATTTACCTACTGCTACACGCGTCGCAATCAGGCCATGGCGTATTGCCAATGCAGCCTCGGCGGATCTCACAGCACTTATTCAAATATCTTTTTGCATACAAATGAACGTCTGATAAAATTCTTTAAAAATTTAGACTCAGCAAAGCCGGAATCTAGTCCTAATTGGACTAGATTCTGGCTCAAACATTATTAAAAGAAATTTCCTAATTTGATATTAATTAGAAGCCCAGATTCCTAATTTATTTTCGAAGACTGACGCCAACTTTATTGTAACAGAGATGTTAAATGTAGATATTTTGTTACAGGCTTCGCCGAAGATAAATCAGGCCGTTAAAGGTCGTAAAACTGACGGTTAAAAGCCAAGAATAAATTGTTATATCGAATTTTATATCGGAAGAAACCGCCCTTGCAGAAACAATGAACGGTACCATTACAAATTATACATCTGTAAACGCGATTGAAAGGTTACTGAACGAGAGCGCAGGGTTGCCGCCCCTTCACGGGCACGATAACATCATCGACAACCACTGGGTGCAGTCCGGCTTCTGCATCATCTACACCGTCATCTTCGTGCTAGGACTCCTTGGAAACCTTCTCGTTTGCTTCGTCGTCATCAGGAACAAAGCTATGCAAACGGTCACGAATCTCTTTATTAGCAATCTGGCTCTTTCGGACATCTTACTTTGTATTTTTGCGGTGCCCTTCACGCCGCTATACTCGTTCAGAGGTATTTGGAGCTGGGGCTCGGTTCTGTGCCACATAATGCCTTACGCACAGGGATGCAGCGTATACATATCTACGTTGACGCTTATGTCTATAGCAGTAGATAGATTCTTCGTGATAATCTATCCTTTCAGGCCGAGAATGAAGGTTGAGACGTGTGTCTCCGTCATCATGATGATATGGACATTCTCTATTACTGTGACGCTGCCTTATGCGATGTTCATGACATACTACGATATTGAAAACGTCGGAAAGTTTTGCGAAGAGACATGGCCCTCTGAGGAACTAAGACGAATATTCGGCTCTGTGACATCGGTTTTACAGTTTTTGTTGCCTTTCACTGTGATTGCTTTCTGCTATACGTGTGTCAGCTTCAAATTGAACGACAGGGCCAAAGCAAAAGCTGCAAGCAAAAATTCAAGGAAAGAAGAATTCGATAAAAATAGAAAACGAAGAACCAATCAAATGTTGATTGCAATGGTAACGATTTTCGGCCTGTCTTGGCTTCCTTTGAACATCATCAACCTTTGCAACGACTACTACATGTACGCTATCCACCTCAAATATTACTTTCTGATATTTTTCATCGGACATGTTATCGCGATGTCTTCAACGTGCTACAATCCTTTCATCTACGCGTGGATGAACGAGAACTTCCGGAAAGAGTTTAAACAGCTGATACCTTGCATCGACTCATCAGCTAACATGAGGAGTAACATTCAGCTGGAGCAAGTAGGGGATAACGCAGAGAAGACCAACAATGGAGGGACTACAACAGACAGCTACTTGGGTTCCAGTTCTCAGAGAACAGCATCATTCAGGTATAAGAGGAAGCCAAGTGCAGCGGCTGATGTGGAGCAAAGCGGCGTGGAGTTGAACGAAGACTTGCTGAACGTAGACGTGAAGCATTGCCACATTTCCACAAGTTACAACTTGAGGAGAGAGTCGGTGAAGCTCCGGCTCATCAATGAGGAATCCTTTGATGGCTCGCCGGCACAGAGTCAATTCTAGCGCTTGGTTTCACGGGTAAGAATTTGCTAATTATTTTTAAACCAGCGTGCGAACTTTGTTGACAGTGGTTATGTTTTATTCCAGGAATAGAACTTATTCAAAATTTCAGTACGATCCGTTCAGGCGTAACAGAAATAAAAATTTGCCACCCTGACTTTCAGGCACAGTATGCTATTTCAACTTATAAAATGAGTATGTACCAGGAAAATTACAGCCGAATTCCTTAAATTAATTAGTGCTTGGCTATGTTATGCAATGCTGAACCCACATCCGGTGGAATCAGCATGTCTGGTCAAGTCGATGAGGATCTCTTAACAAATATTTATGGAATAAGGGTTAACAACATTTACACATTAAAAAGGGAGTTCTTGGAAGTATCTCTCAAACAGAATAAAGGGAACATTATAATAAATAAATCAATAAACTATTATTTTTATACGAAACGATAAAAAAAAAATGTACTATTCCTTTGTTCACAGGTGCGACACTGGAGACGTACCCAACTGTGAGAAAGTTATGATAGCTATAAAGGACCCTGTATTTTTGGAGTGAATTTATTTTGTACTGAGGACATCTTTACTAATCGTCTATTGCACACTGTGACTAACTTCATGACGCTTATGAATTTACTAACCTTAGCGTAAATGATGTTTGAGGTCTACTAGAATTTACACCATTGGAATATAATCTAAATGAAAATTGCTGTTCAATACAAAATATAGGCAGAGATTGGTTTATAATGAGTATTGGACCGATGCTTCGGGGAATTTACAATATTAGTAAGGCAGTTTGTGACATTCATTTGCCAACAGATGGACAGGTTGTAGAAGCCTCCAGGGGGAACAGAGAATAACTTTTGGTAGACCTTGAACATGGAGTGTTTTAAAAACTTGAGAAATCTTAGAAATCAAAGTAGTTTGTATGTAATTTTCTACGGTAATGTGTCTCGTTTTTAAGGGGTTTTACTTGACTTAACTTACCAACTTCTTCTTAACTTTAATTCTGTCTATTAATAACTTTTATCTGGTTTCCCATTTTTCATTTCACAGTAATCTCACGATGGACCCAATTCAAAAAATGAAGTTTTGTAGTTTTGAATCGGGTTGACTTGATTACGCTTCTGGCATGGTAATCAGAGGTTACCAAGAACTTACTAGCCTGCTACTAATGTGACATGGTATCGTAGAAAATTAAACCAGAATCAAAAAGGTTACTTTTTACCGTTATAGGCCCCTTTGCACTAATATTTTGGATGTTCTTTTCCTTTACACTGCCATTGTGATATTTACTTTCATTTCCTATGGTAATAAAAATTTAAATAATATTAAAACCTGGCAGGTAAATACAAAAGATCTGGAGATCTTGGTGATTTTACCCCGCGTGTCCCAAACGCTTAAAATAGTATTATTGTATTATGGATAAATATCTTAGTTACTCGTAAGTCCGACTTAACAATTATTCTTATGAAATCTATTTAATTAGGAATAGGTGTGTGTGTGGTACCTTCTTAATGAAGTGTCTGTTGAAAGTAATCGTTGTTTGGATATAATTTTTGTTGTTGATTGTGTAAAATTTTAGCAACTATAAAATAGAAAACCTTTGAATTGATAATGATGATATAATATAATTTGACGTGAGTATTATGAAAAAATACTACGAAGGTGAAGAGCTATATATTTGACGAGTTATGAACAAAAAAGTGTCAAATGAAAATGTGAGTCAATGGTAAGCAATAAAAAAATTAGTGGTAAAACGTGAAATACGTTTTTGTGTAATATATGATGGTAATTAGATGAAAACTAGGTTTCTTTTAAATACCATATTATTTGTATGTTAATGTTTATACTGATTAGAAAAAAATGAAACATGAAAAGCAAACTTACAACAAGATTAATTTTAAACTATATAGGGACTTTAGGATTTTTTTAAATTTTTTACTTTTCCGATTTGTCAATAAATCAAACAGTTTTATTTTTATTATGATAAGGTTCGTAAAAATATAACTTCATAAACATTCTCTAATTTGTATACACGCCGCACAAAAAAGAAGTATTTTGTATTTTAACTAGAAACTTTCACAAAAGTGTAAGTGCATATGTTTAATAATTTATGCGTAAGACAAGCATCACTGTGTAAAATACTATTCGAAATTTACAAAAAAACAAACAATAAATAAAACATCGTACAGATACCTAATTCCATTAAGAATTTTTCAATCGTCATTTGGAAATATTTTAAGATTTTTACTAGACGCCATTAAACGCCGAAAAAGGGCGAAACTCTAATTTTCATTATTTAAATAGCTTTGTTATTTGTTTGCAAGTAAGACGTTAAGTAAGCTTAACTTAAACATAAACATAGGTTAATCTTACTTACTTCTATTATTACAGCTGGGTCTTGCAACTTTGCCCCGATTAAAACTTTAAGTTTTGATAGCTGTACTGACGAATTTAAAGTTATCCTTTAAATGTCCTCTGCATTCAGGCGTCTTCAGCACTTTATTTGATGTATGCGTTTTGAAGTTAAACTTGACGTTATATTAAGTAAAATAAAAGTATTTGTCTTTTCTACCTTCTGTTTTTACTTTATTTTAACGTTGCGCCGAAAGGTTAATCGATAAATTAAATAATATTTAATGAACACGTTAAATTCCCGATACCTGCAATAAAATGTACCCTTGCTAATAAAAAGTGAAAGTACAGCGCAAGCCCGCGCATTCTGGGTGTATGTTAAAATATTTATGAATTCAAATTTTTAAAAGATCATGTCCCGCCGAAATCCAAATTTTTGGAATATTTTATAATTAAAGCCCAGTTTCTATATATACCAATATTATGTAGACTTAGTAGTATTTTTGGGCGTTAATGAAGTTCAGGTTTTTATTAATTTAGTTACGCTGTTTATTCCCATTCATCAAATTATTTGTCATGAATGTGTGACTCAGCATATACACAGGTGAAATAGGTTTTTGCTTACTAAGCTCACATACGCGTGACTATGCATTTAATTTATTACTTTCGTAAATGAAAAAAAAAAATGTATTTGCTGATTGATTTTTTCGTGTAAATGTTATGGACCTTGAAACCCTGAAATTATTATAATAAAAGTTAATTATTGCTGTGTAAAAAGATCTTCAATGTTCATTCTCGTCTGTAGTAAGTATAGGTAAAATGAGAGAGAATTGATGTTAAGTTCTATTTCGTAGATGGTAAGGACGTAGATTTCGTTGTAGATAAGGTAAAATTTAAAATATCACTTTGTCCGAAATTTAGTTTTACTATTCAAGTGAATTTAATACACTTACCTTTCTACAAATATGTGAGATTTGCCTATAATTAAATAGGAATAAAAAAAGACAAATACCTGTAAATAATTATGAAAGAAATATCAATATAAGTAGAACAAAAATCGAAATTGATCTTATAAGTTCCTCTATTGATACAAAGAACAAAAGATATTTACTATGACGTATATCTACAGATATCCAAGATACATATAACATAGATAGATATTGACGACATAATTAGAACTTCCAACATTAATTTTCTATAGTATAAGTTATATGTATAGTATTTATAGTATAGGTAATGTTTCTTATACCTCATTGTCACATGCCTTTCATACCTTGCCTTAAACTAGCGATAGAAAATTACCATAACGTGTCCTAATATCAAAAAATTTAACAAAATAATCAATTTATACCGAAGATTTATCTACCTATAAGTATTTATCATATTATTCGCTCTCCGTTCCCAAGTGAAATGTATATACAAACATCGAATTATATGGAATTAAATATTTGTATAAATTTATATATACCCTAGAGTTCCATATTGTAAACATAATTTAGTTTTTCATAGCGTGTAAGCACTCAAGTTTATTCGCACAAGTAGAAATATTTTAATGAGATATATACGATTCCATATACCTACTGAATCAGGGTTCTCCGTTATTGCGAGCATTCGCCAGTAATTTAAGATTCCGAGATTCTATTGTCAGCATTATAAATTACAATCTTGCTTCCATGGCCGACAAGCCTGTAATGTCACGTTCCTTGTTTCGACTGTCAGCATTACATTATTATTTTTCATAATTCAGCGTTAATCTAAGTTTTTTAATCTAAAATCATGTTAAAACCCTACTTTTGTAGAACTATTAAATGTCTGATTAAGACTCAAATTGCGTTTTATTTCTGGTTTTTCTAGCCTTTTGCTCACGCCTTTTTAATTTTTCCTCGAACCTATGGGACAAATAATACAACACTGGATGTTACACTCTCTTAAATTCTAGATAAAAGGTAAGTATTATTCAAGTGAGGTTATGTTCTAGATATACGCTAGTGATGACTTAACTTTCCGGTAGAATAAAACGTCGGATACTCTCACTTCATTTTTTTCACAACTTTTACTAATAACAGCATTACTTTCAAGCCTAGGCAACCTTCTTGTTCTGTAGCTCAAAGAAGACTGTCTGTTCTTGCCAAAAGACCCCGTAAGAAACCATAGCTCTCAGCTGGCTAATTTTGCACCGGAATGTCAGTTGTACAGAGTAGGTAAGTACTTCGGTCAGTTGTCGTTGAGCTACGTAATAATTTGAGTATCGAAATAATTACTTTACAAATAAAATACTATTTTAACTAACAAACATTATTTATATTTGATTTCATAAGTCCATTATAGATTCAAATTGTTGAGAGTTTCCGCTTAAACAATATTACGTACAGTGTAAATTCAGCAACTTATTTTTGAAAATTACAGTTAATACAGATAAAAATGTATAAGAGGCATCTAAAATTACAAATTTAATTATAAGCAAGCTAACACTAGAAAACCAAAGAAAAGACCAACAACCAATCAAAACATGAACCAGGCCATTCCGCACCGCACTGAAACTGACCAGAGCTGACCTGAGACTACGGGGAGTCTGGCTGACGTGACGAATGATAATAGCATCAAGACGTTTTTCTTGATTTTCGGATTTTCGAATGTTCCTATACCATGGAGGCGCTGTACAGAATACTATGTATTGCTCTCTTCTTGCTTGATGTTACAGCTAACTCATGTTTATTCTACGTCAAAAATACTTAAACTAATTGGACTTTTACTTCCTGTGAGATACAGCGTTGAATTAAAGGGATTACGCTTGAGGTACCCGCACGTCCTTAGACAGCACGGGACGCTCGGCGCGTGCGGTTGTCTCGGGTGCGATCACAAAACATACTATCCAAGTGTTTCTGTTCCCAGTTCCCTCTCTATAGGAGTGACTGAACACCACATTGGCGACGTGGATAAAAGCAGTATGTACCTAGTTACCTACGTATAAAAAATGTGTATTGAAGTTCTCCCACCAACTTATTTTTGAAGAAGGGAAGGGTAGATGCGTGATTGAGGTGATTTTCTTATAAAAGTTCTTTGTGCGTTGGTGTATTTCATTAAAAATGATTTTGTAGTCATTGTTTTAATGAAAGTAAATTTAGTAGGAAGATAAACTATCTCCGTACCTGAGATTAATTTTTAAGAAATTAAATAAACGCTCACTATTGGCCGACAATTACGTGTCTACCGCATCCTAAGCATTTTCTCGTGGTGGTTATTACAATGGTATAAATGAGGGTAGACATACAATACTATTGAGACATAATGTCGATGATATAACATAAAAGGCATAAATTACCTGTCCATAGCAACAATTTACAAAATGTAAAAAGGTTTCTGGTGGTAACTTATAATTATGACGAAATAAGTATACCTACCTACAAACTGTATCATTGCTATGGACCAACTCCAGGGAATGGACACCAGTTTTTACACGCCTTGATATGAGTTCCACAATGAGTCAATAATAAAGTTGGGTAAATTCTTTATCAGATAGCATAAAATGTATCATGTCATGTACCTACCCACATAAGCAAGCAGTTTGTTAGTTCCTACTCATTGTAACTGTGCCACGTATTTATACGTTACTTTGCCATATTCGAAAGAGAGTTCCACAATGAGTCAAAAAAAAAAATTGGGTAAATTAATTATCAGATACGCATACAATGTATGTTATGTGCCTACCCACCTAAGCAGTCTGTTGGTTCCTACTCATTGTAACTGTTCCACGTATATTCCACGTTACTTTGTTATAATCCAAAGATTTATCAGGAAAACAATCTACGTACTTTACCAAGGTACTCAGGTACCTAATCTTGGTCTCAAAGATGGTGTTGACGGCTTTAAAGTAGCTAAATCATGAGAGCATTAATAATGCGTCTATGCCAAAACAAAGTTTTCTCTTCGAGCGACAGTTGTTATGCTCGTGAAAAACAATAGTGAACATATCGATAAAATTGTACCACCGAAATGTATTTCGGCTATTTCGGCGATGATATTCGGCAAATGTATTTCGGTAATTTGAACCACCGAAATGTATTTCGGCAAAACTATCTACCAGAAATCTGTATGGTCAACATAACATAAAATAAGTAAGTATACAAAATTGTAAAGGAAGCGATTGCGCTTCGAAAAACAAGTTCCCTACCCACATAAAAGGCAATTTAATGGGAAAAACCCAAGTAAAATTAACATTCAGTAAATGTGCCCTATATTGATGGTAATATGTGTGGTAGCAAAAAATGACAATTCTGATTCTAAAGCTTGCCCCGCTTTAGATAAAATAAGGGAAACTAATGTGGTTGTTAACTAGATCCTCTGAGAGGAAAATACTTTGGTTTGCTCATCACACGAAAATCTTGAGAAACCAAAACATAGTGTGTTATACTATATATAGGTAATTCTAGTAGTTACTTACCTACCTATCATTTCCAATCTACATCTCTATGACACCGAAAGAATTGAGATTGGAATTGCAAACTTAAAAACATTCTGTTTTGTTAGATATGGTACACAAAACATACAAGCATTAATATTTTGGTAAGCATAATATGTTCCACAATGGGTAAAATGATATTGGCTTAAAATACTGGCTTTGATGATCTAGAAATAAAGCAACAAATATATAAATATATTAGCCCTATTCAGAAAATAATGGAGATTTCGTACTGTGTCAAGGACAGCGTTACATTTTGTCGACATAGTTGTTATCAGTAAAAATAAAATAGAACAACGCACTCGATTTACGGGTCAGGCGAACACCGCTTGCAGTTTCAACTCGAGGTGCGTGCAAATAATCGGCCCGAATAAAATATTACTTAGCTGATGCAGACGCGTTCCCTAAGTGCGCAATAACAATGGTACCTACCGTCAAAAGTTAAAAATTTGGTTGTGTTCCTTAATAATATTTTTGCACGAATATATAGTGCACAAAGTGTAGGTACTCTGTAACTAAACAATAAAAGTTTTGTTATAAATATAACAACACGTAAGATATTCATACGATACGAATAGGAAGAAAACATATCATTTTTAAAGTAAAACAATGAATGATGCAAATCATTTTAGTGTTTCGAAATAAAAAAAAAATAACTAGATTTCTAGGGACTCGATAATACGATTTGAATGAAAAATATAAATATTTAATAAATAGGTACAGCAAACATGTTGGAAATATGTTTGAATTACAAACAATTTCGGTATTACGTCTGTTTGAGCAAATCATCAGGTATACGTAGAAGCTTATGGACATAATAGCATTCTTCTCAAAGGTAATAAATATATCTTTTAAACTAAATAAGTCCAGATCTTGGACATAATCTGACAGCAATGGCGTTCTCTCAAGAATACGTAGTAAAGTTCGTGGAGACAAATTGCTGTTAGCAAAGGTTAGAGCTGTTTAAGATAAGCAAGTGACCGATATTTATATCGGTTACCAAATGGTTTTGACCAACCCTATCAGACAAGTACATACATTATAGGTACATTGATAGAAACTCAATTCGCACGATGATATTTCAAGTTGTTGGTAAAGTGCACATTGTACGCACAATAAATAATGCACGCATAAGGCATAGGCTAAAAAAATAGGACCCTGACCGTTGCGACCTGAGCTATAAAACAATGGCTGATGTAAGCCCTGTTGGACTTGGTTTTCCTAGTTCAGGTCGACAAGTAGGCAATGTACCTCACAGTTAATTGCTTTTCGAATCAAAAGTTAAAAGGCGTGGAGTGTCTAGATAGAAGTCACTACAGACAGAACATGAAGCCTAGTATGGGCGATTGAACATTTTACCTACTAGTGGCCGAGTTCAAAATAACCACGGACCACAAACCTTTAGAAGTCATTATATTGGTCAACAATCAAAACCAAGCGCCAATAATGGAGCGGTGTAGGTTTCTCACCGACATGCCTCGAATAATAAAAATAAAAGACTTGGTCTATCTTGTGAAGGACTATGAAAACTGAAAATTATATTACTTCGAAAATGCTCGACCACTCACGGTATCCTAAAACAAAACAAAGTAGACCTCTAAAACGAAACAAAGTCGGTCCAACTCCCCGAAGATCAAGAAATGAAACTTGTTTTGAAGGTTTCAAAATGATTGGGATACATACACTGACTGACTAATACTACAGTTATTCATACAAAAACTCTGAAGAGATCCTGTTAAAAGGAAATAAAACTGGATTTCCTGTTAAACGAATGAATAAATGAACACTTTAGTGTACTAAAAGGGATCATATAGTTAAAAAACTTATGTCTAATTAAAATAAACATAGTACAAAGTACAAAAGGCGACCTTATCGCTGAGACCGATTTCTTCCAAAAATAAAACACAAGTTAAATTTACGAGACAGTCTTTTAGCAACTGCTTATGAAAGCCATGCTGAATAGTCGGCATGAACCCTGACTGTGGACTTCTGTATGCGTGACAAGCTTGGTGGCCCAAATGTTATGGAGAATATCGGGATGCACATACGTCATAAGTACTTGTCTTCAACAACATCAGGCATAGATTATGAAATAGTTGTTGAGACCGGTTTATCTAAATTATAAAATAATAGAAACTTAACGACTGCTAATGAAAATGTACGATATTCCATCACTACTTAGGGTGGATATTGCAATGGATTTCTTTGGTGCACCGCCAAGTAATCAACCACTAGTGGCTGGTAGTTATGGATTATTTCTGTACATTTAATGAAATTAAAATCATGGAAAATTTTTAAAACTGGGACTTCCTGTCAACATCAATGCTAATAATGAAAAGTAATTGGCGTCGGATAAGTTCAAATCATTTTGTCTTATCCCCGTCGGTTCCAACAGAACGAAGAAGAAGAAACACAGCTCCTGGAATTCTAAAATGACTCAACAACATGAATTATTTTTGAATGCGCTGTTGGCGCCTAAACAAATCATGAGTATTATTATTTTTATGGACAAGATTGACAGTCTGCCGCTGATTTACAAAATAAAAAATAACAGAAAGTTGTGACAGAGACTAACTTATGAAAAAAAAAGAGGAAAATAGGTATATGTATGGATGTAGAAAAAACAAAAGCAGCTAAGGTTTAAAGTTAAGAACAGGAACTGAGAAAATAAATACTAGAACTACCTATCGTTAAAACGATAAAGGAAGGTTGAACATTTAAAATAATTTGTGAATAAAATTATAATCCTCAATTTTAATGATGATAAGAGTAATAAGGATCAAGAAGCAGAATAAGAGATGGATTTGGCTTATATAGCATAACATTAATTTTGACTAAATTATGTGTTAGCTGTTGAATTTATTTTGTTGTATAGTCTGATGAGAATATAGTCAGCAGTTTAGCTTATTTTGTTGTAATACATTTGGTTGGAAACTTACGCTTAAACCGTACTTACTGTGTATAATTTATTTTATTGAAATTGGAAGTATATAGGCTAAATGCAAATAATTTATAATCACATATAAATATCCTACTGACTTAAAATAATCGTAGTCCTTTTAATTTGGGTGAATCGTTTCAGTTTTCATTTTTGTGAAAGGAAGAGATGTGAGATACAGCGTTGAATTAAAGGGATTACGCTTGAGGTACCCGCACGTCCTTAGACAGCACGGGACGCTCGGCGCGTGCGGTTGTCTCGGGTGCGATCACAAAACATACTATCCAAGTGTTTCTGTTCCCAGTTCCCTCTCTATAGGAGTGACTGAACACCACACTTCCCTTACTTTTTAATAAGTTTTTTACAAATTTACTCTTTACATGGACACTGGCAGAATTGTGGCAAACTAGCACAGCAAGCCAGTTTAAGTTGAACTCTGCCAGTTCAGTCGCAAAGTTGGTAAATAAGTATTTAAATAAAGCATTAATGCATTAATGTATCAATTCTCACGCGCATTAATTATGCGTAGTTGAAGTTAACGACATTATGCAGTGTGTTCTTGCCATTATTTTTAAATTAACATCTAGATAAGCAGTGCTATAAATGCGCATAAACTTTCAGGTGTACAAACAACTGTTTTCCCATTAAAACAAAGTTTGTTTTGGGAAAACCCTCCAAACATTATAACAAGTCCTGTAAACAACTTCTTGATAACAAGGCAATATTGTGACGTCATTTTTGTGTATTGCGTAGGTGCTTTAATGCTGGGGCTACATTAGCGGACGAAGATTCGTGTCGCGTTGCCGAGACAAAAACATCGTGTTCGGGCATAGGTGATGTTCTTGTCTTCATTAATACGGGCGAAGATTCGTGTCGAGTTGACGCGATGCATTCGTGCAGGATTGTGTTGTTCAGTTCCATGGAAGACACTGAATTGACGTAGGTGTAGCCACCCAAACGAATATTGTCGCGACAAATCCCTGATCCGCGTCAGTTTACCTACAGCTCCCCGATATTACTTCGTCTTCGCCCGAATACTACGCGATGACACAATGTACCTGGCCACATTCATCTCGTTAACACGAATATGCGCCGTAGCCCGTTAATGTAGCCCTAGCATAATACGAATTCAGTTGACGCGATGCATTCGTGCAGGATTGTGTTGTTCAGTTCCATGGAAGACACTGAATTGACGTAGGTGTAGCCACCCAAGCGAATATTGTCGCAACAAAACCCTTTGATCCGCGTCAGTTTACCGACAGCTCCCCGATACTACTTCGTCTTCGAACGAATACTACGGGATGACACAATGTACCTGGCCACATTCATCTCGTTAACACGAATATGCGCCGTAGCCCGCTAAGGTAGCCCTAGCATAATACGAATTCAGGATAATGATAATATGACTCGTCATTTTCATTTGATAGAAAGGGAGTGAATCCGTTCACAGCATGATTAATATGATTTATTGATTACCCAGTGTTGTGTTTCAAAAAATATCGATGTATTTGTCTTCCTACTTTTTTCATGTTTAGTCATCTGAAATATGTCCTTTGTGATGGCACTTTTTCAAACTATTATTTAGCTTATCAAAGCATAAGCTCGTCATGACTCGGCTAATATGTGGAAAAACATATCTCAGCAATAATATTAATGCGAGAGTTTGGATGTATGTCTAAATGTTTGTTATCGCTTCACGCCGCAACTACCCAACAGATAGGGCTGATAGTTGCAGTTTTTAACCCGCGGCCTTAATACCAGTTCTGTATAAGTATACGATACCTGACAAAAAAGTTTTGGTTTATTTTCATACATTTGGTGGCTTGCCTATCGAATAGAGATAAACTTTCATGGTTTGACAGCAGTTGAATAGTTTCATACGAACTAAATTTTAGTTTTCCAATAGTTTTGAGAGATTTCAGTTTTTTAATGGTACGCTGCCATAACGCCAGGTCGGAATGTTTTTGAAAGTCTTGTTTATTATCTCCGTTCCTATATAAGCAATCATTATGAAATTTTGCACAGCTGGGGCTCTATTTGTAGCGTATTTTTGTACGTAAATTTAGTTTCTGTAACATGAGTCGTTTTCGAGTATGGTCATGTGTACGCCGGCTTGATCGTTATGCTAGCGTACCCACTAAGAATGAACATTATTTTCAAAACCAGAGAGGCACTATTTATTCTAGTTTACGTATACGTGATGACCAAGCTGTTCGACTGCACTATCGTAATGTTATTGATGAGGCGCGCAACACCTTGCACTCAACCGAAGACATGTTGCCACAAGGAAAGTAGCAGGATCGAATAAAGTGCCAGGCATCAACAGTTTTTTTCATGTGTTTCATAAAGAAACGGCTTGCAGCCTTCCTGACTTCCATTTAGAGAGATCTACCGAGCATGATACAATTGTGTTCCAACGCTTATATCAAATGATCCTTTTTCAAATCACTCGCTTAACTTAAGATAAAACGTTTCCCCAGCAAATTAACGAAACTAACGCTTTTAAACAATGTAAAAGGTAGCTAAAGCAACGAAGGCTTCCGAAGTTATAACTGGTTTTACGTTAATTTGTCGTTTTGGAGGTAAAGCTCATTTCTGGCATGAATTCATTACGAACTAACGTAACTTCGTTAGTGTTCTCGCTACTATTTAATGTTTTGCAAACGTTGGTTAGTTCCTATTATTTTGTTCTTTTGTTGCAGGCTGTATATGCATCTAATGAGGTGCTTATTCAGTTTAACTGATAAACATTTATTGGGAAAAAACATTTACAGGTCATGTGTAATTATGATAAATATATGTAAATATATATGATATTCTTTTACTATAGGTTTATCTAGTAATAAGTTTAATTAACTTTTCTCTACACTGTAAAAAAAATACCTACCAACTTTCACAAAGCATCATCTAGCCCCAAGCTAAGCAGAGCTTGTATTATGGGTTACACAACTGATAAACTTAATACAAAGATATTTTTGGTAAACACAGATTGTCATTGTCTTTCTGAAACATTTGTCCCGGTGTGGTAATCGAACCCGTAACTGCCTGTGTCGCAGGCGAACCATCATCATCAGAAGTTGTCAAATTATCTATAATACGTTTAGCAAAGAAACCTAGCTTATAATATTTATAAAGAGGGCCACTGTGGTTGTTCAATTAATTATCTATGATACGATAAGTAAGTAAAGAAACCCAGCTTATGAAATTAATAGTGCTGAAAAAGCATATCCATTATAAAGAGAACGCCTGAATGAAGCCATAATAAAGAATTTATTTATAAACTATTTGAGTTGAATAATCTGTCTAGCAGATGGGAATATTTAAGTGCATTTCAGTGAACACAGCGGAAGTGGAAATTTCACAGCTTTCAAAGGAAGTATTGGGCCTTGTCGGAAAAACAAAACAAGATCGCTGTAAGGCCGCCGATTGTGCCACATTAGTTTTAATTAGTATTAAGATGCTCTGATGTTTATTACTTTGATGGTACAATAAAGTTATTATCTATCTATCAAGATCAATAGGTACCCAACATTACTCGCTCACGAGTGAGCAAAAACTTCATTTAATCATTTTCGACCGATGTGGCGCAGTGGGCGAAGGTCCGCCTGCGACGCAGGAGGTTGCGGGTTCGATTCCCGCCTCGGAACAAATTTGTGCACGATCTGCAGAAATTTGTTTCGTTGGTCTGGGTGTTTAATATGTATAATAAAAAAATATCTATCTATGTAGTATATTGTATTAAGTATATCAGTCATCTAGTACCCATAACACAAGCTCTGCTTAGCTTGGGGCTAGATGATGCTGTGTGGACTGTCCGGAATTATTATATTATTATTATTATTATTTTTTGCACAAGGAAATTTACAATCAATAATTGAAACAGTTGAGCTAACTGCAGATGGTTTCAAACAGCCTAGAGGTAGCGTAAGTGATCCAAATCAGTACTATGATTTAGATAACTTATCAACACATGCTAAACAAGCTAAATTGGAGACAATGGAACAAACTCTGCTTATCCCTAGGGCTTGATGATGCCCTGGGATATACCCAGCACTCTTTATTTATTTAACTCTGAGCTACCTTTAGACTGTTTGCAACCGTCTGCAGTTAGCTCAATGGTTTCAATTGTAAATACTAGTTGTAATTTTTTCTATTCCTTGATTGTAATTTTCGTTGTTAATAAAAATTTAACTCTGTAATTATATAAAGTACGTGTAAAACTGAATGCCGAAGTGCTAGTCTGTTTATATCCGTGATGAGTCATTGCGATCTCGTGATTGATGAGCTCATTAAACCGATTGTTTTCAATACGAACGAAATGGAAAACAATACCGGTGCCGGCAAATGATGCCTACAAAATCCACATCATTATGCCAAACTCGAATCCGTAATGTCCCGAAATGTCATCTAACTTTTCATTCGTAATAGAATTATTGTTAATGAACTCTCCCAAAAATAGCGAGATGGAACGTCATTCAGACGGAAGGAAAACTTAACTGAAATGTCAGTAAAGCACAAGATTTGTACACTACCTATATAAATTAAGAATACGATTCCATTAGCAAAATGTTTTTGAGACTTACCTATCTAAAAATAATTTTTAATGTTCTGTTATACTTCTAAACAAATAATAATAATATATGCATAAATAAGCATTTCATAAACTTCTATATGTTACTATAGACCTCTGTATTCTTTGTTTAATTTTGTATTTTATCTGTGTTTCTCGAAAGAAGTATAATGTAAGCATAACCTCAGAACCCTAAGAACTCTATGTAAATAAAACATTTGTTTTGATAACAATGATTAGAGAATGGTTTACCCGTAGGTAACTATTCAAAAATGTTAAAATAATTTCAGACCAAAAGAATTGTTTATAAAAATCAACATTAAAATAGTAAAAATATTAAAAAATGAATAATAAAAGTGCGTGTAGAAGAATATGAATGGGAAGTAAAACATCTTAAGGAATTTTTTGTTCAAAATAAATATTCAAAATAAAATATGTAGTACACATGGTTCGTGGCACACTCTAGTCCTACGAAAATATTGCATAGTGTCTCTGTCGGACTTAACTTTTATAGTGCCATAATAATTTCTGCTAAAAATATATATACTTGCTCTTAGAATTCGGCACATACTATTTAATATTAGCCATAGAATCAGAATCAATCGTTTATTTGCAGAATACAATCATTACATGTCATGATCTTAAAACTATGTTATGTCAATGTATTCGACCCGCAAGTAGAAGAGCAAATATTATAGGTAAATATGTCAAAATGAGTTATACAAAATAATATTTAAGACACAAAGTATCATCTGAACTACGTCAATATTGTGTGAATATCTGGAGTACGAATTGCCCTCGTCCCACCGTCAATTCTTTCAAAAGCTTTTGTCAAGATCCAAAGTTTTCCCCCACATATCAGTTCCATCTCCTATCCTCATCATCCTCTTTCTTATCATCTCCTCAGGTACGGTCTTCAGATCATACGCCCATCCGATCCAAGCACAGAAGTCGATGAACTTAGTCACAAGACCGAAACTTGGGAGCTCTGTTGATCGGTAGTCCATTGGAAATGCGTGATGGTAGTTGTGAAAACCCTCGCCGGCTGTCCAAGCTGAAATAAAAACAAAATATACCAGTTTACAATAAGGCTTACAATTCCATTGCTGTGCTCAACAATTAAGTTAAGTGATGTTAAACCTGTTTTATAAGCGATGTAATAAAAGTATCATCTATCGGTATTTACTATATGTAATAAAAATATCTATCTATGTAATTAATTGTATTAAGTATATCAGTCATTTAGTATCCATAACACAAGCTCTGCTGGATGATGTGTGGATTGTTCAGAATAATTTATTTATTTATCTTCCTTTTATCAGACGCAATAAGTGATGTTCGCCATTTTATAAGAGTGTTAGTCCTGTTAAATGAAAGGAAACTAAAGATTGAGCAAATACAATCTGACGAACGGGGGTCCTTATTGCCTAAGTCAACTGATAATCGAGATCGATTAATTTTGGACATTTGAAACCTAGCTTGAACTTCGATTGTACCACTGGTAATCCATTTCTTATTTTTTTTTCTTAACATGATCTAAACTTAGATAATAAGGCAGCTGATTACCGTTTATTTCCAACGAGTTAGTCGCTGATGTATTCTTGTCATAAGACTTAAATCCGAACCTGTGGGCAACGCTATTGATACTCAAGATGGCATGCATAGAGATTGTAAATCGGAGGACGTTGATATGCCAGGCATTGTAGAAGGTTTCACCCCAGAGAAGTGGAATCAGGCTGGGGATAATGAAGCATGACACGCCACCACATAGTGTAAAATACCTGAAAACGGACTGGATTATTGTGACGAACATTTTAGATTCGCCATAAGGAATCTACAAAACCACGCTAGCATATGCCATGCTGAGCCAACACCTATTTCGGTACAGGGTCATGGGGCAAAACTCGTTTTGATGCCTACCATTTTTGACACTTGTTCTTTGTTTATTATTGTTTCTTTTTATGTATTTTTTGACAAGCCTCTCGGTTTTGGCTTGCAGTTTACTCAAATAAAATAAGTAAATTGCAAACTATATTGTAATTTAACTAAATTTTAAAATTATAAATATCTTACTCGTGCTGGAACCTGACGATAGGATCGGCATACAAATCAGTAACGTCGATGCTACTGCCTTTTAGCTTGACATCAGGGTGTTTGGTGACCATCCACGTGCCAATGTGTGCGAAGAAGAAGCCACGGGTAGCGTTGTATGGATCCGCGTTGGTATCGCAGAACTTGTGGTGAGAACGGTGGTCGCGGACCTGGGGGATAACTGGCTTAAGAGCTTAGGGAAGGGCCTTTGCCCAAAAGGCTGTTGAGCAAAGGCCTCCCTTCCCTCTCTGCTTCTTGGTCTAGGACGTCATCAGTTGGCCAGTAGCCAAGCAACGAAAGTCTAATCGTCCCATCAAGTATCATCAAAATATTTTAATTTTTAGTAATTATTTTTGCATCCATTAGGAGGTATGTTCAGCAGTTGCAGGATGCTCTAATCAAACCTAAGAAGAACTCAATTGCTTCGGTCGTAAGCTGTTCATGGAATTCAATGATGTTCGTGAAACCTCACACTGCTTTATACCCTCGGTGCATAATTCACTATTTTTAAACATGTAGTGTATATGTTACCAAAGTTATCGACATAGCTCAAAGAATTAGCAAGCTGAAGTGGCAATGGGCCGGCCATATCTCGCGAAGAACCGACAACCGTTGGGGTAAACGTGTTCTTGAGTGGAGACCGCGACTCGGTAAACGTAGCGTAGGACGCCCTCCGGCCAGGTGGGATGACGATCTGCGAAAGACTGCTGGCAGATGCTGGATGCGTCAAGCTGAAGACAGGGCGCTATGGCGCTCATTGGGGGAGGCCTATGTCCAGCAGTGGACTAATATAGGTTGATGATGATGATGATGATGATGAGTGTATATGATCTTACCCAAGTGATGATTGAGTAAACGTAGTCCACGGAGGTCATGTAGGCCAGCAGAATCCTGAGCGGTAGTTTGGCCTTGAACGCCCGATGAGACCAAAGCCGGTGCTTTCCAGCCGCGAATCCCAACATACCGACGTTGTATAGAACTACCGCTGTATCATCAGAATGATTTGATTTAGGTATCTACACTCAAAGTAACAAAGTTAGTTTTGAAGCGGGGCTGTGCTGACAGCGTTGCTGACTTTGGTGTGTATACTCTAACTAGCGACCCGCCCCGGCTTCGCACGGTTTTATATATACATTATAAAGTTTATATAAGAGGAAGGAACCTTCCTCTTGTATCATTATCTATTAAAAAAACCGCATCAAAATCCGTTGCGTAGTTTTTAAGATTTAAGCATACTTACCTACATAGGGACAGGGACAGAGAAAGTGACTTTTTTATACTATGTAGTGAGTGATACAAACAACGTTAAAAATGGTCTTTATACTAGTCCCAATAAGTACCATCAATAGTACCAGTAATAAGTAGTATAAGAAAGTACAATCTGTTATTAACTGGTGCCCAAAAGTGTCTTACCCAAGACAATGGTTCCAAATTTAGCCCGAAGTAAAGCGTCGAGTCCGAAAATAGCACCTATGTGAAAGGACACTTGCAGAAGTATTTGAATGGGCTTCAACTTCGGTTTGAAATTATCTTCGGTTTCCATTTTAAAATATTTACTTAGGTTTGTCTCTGTATCGAGCTCAGAATGTTATTAAACATTCGAAACTTGTTAGCAATAATAATGTTGTAATATATGTTGCAATAATAGAAGTAATATTAATAAAATACGTTGTAAACTTTATGAAAGTACTAATTGTGTTCTCGTATGACGTTGGTATCGGAAGTCATAAAACAATCAACATGACCATAATTGTCATGAATGTCTTGACACTAGAGGCAGTGATGGTGTTAATACGTTCACTGCCCACAACCTGCAGTGCTTGCTACTGATGTTGGACGTACGTCTGTGAAAGTGCTCATGAATCACAGCACTAAGCAGGTTTTATTTCATTCTATATACGCATAGCAGAAATCAGAAATCAACTAACTGTATTTATTTAGGCTTACAAAATAAGCACTTGTTCAACAAGTATATTCTTATCTTACTATTTTACTTATTATAATAAATGGGAAAGTCTGTGTGAATGTTTGTTATAAGTAATCTCCGTAACTACTTAAGTTATTTAAATGAAATTTGGTATGTAGATAGTTTAGGACCTAGAATAGGCCATAGGCTATTCAAATTTGGAAATTGTAACCTCTGAGGGGTTGAAATAGGGTGCTAAAGTTTGTATGGAATATTATTAATCCTTGGTTTGATTCACTCAAAACTCTGTATAAATAAACTGCAAAGTAAATAATTAGACACGTATTTTTATAATTTTTACGAAATTACCCCTAGGAGGCGTGCAATAAATTTTAGAAATGTGGCAAATAAATTTCCATGCGGGTGAAGCCGCGGGACTCATCTAGTATAAAATATATAAGAAATTATGTGTTCATTGATATATTTTTCGCTTAATTTTTTGTCTACTAATACTAATAATATTCTACAAAGAAGCGAAAAATAAACGACTACATTGAAGACTCCTCAGACATCACGGTCACAACGGAAGACCAGCTGTGGTATGATTCGCTCCAAAGATTCTATCATTACTACGTTCCATTCGCTCTGTTATATCACACGCTGACAGTAAGCATTTTTGTCACATCTCCTTTTATTTTATTTCAAAAACTGTGTATTCTAATGACATGTTTTTCTATATTTGCTTGTCATGTAAAACAGGACACATTTCGAATTTAGAAATGGAAGAATAGAAATGAAATTTAGAAATTAAGAAATGGTAGCTTATATACAATGTGATTCTTCGAACCTTGATCAAAAGAAATGTGCGAATACACGACACATATTTATCGGTAAAAATCAAGATAAAAAAAATTATATGTTATTTATCTCAAAAACAAAGCAGTTTTAATATTTTTTAAAATGAAGACTACTTCATCTGGTTTTTTCTTCGTTTCTTTTTGAGTAAATGGTGTATTTTATTCGAAGTAGTCTCATTTGAAAGCTAGATAGTTTACCTAGCTAATAAAATAAATAAAAAATACAAATACTATACATAAGCGTAGTAAAAACAGTATTTTTTTAGAAATAAGACAAAAAAAAAACGATTTTTCTCTGTAACTTTAAAACTGGGTAATTAAGGTGTACTTTTTTGCATGTTGTATTAAACTTCATAATTTATTCTACAAATCCTTCAAAAACTGGGGGTCTATCTCTTTCCGTTGTCATGTTATTCACCATTTAAATTAGGTACTTTCTGCCATTTAGTTGAGATTCCTGTTGATATCTGTACTTGACTTGTATTTAAAAAAAATAACATTAAATTTTTTTTATCTCGGTTTTTATCGATAAATATGTGTCGTGTATCCGCACATTTCGTTTGATCAAGGTTCGAAAAATCACATTGTATAGGTATTCTTTTAAACTATTACTCGTGCCAGGCGGTTGAAATGAAAAATAGCAAAAGCAGCTGCAAGTGATAAATGAACGGCACGACACGCAATGCAAGACAGTTATACCTCCGTGATGAGGACTAATGTTCCTTCTGATATGAAAATACTTGTAACGCCTTGCGTTTTCACCCCGTTCCCATGGGAATTCCGGGATAAAATATTACCAACTATGTGTTATTCCAGACTATGATCTATCTCTTTGCCAAATTTCATCCAGATCCGTTTAGTAGTTTTTGCGTGAAAGAGTAACAAACATCCATCCATCCATACTTACAAACTTTCGCGTTTATAATATTAGTAGGATTATTTCTTTTGTGATATTTTGTGTATTTGAAAGCTGTGGTGCTTTCCGTGAACTTTTATTAGAATTTGATCATGACCTGAACAGCATAGTTTTCGAGTTATCCTTAATTATGTATGAATTTAGCAGTAGTTTGTTAGATTTTGAAAAAAAGGGCAAGATTACTTAAATAGTCACATTTTAGGTAAAGAACATTGTTAAGCTCAAGATCAAATGTGACATATTCAGACGCAAGTAGTTTTTTATACTACAAAAACTAATAAGTAATACTTGCAAATGATAGTGGGACTGGCAATTATACATTTTAAATGAACAGAATTGACTTTTTAAACCAAAAATTAGTAGTCACCAAAGTAGTCGAATTTATATTAAGTAAAACTCAAAAAATACTAGTCAGATCTTGATCCAACCGGGACTACATGAGAAAATCCATCTTCACTACATAGTATAAAACAAAGTGGCTTTCTCTGTCCCTTTGGCCCTATGTATGCTTAAATCTTTAAAAGTATGCAACGGGTTTTGATGCGGTTTTTTTGATAAATAGAGAAGGTTTATACGTATAATATAACCGTGCGAAACCGGGGCGGGTCGCTAGTTTCAAATAAAACAACAACCATCAAAACTGGTTCACCTTAAAATGATACATAAAAACAGTCGAATAGAACACCCCTTTTTTAAGTCCAATCCTCAATCCGTCGAATCAGTGTAATCAGGTTTATGAAGGGAACGTCAGTCGTCATAATCAGTGTTAGTATATAACGAGGGTAAATGTCACCAAATATGCTTGTTTATTTTCAGTGCGAGAACCATAAAACCTCCAATTAGCTGTTAACTGCGTACCTCATGAATAGTTATTTGCATTTTGCATGTTAGTTTAAAAGGTTTAAATATGCTGAGATATCCGGTATGTAGAGTAAAATATATATTATTGTACTCTACATACCTACTCTACTGTACCTACATATTCTACTACCTAAATAATTATCTATGTAATGTATCGTGTTAAGTATATCAGTGATCCAGTACCTACTCATCCATAACAAAAGCTCCGGCTAGATTTATTATCTAGAAAATAAAATATTATGTATTTAAATGTAGATAAATTCTGATCCAGCCCAGTTACTAAGGTAAGAACCAAGCTACCGTATGTTGGAATAATCTACCATCTCCCTTTCGCAAACTGTCTTAAAACACGAAACTTCAACAACAGACAATATATCTGTGCAAATTATTATACTTACCTATGTATTCGGTACTTTCTGTACTTTAATTTAGGGTGCTCCAAGTGATTGTTCGGTGAGTCAATATAATACAATAATTTATTTACAAAAACAGTTACAAAGGTAGTGTTTTCAAAATAGAAAAGATTAGGTTTCCTCAGGCCTCAAAATATAAAATTTAATAACAGATGAAAATTTAAATATAACAAAGAGACCAAAAAGAATCACTACATAGTATAAAACAAAGTCTCTTTCTCCCGTCCCTATGCCCTTATGTATGCTTAAATCTTTAAAACTACGCAACGGATTTTGATGCGGTTTTTTTTAATAGAAAGAGTGATTCAAGAGGAAGTTTTATACGTATAACAAAACCGTGCGAAGCCGGGGCGGGTCGCTAGTTATAAATAAACATCAACTCCTCAATCAACTAACGTTAAAATTAAAGTTAAGTTTAAGTTATTTAGTCAATTTAATGTCTGTTCCTAGCCAGAATAATAGCACTTCCAAAATTTTATATATTTGGTTTGGTCAAGAATTTTTTCCCAGATGATGCCTCTGTGGAACTCCACGAAGCGATATCAAGGATGAAAGAAGTCTGCAGAACCAGAAAGTCGGGGTTATGAGTTGCACAAAATCATCTTTATACATAAGTATTGCTATCTCTATATCTTGAACAAGTAGGTGGTAAGTGGCACTACTTAGTAGTTTAGTAAGTGTTTAGTACTACTTACTTAGTCTTTATTACTACCTACTTACTAATAGCTTAAATCTTTAGTAACAAAGTCACAACCCGCTGTCTGTCAGTCTGTCCCTATGTATCTATGAATGCTTACATTTAAAAAACTAAGCAATGGTTTTTGATTCGTTTTTTTTAGTAGATAGAGTGATACAAGAGGAAGGTTTATATAGGTACATAAATAATTCGCCCGTACGAAGCCAGAGCGGGTCGCTAGTACGTAATATGGAGCTCTAGTCTGTTTACTTCACAAGTAAACAGAAGTTTTGCTTAGACTTATTATATTGATAGGGGTATCGCCCCCTGGAGTACGGAAAACTAGCAGTTTCCTGTCACTATAAATAACAGTTGGAGTTCCTGAGTTATTATAAAAATTTACCGCGTAGTATACTTTAGTATACTATACGCGTTGTAGAACTTTTGACATGCTACTTGAGGTTATAGAAACTTCATAACAGAGTGTCTACCGAGAAATTATATTCAATGACAACAACTTTCGGGGAAATATTATTCTTCACTAGATGCGCCCCGCGGAAATTTTCACAGATGATAACTTAGTAAAATTGTTAATCACTACATAGTATAAAATAAAGTCGCTTTCTCTGTCCCTATGTAATTATGCCCTTTGATCGCTTAAATCTTTAAAACTACGCAACGGATTTTGATGCGGTTTTTTTTAATAGATAGAGTGATTCAAGTGGAAGGTTTTTACGTATAATAAAACCGTGCGAAGCCGGGGCGGGTCGCTAGTAAAACTATACTATAATAAAGATTTTATTTTTCATATTCTTATTCATCAAGTCTTAAAACAACAATTTCAATAGCTTTGAGTTGAGTAATACAAATATATTAATATTTATTAGCGACCCGCCCCGGCTTCGCACGGTTTTATCACTACTTGTGAAAGTATAAAACAAAGTACCTTTTTCTGTCCCTATGTCCCTATATCATTATGTCCCTTTGAATGCTTAAATCTTTCGGTTTCGGTTTTTTTCGGGATTCGGTTTTTTTAATAGATAGAGTGATTCAAGAGGAAGGTTTATAAGTATAATAAAACCGTGCGAAGCCGGGGCGGGTCGCTTTTTATACGTATAAACCTTCCTCTTGAATCACTCTATCTGTTAAAAAAAAAGCGCATTAAAATCCGTTGCGTAGCTTTAAAGATTTAAGCAGTTAAAGGGACATAGGGAAAAAGGGACAGAAAAAGCGATGTTGTTTTATACTATGTAGTGATTGTAATTTTCGTTGTTAATAAAGATTTGTTATTTTTTTACATATATTTACTTTACTAGCTGGTGCCCGCGACTTCGTCTGCGCATGATTAGTATTTCGACTACTCGCTATTTTACTTGCATAATTCCTTTTCTCGTGGGATTTTCGGGATAAAATAATAAAGCCTATGTGTTATTCCAGCTTATAATCTATCTCTGTGCCAAATTTCATCCAGATCCGTTCAGCAGTTTTTGCGTGAAAGAGTAACAAACATCCATCCATCTATCCATCCATCTATCCATTTATACTTACAAACTTACGCGTTTATCAGTTCAATTTAGTTTGGTACCCCTGAGCTATACGGGTTTTCAAAAATTTCACACAGCATTTGAACGACGCGTACACACGCGTCGTTCAGATGCTGTGAGAAATTTTTGAAAACCCGTATAGCTTAGGGGAACCAAACTGAATTCCGGGATAAAATGTATCCCATGTCCAATCGTCCCGAGTTCCATTCGAATTCATTCAATTCCGCCGTGATGCGCGGTTAAAGAATTTTTCTTTCACCCTCTCTCCCAGGGGAACCTTACCGAATTCCGGGATAAAAAGTATCCCATGTCCTTCCTTGTAGTATGAACTCAAATCGTCCCGAGTTTCATTCCAACTCATTCAGCAGTTTCGGCCTGATGCGCGGTAAAGGATTTTTACTTTCATAACCTCTCCCATGAGAACCTTACTGAATTCCGGGATAAAAAGTATCCTATGTCCTTCCTCGTAGTATGACCTATAATCATGCCGAGTTTCATTTCAATCCATCAAGTAGTTTCGGCGTGATGCGCGTTTACGATACAGACAGACAGACAGACAGACAGACAGACAGACTGACAGACAGACAGACAGACAGACAGACAGACAGACATGAATGAAAAAAATTACAGTTTTGGCTTGAGTATCGATAATAGAGTGCCCTCCAAAAAAAATTTTCAAAATATCTTCAATGTACAGATTTGGACCTGTTACAGTTTTATTATAAGTATAGATTAAAATATCATAATACTGAAACTCAAAGCCATTGAAATTGTAGTATTTTATTTGCTACCCAGTATTAATAAGGCTTATACCTACCTAATAATATTCAATAATAATCTTCGCGACAAAATGAAAAGACCGCGACGACGACGTCCAGATTGTCACTGAATTATTCATACATTTTAATCTCAAGATACGCTCCATAGGAAACTCATTTTCGATTCTGATCTATTTTCGCGGCGAAATTGAAGTTTTTAATTAAATCGCTTCGAAAGGTGGCGTCTGTAATGAAGTTTTTACCTTCTATGATCTTTTATCTTATTTTAGCAAATTAAATGCTCGGAAAGAAACCGACTGGGTTTGTTTTATCGATAATTAATTAATAAGGCGGTGCCAGTGTAATAATTATTATCGACTAGCGACCTGCCCCGGCTTCGCATATTTTTATTATATACATATAAAAATTGTATAGACTATCATAAAAATTATAATTGATAGTATTAAAATAATCTATAAACCTTCCTTAAATCCCTCTATCTATACAAAAACCGCATCAAAATCCGTTGCATAGTTTTAAGGATTTTAGCATACATAGGGACATAGGGACAGAGAAAGCGACTTTGTTTTATACCATGTAGTGATAAATGTGAATGTCTGTTTCCGTACCATAACTACTTACGAACCTACTTGCTTACAAATTATTTAGGTACTTGAATAATATCTTTACGTAAACGTGATCTACGTTTACGTAAAGATATATAGTAAGCGAACATAGAATAATTATTGCTGAAATGATGGTAATCTAGTCTAGAGCGACGATAGAACATCTATTGTAATGCAAATAATCGAGCTTGTTTGTTTTGATAACATCCCTAGAATTTCCATATTAATGTCTTAATAATCAAGGCTTTTCGATAAATTTACTTCTCAAATATTAAAGGAAATCTCAAATACCGTTCATGGTTTCATTTGTGTGGACTTACCTAAGCAGAATCAAGGGTCAATAACTTAGATTATTCCAGTTAAATAGAGTTCAGAATCTCCCAAAACATTTCTTAATACAGTTTTCAGCTTGAAAGGTTATTGAAATATTCAAGCATTTTAAGCTCTCAGTTGTGTAATAAATTTTTGAAATTCCTTGTCAAGTAGAACATTCTCTTGCCAATTTGAAGTTGAAAAGATTTTAATGATTATTAAAATAGTTATTTACGTAGATAAATCTACAGGATAAAAATGTGAAAAATATTTTAGTATTTTCAGAGTATCGAGCAGAAGTTTTTTTTTAATGAGAACGACCTAAGTGGCATAGCCGGTGAAGGTTCGCTTGCGACGTTGAGAATTGCGTATTAAATTCAATCCGCCAAGGAACAAACAAATAATTGTACGGCAAACAAGGTTTGTACTGCGTGTTGACATTCATCATAGACGCAGCAAAACAGCATGATGCCTAAAATGGCGATGGGCGGGACATACTACACTTCTGACAACAGTTGGAGTGAGAGGTTGATGCATGGGCGATGCGAGCGCCGCCCGCCCGCCCGTGCGCCGCGGCTACGATGGGCGGACGACATTGAGTGCGTCGGCGGCGCCACCTGGACACGACTGGCACAGGGCAGAAATAAGTGGAGCAGGGTGGAGGAGGTCTATAGCCTATATAGTACATAATTGGAAATCCCAAATCTAATAATAATTATTTTAAATACTGATTTAGTAATGATTATTTTTTAACAATTTACGCTCGCATTGTTGAGGACAAACTGTAAAAAATTCTTTAGATTAAGCACGCTAGCCTTATATAAACTTAATTAAGTATATTATATAGTCTCATTATAAGTGAACTGTACAGTTTTTACTGACAATAAATTCTTTAAACCGATTTTTGAATATTCAATTAACAATTGAATTTTACATAAGTTATTTTTTGAAATAATTTACAAGTTTGATATAATTTTGATACAAAAATGTATCTGTGTAATGTTAATGCATCAGTTATCTAATACCCACAAGAAGCTCTGTTTATTTTGGTGCTGTGTTTGCCCAGCATTATTTATTTACTTACTAAAACACTGACAAGAATTTCCACCGTCGTCTTGATTACTCAATAATCCTCCGTGCTTCGTGAGCTCTCTTATGAACATGGAATAGGTTACTGTAAAGTTATGCCTTTTATTAGCTAGTGCTCGATCGCGATGAAAGGTAGCACAACGAAGCAATGTACTCGTTCGTGGATTGCGCTGCCGCCGAGACTATGCAATATTGCATTGCCGATGATTGAGCAACCTCTGGATGCGTATTTGAATATTATTAGTCTGGAACAGAACTGTAAAAGTGAGTATTTCAACTCACTTGTCGTATTTAAGGCACTATACACATCTATTCCAAATTTCAGCCCGATCCGTTCAGTAGTTTTTTCGTGAAAGAAGAACAAACATACATACATCCACACATCTTTAGAAACTTTCGCATTTATAATATTAGTGAGGATTTATAGTAAAACGCACTTGCGTGTGTTTTATACTCCAGTAGTGTTACTCCCAGGAGCAATCCACCAGAGCTCGGATAGATGTTCGATAGTCGGTGACACGAACATGGAATTACAGCATTGTCGCTGTAATATGTGGCGAATCCAATTATGTCACTTTGTAGTTTGATTATTTTTGTGTTATTCACTACAAAGTTTTTTAAACACGCGATCAGAACACATTATGTACAAACCTGTAGAAACGTCGTGAAAGATAGGTAAATATAAACGCGATATATACCTACCGTAGATATTTGTAATAATGTATTCACGATAGAATAATTCCTTATCAAACTATACTGTATTACTAAAGTTTATGATATCTTTCGTTTATTTCTACTTTTATTATTACTACTTCTAAACTCTCACGGTTCATGCGATGCCTGGTGACAGACGGACGGACAAGAGAAGGCAGAAAACATCAGTTATGTACATAAAATTCTAACAACTAAGTCCAAAATACCGTTTTGCCCTAAAACAGAGACAAGGTAAAATATATAATAATATGGCGTACTTTAGAATATAATAAGAAAATACAAATGAAAGCACCTCTGTGCCGGGAACAGTCATGTCACTTTATTAAAATGTAAATTTCGTCAAAAACAGCCGAAACCTTGGCATCCTAATTGGTTTTACCGCGTTTATCCAATCTACGAGGCGTTGAAAGCAGTTGGTGCTTTCCTTAACAGGAGTTTCGTCACCGCGAGATTCCTGATAAAAGTAGACAATATTCGTTTTTATACAAAACAATGATACTATAAAACTATATTACTGTAGAAAATACTATTTTGTTATATGCAATAGACCTTCGTTTGACCACAATCTCACCTGATGGTAAGTGACGACGTGACCGAAGATGTATCACGAAAGTCTAGAAGACAATTCACTCTCGACTTGAAGAGACTTCGTTTGTAGTTGGTCGAGAAAACAAAATATACGATAAAGGTGGAGGAGAACCGCTTAGTTCGAGTGGATGGAATATCCACAAGGTAAGTGTGGAAATATTATGAAACTATTCTACTAGTTGTAATTTTTCTATTCCTTGATTGTAATTTTCGTTGTTAATTGTATTCTTCTACAGTAGAAAAAATATCAAAAGGTAGATCACCGGCCGCGATAATTATTATTGTTCCCAATTATTGAAAATACTCGGTTCTCCTACTTCACTGACGTAGGCAATGATCAATTCTGTCTGTTCTTCTGTCATCTGTAGTAGTCATTTTATCTAGGAAGAAAAACAAAAACAGAGTTTGGTTGCCACCAAAGGAAGCTTCGTATCTCTTCCTATCTCCAACTATATATTTGTAGAGTAAAACTAATAAAGATTCGTTAAAAAAAGTTTCTGATAGGTTTAATAAAGTCAAAATGTGCGTATGAATTTTAGAAATTCCTTTGATTAAAGGAATTATTTGACAAAATATGTGTGGGGCACTTTAGGTGTTGTTAGCGCCTTAAGTAATTTTACTATCACGTCACGAATTACGGTTGTTATGTTTGAGGAAAAATAAACCATCTATTTGTGCCTTTTCACATGCTTCTTCTTATGAAGGAAAGTCGTTTCTGTAAACATCTGTGTCTATGCAAAGACGTTATACAATATGAAAGTCTACTTTTAAGAGTTTTAGTTAATTAGAAGCGGCATTCATTGGTTGGCTGAAAGGATCTTAATAAAAATGCAAAATAATAATAACGACAAACAAGTCGTCTTATGTTACGTTTTATCTAAACTCGTGTATACTTTATGATTGATGAATGATATAGATTTAAGATGAACCCATATAAATTCCTGAAGCAGAAAATTTTCGTTCAAAAATTTCCAATAAAAATAATATTTTGCTAGAAACTAACTTGTATTTCTAAGAAAAACAATTACAAAACTAAAGCGGAAATATCAGAAAAGTAATAAACCAATCACAAATTCCTTGAAACAAAAAGTCGATCGAGGAGAACAGAGAAATAAGTAATAGGGTAGTAGGTACGTATGTTTTGAGATTACTTTTTGGAGAGGTTCTTTCGTATTTTTTCGTTTTTTCTTTTTATTGGGATACCTGTCTCTGGACGTAAGGAGAAAGTATATTAATTGATGCGGACTTAGCAGGACACATCATAAGAATAATAAAAAGTGATGGGACATATGCTTGCAGATAACGAGCTTAAAATTCCGTTACCTACCATAGAGAAATCGCAGACACAGGGAGTATAGAATGTTAGCCAGTACAGCTACCCGTAAATGGCCCTAATAGCTGTAGAAGCCAAAACCGTAACCTTTCACAACAAAGCACTAACATTCGGTTTCACATATCGCACGTATAGGTACGAGCCATTAGATTCTGTGCCATTAGCGCGGTGTGCAAATGGCCGGTCCGGCAAATACTAGTGTTGACACTGCCTTGATGGGCCTCTGTTTAGATAACCCTGCTTGTTTGTTTTGAAGGTCAACTGATTACTTTGCTGAGGTTTCTTTTTGACAACAGATTTGACAACGGAGTTAGGGGTGTGTGTCGGAATAGAGTTTGAGCCGTATTTTTTTTTACGATGTTTCAATTTTGTTTGTGATTTTTTTGTCAATAACATCAATTGTGACGATTTGAGTAGGTAATAGACAGCGCGTCGTTTACGCAAAGCGTTACCGTCTTTCAAACAGGGAAATAAATTGACTTCGGATAAAAAAGCCTAGGTTGGCAATGAAAAGTAAGCCCTGAGATTGATAAGATAACATTTCATTTTGGTTACTTGACTGTTTTGTCGTTACTTATTTAATATGTCTATCGCAATCGATTTGCAGAGTACGCCTAGAATATGCAAAGTGTCGAAGAAACAACACATCAATAATTGCGCACACCACACCAGAAAATTTACCTTCCCTGACGACGTTTCGTTTAACAATGAGCACATTGGAGTTATAAAACATTGCATAATATAGATATAGAATAAAAGATAATTCTTTACTCACAAGCCATATTATTATCTGAAACAGTTTGCGCAACCTGTAAAAAGTGTATTTATTGAAACCATCTGTATAAAGTTAAGCTTATGGAAGGTAATTTATGTAGAATATTGTACAACTAAATTGATGCACCTCGAATGTGGTAAGTTTTAAAATATCTACATCATCGGAGCTATACCGCTTTTTTCTCATTTGTTTTACACAGTGGACAGAGAACGTGGTTATTTTGGGACTATTGAATTCCTTCGCACGTTCGATCGATTCGATCGTTCGACGATCGAAAAAGTGTCATCATCACTTTATTTGAGTGTATGTATCGGCAACTAAAGCAACAAACAAGATCCTCATTAAGTTCACATAGCAGAAAAACGATTAGTCGTTCAAGCAAACAAGCGGACGGCTGCGAAAACGGACACTCGGATAGAAGAGCTGATTTCCCGCACAAAATGGATCTCCAAATAGGTCCAGCAAGGTTAGGTGGTGGAGATAAGGTACGAATATGAAATAGAGGTGGCATAGTTATAAAAACCATTGACACATGTGAAACAAAATATTGGCTTTTTACGCCAAAATAAATAATAATAATAAATAATAATAATTCCGGACAGTCCACACAACATCATCTAGCCCCAAGCTAAGCAGAGCTTGTGTTATGGGTACTAAATTAACGCTAGAGTTCATTCATTTTTCGTATGATGGACGTACATTTTTTAGCGGGGTGTTCCCCTCCAAAAAACCTTTATTTTTTTTGATGTACGTAATTTTTTTTTAGCTTTATACGAACAGTACTTTCATATTTACTAGAAAATTCTCTGTGAAATGTCCAGCTCTCATTTTTAACTATTTATCAAACTTGATGGAAAATTATCCATTCGCTGTTCAACTAAAAGTACAATAGTGAGTTCAAATTAAAGTTCGTGGAAAGCCTAGTTTCCATAATATTTGGCTTATCAAATTTTGCTTTAGATGGCCCAGATAGAGATATTTTGATTATGCTAATTCGGAATGTATATTCTCATTCATGGCAACAAACTAACTCGATTTAAGTTGAGTGAGTTTATTTGGGAATCTTGAAATAGCATCGGAACATCTGCCAATAAATTTTCTTGCTAAGTTTGAAGAAACTTTTCTGTGGTACCGGATCCATAAGTTTCCTGACTTCGAGGGCAAAACCGTTGTAACTCACACGCTGTTTGCTGAGTCGATAGATTTCTTCCGAGATGGACTGTTTACTCGTTCGATTCGATGGTGATTACGTAATGGACCAATTTGGTGGAAAGTTGAAGCTCGCCTGTCGATTTTTTGCTCGATGGGCTATTTTATTTATTTTATTTTATTTATTTTATTTATTTTATTTATTTTATTTATTTTATTTATTTTATTTATTTTATTTATTTTATTTATTTTATTTATTTTGACTTGTACATATTTCCTATTGATCAGATAAGCTAACTGCAAACTGGTAAAAATGGCCCAATTGCTCCAAATGATCCAATTAGGATGTGGATTTTATGAAAAATTGAAATTTTATACAATCACGATTTATCTTACGTCATAAAATTAGGAACTATTTAGTAAAAACAATAGAAAAATATAAAAACCCGGATGTATTAAAAAAAAATTACGTTATAAGTTAACATAAAAATAACAGGTATGTAAGAGAACCCGCTCTTCTTTATCGGAAGGTTACATACTGAAATTAAATTAAAATGAACCGGCCAAGTGCGAGTTGGACTCCCACACAAAGAGTACCGTACATCATCTATAAAAACGGGAGTAAATATGTCTATTGTCCCCATAAAAGAGACATTATTTACTCCCGTTTTTATAGAAAAAGAACATTGAAGGGCTCGGACGTGGTGATGTTTTTTATGTGTGAGTTTTGAACCTTGTGTTTAGTTTGCTAGTCCCGAGGACAACGGTCTCGAAGGATTCCCAGCAACAAGAGCTATCAAACCAAATTGAGTTCAGTGTACGTGCATGTAGGTACTAGTGACCTTAGAAGTACCAAATCTGTCATTGAAAACGGGATATTTACCTACTATGATTCGATTTCTTTTGGGTTTTCCGATATTTCGGCACGGACTATTTCAGTTCATCTTAGATTTTAAAAGTAGAATAGTAAAGTAGGAACTCTCCTTCAAAGGAGTTTACACTAGCAATAAAACTTGCAGAAGTTGACAAGGATGAAATGTTTTCACCGAGCAAACAGGTACGGGAAGATAACTTCTATTTGCGACTTTTGTTTACTTCTGCTGATAACTGACGTAAAACATGTAGCAAAAGTGTGTCACACAGAATCATTGGCGTATCTAGGTTTACTATTCAGAGGGGGCCAGGCTTCCATGAGATTTTGACAAAAAAAAGGTCCGCACACTGCGACTGGGTACTGTACAGCTGCGGTAAGGGTATAGAGAGGGAGCATCCTAAAAATCTACGTTTTTCACCCTGGGATAGACACCTAAACCATTCTTGTTGGGCACGGACCACTCGCCGCCCACATACGCCAATGCTCTTTACCTGGGGTGGCCACTAGACCATTCTGGGTTGGGCACGGCCCACCCAGTTCCTCTATATACGCCAATGCACAAGATCACCCACAAACAGCTTAGGAAAAGTTATAAAGAAACAGTATCAGTAACTAGCCACTCGTATCAGTCTGCCCACGGCTTGACTATTGGCTTCGCACGCGTTGTTTCTATAGAAACGTCTCAAGGCTATTTCTATCCCATGGGAACTGATTTAAGGGATGAAAAGTGTTATTCCAGGGCTAAAACTACGTCTGTTTAAAATTTCAACTCGATCGCTTTAGTAGTTTTTGCGTGAAAGAGGATCAAACATACATAGGTACATACATCCATACAAACTTTCATATTTATAATATTAGTAAGGATATTAAAGTCATACTAGGTAGGTAAAAAGATACATAATTATAAATTTAAAATACTTAGTACAAATTAAAGTGAAAGAGAAACAAGCATTACGTTTCCTTACTGTTTAGTTTACATGTATGGATCTTTAACGCAAAACGGCTGAACGGATCAGGCTACTCTCGCGTTTCAGCGCTGCCGTAGTGAGCCCAAAAAGGTCAGACTCTGTTTTATGCTTTTCTGCACCAGGAAAGGTACAAAACACCGCAGGTTTTCAGCGTGGCGTGTCAAACCCAAGTTTATTTCTACTTCGCATTTTTCCAACAAGGAATTCAATCTTTCTAGATTTTTCCGGAAGTATATGTCCTAGTATCCCAGGTACGTGGAAGCGAAGACGGGATGACCCCGTTGCAACGTCTGAAGCGCGACAAATGAGCTCGTTTATCATCCTTCGCGTCTCGTGAATTGATTCTGACTTCTCTAGTAAGTACAAAAATATTCTCAAAGAAAACCGTCGGTAGATATTAACAGAAAATGAATTTTTAGTAATTACTTAAGACGTATTTTTTCTTCCAGTAGGTATTTTTGCTTGACATTTCAAACGATAAGGAATTTTGGTTTATTTTTACAAATAAATTGAAAAGTAAATGAACAAAAGAGTCTTATTAGATCATTTTAATTATTTCTGAGATTTCCTTATTAATGTGTCCAGGAAAAAGAATGTATAAATAATTTATTATACATAAATAAGGCTACAATTTGAAGACATTGTGTTCAAATTACAAAATAATTAGTTCCTATTCACAGGATAATTATTGTGTCAAATTTAGAAACACAGAACCATAAGGTCAGTCTATTATGGACTCTACATTTGCAACTATTGAGTAATAATAAAAAATTTATATCATTCAATTCCATTTTATGGAGTATGTAAAAGTATTCATATTACTTTTATCAATCGTATACATAATGTGGTTGCTTTATAATTTTTGAACAAGCAACGTCTATTAGTAAGTGACATAAAATAAATTGTTATTAAATTCAATCAAAATCAATTTAAATTCATGACCTGAGTCGCTAAGACCGCTCAGATTATTGTAAATATGTAAAATCTATTTTTAACTTTTACTTAGCCTTAGCATAAGTGGCGAAAAAAGTCTAAGCCTTTGTCATAATTTGACTTCTAGATTGACAATGCAGCAAAATTATCCAGATGTAGGTGTTTGTATGTCAAACTCAGTTTCCGCAACCGGAATAGGTACCTGAATTTCGAGGCACACCTACAGCGCGGTGCGTGCGTCTGATAGACACCATTGTTGCTGCCTAACGCCATTGTGGCGCCTCGTCGATGCGTCTGGCAGACGAATATACAATGCATGTCGATGGCTGTTCCGCACACTCGAATGTATAGATTCAAAGACATTTTTAGACGTCAAAAGTGTATTTCAGCTTTAAGGGAATGCGATGCTGACTTAAATAGGTGCTCGTGCCTTAGTTATATATTATGAGTGTGTGCATGCCTATCATCTATTCGTCTGGCAGACGAATATACCTCTACAATGCAACTCGATGGCTGTTCCGCACACTCGAATCTATGAATTCAAAGCGATTTTTAGCTGACGAAAGTGTATTTCAGCTTTAAATGAAAGCTAAGCTGACTTAAGGCGCAAAAAGGAGGTACACTAGCGGCACCAATTATTTTCATATTAATTATGTTAAACAAAGGAATTTCCAAAAATCAAACGCTCAGTTTGTTATACCTATCATTAACTTTTTTAATGCATATCAGTAGTTCTTTCTTTGTCTATTTAAGGAAGAGATACGAAGTTGCTCTTGGTGGCCATTAAACTCTGTTTTCGTATCTTTTCCCATAATATTGTCTATTATGGGAAGAGATACGAACACATAATCCTTTGTTTAACCTAGTTATACGATAAAATAAGTAGTGGCGCTAGAGAACTACCTGTTTGCGCCTTAAATGGGTGCCTCGGGCCTAGAAAATGGTTGCTCGTAGCCACGTATTGACACAATACACGTGGATCTGACTCAGTTTCCGACTAAGTTCCACGTGTATTGAAGCATTTCACGTAGCCGAGCTTTTCATTGTGTTCTGGTATTTTAATCTGTGCAGTTCCTATACAAATTTAAATATAGATTCTTCTTGTACTTTACAAGATTGAACAGCAGAGAATTTAATATCTTTTAATATTACTTCACTCCTTTCCTCTAGCTAGACCCTCTTCTATAAATAAAAACCAGTTAAAATAGTAGTATCTTTACCTATATCATATGTGGGTGATTCTACGAAAACTCATTTTTTGTCTGACTTCTGTGGCACATTTTTTTTTGTTGAAATTGCACATAATGATGGTATATTCTAAATGAAGATTTAATTTTGAATTTTTTGGTAGTGAAGGGAACTTTATTGTCTTTATGGTTACGAAGTTATTCAATTTTAAAAATATGGTGTCCACGCAAATCAGAATTTATATCACCAAAATCAAATATGGGTTGGTTTATCAATAAAAATATGTGTTTTCGGTAGTAAGTAGATTATTAAGCTAAGGACCAATTATTTGACGTTTGTAGTTTTAATCAGTTTTTAAAAAAACATCTTTAAATCATTACTGTAAATACAAGTAACTTTTTACAAAAATCACACTAATAATGTTTATTTTTGTATTAAAAATAGTATAATTATTCATTTTATATTTATTATAAACTTTTATCCTAAAAAACATTATAAAAACATAAAAATATTATTATTGAGATGTTAATCAACCCGCAAAATCCACGGAAATCATACCACGGAAATCAAAAATAATTACAAAATCCTAGAAATTTTCTTAATTTGCTGGTTTATTTTACATGAAATATGCAGTCGAAATTAGGAACACAAAAGGCATAAATTATTGCAATTATTATAACAATAGGAATAGTATGAACAAATTTACAGTCAACATGGTAATCAGAATTTCTAGATACCAAGCCACGGAAAGTGATTACGAACCGAAATAACAGAGTGACGTGGAGACATACACCTTTGTTGTACACACCACTGATCGGGCGTGACTGATAGTTTCTCTCAATCTAACAACAATTTAGGCAGATATTAAAGTACAGTATTTATGAATAATTTAGTGCACACCACGGAAATCAGAGCTAAACGACGGACGCGAAGTTATCTCGTTGTAACTTGTCAACTAAAGCTTAGTTTTGCGTAGTAATAGCGTCAAATGAGCAAGTAACTATCTGGGTTAAAGTGAACCTATGTAAATTAGTACCAGAGTTTTTAGGAAATGATATAAAAATTTATTAACACAGGAACATGAGGTCCGGACGCACCACGGAAGTCATAATTTCCAAGGATTTTATTTATTTTTACTTATTTAAAATAAGAATATTAAAAAACTAAAAAAGGCCTCCCCTATTATCTTTGTCTAATCTACTATCATAAAAAAAATCAAAGGGCTAGGGATACTTTTTGTATGATTTTTCGAGCCGGACATGTATTTTTGAAACCCGGGAGAATCACCCATGTCTGTCAATTTTTTTATAAATTGTAATGTTTATCAAATTTTTTATTGAGAAAACAAATTAAAAATTGATCTAGCGAGTCCATAAAAACACTTTATTTCATAATTACCGATTATGTTTTTAAGTATCTTAATCACAAAATCTCTCTTGAGTCTATGAGAAATAAATGTTACCAATTCAGGTTTCTGTACAGTACTTACTTCAAAACTGTCGTTGGATTATCCCTAAAATCCTTAACCACGAAAATTTCCCAGCTTAATTTCGCAACAGGTATTTGTAATGGTCCCGCGGTAATCCGTTTTTATTAAACTGCGTTTGTTATCAGCTTTATCAGTCTTTGTGGTCTTTCGGCCGATTTAAGCACTTCGCTGACAAAGAACCACTGGTTATTAAGAGTTTTTACCTTCAATCTCTTAATATTCTTCGAAGATTTTACTCAAGTTTGTTTGCCGAATTCCTCACTCGCAAATAAGTAGCGACTTTATGTTCTTAAAAGTTATGCTATTGTGTATCTAGCACCTCATTATTGGCTGCCATAACTTCAAACTTTACCCAACAAGATTCTCAACTTAACAATCAATACCATTAAGCAAACAACAAGTACCTAGGACGTTAACTTTTCTCAGACTTTTCTCCATTTACAAATAATTCCCATGTGAAGTTTGGAAGGCTCTTCTAGAAAATAAGAAGCGTGTATTTTAATAAGCAATACGCTCTATTATATATAAGGTTTATTATTGCAAATTTCTGACTGATTTCAGCAATTCACCAAATGATGCAGGGATTATGATTCCGTAATTTTAAGAAGCCTTCAATTTCTTATGTACCTTATAGTGAGTTTGCATGTTGAAGTAATTTTGTGGGAAAGCTCTGTCGAATGGAGCAAGGTTGGACAGCACTGTCAATTACTAAACACGGGTCCGTAAATTGGCTATCGGTTTGAGAGAGAATCGCTATTTCCTCCAAGAAATTGGTTTTAAACGACTTTAGAAATCATTTTCACTTGGGTTAGGTATATTTCATACTAAGCTTTTTAGGAAGTTATATTTTTATATATATATATATATGTATTCTATTTTATTTATTTATTTTATTTTTATTTATTCTATCTTCTTATTCTTTTTTATTGCGCTCATTATTGCACTTATTTATATCACATATTATGTTGCTAATATTTATGAGAAAACCAGTGTTTTAAACATGATACAATTTCCTTAAAATTATGGATATCCTTTTTAATTTAAAACAATAATGAAAATCGGCCTAGATACACATGTATCGTGGAACATGAAAAGTCCACCAATCAGATAATCTTTATAGCATGGAATAGCATTGTAAGATTATTTTGCTAAATACAGTAAGTAGCATAGCACTATTTTCCTAATTTTGTGTTTTGTATTACGAGTAGGTATTCTTCTATTTACTATTTTGGCATAGCTGCATGAAGGATAAATGATTTTAGTGATTACTTGATTACGATAAAAAAAGATAGTTTCAATAGTTTTTAACCAATACAACGATCTTCACTTTCACAAAAACCCCTACAGAGATAAAGCCAGTATTAATAGAGGAAGAACAAAACCCCCTTCAGTCGTCTACAAGAGCGCTTGACTTGGTCAAGTGGCTCGCTCCAATGTGTGGCCAGGGATTTATTTCAAATCAACTCTTTTTGTCAACCTTAAGGATATATTTAATAGAACGAACTTGCGACTCTAATGTATGAAAATACAGTTAATATTTTGGGTTACTATTAGTACCCAGCAATTAGCATTTCACCTGTTTTGAAATAAAAAAACTATCTCATCTAGATATTCAATACTTTTAATATCTAGATAAGATCCCTGATATTTCGGAACGAAGGAACCTGATTCAAGTGTCTCAATAGTATAGGAACGTTATCGAATGAGTTATTTTTCTTAGCCTAATCCGTTCTATTGCAAAAATATTAAAATTATCATACCTAATGCTGGATAATCCATTCGGTATATGGACATAAAATTGTGCTTATTTGGAGATTAAAAAAAAAAGTTATTCATTTCTGCTTTCTATCACTTAGCCTCTAAGTAAGCAGACATTGATTTGGGCGTTAGTAAGAACATAATTTTTTGTTTACTAAATTTACGCAAAATACGAAAATATGTTTAAGTTAAGAGTAAAACAGACTCATCAAGAAATGTACGGCCGTTTGGATCTGGATGCAAGTGGGGTCACCATAAAATTATTTGGGGGCAAGGAATTGTGATAAACACCCCATAGAAAAAAACTCTTCGATGCTCTCGGAAGTTAAAACTCAGAGCTAAAGTGCTATTTGACTCATAATTTCCTTGGTTCTTATCCTAGAAAAGAATAGAATGTCTGTCTAGCCTTGCAGAAACTGAAAAGAAGCGAGGCGGATATAAATCTCTATCAGGCAGCGCGGGCCAACTGATCGAATGACATTACAGAATTTATTACCCACTGCTTCTTCCCCGTGGATTCGCTAGCGTTTTTTCTGGATTAGAATGGCTTTTTTAGCTTTTTAGTCGATGTACAGTTGTATAATTTTATACATAAACTAACAACCCGCCCCTGCTTTGCATGGGTTTATTATACTTATAAACCATCCTGTTGGATCACTCTATATACAGGGTGTTAGTGTGAACACCGTTGTCCTTGAAACCAGAGGTTCAGCATCATGAGTAGAATCCAAAACGGATGAAAAAAAATGATTCTATTTTTTACTCATTTTTTAAAGAAAATTTTTATAAACACTAAACGTTTGCTCACAAACACGTGACACAAGTACTTCGACCAGGCGACACGTGGCATGTGCACCTCAGTGTCGGATCACCTTCTGTGCGAATATCCCGTCTTTTGAAGGGCACAAGTAATGAAGTTACGATCCAAGTAAGGCGCGGGTATAAGTACTTACGTAGGTAGGTACTTAAAGTATGTAGAGTGACTATGGCATCGTGTACGATAGCGAAGACATGAAATATCAAAATCTTGCAAAACTAAAATAGGTGTTTAGCTTTTCTCATCGGTTTTGGATTCTACGCATGATGCTGAACCTGTGGTTTCAAGGACAACGGTGTTCACACTAACACCCTGTATTAATAAAAACCGCTTCAAAATTCGTTGCGTAGTTAGCAACGAATTTTGAAGCAAGTAGTTAGTTTTAGCATACATACCTAGGGACTGACAAACAGATGCGACTTTGTTTTATACTACGTAGTAAAACTAAAAAATAAAAAAGCTACTCTTGTCGGTGCCATGATGCAATTTTCTCCTCTTTTCTCTTTCAAATAAGGTCTCTAATTAATTTATACGAAATTATAGCAGCTTCGCCTTCTTCGAGCGTTATTTATGATTTATTTAAAAGCCCTCAATAAACATATTACGTGTAAATAATTTATAATGTTAAAAAATACAAGTAAATTAGAAACCCTAAAAGTTAAAGTTATCCTAAATATAGCTAAGCCACTCGTAATGCTAGTTTGAAGTTACCTTACTCCACTATCCGTGTGTAAACTAGCCTTACATTTTAATTGACTTTGACTAGTTTAAAATTCATAGAGGTCATTAAAACACGGCCCGGTATTAAATACCAGCTCATTGCTATGCATTGAAGGCAATCAATGCGCAAAAGCGTGCGAGAGAGTGTTTTTAATTACTATCTATAGGGTTAAAAGGGTTGTTTGCTTTTTATGAGCAGTAACCTAGTTGAGGGTAGCCTTTTAAGAACCGGCTTTTGGTTCAGTGACCTTTTTAAGGTTAATAAGAGACGAAATAAGTTAAAGAACTACACATTTATAAATAAGCAATAAACGATATTGCAGTTATTATAAACGGCTAGTATCTGTCTACGGCTTCGCGTGCGTTTTTCTATGTAAAAGTCTGAAGGCTATATCTATCACATGGAAACTAATTAATGGGGTAAAAAGTATATCAGTCCTATTCGTTCAGAAGTATTTGTGAAAAAAAAGAACAATTATTTAACCTCTATAACCTTTTCGCAATAACAGAATTATAGCTTGGTCGACTTAACACGCGCTAAGCCGCTCTTACGACTTTTTATCCCAAGCGTACTTGAAAATGCAGCTGGCCTTAATAAAGAGGCTTTAATGCTAAGTGTTCGAAATTCAAATATTTCTCCATGGGCAAACACGAGGCTGGTGGTTACAATTTTATTGTTGGCCAATGGGTTTAGTACCTAATTAACAACCACAACTTAATTGCTATGAGCCATTTTCATAATTTAGTCTTCATCTGAATATCGCGATTTTTTTTTGAAAATAAACTGTACATACGTTCCTAAAAAGTCGGGATTACCAAATGCTGAAACGTCAGGCATCGTAAAGAGGGACGTCAAAGTTTTTTACAAAGATGTTGGAATGTAGACATGCTAGAATCTTTGGTTTTTTTAGAAGAATAGAATTTACATCAATCAAAACTCAACTCAAATCAAACTCAAAACTAACGCATGTATGATCCACATTCGTTTTATAATCGCTTACTAGAAAAAATAGCAGAATAACTTGAGTTTCTTTAAAAAAACGAACAGTAATTTCTCGTGAATTTCAAAACAACAGTTGATATTCAATGCCAAAATAATTATCAAAATAAGTCCACATTTGACGGATCATAAAAAAAATACACAAAATGATACATACAAGACATAGAAAATATTTTTTTTTGTAAAAAAGATTTACTTTGTATAATATAAAAAGCTAACGTATAGACGAAATAACCTTTAGTGCGTTACAATAATCTGTATTCTAGTTTTTTCTTGTTTGTGAGGCTCTATTCTGGTTTTCGGGAAACTGTTCTAGTGAAATACAATCCAGCATTTGATAATAATTCGTTCCCTCTAAGCGCGCCAAAGGACCATAATGAACGGATTTAAATTTGTTAGATGGGACTTTCAAAATTACATCGTTAAAATTCTAAGGGTAAGCACGAGTTTCTATACAGGAAGTTTTATTATTTTACATACAGCAACCACTAGAAAACCAACCAGAATATAATTTCTGGTATAATAATAATTAAAAATTTAGTTGTCATTATTTACTGCTTAGTATTTTTTTGTTAGAGGGCCCAAGTTAATTGAGTTATAATTGTATGTAATCACAGAAGTTAAATTCATAATTTCAATAAATGCAAGAAGTAAATAAATTCACAACACACACACGAAGAAAGTACCTAAATAGGTTTTTATGTTTACTACATACAGTAAACAAAAGCAAATTTTGTCCTATCCCGAATCTCTGTTCGAAACCGAACAGAAACTTAAATCGTTACCTTGTGCTAGCACTACCAGATCCTCTTTACGCCTGTTTGGTGAAATTAGCTTAGGGATGTCGAGAGAGTTGTAATAAAGAGTTGTTTAAAGTCAAAATTAAACTAATTTGTAATTTTATGATCAATAAATGATTACAATAATTATAGGTTTTATACTACCTGAACGACGCGCGCGTCGTTCAGATGATGTGAGAAATTTTTGAAGACCCGTATAGCCCAGGGGAACCAAACTGAATTCCGGGATAAAATGTATCCCATATCCAATCTTCTCGAGTTCCATTCAAATTCATTCACTTTCGTCGTGATGCGTGGTTAAAGAATTTTTCTTTCACCCTCTCTCCCAGGGGAACGAATGCCGGGATAAGAACAAGAATAAGAATCATTTATTGTCAATAGGTATACAAATAACAAATATACAAAATATACTTAATTAAATGCATAGGCTATGATAAAAAGTATCCCATGTCCTTCCTTGTAGTATGAACTCAAATCGTCCCGAGTTTCATTCCAACTCATTCAGCAGTTTCGGCGTGATGCGCGGTAAAGGAATTTTACTTTCATACCCTCTCCCATGAGAACTTTACTGAATTCCGGGATAAAAAGTATCCTATGTCCTTCCTCGTAGTATGAAATATTAAACTACTACTTATGATGCTGAACCTATGGTTTCAAGGACAACGGTGTTCACACTAACACCCTGTATAATAGAGTGACCTCCAAAAAAATTTTCAAAATATCTTCAATGTACAGAATTGGACCTGTTACAGTTTTATTATAAGTACTAGCTGGTGCCCGCGACTTCGTCTGCGCATGATAAGTATTTCGAGTACTCGCGATTTTACTTGCGTAATTCCCTTTCCCGTGAGATTTTCGGGATTAAAAAAAGCCTATGTGTTATTCCAGCTTATAATCTATCTCTGTGCCAAATTCATTCAGATCCGTTATGCAGTTTTTGCGTGAAAGTGTAACAAACATCCATCCATCTATCAATCTATCCATCCATCTATCCATTCATACTTACAAACTTTCGCGTTTATCAGTTCAATTCTGTTTGGTTCCCCTGGGCTATACGGGTTTTCTTGGAACTACCTCTAAATGGCTCTGGAAACGGGAATGGGAATGGGAATGGGAATGGGAATGGGAATGGGAATGGGAATGGGAATGGGAATGGGAATGGGAATGGGAATGGGAATGGGAATGGGAATGGGAATGGGAATGGGAATGGGAATGGGAATGGGAATGGGAATGGGAATGGGAATGGGAATGGGAATGGGAATGGGAATGGGAATGGGAATGGGAATGGGAATGGGAATGGGAATGGGAATGGGAATGGGAATGGGAATGGGAATGGGAATGGGAATGGGAATGGGAATGGGAATGGGAATGGGAATGGGAATGGGAATGGGAATGGGAATGGGAATGGGAATGGGAATGGGAATGGGAATGGGAATGGGAATGGGAATGGGAATGGGAATGGGAATGGGAATGGGAATGGGAAATGGAACGGGAACGGGAGCGTCGCAGATGCTGTGAGAAATTTTTGAAAACCAGTAGCCCAGGGGAACCTAACTGAATTTCGGGATAAAATGTATCCCATGTCCAATCGTCCCGAGTTTCATTCGAATTCATTTACTTCCGTCGTGATGCGTGGTTAAAGAATTCTTCTTTCACCCTCTCTCCCAGGGGAACCTTACCGAATTCCGGGATAAAAAGTATCCCATGTCCTTCCTTGTAGTATGAACTCAAATCGTCCCGAGTTTCATTCTAACTCATTCAGCAGTTTCGGCGTGATGCGCGGTAAGGGAATTTTACTTTCATACCCTCTCCCATGAGAACCTTACTGAATTCTGGGATAAAAAGTATCCTATGTCCTTCCTCGTAGTATGACCTATAATCATGCTGAGTTTCATTTCAATCCATCAAGTAGTTTCGGCGTGATGCGCGTTTACGATACAGACAGACAGACAGACAGACAGACAGACAGACAGACATGAATGAAAAAAATTACAGTTTTGGCTTGAGTATCGATAATAGAGTGACCTCTAAAAAAAATTTTCAAAATATCTTCAATGTACAGAATTGGACCTGTTACAGTTTTATTATAAGTATAGATAGATAGATAGGTAGATAGATAGAAAAACAAAATAAAAACAAAGGTCGAAAAAAAACAAATTTGATAATAAATAAGTGGAATAAATAATATAATCTGGCGACCTTTGCACTCTATTTGTTTACATCCGTGCTACATTATTTCAGACTAGCAGCGCCTCGAGGTTTCACCCGCAGTAATTCCCGTTCCCGTGGGAATTCCGGGATAAAATATAGCCTTTGTGTTATTCCAGACTATATTCTATCTCTGTGCCAAATTTCATCTACATCCACTCAGTAGTTTTTGCGTGAAAGAGTAACAAACATCCATCTATCCATCCATCCATACTTACAAACTTTCGCGTTTATAATATTAGTAGGATAAATGGAGATAGCAACCTATTCTCCGGCCAGATGGAAGAAGATTTGCTAAAGACTGCAGGAAGATACTGGATGCGGCAAGCTAAAGACAAGGCGCTATGGCACTCATTCTCCACACACAGAAGCCGGAGGCGGAGCGGAGGCGAAGGCGTTCGAGATATATTCTATTGAATCATATGAAAGCCTACACACACACCGCAGGCGATGGCGTATGACGGCGGCGGCGCGGTGCCATAGGAAAAACCGGCACGCCTTCGCCTCCGGCCAAGGTTTCAGTGTGTGGAGACATTAAGGGAAGCCTATGTCCAGTATAGTAACATGGCTGGACGATGTTGATGAAGCTATTCTATTTCATCATAACAAATTTTATAGTAGAAAACACAATAAATTTAATATAAAACCTCCTTGCTTGAATTCCGTTAAAACCACTATAGATATAGGTAGTAATAATGAGACTTGAAACCGATTAGGGTTAGGGGGTTTACTATCGAAGAATGGTACTGTAGCTAGGTATCTATCAACCACTGATTGATTGGAGTATTTACTTTAAAATCGCGTGATAGGATCCATTAACTACTTTTGAATATTTAAAGCAAATGTATATCGATTGAACCAGGTCGAAGTTTTAAGTTCACGACTTTTAAACAATGAATATACTGCGAATGTGGTTCTTAAACTTTTATAATTTGTTAAATTACCTAGTCATTATAAATTTAAATAGGTCAACTTCGAAATTATTAAAAAAAAATTAAATGTTTCAATTCACTCAAAAGTAGGTAGGTATAAAATTAATTAAAGTTATATTTGTTTACTAGCTGGTGCCCGCGACTTCGTCTGCGCATGATTAGTATTTCGAGTACTCGCTATTTCATTGCGTAATTCCTTTCTCGTGGGATTTTCGGGATAAAATAAAGCCTATGTGTTATTTCAGCTTATAATCTATCTCTGTGCCAAATTTCATCCAGATCCGTTCAGCAGTTTTTGCGTGAAAGAGTAACAAACGTCCATCCATCTATCCATTCATCCTTACAAACTTACGCGTTTATCAGTTCAATTCAGTTTGGTTCCCCTGGGCTATACGGGTTTTCAAAAATTTCTCACAGCATCTGAACGACGCGCGCGCGTTCAAATGCTGTGAGAAATTTTGAAAACCCGTATAGCCCAGAGGAACCAAACTGAATTCCGGGATTAAATGTATCCCATGTCCAATCGTCCCGAGTTCCATTCGAATTCATTCACTTCCCTCGTGATGCGTGGTTAAAGAATTTTTCTTTCACCCTCTCTCCCAGGGGAACCTTACCGAATTCCGGGATAAAAAGTATCCCATGTCCTTCCTTGTAGTATGAACTCAAATCGTCCCAAGTTTCATTCCAAGTCATTAAAGAATTTTTCTTTCACCCTCTCTCCCAGGGGAACCTTACCGAATTCCAGGATAAAAAGTATCCCATGTCCTTCCTTGTAGTATGAACTCAAATCATCCCAAGTTTCATTCCAAGTCATTCAGCAGTTTCGGCGTGATGAGCGGTAAAGGAATTTTACTTTCATACCCTCTCCCATGGGAACCTTACTGAATTCCGGGATAAAAAGTATCCTATGTCCTTCCTCGTAGTATGACCTATAATCATGCCGAGTTTCATTTAAATCCATCAAGTAGTTTCGGCGTGATGCGCGTTTACGATACAGACAGACAGACAGACAGACAGACAGACATGAATGAAAAAAATTACAGTTTTGGCTTGAGTATCGATAATAGAGTGCCCTCCAAAAAAAAATTTCAAAATATCTTCAATGTACAGATTTGGACCTGTTACAGTTTTATTATAAAGTATAGATTCTCAAAAAGACAAATTATACTATGTCACTTGCATGAAAACAGGGTTCTTAGATTAAGTATAGATAGGTACATAGGTTGTAGTCGTTCGATAGCTTAAAGCTGACTCGTTTATAAATGTAACTAAGTTAATAAATAAAATGAATTAGTAAATAATATATTTTTGGTACATAAAATAAAAGACTAAATACATACAAATACATTATGTTAATTATTCGTGTGCTATTAATGTAATCATCTATGGAGTAGAAGGCCTTTTTGATAATTTTATGTTTTATGACTGTTTAAATATACGAATAGTAATAACAGCACATGCAATTGCCCATTAACGATTTTACAGCTTCCATTATATTTTGTCTTGTATTTTAATCGAGCCTAAAGTATGCTTTATGGGATTCATAAGCAGATAAAAAAGTACAGGAAATCACGCAACTACGTCCACAATAAATCTACTCTAAACTACAACTAACTAAAAGCTACTTTATTAATAAAAAGCCAATTTAATTGGGTTGCATTTGTACAGCGTTAATACAGGAGAACGAATATAAGCCAAAACTAATGATGTTAAAAGCCGATTCGATTGATTTCAGTAAATAAGTATTTACTCGGTGCCTAACATACAATCACATAGTAGAAACTATAAAAGATGTATTTAACATGGGGCTAGATAATGAAATTCTGTGCTCTCTGGTCATGCGTTCGACCAGTATCTCTGATAATTTTAAAAAGGAGAGAGTCTCGGTATTCTATAGACGTAGGGTCTCGATTCCTTTAGTTATTATTCTTTCCATCCTACTAGTCATTAATCACCACATGGGTTATGTGCCCTTTACCAGTCAATTAGTAATTTAACAGTGGTCGGGTCATAAAAACGTCTCAATGGTTTTCATTTCGATTGGATTCTTAAATACTCGTACTATCTTTTGCCCACGTTTTCACTCGCGTTTTCTCTGGGTAATTAGGAGCTTATAGGTTATGGGAGCAAAATTTCATCGGATTTCGTTCAGTACGTCTAACGTGGAGAGGGAACAAACAGTCAATAATCAATCAATCAATCATAGTGTGAATGAGGTTCTTTATTCTACACCACGACAAAGAAAAACAGAATAAAAAACATAAAACACAAAAACAGTCTTTCAAAGAGCGATTTTTTCGAAGCAACTTTTGGATTGTGATACAGGTTAAGACAAAAGCTTACATATCATAGACTAACATAGACCATAGGTTAGGTTACCTTCGAGGTGAACTGTTATCATGACAATTCTTGGGAAGGCGTAGTACATCAGTAGAAGTCTCTTGGCGGATGATAATAATGATGATCCACTTATCAAAAGTAGGTATTTACTTTTGCTTAGTGACCAAAAGTGTCTTGGAGTCATCATGATCATCATCATCAACCTATATTAGTCCACAGCTGGACATAGGCCTCCCCCAATGAGCGCCATAACGCCCTGTCTTCAGCTTGACGCATCCAGCATCTGCCAGCAGTCTTTCGCAGATCGTCATCCCACCTGGCCGGAGGGCGTCCTACACTACGTTTACCGAGTCGCGGTCTCCACTCAAGAACACGTTTACCCCAACGGTTGTCGGTTCTTCGCGAGATATGGCCGGCCCATTGCCACTTCAGCTTGCTAATTCTTCGAGCTATGTCGATAACTTTGGTTCTCTTTCGGATGTATTCGTTACGAATTCTATTATTATTATCTTGGAGTCACTTGAAGTGGAATTCACCCAATTACGGTCCTGACTGAAAACCACAACGACATTTTTAATAAGAAACAATATATATATTTTATACCGTAAACAATAATCAAATTAACAATTTTCACGTGGCCCAACCGATTAAGATAAACTCTCATACCAATTTGCGATGCGGCACAGATTTCACAAAAGGCCGAAAAATAAAGGGAAATTGAATTTTCCGAACAAATCGACGGCAAATGAATCAGAAATGTTTATCAGAAAATAACCGAAACAAAATGGCCGGCATAAAATACAAAGCAAAATACAACCTCTTTGCATAGAAATAAAGTTCATTGTTAGAAAAACGAGTGATCACCAGCGATGACTATGGATATTCCCTTGGTTTTCCTGAATATGTTTAAATAAAATTTAATATTTTTTCTAAAACCATCAGTTAATGTATACTACCTTTTTAAATCTTTAGTTTAATGGATCTCTATGCCATGGTATTTATGGACTTTACATATTGCTCAAACAGTATATATCTCAGTTTATATCTCGGCTACTGCTTTTACGGGGCAATTTACTGATTAGTTTTCACTAATTCTTTCGTGAGTGAAAATGAAGAGATTTTTATCTAAGAAGTGCAATGGGTTCTACAAAAATTCTCTAGTTAAAATACTAGGTACTGACAATCTTTTGTCGAGATCCTTCAAAGAGTTCTAGATCTTTCAAAGAGACAAAGTTTTGGCTTTTATTTATGTATATTTATAAAGATAGCCAGTGAAGAATAGAAACCCGAAAGTTTGTCAGTAGCTCGGTTTCATTGGTCCTTTTCTTCCAATCGTAACAAAATGCCATTGGTGTTGCCGACGCCGCTATCGCATAAAGAGATGGAAAGCGGAAATGGTAGCGTTTTCTTCTGATAACGTTGAACAATCGTGTTCTATCGTTACAGTGTGAAATATTTTGTATATTTTAGTAAAAGTACCTATAATGAGGTGGCTCTTGTTTTAAGGTTTTATCCCACTATGTTAATATTATAATAAATGAGAAAGTCTGTGTGAATGTTTGTTATAGTAAAGTAATCTCCGTAACTACTTAAGTTATTTAAATGAAATTTGGTATGTAGATAGTTTATGAACTAGAATAACATGTAGGATATTAAAATTTGGAAATTTAAACCTCTGAGCGGATTAAAAAGGTATGGATAATTATTATTCCTATAATTATTATTCACTCAAAACTCTATATAAATAAACTGCCTAGTAAAAAATTAAACACGTTTTTTTAATTCTTCATGACAGTTTTATTTATTAAATTATTAAAATAAACGAGAAAGTTTGTTTGGATGTCTAAGTAGATGTATGAACGTATGGATGTTCGTTTCTCATTCACTCGAAAACTACTGAATGGATCGGACTGATATTTTGTATAGACATAGTCTTAGCACTGGAATAACACATCGTTTAGTAAAATGTCTATTTATGTAATTTATTGTATTAAGTATATCAATCATCTAGTACCCATAACACAAGCTCTGCTTATCTTGGGACTAGGTGATGTTGTGTGGGTTGTCCAGTATTATATTAGTTTTATTTATTTCACATACATCTGGCCAAAATATAAAAGTAATAGCACGCCTTAAAGGCCAACGACGCCAGTTTAAATATAAAATCACTTACGGTCATCGTGACCCTAATAAAATAACGTTAAACGGCTACAACCCGATCACTATAAAGTCGATCATATTGAGTTAACTGGGTTGGAGGAAACCGTCGATATTTACAAAGATTTAACAGGGTTGCAGGAAACCGATATTTCCAAGCTATAATCGCATCAGTAGAAAGCTATAATCGCATCAGTACATTCTATGACCACAGCCAAACAACGCGGTAATATTTTGAGATTTATTTAAAACTTTACTTTGATCGCATCTAAGTGATGTTTTTTGTTTTATAGGTGACTTTCGTATCACTGCGGCTATGATAGGCCTATTGTGTTTGCCACTTTATGTGTAATTATTTATAAGGCAAACATGTATTAGACACATAAGTTATACACGTGCTAGTGGTTTCTATGTCGCTTCTTCCACTAGTGGACAAAAAGTTGAAGAGAACCGAAAATCAATTATAACTTTATTTCCTATATTATTTTGATAATTATGGTATTAAATTTGACTTGGCTAAGTGCTTATTTTGTAAGCTTAAAGAAATTAAGATATTGAATTACTGATTTACTGTGTTCACCCTTGAAGTTGCGGTGTTCATTATTGACCAATTGCAGCTTGCAGCTTGACCCTTGCAGCTGGTAGGAAATGTGGGATTTTCTTTAGCTCTTAGGTTTTCTGGGCTTAGAATAGCGATACCGAAATTATAACGTGTTCGTGTACAATTAATGTTTTTTTTATGGTGTGCAATAAAACATTATTGTTTAATCTATAATGTATATCAGTAATCTAGTAACCATAACACAAGCACTGCTTAGCTTGGGGCTAGATGTTGCTGTGTGGATTGTACACCATTATTGATTTTATTGCATTTAGTTATTTTACTATATTGTATCGTCTACGATATCACGCATTAAATCTATTAATGCGTTAGTTTCAGGAAAAAGCCTCAAATCATCACACGTCATCATCATCATCAATCTATTCTAGTCCACTGCTAGACATAACACGTGTGAATGTGTAAATAAAATCACGGGATAGATCAGTTAGTAAAATTTCACATCACACGCGGGCCACGTACACAAAGTACGAATTTACATTAATTACATTAAATACACGATTCTGAATTCTCTTTAAGACTTTTCATGTGCATGGATCTGATGTAATTTTCACATAATTCTGGAAACAAAATACTGTTTCAAAGTGCTGTAACAAAATAACTTGAGTGCTTTTCGTCTCTTGACCCTTTTACACCTTTTATAACGGTTTGTTCAATGAGCACTGTGAATGAAATATTTGTTGAATGGATGCTTTCATGAAAACAAAAAGATAAGTCATGACTGTATTTCAAAAGTTATTTCTCAAATCAATTTAAATTATTATTTTTAAAATAAATTACAGTAAACTATTGCTTTTTATACCCATTACAAAGTATGCATGTCTGACTAGCCTGTTATTATATTCTGTTGGTATTAAAATCTTTCTATTTTATGGTGGTATTTGTGTCGTTGTTGTTTTAATCAATAAATTAGAAACGTCAATAAAGGAATCTTACATGTTAATGGCCTAGCTACGGGGCGTAGAAGGTCTACACATTCGTAGAGGGTCTACGACGTAGCCCTGCCCTTGTATCGTATAGCATACATCGCTGCGAGTCGTACCAGAGAAAGGTTCAATGTACTCTGACGTGTGAGGTGTTTTCATATTCTACACTCTGTTCTACGTTTCTTTGTATTTATAATAAGTTGTACACAAAAATAAAACTAATGACAAATAGAGTATAAAGAGCCACCGTTTTTTAGGACATCTGTTGCTATTGAACTATTGAATATTAAGCTATTGTAGTAGGGGCTTTGATACCGCACCTGCTCGTCACCTTTAAAGTCATTAGGATCAATAAATTCATTTATTTCTTCCGTATTAATACTTACTTACTTGTCAAAATGACATACAAATGTACCTATACAGTGTACCTTGATTTTCAAATATCGTAACATCACAAAAAAAGGTTTATCATATATATAGACATTTTTTATGTATCATATATATACATAAAAAATGTCTATTTATGTAATTTATTGTATTAAGTATATCAATCATCTAGTACCCATAACACAAGCTCTGCTTATCTTGGGACTAGGTGATGTTGTGTGGGTTGTCCAGTATTATATTAGTTTTATTTATTTCACATACATCTGGCCAAAATATAAAAGTAATAGCACGCCTTAAAGGCCAACGACGCCAGTTTAAATATAAAATCACTTACGGTCATCGTGACCCTAATAAAATAACGTTAAACGGCTACAACCCGATCACTATAAAGTCGATCATATTGAGTTAACTGGGTTGGAGGAAACCGTCGATATTTACAAAGATTTAACAGGGTTGCAGGAAACCGATATTTCCAAGCTATAATCGCATCAGTAGAAAGCTATAATCGCATCAGTACATTCTATGACCACAGCCAAACAACGCGGTAATATTTTGAGATTTATTTAAAACTTTACTTTGATCGCATCTAAGTGATGTTTTTTGTTTTATAGGTGACTTTCGTATCACTGCGGCTATGATAGGCCTATTGTGTTTGCCACTTTATGTGTAATTATTTATAAGGCAAACATGTATTAGACACATAAGTTATACACGTGCTAGTGGTTTCTATGTCGCTTCTTCCACTAGTGGACAAAAAGTTGAAGAGAACCGAAAATCAATTATAACTTTATTTCCTATATTATTTTGATAATTATGGTATTAAATTTGACTTGGCTAAGTGCTTATTTTGTAAGCTTAAAGAAATTAAGATATTGAATTACTGATTTACTGTGTTCACCCTTGAAGTTGCGGTGTTCATTATTGACCAATTGCAGCTTGCAGCTTGACCCTTGCAGCTGGTAGGAAATGTGGGATTTTCTTTAGCTCTTAGGTTTTCTGGGCTTAGAATAGCGATACCGAAATTATAACGTGTTCGTGTACAATTAATGTTTTTTTTATGGTGTGCAATAAAACATTATTGTTTAATCTATAATGTATATCAGTAATCTAGTAACCATAACACAAGCACTGCTTAGCTTGGGGCTAGATGTTGCTGTGTGGATTGTACACCATTATTGATTTTATTGCATTTAGTTATTTTACTATATTGTATCGTCTACGATATCACGCATTAAATCTATTAATGCGTTAGTTTCAGGAAAAAGCCTCAAATCATCACACGTCATCATCATCATCAATCTATTCTAGTCCACTGCTAGACATAACACGTGTGAATGTGTAAATAAAATCACGGGATAGATCAGTTAGTAAAATTTCACATCACACGCGGGCCACGTACACAAAGTACGAATTTACATTAATTACATTAAATACACGATTCTGAATTCTCTTTAAGACTTTTCATGTGCATGGATCTGATGTAATTTTCACATAATTCTGGAAACAAAATACTGTTTCAAAGTGCTGTAACAAAATAACTTGAGTGCTTTTCGTCTCTTGACCCTTTTACACCTTTTATAACGGTTTGTTCAATGAGCACTGTGAATGAAATATTTGTTGAATGGATGCTTTCATGAAAACAAAAAGATAAGTCATGACTGTATTTCAAAAGTTATTTCTCAAATCAATTTAAATTATTATTTTTAAAATAAATTACAGTAAACTATTGCTTTTTATACCCATTACAAAGTATGCATGTCTGACTAGCCTGTTATTATATTCTGTTGGTATTAAAATCTTTCTATTTTATGGTGGTATTTGTGTCGTTGTTGTTTTAATCAATAAATTAGAAACGTCAATAAAGGAATCTTACATGTTAATGGCCTAGCTACGGGGCGTAGAAGGTCTACACATTCGTAGAGGGTCTACGACGTAGCCCTGCCCTTGTATCGTATAGCATACATCGCTGCGAGTCGTACCAGAGAAAGCTTCAATGTACTCTGACGTGTGAGGTGTTTTCATATTCTACACTCTGTTCTACGTTTCTTTGTATTTATAATAAGTTGTACACAAAAATAAAACTAATGACAAATAGAGTATAAAGAGCCACCGTTTTTTAGGACATCTGTTGCTATTGAACTATTGAATATTAAGCTATTGTAGTAGGGGCTTTGATACCGCACCTGCTCGTCACCTTTAAAGTCATTAGGATCAATAAATTCATTTATTTCTTCCGTATTAATACTTACTTACTTGTCAAAATGACATACAAATGTACCTATACAGTGTACCTTGATTTTCAAATATCGTAACATCACAAAAAAAGGTTTATCCACCATTATAACTATAGACCTTTTACCTATAGGCTTAGATATTTAACTGATGACGAGATGTTCTCTGTACCTGCAATTTGCTGTTCGAATCAGGATGCAGCATTGCTGCTTGTCACCAGATGAACGGCATATAAATCTTAAGTCACCGCACGAACTTTCACGTGTTTTACCACTCATGATCTCTAATTGAGGCCTTAAAGGCTTTTTCTAGACTGATTTATCTCGTTTACCACCTCCTTTGGTCTCCTCATCCCGCAGGCTTCCCAAATTGAATGAAGGTGCCGTAAAAGTCATCTCAAACGGGGCTCATGAGGGAAATTGCTGCTAAATGTGTTTTAATAATGTAGTAAAATTGAATTTATTACCATCCTTACACACTGACACTTATTTCTGATAAATTCCTTAGGGATGAAATGTTGCTCGTATATGTTGGTAGATTTATATGAAAAAAGGATGGTTTTATTAGTTACTCTTTTAGGATAGCTACAGCATATAAACTAACAATGTGAGCTTCAAAGTTTAATCAATTACCTGTAAACAGTTAAAAACGAAAAAAAAACTGAATTGATTCCTTACATAAAATACAAGAACAGACTTGGAATAAGACAAACAGACCTACGAAAGTGTGTATTCTTATGGTCTTTCACCTGAACTCACTATTATTGATATTTGGATAGACGTGCTACGAACCTAACCGCAAAATTGTTCAAATTGCAAACTATACAAGTTGGAATTCGAACCATACGGTTCGGCGCAAATGAAGGAATCGAATGGAAGAAATGAATTCTGACAACTCTTAGACTTGCAGTGCATTGACAGTCTAAATCTTAATCCTTTCAACCAGACTGGTTTCAAAGGATCTATTCAAAGGATCTAGACAAATTCTAAAAAACAAATATCCTTTGGGACGTTGACGCTTTTTGTTTTTGTTAGTAAGACCAGCGGTAAGCTTTTAAGTTTGAAAGACATTCCTAATAGAATTTTGGTACTAATTTTCTCTATCTAAATCCAATTGCTTGAGATTAAACGAAGCAACTCCCATGGTAATGGCGCGTCTCCAAATAACTACAAGCACCAATTCACTGTGCCAATAAACTCGAAAGGGCTAATCGGATCAAGAGCACTTGTTGAGAATTTAGGGAATTTGACTGAAGTTCATTCTGTACTTGTTTGTGTGAGTTTCCTAAAGGTCTCTACACAAACCTGCCAGTGCTGACGCTGTGTGACGGACCATTGTCAGAGTTTAATTCCGTTGTCGGAAACATAATATTGACTTATGATTCCATCTCAGTCAACGCTGCCTACAAAGCCTGGTGGGTTGGATAAAGCCACACATTCCAACTCGAATTCCATATTAAGAGTTTCCTGCTATTCGTATCCAATAATTCCCAGATTAACACTTACAAGCCACAAATTGCAAACAATATGCAGGTGAGTGACCTTGCCGCAATTTTTGTTGTAGTTTTTAATTTATGTGTTGACAATGTGTGTCAAAGAGAGTTTTTCTATTCGATGAAATGTTTATAGCTCAAATAGGAGCTAAAGTGGCGCCACCACTTAATAACTGACCGATGTGTCGCAGCGAGGGTCTGCTTGCGACGCAAGAGGAAGCGGGTTCGATTCCCGTCTCGGAACAAATGTTTTTAGGATTTCCAAATTTCAGTTTCGGGGTTTCGGGTGTTTTCTATGTATCTATAAAAATATCTATCTATGTCTGTATGACTGATATATTATATTAGGTATATTAGTCATCTAGTTATAGGTTACAACAAGCTCTGCTTAGCTTGGGGCTAGAAAATGCTGTGTTGATTGTCCAGCTCATTCCATTATGGCTAATGTTATAATTATTATTGAAGCAGTGGCTTAAGTCAAATGTGGTGTTCTTAAGTGCAGACCGCGACTCAGCAAGCGGAGCTCATTACGACTTGTGGCCAGGTGGGATGACGTCTTCAAAAATCAGAAATCGATAACTTTATTTCTTTAGGCTTACAATAAGCACTTAGACAAGTCAAATTTTAAACTATAATTATAAAATTAATACAAGAAATAAGGTGTTAATTGATTTCGATACCAAATATGAAACATTTGTTTAAAAAGATGAAAAAATAATAAAGAAGGACCAATCTTGCAACGTTTTAAGCTGTATCCCAGATAAAGTTTTAATCAAAACAACATGTGCGCAAACTTGTTTATCTATACGAGATTCAATTTCGTCTAGACAGAGTTCTAGTTGTGTGTTTGTAAGTTACAATTATTTGGTGAATCAGTTAAATTGTGTTTGTAGCGAGTCTAGAATTAATTATAATAAATGAATCAATGTGATGATCCACATCTGTCTAAATTAAATTATAATTAAGTCTACAAATCAAAGTGAGCTGGCTGCTGAAAGTTCACAAAATAATTGATAATATTATTCAATTATATAAAAATACTGGTATTGACATGGATCAATTGAGCTACCTTTAGACTGTTTGCAACCGTCTGCATTTAGTTCAATTGTTTCAATTGTATATATTAGTTGTAATTTTTTCTATTCCTTGATTGTAATTCTCGTTGTTAATAAAGATTTTTACTGCCATGTTATTCAGAAACTATATTATTATACATGTATCTACAGGGTGACCCAAAGCCATGCCCAAGAAGGGAAGGTGCATAAAATATTGATGATATAAAATTTAACTGCAAGAAGTCTTCATTTTGATTTTAAAAACTGTCTTTTTATAATCGTCTGTCTGAAATGGGAACTAAACCCGCCAAATTGTAAAAAAAACTTAACTAATATAAAAAGCAACCGATGAAAAGGCTCAATCGTCAGTTATATTTTTTTCCAAGTAACATAGCATCATAAGTAAGAAAGAAGTGAATCAATAGTAATTTTAACCTCCAATAGGTTAAAATTACCATTGATTCACTTTCAATTTTTGCGTTTCACTTGTTCGTATCTAAAATCTGAATGACTATTTACTACCGCCAGCGTCTGACTTTTCTTATGATTCGTTCGAGAACGTTTGATCTGTACCTATTCGAACTAGAACAATTAAAAAAGAACTGAAGTATTCTATCGATTTCGAGTATAGTCTACAGAAATCATGAGAGTTCCAAAATCTTTCAGAAACTTAAACAATGTTCATGAATGATCGCAGATATTCTGGAACATTTTAAAACTTTCTTGAGCTTTCGACGCATTTATCGAAATTTCAAGAATGTTCGACTGGTAAGGTGTGTAAAATAAATACCATATACCGTATTACACTTGAGTAGGTTACTTATCTGTATCTTTATCCTACCATCTACCCATGGCTTTATTTCTATCAAAACTTTTCAAGGCTATTTTTATCGCATGGGAACTTATTTACGCGATAAAAAGTAGCCCATGTGTTATTTTAAGGCTACAACTACATAATTATGTCTTTTCAAAATTTTAGCCCGTTCCTTTCAATAGTTTTTGTGTGAAAGTGGAACAAACATACATAGACCTGCACATCCATAGAAATTTTAACGTTTATTATTTTAGTACGGATTACAGTCCAACCTTCCTAGAATCATTTGTACTTGGGCACAACCCGTGGCACGGGACACGGGTTCCCTTTTCGAGGAATGCGGACGTCAGCTCCAATCTGTTATTGCGTTCAAGAACAAAGACAATGGGCCTCAGCCATGCATTGCGGAGGTTCAATATTGTGTCATTCGCGTGTGGGACAAGGTATAAGGGATCATTGTTAGTGAGAAAGAAATCAAAAAGAAAACTAACTCAAAAGTTAACGTTGATGTTGGATCAACGTAGAAAGGTAACACGTTATTAGTAAAATGTTATTCTACCAATTTGTCGACATGATATGATATTATTTAAAGGTAAGACTATTTATTATAGATTATTATATTATATTGAATAATTCATATGTAATTAATTAAAAGTTTTATATTGACATGTCACTTAGGAGTAGGTAATAAATAAACTCTGTATTTCTGTATTTCATCATCATCATAAGGCTTTATAGTCCAGAGCTGGACATAGGCCTCCCCTAATGAGCGCCATAGCACCCTGTCTTCATTATGCTACCACAAACTTTCCAATTTGACCCTGACTACGCACTTTGAAGACAAGATCCACACAAAACTTCACTGTGTGGGAAATATTGCTCTACCATTACAGTAAAAATATTTAACAAAATTCAAAAAGACATAAGAGAACAACTTACTTGTAAAATTAAGATATAACTCCGAAGGCGGCTCTTGGGAAAACGTTTTTATGACACAAAAGAATTTAGTAAATTTTTTTTTTTTTTTAGTAAATTTTATTTCATTTCAGGGGTAATCTTTAAGATTACAGCTGTAATTCCCTCTAACTTTAACACTATAACAAATGCAAGGAATTTCTCATGTTGTTAACTTTATCACGTAAGGGTACATTACCTTTTATACCCTTGGTCGCATGTCACGCTTCAAGCTCTCGAGATGGTTCTGTCCATAAAATATCAGCCTGTAACCTTAAACAACGGAAGGCTGTACGTACACTACATGATACGAATAAAATTTTTAACAAGGCATACAGGGTGTTAGTGTGAACACCGTTGTCCTTGAAACCAGAGGTTCAGCATCATGAGTAGAATCCAAAACGGATGAAAAAAAATGATTCTATTTTTTACTTATTTTTTAAAGAAAATTTTTATAAACACTAAACGTTTGCTCACAAACACGTGACACAAGTAATTCGACCAGGCGACACGTGACACGTGAGACGACCGCCGCCCCCGCCGCGCCCGCGCACCTTCTGTGCGAATATCCCGTCTTTTGAAGGGCACAAGTAATGAAGTTACGATCCAAGTAAGGCGCGGGTATAAGTACTTACGTAGGTAGGTACTTAAAGTATGTAGAGTGACTATGGCCTCGTATACGATAGCGAAGACATGAAATATCAAAATCTTGCAAAACTAAAATAGGTGAAAAGTTTTTCTTATCGGTTTTGGATTTTACTCATGATGCTGAACCTCTGGTTTCAAGGAGAACGCTGTTCACACTAACAACCTGTATGTATAAGTTGACATTATAAATGCATGCTTTTAATATAATTGATTTTCTTTATTTATTTGTTTTAATGTATTTCAAATTTCCAAATTTTGTAATATTTATAAGTAGTCTAATTATGATATTCATACACGATTCAAATTGTTTTAGGATTTTGAATTGTCAATGGAATGAAATATGTATTAGAATTTCTGGTTTTGGCTGGTTTAGGTTGGTTCCTTGTTTGTCCTACAAGAGTAGTAAGATCAACTTTAACTGATAATTTCTCAGTTAAATTTGGTAGTTCAATATAACCTCCTGCATTTCTTAGCAATAACATGAACATAATCATAGAAATATCAAACGGTTTCATAAAAATAGTAATATACAAAATGTTAATAAGAGTAAATTCGCTTTTCCCGCAGCTTGGTTAAACGAGATTAATGCATTTTTAAAGGGAGACTTTTGAATTAATTCTATCATTGTTAAAGTAATTCTTCAACATTAATTAGATTAGGGATACCTGCCTTCTATTTTATCTCCCAGACAACTCTCAGTGTCCCGAGATATTATTTTACGCACCACAGAAGCGTTACGTACGAAAATAATTTTATGTGCAATAAAAAGGCTTTTACTCGCTCCCGCGTAAAAAGCGTTCGGCGCAATTACGACCTGACTCGTTCAAAATGGGACAACTCATAATTTGACGCTTTTGTGAATGTGGCTTGGTTTATCGCAATGTATGCGACCCGCTTATGAATTGCCGGTTAAGTCAAATACAAAAGGTTAGCTAATAAAATCATTTTTTTAGTTCTAGTAATCCGTTAATATGGTGCCAGAACAAAACTTTACATATTTGTAGTCTGGATTACTTATTAGCATTGACCCATCATCATCATCATCAGCCTACATTAGTCCACAGCTGGACATATGCCTCCCCTAATGAGCGCCCTGTCTTCAGCTTGACGCATCCAGCATCTGCCAGCAGTCTTTCGCAGATCGTCATCCCACCTAGCCGGAGGGCATCCTACACTACGTTTACCAAGTCGCGGTCTCCACTCAAGAACACGTTTACCCCAACGGTTGTCTTCGCGAAATATGGCCGGCCCACTGCCACTTCAGCTTGCTTATTCTTTGAGCTATGTCGATAACTTTGGTTCTCTGTCGGATGTATTCATTACGAATCCTATCCTTCGGAGAAACTCCGAGCATAGCTCTTTCCATAGCTCGCTGAGCGACCTTGAACTGGTGGACCAGCCCTACCGTGAGTGTCCACGTCTCAGCTCCGTAGGTCATTACGGGTAGGGCGCACTGATTGAAAACTTTCGTTTTCAAACATTGCGGTATGGATGACGAGAAGACTCGACGTAGTTTTCCAAACGCTGCCCAGCCCAGCTGAATCCTCCTCTTGGCCTCCTTCTCTCGTCTCTCTTCTTTCGTATTGTATTAACCCAGATAATATTTAATTAATAAATAAACCTGGATCATGTAGCCCCAAGCTAAGAAGAGCTTGTGTTATAGGTACTAGATGAATGGTATTCGTATTCAATACAATCCACGGATCAACAATAGATATTTTTATTACATCCTGGAACAATATTTACAGATCTTACAAACATTTGTCTCAAGGCGGGAATCGAACCCGCAATATCCTGTGTTCCTGACGGACCTTTTCCCGCCACGCCATATTGATCGTCTATCGAATTACCGTAATAATAATGATAGACTGAAATTGCAAAACTGAGGAATAACCTTATGAAAAACAGTTTCATGTCAATCTAATTTTCTACCATAAGATTAAAGCTTCACAAAAAACACCTATACCACACACAGTAAGTTTTAAATCCTTTTTCTACACAAGGATACTAATAAGATGATTACTTATAAAAAAATACATGAAATGCCATTCAATCTCAGCTTAAACAATAATATCCAAGACATCTAAGCTCCACTTATCATACTAAGATATGCGTCACTCACTGCGCGTGTAAGAACCTTCTTGGTCCTAGCTTAATAAGCTAGGCATAAACATGTCGGCTACCTCTATGTTGCGAAATACCTACATTATCTTCAAAGGGAATATTCATGTAAGGCCTAGAAATTGTCTTAGATGGTAATTTTATCTACGAATGTCTGAGATTAATAAGCATTACAAATGAGTTAGATGATAACAGGCCAAAAATTGTGATGAAATAAGTTTAAAATAAGTATAGTACCGATTTACGCGATAAATGAATATCTATTTAATTGTACATCAGAAAAAAATAACAAGCTATATTAGTCAAATCAAATCAAACTATTTATTCGTAGGAATGTAGGTACATAAGTTCTTATTAAACAGAGAGTTCTTATTATTATAGTGATAACCTCTAATACACCTCGTCGAGGCGTGCAAATTTTAATTGTTAAGTTTCTTACTCCATACTTAAATAAATGAAGAAAAATGAATAGAGTTTGTACCTCTATATGTATAGATCATCATCATCATCATCAGCCTATATTAGTCCACTGCTGGACATAGGCCTCCCCTAATGAGCGCCATAGCGCCCTGTCTTCAGCTTGACGCATCCAGCATCTGCCAGCAGTTTTTCGCACATCGTCATCCCACCTAGCCGGATTTACATATGTATAGATGTATGAATGTAATTGACGTTTGTTTCTCTTTCACGCAAAACTACTGAACGAATCGGGTTGAAATTTTTGAGTAGACGTAGACCAAGCTAGGCCTGAAATAAGAAATAGACTACTTTACTTTTCATAAACTTTCAAGCGGGTGAAGCCACGGATCACAACTAGTTATTATAAATTATATCACGAAAGTAAGTCATGTGAGTACAAAATATACAGCGTTACATATTTAACAGTATAACTATCAAGTGACAAATGAATCTGTCATTTGTCACTTGACAATAGTTATACTGTTAATCACAACATCATTTCACTGTTTCAATTTTCAATTTTCATAAAATTCTAGGACACCAGTATATTGGTTTCCAGTGACCGGGTATCCAAACATGCTTACTAAGCGCATATCTTTTATTCTTTAGTAGTCTCAATGGACCCCTAAAAGGGGAAAGGAGTGAAAACGAGGAGAATTGCCAAGTATTTTGAGTAACGGGTCGAAGTAACATTTTATTTGACAGCCGCGTCCCTACGCGCACATAACCCGAAACGTACCTAACTGAAGTAGGAACAAGTCAAGGCTTCTGACATCCAGAGAACTCACTTCAGTTTAAAGATCTTTATTTTCTCATTTACAACAATATTGTTACTTACATGGAATATTTAAGCTTAGTATGTAAGTTATTTTAGCTTTTGTCTTTCTATGTTTAGTCTAAATGTGTTACATCCTCTGATATGCCTTTGTAATAAAAAAAAACTAATCTTAATAGTTTTCAACATCGATTTTAAATGTTTTTTGTTATCCTGCAGCGAACGAATTTTTTTACAACTGGAAAAAAGAATCAGTAAATATTTATGAAGAATTAACAGCCTTTTATTGCATTTTCATACGATATGGTATTTTGATGAATGGTGAGCTCTGTGATGGTGACTGATTAAGGCTCCTTCATTATACGTCTATCACTGGGCTGTATTTCATGAATCGTAAGACAGTGATTTTTTCACAGATGATGTATTTCGGTCGTAAAAACCAAAACTAAAAACAGGATAAAAGAAATATTTAAGGGTGTTCCTATACAACTGGAGCGTTCATAGAAAGGCCGATTAGAACATGACTGTTTTATTCACAATTAGCGCCTACCCACATTATTCCATAGAGGACAACCCTCCATCTTTCCCTTCTTAAATATAAGCTTACGTTACTAAAGAACCAACACCCTTAATCATTCTAAATTTAAACTAGCACATTCATACAAGAATATCAATATGACTTACATATCTAACACTGGCGTAATTATCTAAATAAAAATAATAGGTAGGCATCGACACCTCATCAGGTTAACTCACCTACCTATTGTTTGGCTCGATTAAGAGCTCGCAGAGCTCGAGCCGAAGTACCAAGCGGGGGAGGTGTTTGAGACCTGGCGGCCTCGGTCTGAGGGACCTGTTCCGGCGATGAGGCAGCTGAAGGCTGTCCTCCAAGACTCTCTACGTCTTCCCCACCCTCCTCCGCTGCGTCTTCGAAAGTGTCGACATCGTCACTGGCCGGCCTCAACGATGACAGAGAATACCTACTTTTGCGATTTTCTTTGAGTGAAATTACTTGGTCTTGGTGCCTACGCCATAGAGTACCATCTTCCAATTGAATAAGATAAAGGGCCAGTTTTCTCAGTAACGTTTCCCTCGGCCCATTTCTGTCCCTTGCTAGAATAATCGCGCACGAGCACCGGATCCCCTAGGGCGATGTGCCCGCGCTCGCACCCGCCCTTGTTCGCGACCTGCCGCGCCTGTGCATCGCGCACCACGGCCGCCGCGTCCGGCCGGAGCGCGTCTAGGCGCCCGCGCAGCCGGTGGCCTAGCAGCGCCACGGCCGGCGAGACGTTTGTAGTCGCGTGTTCGACGTTCCTATACTGGAATAAGAATTTACACAAAGCTTTGTGTACATTTTCACCTTCATGGATTGCCCGTTTAATGACCTTTTTTATGGTTTTAACTGCATTCTCTGCAGCGCCGTTTCCTTGAGGCCGGTACGGTGCCGACTTGACATGTTTAATACAATTCTTGTTACAATATTCCTTAAAATCAAACGACAGAAATGGTGGACCATTATCTGTGACCAGTTGTGACGGTAAGCCAAACCTAGAAAAGATAGATCGGAATACAGAAATAGTAGACTCAGCGTCTGTTTTACTCATAGGAATAACTTCGATCCACTTCGAATTCGCATCTACAACAATTATATATTTCTTACCCGCACACTCAGCGAAATCCGCGTGGATTCGCTGCCAAGGCTTCAGTGGAAATTCCCACGGGTGCAGGGTCGCGTGCGGAGGAGCATCGCGCACTGCACGGCACGCTTCACAGGTACGACAAACATTCTCAATATCGGTGTCCAGGCTAGGCCAGTACACATAACTTCGTGATAGATTTTTCATCTTATTTACTCCTAAGTGCCCTTCGTGAATTTCCGCTAAAACCCTAGCTTGCAACGGTGGAGGAATAATCAGTCTGTATTTAAATATCAAGCAGCCTAAGTCGAGCACAATCTCGTCTTTACGAGCAAAGTAAGGTTTCTCTTCGTCACAACTAGGCGCAGACGGCCATCCAAATTGAACATACCCTTTAATTTTAGTCAAAATCTTATCTAGGCTAGTTTCCGCCCCGATCTCCTTGAAATCGTATCGCTCACTAGGTGTACATAGCCGACCGGTTCAGTGACCGGCCGCTCGCACGGCAGCGGCAGGCGAGACAATGCGTCAGCTGGACCGTTATCAATAGATCTCACAAATTTTGTTGTAAAATCATAGGCCGCTAAACGAGCTGCCCACCTTTGCAAACGGCTAGCTGCCGTCTGCGGAATACCTCCCTTTTTACCAAAAATATAACTAAGTGGCTGATGGTCGGTGCGTAAAATAAAATGACGGCCATACAAATATTGGTGATGTTTTGTGATACCAAAAAATATTAGCGAGCGCTTCTTTGTCGAGCTGGCTATAATTTTTTTCAGCTGAATTAAGTGTTCTCGAGACGCAAGAGAGCGGGCGCTCGCTGCCGTCGGGGTACTGGTGCGCCACCACGGCGCCCAGCCCGTACGCGCTGCTGTCCACGGCCAGCACTAGCGGGCGCCCCTCCTCGTAGTGCGCCAGCACGCGCTTGCTGGTCAATGCACGTTTTGCATTCACAAATGACTCGTCACATTTATTGTTCCATTCCCAGTCAACACCTTTCTTTAGCAATGCATGCAATGGATGTAATATAGTACTAAGGTTAGGTATAAATTTACCATAGTAGTTAAGCATACCTAAGAAGCTTTTCAATTGGGAGACATTCGTAGGTTGGGGAGCATCGCAAATAGCCTCCAGTTTTTTTGGATCGGGACGAAGACCAGTTTTATCTATAATAAACCCTAAGTACTTTACACTTGTTTGTAGAAAACTACATTTTTCCTGTTTAACAGTAAAACCCATCTGACTCAATCTTCTTAAAACAGCCCGCAAATTATTTAAGTGTTCCTGTCTAGTTGAGCCTGTGACACAAATATCATCTAAAAATACCACTGTATTAGGTATACCCCGCAAGGTTTCCTCCATAATCTTTTGAAACTTTTCCGGTATGCAAGATAGGCCAAAGGGCGTTCGGCGCCAGACGAACGTGCCTACGTGGGTCGTTATGGTGGTGTATGGCTGAGAATCTTCAGTTAGCATTAATTGTTGATAACTATGTTTCAAATCAATTTTTGAATATTCCTCCCCCCCGCTCAGTGTGGCAAATAATTCTTCTATCCGGGGAAGAGGGTAAGGATCGCGTTTGAGTTTCGGGTTGATAGTTATTTTGTAATCACAGCAGATACGTATGTCACCGCCCTCCTTTATGACCGGAACAATGGGCGTGCCATAGTCCGATGTCTCGACGCGATAAATGGTGCCCTCGCGCTCCAAGCGCTCAAGCTCACGCTCCACGCGTGGGCGCAGCGCCAGGGGCACCACTCTCGCCCGAACATACACCGGCTTATTATCGGTCACATGTAATTGAATCGATTTCTTACAAAGTCCTAATTTATCTGTAAACACTTCTGGAAATTCAGCCGTGAGCCGGTTCACGAATGGATCGCTTACTTGGTCATTTATCTCATTTAACGCAATGGTTATTTTGTGTATGTTAAGAGCGCGCACCCATTCCCTCCCCATCAAAGGGCGCCCCCCGTTACGAATTACATAAAGCTGGCAATCGGGTGCCGACACATTATTAAGGCCTAGATCCACCAAAATGTACCCGAGCGATTCCATCTTTGAACCGACGTAGCTTCTTAAATTTAAACTGTCCGTTTTCAAAACTTTGTTCGAAAAGTTACGGTGGTAGAAATCCTCGCTAATAGTCGAAATCCGGCTACCCGTATCTACTTCGAACTCCAGAGACCGACGATCAACTAACACCGAAACAACATAAGGGCGATCGCCTGTTCCGTCCACCTGGATGTTGAAAAAGTCCTCATCATCACTTACATAATGTTGTCGGGATCCCGCGCGTACATTTCTACACATCACTTTAAGGTGCCCTCTAGCACCACACTCATCACAATTATATGGGGCGAAACGACACTTGTCCGCCCGATGCGGCTTACCGCACCGCCAGCATTGAGCGCCCGCCTCGGCGCCCCGGGGGCTCGCGGCCGCAGCGCCGCCTCCTGGCCCCGAGCGCGCGGCCGCCGCGCGCCCCCCGGCGCCGGCGCCGCCACGTCGCCTCACATTCGCCTGGTGCAGGCCTTCGCCCGCCGCCGCAGCCGCCGGTGCCGCGCTGGTGGCCGCGGCCGCCGCCCTGGCGCCGCTCACCTCCGCGTGGCGCTCCGCTGCCTCCAGCGCGAGAGCCAGTTCTACCGCCTCCTTGTATGTAATTTTCTTCTCGGCAAAGATAGGTGACCTCATCGTCTCATTCGCCAAACCCGAAACAAATTGATCGCGCAGATTTTCTTCCAGCGTAGCTCCAAAATTACAAGTCGTTGCGAGGTGTTTTAGCGCTTGTAAATAATCCGTGAGCGGTTCGCCTACATTTTGTCTCCGCAAGCGAAAAACATGGCGCTCGGCAATCTCGGATCTTTGTGGCTCTAAATGATCATTTACTAGCTTTGTCAGCTCGTCAAAGCTCTTCGTTTCTGGATGCGCCGGAGAACAAAGGTCGCATATAAGTGCGTATGTAGCCTCGCCCACCACAGTAATTAATAATGACACTCGTAACTCCTGTTTGATTTCGTTCAACACGATATATTGTTTCACACGACGGATATACGCGGGCCATTGTTTAGAGTTTATTTCAAATGGCTCCAATTTGCCTATTGGCATTTTGTGCAAGTTTTGGAAACACTTTTAGAGTAAAACACACGAATATCACTTTGTAAACACGCGTAAATTCGGATCGTCGCCAGTGGAGCGTTCATAGAAAGGCCGATTAGAACATGACTGTTTTATTCACAATTAGCTACCCACATTATTCCATAGAGGACAACCCTCCAACAACAAACATGATTTTTTGCCGTTTTTTAGATATTTGTATGGAATCTTTCGTGCGCGACTTTTCTCGCTCTTAGCCAGTTTAATTTTATTATATGAGCTCTCTGAGTATCGATAGCTATATTATACTGCGGCAATAGGTTCGAGAATAAGTGTCGCTGTTGATTGGAAGGCGTAAAACATTGGGAAATGGGCGCTGACCAAATTGACTCAATGTTTCAGATTAGAAAGTCTGTACGGTTTATTTCAACTGCCCTCAGTGCATCTAAGTATACAAGTGTGTTGTTGAACCTTGATCAAATGAAATCTGGATTCGTGTGACATACAATAATAATAATTTAACAACACACACAAACTTAAATTAAAAAAAATATATGTAAGATATCTCAAAAATAAACGGCATAATATCTCTACATAGGTAACAGCTACATAGGTAAGTAAAATTAACTCAATCCCTTCCAGTTATTCCTAGCACCCCCTATGCCTAGACGCTCTTATAAATCATTTTAATGTATATAGACTAGTAGGTACTACCAAATTCACCAAATTGGTAGTTCTACCAAAAATATTCCACTTCCGTCATCATTTGCGAAGTCTGGGCCCATCTTAACCAAGTCGGCGCCCATCTTGCCTGAGTCGGCGCCCATCGTGCCATAGTCGGCGCCCATCGTGCCATAGTCGGCGCCCATCGTGCCATAGTCGGCGCCCCTCGTGCTCGAACCGGTGCACATCTTACCCGAGTCCTCGCCCATCTTTTCCAAGTCGAAGCCCAACTTGAATACTTCACCAGATTGACTCCCGCTTTTATTTAGGTCAATGTTACACTTTGAAGTTTGGATATGACTAAGTTTCAGAATTTTCAGATACAACTTATGATAAAGTTCACAAACTTGAGATATAAACATTTAAAAAAACTTGTTTAACTTACTATTTTGATTTTTCATTTAACCAACTAGAATGGTTTCAATGACATTAAGTGTTGCAATATAAAATAAAGATCGCTTACTTAAGGCAAAGCCGTTTTATTTTAACAAACAACTATCACATCTAATTCATAAATTAAATTATACCCTCAAGACAGAATTAAGCAGCTCTTTCTTACAGCTACAAAAACAAACGTAATTATCCTGTACCCGGCTGCGTGTCTCTACGAAAGTATATTGATGAGAAACATGTCATGTCATTCAGCTAGAGTTAAAGTGCGCACTCGAATTTTAAACACTCAAATGCAAGGAATTTCTCATTTTGTTAACCCTTACACGTAGTAAAGGCTTACCCCGTGTCTACTGTCACGCTTCACGCTTGAAAGATGTTGAATTGGCTTATGTGCTTGATATGAGTCACGCCGGCGCTGTATGACGGCGTCGCATGGTATGGCATGGCAAAGGATTTTACTACTGATCAAGTTATTACCAATCTTATTTCAATGATTTTAGAATTCATGATACGTTATTTCGATATAACGATGCCGCGGCATAACATGTCATGCCGTTTTATTCCACACACATCCCGCGACTATGGGTCGCTTTGTATTTAGGAACGATGGTTAAGCTAGTTAAAATAAGATTGAAAATTGTTTAGAGGTAAAACCTGGTTTATTAGAGAATGGCTGGACAGTCAGTAAGATGCTGCAGCACAACCTGCTGTGCTATGCCACAAGTCAACGCCGGCCTTTACGCACGCTTACGCCAGGCTGGGTTAACACTTTTAACTTTGAGTTAGGTTCTACATTGGAAGAAAAAGTAAATTCTATTACGTCATGTACCTCCAAGAGTTAGGAGTTTTGTTTTATAATCTTTTTATGAAACAAGCCCTTATCTTTCTAATGTACGATTTTTAAAAAAGTATTGTTACTTACTGTTCCTTTTTTTTGTCATGTACTTTTCCTGTGTTTGTGTGTGATCTTAATAAAAATATTATCTGTGTATCTATCTAGAAGTTAAACTCAAGCAGAATTTAGAAATTGTAACTCATCTTGTGGGAACATTAAGCTAACTAACTGTGGGTTAGTAATGTCACAAATATTCAAAACTAAATGACAAAACAAACACAACAAACGAAACAAACTAGAACTAGTAGATACAATTGAGACAATTGAGCTAATTGCAGACGGTAGCATTGCAAATATAGACTTTTTGGCTTCATCATCATCATAATCATCAGCCCATATTAGTCACACATAGGCTTCCCCTAATTAGCTGTTTGGCTTGATATGGATCAAAACCTTGATTGTAATTTTCGTTGTCAATAAAGTGCATTTTTGATGAAAAAAAACAAACAAACGAATAATTTTTTTCAAATTAATATAGAGCGAGAATAGCAGAACACTCAAATCATTATATTACGAACCGTAGCGGGATTAAATATGTCAAGGATCTATTGCGTGCGGTATGGTTTAGTCGGAATTACCGGGGCAGCCGGCTTGACGGCTAGCAGCCATAGTGAAATACCTAACTGGCTAGCACTAACTAGCCGCACTATTTTGTTTATTGGGATAGTGATTGGCATAGTTTGGAATGCCATGTAATTACCAACTTTTGAATTATATTTTAAAACAGGGTAGGTACCTACCTTGTTTTAATCTCAAAATAGAAGATCTTCCTCTTGCCGAATCTTACATGTTTTACCAGAATTCGAACCTTACAATATCCTGGTTCATGAACAACTAGCGACCCGCCCCGGCTTCGCACGGTTTTATTATACGTATAAACCTTCCTCTTGAATCACTCTATCTATTAAAAAAATCTTATCAAAATCCGTTGCGTAGTTTTAAAGATTTATAGCAGTCAAAGGGACATAGGGAAATAGGGACAGAAAAAGCTACTTTGTTTTATACTATGCAGTGATTTCAGTCACTAGATTAAATTCAGTCACTAGTCCGTTGAGTAGTTTTGGTGTGAAAAGGAAACAAATATTGATATATTATATATTTCAAAACGGTCATTGGCAAAATTGCGACAAACCAGACGCAGAGCCATAATCAAGAAGTTGAAAACATCGCAAGCTTTTATTATATTTCAATATTTGTTTCCTTGAAAATTGAAAATTGTTTATATTGTATACATTCACGCTTTCGCATATTTGTGTGATGACTGATGAGACATGAAATGCTTAGCTAAAAGAATGGCACTTATTTTGCATCTGGGTGATTCTACGAAAACTCGTTTTTTGTCTGACTTCTGTGGCACATTTTTTTTTGTTTAAATTGCACATCATGATAGTATATTCAAAATGAAGATTTAATTTTGAATTTTTTGGTAGTGAAGGGAACTTTATTGGTTTTATGGTTACGGAGTTATTAAATTTTAAAAATATGGTGTCCACGGAAATCAGAATTTATATCACCAAAATCAAATATGGGTTGGTTTATCAATAAAAATATGTGTTTTCGGTAGTAAGTATATTATTAAGGTTCTTAAAACTAAGGACCAATTATTTGACGTTTGTAGTTTTAATCAGTTTTTACAAAAACACATTTAAATCATTAATGTTAATACAAGTAACTTTTTACAAAAATCACACTTATAATGTTTATCTTTGTATTAAAAATATTATAACTATTCATTTTGTATTTATTATAAACTTTTATCCTAAAAAACATCATAAAAACTGTAAAAAAATATTATTGAGATGTTAATCAACCCGCAAAATCCACGGAAATCAGTACCACGGAAATCAAAAATAATTGTAAAATCTTAGAAATTTTCTTAATTTGCTGGTTTATTTTACATTGAAATATGCAGTCGAAATTAGAAACACAAAAGGCATGAATTATCATAATTAATAAAACAATAGGATTAGCATAAACAAATTTATAGTCAACATGGTAATCAGAATTTCTAGATACCAAGCCACGGAAAGTGATTACGTACTGAAATAACAGAGTGACGTGGAGACATACACACTTGTTGTACACACCACTGATGGGGCGTGACTGATAGTTTCTCTCAACCTAACAACTATTTATGCAGATGTTAAAGTACAGCATTTATGAATGAATTAGTGCGCACCAGGGGAATCAGAGCTAAACAACGGACGCGAAGTTATCTCGTTGTAACTTGTCAACTAAAGCTTAGTTTTGCGTAGTAATAGCGTCAAATAAGCAAGTAACTATCTGGGTTATTGTGAACCTATGTAAATTAGTACCAGAGTTTTTAGGAAATGAAATAAAAATTTATTAACACCGGAACATGAGGTCCGGACGCACCACGGAAGTCAGAATTTCCAAGGATTTTATTTATTTTTACTTATTTAAAATAAGAATATTAAAAAACTAAAAAAGGCCTCCCCTATTATCTTTATCTAATCTACTATCATAAAAAAAATCAAAGGGCTAGGGATACTTTTTGTATGATTTTTCGAGCCGGACATGTTTTTTTCCACCCTGGGAGAATCACCCATCTGATACGAAGAAGACTCGTGAATGTTATTATAATAAGCTATGTCCAAACTTTTTACTCAAACTTATAACTTAAAACAAAGCAAATTGACAGCACTTTAAAGTTACCGCGCAAATAATGTTATTATAGAACACGAAAAACCCATTTTTCACACGGTGGGTTGTTTTTTTTTTTTTTTTGGAGGTTTTTTACCTTCATTCATATTGTTTCAGCATACAGTTTCGGCTTCAGGATAAATAGATGTAAACATCTTCATATTTGTCAGAGTTGAAAAGAGTTGGACGAGTTATCTACTATTTTAACAAAATCTTGTCTCAACTCTCTCTAGAAAACGGGAAGCTTTAGCAAATCGCCTTCCTTGTTTTGAACCTGAGTTTGTCGCGATCATAAACAGCGTGGTAATGCAGCCAGTGTCTTGGGGACGCTTCCGACTGGTATTGACATGGATCAATTGAGCTACCTTTAGACTGCAGTTAGCACAATGGTTTGAATTGTAAATACTAGTTGTATTTTTTTCTATTCCTTGATTGTAATTTTCGTTGCTAATAAAGTATATAAAAAAAACTGTCTAATAGCAACAATGTCTGTCAGAACTCTGTAGAGTCCATATTTTGGGAATGCCCCAGTAGTCTTGTGGATCTAGCAATTATCTATAATGGGTGTTTATGGGGTTCTACACATTTGACCTATTTGGCGAGGAAATGTAAACAACTTTAACTAAGTTGCCTGTTTATTTTATTTTGTAGTTTAAAAACAACTGGATCGCTATTTATTTTTTGAATGTAGTGTATAATAAAATAGCATAGTTTATTTCTAAAATATTAAAAGACAAACATATTTTAGAAAAAAAGTATTCCAACTGACTGAAGTCCATAAAAACCCTTCAAATAGTCACCTATTTGTTGGAATAATGATTCTGAGTAAATCACGCAAAAGCACCAAGTCTTGACGACGACACATAAAGGTCAGACCGCCTGAGAAAAGAAGTCACACGCAATGCACAAGATCCTAAATCTTACTGATTCGCTGCAAATCAAGATCTCGCAATCAAATAATAATAAAACTACTTAGATATACAGATTACGGACACGAGATGTTCTTAAAACGCGCCATACTAAGCTGCGCGCTTCAAAACACAATTTAAAGAAACTGTCTTAGACACCGTAGAATATCTTATTGTTACTGGTTTTATTATGTATCAAAAACCAACATAAAAGTACTTTATTTCCTTTAGTCCTTAAGGACACTTGGACAAGTCATAAAATAAATGGTATACATTTTTTAAATTATGAAATAAAGCTATATTAAGCTCACATTGATCTATGACACAATCTTGACACAATATTCACAACCTTTTTATGATAATTTAAAGAAGCGAACAGGAAACTTTTACCTTGTCTGATTGTTAGTTTTAGAGTTGGAGCAAAACTCGTCCCAAAAATTTTATCCTCTTGATAATCTGATATTTTTTTGTGTATGACAATCACAAGTAATCCAGTGAACGGGTGAACGTAGTAAGCCGAGATCCTGGTTCTCGTTGCGTGACTTCTGAGTTCCATCAAGTGTACGTAATCACTCACTCCTTCCTCTCGACGACGTGGCGTGGCCGAGGCTTGTGACACTCGAGAATGCTTAATTCCTGCTTGTCAGTTTCTTTTTATCCCTAATTTGTAGATTCAAAGACGAAATAGCTGCGTATTAAAGGATCTATATGCGTGTTTGACTTTGATGTTATAAGGATACTAGCGACTCACCCCGGCTTCGCACGGTTTTATTATACGCATAAACCTTCCTCTTGAATAACTCTATCTATTAAAAAAAAACGCATCAAAATCGGTTGCGTAGTTTTAAAGATTTAAACGTCCAAATGGACATAGGGAAATAGGGACATAAGGACAGAGAAAGCGACTTTGTTTGTTTGTTGACCTATGTAGTGATGATACATATATATTCGCGGTGCATGGGACTGCAAACAATTGCCACCTGCTTCAGCCGCGGAGAGTCTTGTAAATTCGGGCCTACAGTCGTAGGGATCTGCTACCTTACCGTCTAACTTGAAATCGATATTAGTTAAATTCAAATGTCAAGCAGTGGTACAATCGCAGTCCAGTCTCGGTTTCAAATGTCAAAAATGAATCGATCTCAATTATCTGTTGAGTTAGACAATAAGGCCCCTGGTCCGATTATCTGATTGGGCTGCGACCTCTGCAAGACGATTATTGTAAAATCTATGCGACAGACGTAAAATATTTTTTTAATACACGTTTGACATAGCTAGTTTGGATTTTGTTTAAGTAGCGCCGTAAAAGTATTACTTTTCAATCAATTTACTGCTATCACATTATTTTTAACTGTCTAATAATAGTCTTTAATTTTTTTCACTTAATTTCTGATTCCCCTTTTAGCGATAAGGCTTTATACTAAGTCTTAGTATACAGTACTCTATTATATTATTTTCTTTCTTTATGTGGTAGGTTTCCGTTAGATAAAAAGTTTTCTATTCTATTTCATTACCCTGAAATTAGCGCAGTGAAAAAAATCGAAGCACGTGGTTATTTATAATCTCCTACGACAAAAACCAGAGCAGACGTAGTATTGTGCAACAGCAAGCGTGTTGTTAGGTAGCTCAAAGCACAACTTTGTTAACTATTTAATTAAGGTAAATTGAACCTTCTAAACAAGATTCCAACTCGTGAGTTTGGCAGCGTTAGCTCAAGATTTGTTCTACAAATTTAAAATTACCTTTTAAACTTTTAATTATCTTGGATTTCTTGGTACACGTGTGAAGTGGAGTTTAATTTTGCAAACTTTAAAGAGAAACGTTATTCAGATGCATTACTTATTCCTACTAGCAAATTTTATCACTACTTTTTTATTTTCGTCAATACAGGCAAAATAAGCAACTTTAGTTTACTTATCGTTGCAGGTTGCTGACTTTACAACTAATTATAAACTAAACTTAATTTTATAAGATACACGCATTCATCATTGTAATAAAAAAAAAAACAAAAATCAAGGAACATCTTTTTAGGACCTGATACTTAAATTTACATGTACCAGTTAGTGTCCTTCTATATTTTATAATACCTAAACTATCAAAATTTCTTAGAGAACTACCACGCTCCTTGCGTTGAGGCCCACTTTGAAAGGGAAAAAAATTACAAGCAAGGAATAAAATTAAAACTAGTATGTACAATAGAAACAATTGAGCTAACTGCAGACAGTCTAGTAATGTTAGCTCAACCAAGTATAAAAAATTGGTATTAAAAAGATGATGTTTTTATTTTCTAATTATGTTTTTTTTTGTTATGGAACGAGTAGAAACAAATCGAAATATCTTCGTAACTCTACAAACATGTGGAAGGTCCATAAAAACTCACAAAACCGATTTCGACGATTATCCCTATTTTAAGGTAATTAGGGAAATAAGTCTGCAATAAAAATAAGAGATAATTTGAAAAGCAAAATCTAAAGTAAACTTACGAGACGCAATCCCGTGCACGTGACTTATGAAGCCTACAAATGAAATGGTCATAAAGATTTACCATCCGCATGCAAGCATCAAACGTAATCGTAACGTTGGGTAATCGCTTTTTCATCTACCGTTGAGAAACGATTGTCTTTAAAGCGAGGTTCATATTGCTGGGTCGGGGTGTGTTGTGGCGCGACAGATCGCTATCGGTCTCATAGATTTAGTATGACTAGATTCACATTAGTAGCTTGTGTTGGGGTGTGGCGCGATCTGTCGCTAATGTGAATCTACCTCTAGTCATACTAAATGTATTAAACCGATAGCGTTCTGTCGCGCCACAACACACCCCGACACAGCAATATGAACCTAGCTTAAGAATGATGTTACGAAGAACGCTGCTTATTAATAAACCATAAGCACAATCTCTCAAATTTTATTAAAAAGACGTTAACAAGAACAAAGAGAGAAAAGAAAAGACAAAGAACAACATTTCTTACGCTAATCGTAATGAATACAGAAACCCGGAACCCAGAAACCATGAGTACCTATACTAATTTCACGATTATTTTTTTGACAGTTTCACTTACGAATTGTAATGATTGTAAGTTACAATCAGTTAGTTGTGTTGTAATGCTTTACCCGTTCGATATCTAATGGCAATCAATTTTGTTTATGAAGAAATTGTATTCGATTGTTATATTTTTGTTCAAATCTACTATCCAAACACACTCAGGCATCTAAATTACTAGATTCTTAGAAAATCCCTCATTCACAAGAAATTGTATGCGCTTGGCTGCTAAATCATCATCATCAGCTTATATTAATCCATTGCTGGACATAGGCCTCCCCTAATGAACGCAATAGCGTCCTGTCTTCAGCTAGTCGCTGATTGACTGCTAAGTCTACTCGCCTTAAACTAGGCTAAAACTTTATCTATAACTCTAAAGATAACACCTTAAGTAAACCTCTAGCTGAGCCTTCTCTTTGTGAGACTGTTTGCTTTACTTCACACTCGAAATATCATGTGGCGGATATCAAGTTCCGAAAATTTCCTGTGCTTGTGTTTCAACGACGACGCTATATTTACTTAACTTCGGCTAAGCCGCGGTCGAACTCTTTGTAATGTTGGATATTCTTGTGGACAAAAATATTGGAGCTTATCGTAGTTTTCCTGGGTGTCAAACGTGTTGTCTCTCTAACGAAGGACCTTTTATAAGTTACCTAATGTTTCTACCATGTTGTGGATACTGTGTAGTATTTCTTGAACGAATTTAACATTTGCTATGTTTAATTAGATCTCACTGTAATAATCCATCTGTTAAAATTGGGAAGTAGACCATACCAATTTTCGACAAATATCAGTACTTACTTGCTGCCGTTAGCAGAAGTCGCAAGATGCTTTAGGCGTTTTATGCGACTCTTTAAAGGCATTCGATTGTGTACACCTTGACGAAATTACATCGCTATGAAATAAATTACATTTCATTCAATGTTTTGTATTTTTGAATATCTGTGGAGTATTTAAGATTAAAATAAAAATGCATAAAATATGAACAGCCAACTCATTTATTCTTAAAAAATACTGAGAACCACATGCAAATTGCGTAGCTACAATAAGCGAACTACTTATTTCAATAGGACTATCTATTAGATATTTTTATTGTATTTACATTTAATTTGATTTGCCTAGTAAGTTCTTACTCCCACTAATTAAAAATGTGAAATAGCTACTTATTAACTTTATTTTGAAGTAAATTGCTTAAATAATATTTTACATGTATACACAATTGTTAATTTAGGATTTGTGTTTCCGAAGAAAAAACAAATTTCAAACTACGATAAGGTTTTACTACAAGTAAACTTTCATGAAATTCACTAATGAATTTTCACCTATGAGTATTTAAAGAGTTTAGGTATTAATATTTACAGAAGCATATAGAATTTGTTGAAAAACTTTACGAGTTTGAAATGTGGGCTCAAATTTTCTTCGAGAAACGCAAATCGAAATATTACACATACATTTACATTTACCATAATTAATAATTTTGTCATTGTTGATAATTTTATTTGCAGTATGATAGGCCTTCCGGATACTTGCTTTGGTGATAAATTTTAATAAATCTCTACATAACATAGCGACAATCCCATTACTATTAATTTATTATCTCGACGCTGCTTCTATCGTAGCTAAACTGTACTTATAAGTACATAAATTTGAAATAATTTTACCTACATCTTATTTTACATAACAACATGTTAGAGTTCATAAAATTTTGCGCCTAAAAAGCAAAGTAAAAATCTTATTCTCGAATGTCCTTAGAATAATAACGTCTTATATATTAATTTTTTTTTTCCTTGTAACGAAATTCATTGAAGATTTTATTCAATCGTTGTTTACTGGATCTGAAACAAATAAAAACACAAGTTCAAATTATGAAATAAATAGAAGAAATATGATTTATTATCTATAAAATAGCAAAATTATCATTCAAATTGATGAAATAATATAAAAATCACAAAGCCCACCAAAGAACCACCACCCTTTTCCTCCTTGTTAAAAAGTCACGTATTTTATTATACTAAAACTGTAATCATCTTTAATCAAGAGCAACACCAAATTGTTATTGTTAAGCATCCTGTTACCAATTGCGTAACATTATACTTTGCCAAATTTGGAGCAGATTCCAAAGTTTCGGAGACAAGTGTCATTAATTTAAACATAGGAACAAGTAACTTGATAATATTGTTTGATAAATTTCAATACAACACTACAAATTACTTCTCACAAGGTTTAGTGGAAACTTACATCAGGACCTCATGTAATCATCTTTAATCAAAACTCAGTGGGTAAATTCCAATCAACGTATTCGTTGGATTTACACAACACTTCGTTTCTGTATTAACGGAGAAAAAAGAAAAAGTTCACAGTTGTCAAAAACCTTATTTAATTTTAAAGTGGAGCTTTTAATAAGTTTTAAGTAGTTAAACATTTTGGACGCTTTGTGATTTTTCAGAAGTTTGTCTGCTTCGTGATAGTGTTGTCGTAAATTTTCCATGGTCGCGTGTAGGTAAATGAAAACACAAACAAAACATAGATAAAGGATGTTGAACGCTTTGTTTGTCGTCTGTTGTGAAAAGTCTCAAAACAAGATGATAATCTGGATCTTTAACAGTCGTGACTGAGAATTTACAGAAATTATAATCCGAAATTACTATATAATATTTACTTTCCACGGGTTTTCAGCACGTTTGCCGACTTATTTTAATTTAAGTAGCTTTACAACACAAACAAAATGTTTGTACAGGTTAAGTCGACCTAGGTATTTTAATATGAAACACCAAAGCGAAAGCTTTTTCATTGAATTTATTTCTAAATTTATTTAAATATGAAACTTTATTATATTTTTGTCTTTTTTATAACTCAAATCCTTATATAGGTAGATGGATCCGCTAAAGTTAATTCGTGATTGAATAGGTATACATAAGATAGTAAGAAATAAAATTGTAACCGACTCAAAAAGGTTTGTGTGTCAACCAAACAATGTCAACGAAAATCGAAGAAAATATATTAGGTATTTAGAATTAAAATAATTGTGTGCTGATAAATTTCACTTACATTTACATAGATGTCTTCTCCTTTGTCTCGCTAACATTGGACTCCTCATCGATCAAGTGCAAGTTAACGTTTTCACTCCTCGTGTGAAATGTTGCTGAGATTGTTTTGTCATCCAAGAGAATGCTTTCCACCTCCACTGCGTTGTCCTTTTTCCCGTTTCCTTCCAATATCCTATGCTTTATCGACGGTCCTCTGTTGAAAGAGGACCCCACTAATGTTTCTTGTATTGTTTCGTTGCCGTTACATATGTTTTTATCAGCTTTGTGCGTTGGCACTCTACCTGAGTGGTAAGAGTTCCTGGCAACTCCCGTTGATTCAAAGAATGGGAGCACCTGCTTGAATTCTTTTCTGAAGTTTTCATTCAACCACGCATAAAGAAACGGATTGTAGCAAGTTGATGCCATCGCCATGGAATGGGCGAGAAAGAAGGAGACAAAATAGTAGTTCCACTCAGTCATCTGAGCGTAGAAGTCATTGAATATGTTTATGAGGTTTAAGGGAAGCCACGAGATACCGAATATAGCGACCATAGATATGAGCATTCGATTTGTTCTCTTCTTCCTATCTCTGTCTGCTTCTTCTCTCCTAGTATTTTTAGCACCTGGTTTCGACCGGGCTCGGTCGTTCAGTCTTATACTAACACATGTATAACAAAGAGCTATCACTAAGAAAGGGATAATGAATTGAAGTATAGTTGTGCATACCCCGAAGATCTTTCTTGACTTATCGGAGGGCCAACTTTCTTCGCAGTAGTATGTTTTATTGTTTGTAATCTGGATCCCCATAAAAAGACCGTAGGGACATGTTACGACTAGTGAGAACATCCAAATGAATACTATTATAAATATACAAGTGTTAAGCTTCATTCTTGGATGGAATGGGTATATTATTACGAAGAATCTATCTATAGCTATTGAGGTAAGAGTAAGAGTGGAAATGTAAACGCTTGTCCCTTGAGCATACGGCATGAGGTGGCAAAGCAGCCTTCCAAAGACCCATCGCCCAAGAAAAGTGTACATAGGCGTCAAAGGTACTGCGAATATGCATAGCAATATGTCAGATAGAGCCAGATTGGTTATGAAAAGGTTAGTGACCGTTTGCATGGCCCTGTTTCTGAAGACAACAAAACAAACGAGCACATTTCCGAAGACTCCAAGAACGAAGATAATGGTGTAGAGGATGCAGAAGGCGACCTGTACTACTTTTACGTCGATGATATCGGTTGTTTTGTTGGATTTGGGGTCGTCTAAGACTTCTACAGATTCTCCTGTGAGAGTCTTGGTGAGGATCCAAACTCCTCCACCTACGTAGGATGATCCATTGAAAGTCATTGCCGCGAGATCATGCCGGTCTAGTGACGCCACATCGTTACTGGCGTTTATCGCTGATATCATTGCTCTATCTTCGCCTTCGTGTCTGACGCCACTCCATCTGTTGACAACGGAAAATACTGATTAAGAATTGATCCACTATTCACTTAATAATTAAATTATTTATTTTTTCATTATCCTGGATAACCAGTAGAATCTACTGCTAACGAAGACCTAGTTCATGAACCACAATAATAATTAACTATGTATATCTAAAATATGAAGATTATGATCCACAGTATTGTGTGACTGTGTTATGACTAATGTAAGCGACTAATATAATAAAACTTTACTATGACAGTAAATTCACAAATACATGTGTAAACAACAAACACGTTGTATTAAAATTCGGACTAACTAAATTTATACTGACATCAATTTTGTATGTGTTCTAATAGTGATTTTACTTTGATCCTTTAACTAAAATTCTTTTTCCTGAAGAGACAAAAATGTACTAGTTATTTTATTTTAAAGTGGTACCGTATAAATTTTACCCAAAGGAATTTTTGGAACATCTTCAACTATAGGTACTCGTAGGTATATAACTGACTGAGAAACAAAACAATAATGTACCAAAAACAGCCCAGCAAACTGGAAAAAAGTTACCTCATTAGACCTTGATAAAAGAAAAAAGAACCAAAGATCATTCTCCCACCTACGTTCACAGGAAGATTACAAATCCAATAATATTAAAATGCAAAATGATCCAGTTGTTTCTATATTTAGAACATTGCCCTTTGGAAGAAATACAATATGGCAAATAAAAAGATAAAAGTAACAAGAGAGATTGAACCTTTACAAAATCTTTGTTGTCAGAACGCCCTCGAGCTAAAAGAACACGGTTTGTTTGAATATTGCTTTGAACTACTTTGCTCCTGTCTACAGGAAAGTACATTTTATCATGTCTCACTCCTACCTATTTATTAAAATAAGTTTTTTTATCTCACAGATGAAAATAAAATAATATATAAATAACAAAGAAAACTACGATGATGGAGACATTGAAAGATATTTTTAGAATTTAACTATACATTTTATTCGAGGGTAAAGTAGGTTACAGTAAAATTATTACCTTAGTATTTGTATAAAATTATATGACAGAGTACTTAATTCTTATCACTATCTTTAGATAGATAGATAAATAGAAAAAGCTTTATTGCACACTTAAATAAAAATAACATTATACAATAAAATTACTTAGAATAAGTGACAATTGGCGGTCTTATCGCTGAAGTCTTATCTTTGTCACCTTCTTCATGTTAATCTAGCACAGTGATTTTATAATTTATTGTATTTCCGTTTTTTATTTTACTAAAATTGTTTTCATTTAATTTTAATACTTTAATTAATAAAATTAGTTTTTTCATATAATTAATAATTATAACATTTATTTGGCAATCAATTAAATTGATGAATATTTTTTGTATTTTCACTATTTAATAATGTGACATGTAAATCTATATATATAAAAGAAAGTCGTGTTAGTTACTTCACTTATAACTAAAGGACGGCTGAACCGATTTAGCTGAAAATTGGCAGGGAGGTAGTTTAGAGCCAGGAGAAGGACATAGGATACTTTTTATCCCGTTCGGTACTTATAATAAAACCGTGCGAAGCCGGGGCGGGTCGCTAGTTAATTTTAAAACAAAATTGTATTTCTGTATATTTGTAATCACATGGAAAACCATCTACAACTTTTTACGCAAATAAGGTTGCATTTGAGTTCATCAAGTCAGATGTTCGTATATATCGCTTATATCCTCCTTACATCCTTGTTGTAAGACCTCTTTCGTCGGTTCCCATGGCAACGGGAACGATCGGTAATAAACCAAACACATTACTCTAAGATGACGCTTCTTACGTCACTACCTCTTGTAAGTAACAGATCAAGAGCAAGTGTGAACGAAATAAAAGAAAACATTAGACAAATAGACACTTTCAATATTGTGCGATTTATGTAATTTTAAAGATAAGAATAATTTAGTTAAAATCTTTTCCATTAAGGTAATTTTGAAACATCTACCTAACGCAAATAAAGTACTAATTATAATAAACCTACGAAGTTACCTATCGGTATTAAAACTACAAACAAAAGCTCCCCCAAAATGTTGAAATACCTGGCCAAATTGCGCGAATTCCTTCGAAATAAACCTAATTTTAAAGATGTTCTACGATAAGGGATGGTTTTTGCATAAACTGATAGCGTTAAAGGCTTTAAATAATTTGCCCCGTTCCCTATGTTTTATTAAGTTAAGCTACCTACCTACTGATAGTGTCCAAGTCTAGGTACTAAGTAAGTTATATAAATAAATATAAATATTGCTGGATTATCCACACTGCATCATCTAACCCCAAAGTAAGCTACTCACTCAGGGCTTGTGTTGTGGGTACTAGATAACTGATATATTGATTACATTATATACATAGAAAGATTTTTTACAATACATAGAAAACACCCAGACCAACAGAACAAATTACTGCAGATCGTACACAAATTTGTTCCAAATTTGTTCGAACCCGCAACCTCCTGAGTCGCAGGTGGACCTTCGCCCACCGCGCGCCCCTTCGGTTGTCAATATAACATGACAAAAATGATGAGACAGTTACGAAATTTTATTTAACTATCGAGGATTGTGAAGTAAGCAGTTTAAACTGTAAAGTTTATTTTAGCGAATAAAATATATACATAAAGATGTGCCTCTCAAAACTTAGTTTTGAAACACAATTATAACTTTTACAGTGAGACAATCATTTCGCCATATTTCATTTTCGTATTGCCATAAAAACGCCAAACTTTCGCCGACCATTCCTCGCTTGTCCCGAACTGGGCACTTAAATAGTTATGTGATACGAAAACATTGGAAGTCGTTAAAACGGCATTAACGTCGTCGCAAATTAACGTGAGTCTCGGGTTCCTGCAATTGAATTTTGGTTTCAAGGACTGTAGGTATACTTGAATATTTTATAAAGATCTTACCAAACTTCTCATAGACTTTTAGTTATTCGAAATGATGGCTTCTATTTCGGTCAGCGAATTAGCATTGCCATCCATCGAGGCAATGCTGTCAGCCTGGGCACTCTGCCTTCTGGTGACGGCTTAGATTTTTAGGCGTTTATTACAATTATAAATACTAGCTCTAATTAGTCGTTTTCTCATTGTGTAAATTCATAAGCTTCACACGTTAATGTTGTAAATAAAATTGGAATGTAAAACCTAGGTAAGGTTTTACATTCCAACGTCTTCTGTGACATAAGATCTGGTGGTCGGATAGCTTTTAGATAAGATCCTATGCTGAACAGGTACTACAAAAAGTGTGCCTATTATTTCTTTTTTTACTGATATTATAAATGCGAAAGTTTGTATGGATGTATAGATGGATGTTGATCTTCTTTCATACAAAAGGAAGAAAGAAAGAAAGAAAAAGTATTTATTGTCTTAGATTCTAATTACACGGTTAAAAACAAAAATGCAGAAACTACTATGTAATATCATAATAGTATGTAGGTCATAATAAAAATATAGTACATATTAATGTACCTACTTATATTTGCATGAAAAACTGCTCCTTTTCGTTATTGAGATACGAATAAATACTTTTTCATAATTATAAGTTCACTTTATCCTTAAAAGAGGCTTGACGAAACCGCTTATTCTCGGCAAGCGAGATAAAGGACTCTCAAAAAGAAATTGCCGGCAGTAGCTCGCCTTAATATCCTTATTGCACTGGATAATTTAAAATCCAGTAATTTGAAGAGGTTATTTTCATCCAAAGCGCTTTTTTATTCAAATATAAGATAAGTTTTAATCAAAACAGTTCCAGTGTTGATTTAGAGAGCATCGTTTTTGTATTTTTTCCTTTGACACGATTTCAAGAACTCTTGTGTAACGAAGTGTAGATAATTTGATAGAGTGTTGTTTTAATATTTGGAAAATTGCCTCTAATAAAGCTGTATAATATATTTCGTGGAGCTTTTTTGATATTTTTCAATGGACTACAAAAAAATGGGAAGGTAAATTTGATTTTTTTAGCGTTACCTCATGACTTACTTCTAGATGAAGCTATTTTAATGATTCTTTTTTTGTTTGAAAGCTGGTACTTCTAAAGCGGATCTAATATAAATCCAAAATAAATTCGATTAAAACCAGGTTATTGATTTATCCTTAAAAATAATTTTAAAACTATAACTATAATAAATCGAGCTTCAATGTATGTGGGTTTCAATGTTAGAGCGATATCCGTATTATTTCTCCTTTCCAATAACGATATATGATACTGCGGGACTCTAATGCATAATTAAATTACTGATAACGTGTCGACACCGATTTAACGAAATGGCAGCACCTATTTAATTTATTTTACGGGATCTCTAACAATACAATAGTAATACTAGATTTGTCAAAGCTAGATTCGTCTTATTATTATGTTATTTTTTTTTAAAGAAATTACATACTATATGGATTATAATTATGATAAGTATATTAAGTAGTTTTAAGTGGTTCTTGTGTGTTTGATGGTTTTTTTGAGTACCTTTGCTTCCCACTATTTTTATACTGTGACAGATGACGATGACTTAGATCAATCATTTTTTCAAGCTTAAAACCTTTGTGAAGATATACTAAACATAATTTCCTATTAAAAAAACGAAATGCCGTATCAAAGTTAAGATATTTTGTTTAAAAGTATTCTGCTCGTTGTTGGCGTTGGCTTTGTTTTTACGAAAACTATATAATTATTTAAATGGAAACCGTAAATAAATTCCTAATATTTATGTTTATTTCTAACTTTTATGATAACCAAGACACTTCCAATATTAGAAATTAATAACTGATCTCTTGGACCAATTAATTTTGCAACACCCAAAGTTAGACCTCAATAATTTAGGCCCACGTTAAAAGTGAGTGTTTTATCGACGTTGTAAGTGATTGGGTAATAAATCAACGAGTGGTTTTCGTTGGATAATTCATTATATCCACAAATTAAAAGGAAGTTTATTGGCTTTAGCACAAAACAAAACGCTGATCGCGAACTTCCAATCTCAGTAATGAAGGAGGCCAACATGTTTTTGCCAAGTCTTTGCTGATGAAATCAAGCTGGGTATTATTTGAAAACAATTAGGCCATTACAAATGGTATTTTATAAAAAAAAATATAAGCTTAAAATAATGGACTCTAAACAAAATCGAGGTGTTTATATAAACACAATGGTGTAGGTGCAGCCATAATTAAAAAAGAAAATTATAATGAAGGAATTGAAACATAAAAACTATTTACCATTGAAACAATTGAGCTAATTGCAAATAGTCTAGAGGTAGCTCAACCATATCAATACCACCAATCCCCAAGACGCTGGCTGCATTGCCCCGCTGTATGAATATGCTGATGCGTTGCACCAGATACTCACAAGCTCACCAGCTTGTCAGAAACATGGCAAAATTACAAAATCAAGACAAAAGGTGATGTCACATTGCTGGTTATAGGTATAGAGTTGCATTCTAAATAAAGATTTCGTTCAAATTGTAGGTAGGGTATACAAGTATACAAAGAAAAGAAGGGTAAAACCGTTTTATGTTGTTTTTTTGTTCTATGAGCTATTTAAACTCGTAAGCCAGCTTAAATGGTATTTCAGAGATTACTAAAGCCTAGTACGTTCACATATAGCCCTTGAGGTACATTTATACATAAATAATCAAATCTAGGTCTTCCAAAAATATTTTAAGGTGCGTAGGATCTTCAATCTTCTCTACCTAATGCCTGAAATATTTCTCCTAAAAATTCCTTATGTGTAGGGGTTTGTTGGTTTGTTGGATTAAGACAGCTTTTAAATCGGTAGCAAATTTATGAAACCACAAACACCACGTACTTACCCGTGGTTTAATCTAGCTAGAAAGTCACCTACTTATTATGTCTTATTTATGTTAGACGACAGTTCGAAACCTTATTTGACTTGAAGAAGGTTATCCATATTTGCTTGCCTAGACCATATTTGAGTTAACTAACCCGACCTATTCGACCATGTATTTAGTCGCTATGAGGTTTATTATTACCTTTGCGGAATTGTTTTGCAATTTATGGCTATGTTAGGGAGATGTCAGATACTAAGGTATGCGACATCCCTCAAATCCAAGCTTCAACCGCTAACTTCCAGAACCAATCCTGTTTCTATCTCAAAATAATAGGCTCTTTTCTAATATTTTTGCTAACTCATAACAACAGGCTGCAGGTGCGGTTGACCCACCACCATTGACCACATAACCATTCACATTTTCAGTCAACGAATTAGCATAACCATTTAACGTTGCAATGCTGCCAGCGTTCTGGGTACTCTGCCTTCTGGTGACGGCTTAGAGTTTTAGGAGTTTGTTATAATTGTAAATACTAGCTGTAATTAGTCGTTTTGTTATTGTTTCAATACCTTCGATAAAGCTTAATCAGTCATTATTGTAAGTATACCGCCAAGGAAGCATGCACCGGTGTCAGCGAGCTGCTGGCTCCCTTCCTGGGGGATATCGGGTGGTTAGACTAGCAGCCCCCCACCCGACACGCAAAAAGGGCCCACCTGTGGCCTAGTTGCGGAAACCAGAAACAAGGAAACAAGTAAGTATAACGCCAACTGAAAACACTTCATAAACCTTCCTTCGTGGCCTTTGTTGATAATGAGGTCAATGACTCTTAACAGTTCGGCTGCTTTTTATGCCACACATTACACAGATAGATACTTTTTATTATACATAGAAAACACCTTAGATCATACAAATATTTGTCTCAAGGCGGGAATCGAACCTGCAACCTGCTGCGTCGTAGGCCGAACTTCACCCGCCGCCATTGGTATTCATGTAACGGGCGCTTTTTATTTTTTTGCAACTGTGACATATAACCAAAATTCTTCATCGTTCCCACGTCCGTTTCTTACCGTAGACGCATCCTAACGTGTGATGAGTGATCCACCAACTTTTGCATCCCACTAATTAGTTTGTTAAGTTATAATGTTTGTAGGTAAGTAATTAGTTTTAGGAGAATTTCGGTTAAGAGATTAGTTGCTAGCGGAGGACTCTGGGTGTTTTATTAATTCATGTCTATTACTATTAACATTGTCATCACTGAGATGATTGCTGTTGTAAACGGAAAGGTAACTTTCCGTCTATTTTAAACAATACCGGTGAGTCATGTTACGTTTTTTGCAAGACAAGAGTAAAAATTACTTCAAATATATAATCTTTATCATCATCATTGCCATACAGCGTGGTAATGCAGCCAGTGTCTTGGGGACGCTTCCTACTGGTATTGACATGGATCAATTGAGCTACCTTTAGACTGTTTGCAACCGTCTGCAGTTAGCTCAATGGTTTCAATTGTAAATACTAGTTGTAATTTTTCTATTCCTTTGCTTGTAATTTTCGTTGTTAATAAAGGATATGTTTGCAATCTTTATTAACATTGAAAATTACAGTCAAAGAATAGAAAAAATTACAACTATGTTGTATATACAATTGAAACCTAACATAAATTAAAATGTTCTGTAAATTGCGAAGATAGATAATTTTGTATAGATAGTAGTGTGATGTGCTGAATATAATTGTAGTTATTCTTCTAGTTTTTTATCGTCATTTATGTACGTTTATAACTAAACTTTTTTTATATTTTTTCATGTTTATTTTTCTCTTAGAGCGTAACTTGTAATTAAACCAACCATGTTCTACCTTATAACAAGTTGTTTGAGAATTACCTTCGTCCAACTAGAAACATAAACTTTAATTAAAAAGCAGTTCATTTGCGCTATCTTTCTGAAAACTGAAATAACTTTCCTCGTGGCAACATTGTCCCAGCTAATGGGTGTTTGTTCTAGAATTACAGCTGAAAAGTCGTCGAGTTAAGTGCACTTTTTCCTCGCTCATTTTTACGTTTGTGCTGAAAAATAAACGTGTGTAAAACGTAACTTTCAGTTCTTTTTCAGTTTTGAATACAAGTTCCGTCGAGCCTGAGGTTAGGGCTAGGGTAAAATATTACTTACATTTATGTTTTCTAAAAGCATGTGATTTTAAAAACATGCAAAAAAAAATTAAATAAAAAATAGCCTTTTGCTTGTAACCCAACTCAATTAAGTAGCATATTTTACCAATATTTAATCAAACATGTTAAAAAAATCCGTGGTAAGTAAGTAAACAATTTATTAATTACATAAAACATGACATACATAATTGGTTTACTTGCGGTAAGAAATTGGTAAAATTAAAACATAAACTAAAATGTTCAGTCGCCTATTACACCTATGCTTATGACTCTGAGTTCTTTATATCAAAACTAATAATTAGTTTTTTTCATTAAAATTACGATAGAAAAAAAGTACTCATTTAAGTACAAACTTACTTAATTATATTAAGCTTCAGTCATTTTAACGAAAAAAACTGTCCGCGATTGGGTTTGTTGGAGCAGGCAAATAGGTACCTACCTACTTATATTATTTTCTGCCAAAATTTCGTATTCTTTGCTCTCATTCTAACTCAATAAATCCCGGCACCATCATAAGAATACGGGCAATAATAAATGTAATTATTAGGATCATATTCACCGGTGCGAAAAATATCTTATACCCTGTCTTATTCACTTAGATTGGTATTCATTCAGAGGAATTCTAACATAGCCAAAGGTTTTATGTTCCAGCAAAAGTAGGCCAACTAACAGCCTGTCCAGATAGGGCGCTTTACGCGCGTAAAGCGCTGGACTCTCGACTCGCGCGTGCTACGCGCGAGTCGAAATACTCGGGCGAACAGTGGAGCGCGCGTAAAACGCCGCATCTGGACGCAATATAAATTGAAACGCGCGAGGGCACTCGCGCGTAAAGCGCGCGTAAAGCGCCCTATCTGGACAGGCTGTTAGGTTTACGACATTCACGTTGGGCTGTAAAAAGAATCTACAAAAACAAACTTTTGCTGAAAACATTTGGTTCTCAGAATTCTCTTGAAAACGGTGAGTATTTTTAGACTTTAATAAACATTTTACTTTTACCAAATTGAACTGAAGAGAAAAACATCTAAAAAACATCATATTTTTGTCCTTTTTTTTACGTTAATAAAAAATTATATACTAAAATAATAGGTTTATCCGAAGATCCTATGACTACATTGCTTTATCATTTGTGCCTTATGTAATCGATTGACCGAAATTGAGATAACCGATATTCAGAACGGTTGCTTAGAAAAAACTTAAAACATGCTTTAAATTCCTTTAAATTGCAGGACAAAAATTTATTTAAACATCTTGGGATCACTTTATAAACTGGCCCAATTATCTCCAAAAACCTTCAATTCACAGAGTAATCGGCAAGCAAACGTACAAAAACGTACATAGAGTGTAGTGAGTTAATGTTCTGTAATAAAGTTGAAAAACATTGTCAAAGTTCAAACGAAACTCGAACATTGTTCAAAAGTTGAACGCGACGTAGGCGTCTTGCGAACAAACATATTTTCCCAACCTCATAAATAAGTATCGTTTAGTTATATCAGACCTATCATCGCAAGTGATCGTGGACCGATCACCTATGATGAGACCCCATGTTGGGAACACATTGTATTCAGAAAGGTTTTGAAGATTAAGGCACCCGATTTGGTTTATTGGCGGCTTCACGCTGGCCTTTAATTAAACAGCTGAGGCCTTGATTTGATCCTGTAGGCCTCTTAATTGGTAGGGATTTTTGTTAAGGTTTGCAAACATGTGCAAAGGGAAGATAAAGAAGGTTTGTGATTGTTTTGATGGAGCTTAGCGAGTAAGCAAGTGTGTAGTGCAGTATAGATACATAGACCATGATTTTACTGAAACAATTATTTTTTGTTGTATTTTATGTTATTTTATTGTGTATATTATCGTAATGTACTGTTTATTTATTGTACTTGTATATGCGTATCTGAAGTTGCAAATTAAGTAATATTCTATCTATCTACAAGTATTTACTGATGCTCAAAGAGCGCTCTCATGACAGTTTTCGCATTACCTGTACCTTCCTCTACAAAGCATGTCTAACTTAATCTGTCAATCCAGATATGATAGATGATGCAGTGGAAATGGATTGAGGATTTATCATTTAAAGAGTACTACGGATATCTAGATATGTTTTTGAGTGCTCGGAATGAAAAATGATGTAGCGCCAAAGATATTATTTTACTCGGGTTCAGTACAGGGTTCATTCTTTATTTATATCCTACTACGAATAATAATCATAGTCCTATATAACATTAAATAATAAATTATGAGATAGAACAACGTTAGTATTTATTTGCCTGCTAAGGATAGCAGGTGACTTAGGTACCGTTTGCTTTTTGTTTATTCATATTTTACAAGGTTGTACTTACGTATTTTATTTCATAACAGCTTATTTGAAAAACCGTCACTCGGTTTGTCTAAAAGCCTCTTAGATATTCACTTAATGAAAAAACTTGACTCTGACTAAAGTCTGAGAACATATGGCAATGGCATCTAACTTGCTTTTCTTTTCCAAATTAAATTGTCCGACTTCGGCCTCGAAGAACAAAAGACGACGCAAGACGACACGATCTTCTAATTAGTTTAAACTTTTCCGCGCTACGTTGACTCACCATTTGCATTCAAAAACGAGCCCGCGCAGGTTTTGCGCGACTTAAGGTAAAAAAGTAGTTTTATAATACTTTCTTATACCAAAGCCCACAATACAATACAGACATAATTGCGAACATTAGAAATAGAAAATAGCAGGAATCGAACCCGCAACGTCCTACGTCGCCGGCGGACCTTTGCTCACCGCGCCATATCGGTCGTCATTACATACAAGGTTACATACAAACTCAAATGTAAACATTGCCTTATTACCATGATTTAATTAATTTGTTGATTTAGGATTCCAGTTCGTAGCCCAGACTAAATTAATTATAATAATTTTCGTTGAAACGTATTAATAGGCATCTTCAAATAACGCAGACATACTAGTAGTTTATTCATAGATTGTCCCATAGTACCAGGAGAACATAAGTTCCTTAAATATAGGAACCTAACATTATGATTGCAATGAGTATAGTCGTTGACAGTATTTTATCAATTCTCAGATCGTCCCATAGTACCAGGGCTGCAGGGGAGTAAAAGTTCCTTGGATATAGGAAATCAACACTAAGATTAAAATGAGAAGAGTTGTTGACAGGTATCAAAGCCTACCTAGAAAATTTGGACAAATTCGGAATGCATAATATTTGATTTTCATATTTTTTTTAATCGGCTACTTTTGTCCGAACACAGTGGTATGAATGCGAAGTAAATCCCTTAATCTAATAAAGTTTTATTTGTTATTTACCTTCACATTCGCACCGACTTGTGTTTGATTCTGCCCGCAGAACTACCTGCATAGAACAAACACAATCCAAATTAATTAGATCAGGAGTTGGACCGAGATGTGAGAGAATAGTGCTCGATGCGTGCTCTTTGAACATCCAAGCTTATTGTTTCTCTTTCACGCAAAAACTACTGAACGAATCGAGCTGAATTTTCGAATAGACATTGTTCTAGCCCTGAAATAAAACAAACTTCATCCCATAAGTCAGTCCCATGGGATAGAAATAGAAAACGTTTCCATAGAAACAACGCGTGCGAAGCCGCGGACAGATACTAGTGGTCGCAAGCGTCTCCAATAACCTAGCTGTATGACAATGCCGATGCGCTGCATTGGATACTCAACAGCGCTTTGTCATATTTGATAATAATTTGCTTTTCAAGGACAAATTTTACGAAAACTCAAAGTCGGTAGAGTAGGATTTTCCACAATTTTTAGCAAACTGAAATGCAATTTTCTGTTTTATTTCAACAGGACACTGTAAAAGTTGGCATGAAGATAACACATTCCATGAATTCAAATAGGATGTTTCTACACAAACGAAGTTGACGTTGCATCTCTTTTGGGGTTCCGTATCGGGAGCCACTGCAAATTATATATCATCCTAAGGCTATGTACCTAATCTTTTTGTCCTTCCGTCACACACAAAAAATATGAAATAAGTAAAAAGTAAATAATCAAGCTTAAAACAATTCTATCTCTCGATTCTATTAGCACCGCACGCATTTTCTAGCATGTACGCTCATTTAAAAAGTTTAGGTTCATACCCCGTTCTCCAAAGTATGGATAACCTCTCAAATTCGCATTGAGATCATAAAAAATACAAAGTATATACGAGTATATAGACAAAATAAAGGTTATTTGATGTGAAAAGTTGAGGATTGATACTGCGTTTTCATAACACAATGTAGCGGAGGTGAGGCGCCACTGGAATGTGTGTTTTTACCGCGAAAATACAAAGAAAACAAAATTATTTTCGTGCTTATAACATCGGCTTTGTTTAAAACTTCTACATAGCGTAGGTTATCGCTTGTATAATCCAATTTCCAAAATTCTGGTGACCTCAGCGGATGGATCAGCAGGGACGAAAGAGGTTGCAGATTCGATTCCCACCGCGGGACAAACGATCGATATTTGTTTAGAGTCTGGCTCTTTTCTTAGTATAATAAGAATTACATAAACTCTGCTTATTTACTCGACGATGCAGATGGGGTGTAATTTATCCAGCACTAGCGACCCGCCCCGGCTTCGCACGATTTTATTATACGTTTAACCTTCCTCCTGAATCACTCTATCTAATAAAAAAACTGCATCAAAATCCGTTGTTAAAGATTTAAGCATTCAAAGGGTTATAGGGAAATAGGGACAGATAAAGCGACTTTGTTTATACTATGTAGTAATTTTATTAAAAATAAATACTCTATGCTACAAAAACACGTGTTGTCATCGTAAAATACAAAGTAAATATTGTAAATGTAAGACAAAACTCAATATTGATTTATTGTGGCCCTGAACAACATCATTTCAATCAATCAAACTCTGCCAATAGCTCCCGGAATTCAGGCCGGCAACAGACATTCCGGAATACAAATGCTTTATCTGAGGTATAATGTTATATTTTATGAAGTCTACCGCGCTTTTGATTAATTTAAGCATTAGTTCATGGGTAATTTACCTATATCTTACATAAGAAATATCACTGATATATCATACTCAACGTATAAATACGAAAGGATCCTTTAAATTTATTCTTATGCTGACTATCTCTATAATTCGTGGAAAAAACGCATCTGAGCAATAAGGCCCTGTTAAATCATAAGCAAGAGGAAGCTTTCTTCTGAAGTCCATTAGTCGAAGTATGAAGAGACGTTTGTTTACGATTATTTTATCACAAGGTATATCAATTAATTATCTACCTTGGTAGTGGCCAATTTACCCAGTTCTGCATTGAAATCTGCATAAAGTGTTTGCGATTCCAACGATTTGACTATTGCAAGTGTTTAAAATCCAATGCATTCCTATCTGTAGTTTCATTCATCTTAGGTAAACTAGAAAAACTTGTCTATAGTGACAATTCTGCGACAATGGCAAGTCAAAATGAAGTGATTCAAATTCAAAATGAGTTTAGCACAACTAAAGAAATAAACAGCCCTGGATAGATAGTGTTGTATTATAGATGCAAAATGTGACAACACTATTTTCACACTCCTAGATCATATTACATTAATTTTCACCCAGAGCTAGCTGTATTTAGGACTATACCTCGACTATAACGACTACTTTACGTCAAGTAGTTTATATCGGAGACAAGAGCCCGTATTACCCTTCGCACTCAATCACAAGGTTCCGAGAAACAGTTCTCATTTCCAGAGTTATGACGTAGAAACGTAAAGACGGGAACTCACTTGCGAGTTGTAACTGTAACCTAGCCGAAACAAGTTACAAGATTCAAGCGAATTAGTAGATATTTTTATCGTGGTGATTATGGTAAAAAGACCTTGTGCTGTGGACTAGTATGCTGTTTAAGATACGGATGTGTACTATCAATAAATAGCTCACTTCATTGACAGGTTTCATGTCAACGTACGTATTAGACTATTATATGATTGATTTGATTTTTACCTTCATTTTGCTGAAATATATTCTAGTGTTAAAATATTTCTAGATTACGTAACAGAAGTTGGTTTCAAACTGAACAATGAGACTACCTATCGAAGAATTATCTGCAAGTGTGATACTTCATAGATGATTACATTTTTGAGTAGAGACCGCCACTCGGCAAGCGTAGTATAGGCCTACGGCCAGGTTGAATCACAATTTGCAAAAGACCGCAGACAGATGGCACTCATTGGGAGAGGCTTTCCAGAAGTAGTGTTTTATAAAAGATAATATTTATAATCTTGTTACTCGACATCCATCTAGATTTTTTAAATTTATGTGACAGAACAGAAAGAGTTTGAGTTTGTGTGGTGTTCACATTGCTGCACTCACTATGCAGTCAAATCCATAATCGGCACAATCAGCTGGAGGGACAGTCAGATTTCTGGCTACAGTATCATAAAGCGGTTACGATTACATCTCGCAAGTGAATACACGGCTTAAAGCATTTCGATATATCTACCTAATAGGGTATATTCTATTTGCATGAACTGAACATCCCTAATTTGAGATTATAGTGTGAGATTTACTAAACAAACAGCTTAAGATTAACACTACATTGAATGTAACTACGAGCTAAGCCTAAATTTAGGGATGATGAAGGTTGTATTGTGTGAAGATTACATGTAATTATGTGAACCGAATTTAGATATAAGTTGAATAACCTACTTGTAGTTTAGATTCACAAAATAAGCTGCCCTATCACTTTAGTGTGATGACAAGCTGAAAAAAATGAGATTTAGTAATTTTAAAAATAAAAAATAATCCTAAAAAAATAGGTTGAGTTTGAGTTTGAATATTTTTTATGTAAGTATGGAATCCATTTTTTCCGTCAATTGCAAATTTTATTGATTTTTTGCTATTTTATAGAAAATGATCCCAAGATAGATCCAAGTTTAATAGCAATCAAAAAACTTAAAGTTTTTCAAAACCAAAAACTGGCCCGTATTTAGTTTTCTTTACCAAACCTACACTTACTAAAAGTGGACATTTTGCTTCTGTCGTTATTATTTTCAGACTTTGACTCATAAAGTAGATACCTACCTACGAACTGCTCTACCCAGGTACTACGAAGAAAGCCGCGAAAAGCCACTGGTAAAGCCAAATCCATTATCATCACATAGCTGGCGGCACGGGCAAACAAGCTCGTTTACAAATCGACCTATTATTTGCACTGCTATTGAATTTGGTGTTGTTTTACCGAAGCTTGGTGGTATTTTTCCTTTTGCGTCATGATTTTATGTAAACCTACTTCTGATTTACGATATACATACGTAAAGGCCGATCTCGTATGTTAAGGTGTTCTATAGGTATAATTTCTGTTACAATTTGTCACACAATTTGTACATATCGTGTATCCCGAATGGTAGCAGTAAATAATAATAAACTGGTCACTTGGACGAGGGGTCCTGACGCTAACTAATGTTAATATTTATTTTTATTTATTATTCTAACTGTGCTAAGGCTGATGCTGGATGCGGCAAGCTGAAGACAGGGCACTATGGCGCTCATTAGGGGAGCCCTATGTCTAGCCGTGGACTAATGCAGTTTGATGATGATATTTATTCCTACTGGAGACTGAGGTATACAGTGTCAGTACTAATACAAATCTCATGATCATCATAGTAGCGTATATTAGTCCACTGCTGGATATAGGCCTCCCGTAATGAGCGCCATGGCCCCGTCTTCAGGTTGCCGCATCCAGCATCAGCAAGCAGTCGTTCGCAGATCGCCATCCCACTTGTTCCGTGAAAAAAATCTATAAAAAAAGAATGAAAAAAAAAATAAAGCAAAATCATTATTTTGTTATATTTCAGCTGCCTTACCATCTTAGACGCACACTTGAGATAGTGTGAATCGACACACTTACCAGAGGTGCAAATGAGTCATCTTAAAATACAGACTATGAAAAAGTCAAAACAGACACACAATGGGCACTAAACACACACCCACGTTGGAAGTTGACCTCAAATTTCAGTGATTTATACACGATATAAACTGAAATGGGTTAATATTGTTTATGTTGCGAGGAAATCAAAAAGTATTGTTTACATCTAGTGATAGTTGATCATGACATCAATAACTAAAACAGTGCATTCCTCTCATCATTCTTCATCCAATGAATATTTAGGATGAAAAACGAGTGTGAATCCGTGGACAGAAGTAATAGTATGTTTATATAGATGCCCAATTAAGGCTGTGTGTTAGCTATATTAATACTTTCGACTGCAAGCCACATATTACATACTTCTTTATAAATAAGATTTAATAAAGAAGTAATACTTAATTTGTTTTGTATATAAATATATGATCAACCAGTTGGTCTGATTGGAAACAAACCCTTCATCGAATTCCATTCTAAACAACCAGTTGATCGGTTTAGTTGGTCGGAGTGGAAGGACAGATTCAAAAGTGCAAAATTTATTTAATAAAGAGAATTAAAATAAATAAAGTGGTGGGCTCACACATCCTAGTAAGTATACACTATACGGTTGTGGGGAAACTTCATACGAATGCAATATTATTAGTATAATAATATTATACATCAGTGCACAATATGATCGAAGATCATATCTGCTACATGCAGGGAATGGAAATTCATTCTGAGAAATTCTCGAAGAAAACAAATTCAAACCTACTTAGAAATACCACAAAAGCCAATAAGAAAGCAAAGAAAAAGTTTTAAAAAGAATAACTTAAGACAATACAGTTTTACCAACATTGAACGAAAACAATCAGTGATTTCAACACGAGTTCCTTTTCATAACTTTTAAGTAAATGATACTTAAAAGTTATGAAAAGGAACTCGTTATGAATTCGCATTCTTTCGAATTGAACTGAACTTATAATAATTGAGAAGTTTTCGAAGTCTCTCGAAAAGTATACCCCTTTAAAGATGATTTCTGAACTCTTTATTTGCACAAGACTAAGCAGAATTTAAAGGTGTACCTATTGTTATTTGTCTGATTAGAGCAATTAAATTATGATCGATAAATCTAAAATTAATATGAATCGAGTCACACTAATCAGAACAAAAACATCAATGTAAATGTACCTACCTACGCCTAGTCTCGTTTTGTAACATAATTTCCGTCTTAAAATGTATTGGGATCATGAAAAGAGCCTAATCAATCAGCCGTTTCTTAACCTTCGACTATGAAGTTGGCCAATCAATTACTGTGTTTTTTGAGACCTTAAGTAAAAGACTTAACTTAAAGACTTGTACATCTTTATTTAATTTTGAATTTAATTTATGATCGTAGGTAGCTATAGTTTTGCTCTTACTCCACACCACACGAAATTTATAGTTCACTAGCATTGCCTCGCGGTTTCACACTCGTAATTCCAGTTCACGTGATAATTCCGGGATAAAATATAACCTTGTGTTATTCCAGACTTTAATCTATGTCTGTGCCAAATTTCATCCATATCGTTCAGTAGTTTAACAAACATCCATACCTACAACCATTAGTAAAAAAGGATGTAAAAAATTGTCAAATTTAAATCATCTTTTTTTTGTTAAAATCGATATTATGCTTGAATTGAAAACCTTCGGTGTTTAGCAGAGCCTACACGAGTAAGTTTCTTTGTCCTGCTCATCGATTAAATACAGACTTCTGCACTCTGCTTCTATTATAAACGTCCTACCCACCACAGGCATGGTTCCTAGAAGTCTCGATTAGGTCTCGACTCGGTGAATTAATGATTCCTGGTACAGCGAACTTTGAACGCTCTTTGTGATGGAATTGACGGTACAGGTATAATAAGTTACACGTTTCTCATGCCGTAATATAACCCGAGGAGCAGGTAAATAGATGTATTTGAAAGTAACAACTGACATTTCTTAAACCAAATACGACATAGAGTAAAAGCTCTAACCAATTTCAATGGAGTTATGGCAGCTACCTAGTGTCTTGGGGACGCTTCCGACTGGTATTGATATGAAACAGTTGATATTCCTCTATACCTATCATCTGCAGTTATCTCAATTGTTTTAATCGTAGGTATATACTAATTTAAATTTGCTTCTCTATTTTTAGATTAAGCCTAAATTTGAAGTCCCAACGCTGACTAATAGTGCAGAAGTATACACTTTAAGTATAAACATACGGACAGGAGACTGCCACGATCGGGGATAGGTCAGGCGCATGTCCAACGGCTTCAAGTGCTATCATGCACGGTGCTGCATCACCACCAATTTCCATACTACAGTCTGCTTACGATTAATAGATCGGTTCATACCTGTGCACCGGTTCTTCCAATTCTGGACAAGACATTTCGAATCGTTCCCATCATTTCGAATTTTTCCTTTAGAGGTATATAAGATCTCCTTTAACTTCGATCCCGCCACTTCAAGTCATTTAACGCAGAGCACCGCGTGATTATCAACACGTCGTCGTCGGCTTTACATTTGGTCAACATTTGGTTCACTTCTACGACGTCCATAACTATATACAAGGTATACCATATTACCCCTGCTAAGCCGAAGGGGGAGGTTTCAGATCCCAATGGTGATCAGTTGTGGGGGGGAGTAAATTAAAAATTCCTATTTTCAGTTTCCCATACAAAAAATAATAATTTCTTAGTGCCAAAATAAAGTGACAACCCTATTCAAGTCAAGCAACCTAAACCTACCTACTACTTCTGCAGGTAGGTAGGTAGGTATTTATCTTCGTAGATTTCAGCTATGGCGGGAGATTACTAGACGATCTAATAAATGCGTGATAAGATGCTAAGTAGTAGGTATGTGTTTCAATCACAGACATGTAAAGCACTCACTTCAGCACTAAACCATACAGTCTCAGCGCAGTCAGCGCAGCCAGGTCGTAATTTTAGCTGCACCCACTTGTAATAATCAGAATTCACCATTGTTCATAACTCTTACTGATTTAATTTAGACACGAAAAATAAAACTAGTAAGCTACTCACTACCACTGTTTTTATCTATTATTATGACCATATGACACTACACCCGTCAACGAAGTAATTCCTTTGATTTTACCATAAATATTTTTAGGGTTCATTTTCAATTTTAATAAATCCAAAGGTGGCAACATTAGTATAGGTAGGTATTAGGATCACAGTCGTGAAATAATACTGCTGCTAGCTGGTAGAAAATTGTATGATTAAGTACTTAAGTAGGTACCTGGTCTTATTTTACATAGGTATTTCAAAATGTAGGTTCCTGCTACACACACATACACTTTGCGTGAATTCAGATAGTAGGTAGATATACCTGCTACAAAATCCTGTTTTTTTGAGGGTGACACATGTGTTCATTAAAAAAATATTTCCTTGTAGGTACCTACCTTGTTACTTATGTAAGTTTAGTAGGATCGGACGGTAGGTAGGTAGGTACGTGTGATAAGATTCGCTTCAGTCGGGTGTCTCACTACACTTCACAAATTTACTTATTTAGTATGTGTTAAAAAAGTAGAAAACGAAAGGATTTAATCTATGCTTTTGAACAAACGAATTTCAAAAAATTTGTTTAAAAAAATTACGGAACCCGTAAAAAAATATTTCGGCGCACTTGGTCAAAGACAGCGCTGAAAGACCTCTTCTGTCGAAATCATAGACATAGAATTTTTTCACTACATTTCGTTCATTGACATCCTAAGTCTATGGTCGAAATACAAGTGTCAAAGAATAATGTAAACAAGAAACTGCTGGCTTTAGGGTTGTCACTTCGTAAAAAATCAGATGTTCATGTTGAAACTTTGTTGCAGTTTTTTTCAGAGAAATTAATCGAAATTCGAAAAGTCGTTGAACAAAAGTTGTTCCCCGGGGGTGTGGAAATACGCACCCTTTCGCTTAACACATGTTTATTGTTACACCGTGTATATGGTTATACTATATACTACTCTGTCAAGAAAGTACCGGGAAAAGATCAATAATACACAAAATGTTTGTTATTCATCCAAATTTATTTTATCACCTTCTAAGTATGCTCCTTCAGAAACGATACACTTACGCCAACGAATTATCCAATCATCAAAACATTTTTTAAACGCTGTTTCCGGAATTGAGTTCAGTTCTCGCCGCGAATTCTCCTTTATGTCTTGTACCGATTGAAAACGGGTGCCACGAAGTGGTAATTTGAGTTTAGGAAAAAGAAAGAAGTCGGCCGGAGCCATATCTGGTGAATATGGTGGTTGCTCGATGGTATTTGTTGAGTGTTTGGTCAAAAATTCGGTCACAATGATGGCCTTGTGCGAAGGCGCATTATCGTGGTGCAAAATCCAAGACTTTCTTTCCACAAATCTGGCCTTTTTCGTCGAATTTGCTCTCTTAAACGCCGCATAACGCTCAAATAATATTCTTTATTTACCGTTTGACCTTCCGGCAAGAATTCCGAGTGCACAACACCGCGAGAGTCAAAGAAAACAGTCAACATGACTTTGACTTTTGATCGACTTTGGCGTGGTTTTTTCGGTTTCGGTTCAGTTGGAAGGCGCCACTCCGAAGCTTGTTGACTAGTTTGCATGTCAAACTCATAAACCCACGTCTCGTCACCAGTAATAATGCGTTTCATGAATGTTGGGTCGGAATTGACTCGTTCTAGCATGTCCTCAGCGACTCTCATGCGATTGAGTTTTTGGAGAAAATTCAGGTCTTTTGGGACTAGTCGAGCGGCAACATGTTTCATACCCAAGTGATTATTTAAAATGGTACGGATCGACTCGTGAGATACAGAAAGTTCGGCGGCTATCTCTCGCAAAGTTGAATGAGGATTTTCAGTCACTGTTTCCTTCACTTTTGCGATGTTAACTTCAATTGCAGACGTTGATGGCCTACCAGAGCGAGGCAAATCTTCCATCACATCTCGACCGCTTTTGAACGCTTTGTACCACTCATAAGCACGTGTTTTTGATAAAGTCGATTCACCGAAAGCCTTCTGTAACATTTTCAGTGACTCCGAACACGAAATTCCATTGGCGATGCAAAACTTAAGACAAACTCTTTGTTCGATGTTTTTGTCCATTGTGAAATTCGCAATACACACTAGATATGATGTAACTAAAAACAGCACTGTATTTAATATAAATAACAGATGCAACTCAAACTCCGCGCCAAAATGGCAAACAGTTGTGCCAACCTAACAACAACAAAAAAAACAAAAATTTGAATTTGGAACCATAAACAAATCATCCATTCCCGATACTTTTTTGACTGAATGTATATGTTATATATGGTGGAAATTGATTTAAAATACCGGCCAAACTATTTTGTAGCATAGCCTCGTAAAATGTAAGCTAATGATAAAATAGAGCCGTGCTAGAATCTGGCACGAGTCCCAAAATACAGGTTTTAGTACCTCAATGAAAAATAAACCGAGGTCTAGTAGATGGAATTTACAAACCAAAATATCATAGGAAAACAAATAAATCAATAGCAATAGCGTAATCAAATTAATATTGCAGTAGGTTAGCATTCAAATAGTTTAGCGGTTTACCTTTATAATGCTCATAGGTTTACATATAGAGGATTGTAGTAAATCAAATCTCCTTACTTTTGTGATTTTTGTGTTTGCTGTTAAATAACCATGTTTTAGTTTATGCTCGGAGTTTCTCTGAAGGATAGGATTCGTACCGAATATATCCAATAATAATAATAAGAATATACAGAGAACTAAGGACAAAGCTCAAATAATTAGCGAGCTGAAGTGGCAGTGGGTCGGCCAATCTCACAAAGAACTGACAACCGTTGGGGTAAATGTGTTCGGAAAGCGCAACTCGGAAAACCTAGTGTATGACGCCCTCCGGCCAGGTAGAATCTATCTATCTGTGAAAGACTACAGGTAGATGCTTGGACACGGTAAGCTGAAGACAGGGTGCTATGACGCTTAATAGGGGAGACCTATGCCCAGCTGTGGACGATGTTTGATGATGATCTTGATGAAGCACGATTTCACACAAAACGCTCAAGTCGAGTTTACCTCAATTACAATCACGACCCTAGTAAAGGTAGATTGCGCATGAAAATCTCAGAATCCTAGAAAATCAGTGAACAAGTAAATAACGCTGTCTGGTTTTGTAATTCACAAAGAACACTGCTGCTTCTAAGCAATGTTCCTAACATGCCTTTTGAGGCAAGAAAGCGCTCAGCTGTAAATCCCATTTAAACCGATATTCAACGAAACCAGAACTTAATGAATTGGTAAATTGAACTACCATACAGGCCTTTTAAGGGCCAGCTTACATTAGTCAATTGAAAGGGTCGAGAAAAAGGTGGACAAATCTACGGCTGCTTTCAAACTAAATGTACCTACGTCTGCTGCTGTGGGTTTGAATCCCAGAAATAGGTGAGTTAAAATGCAGATTTTTGTGTGTACCATAAATGTTTTCTGTGTACATAATATTCGAATCAAGATCCGTCAAGTCTTAGTGTAAAAGTATTTAGTTATGATTGTAATATATAAAGGAAAACAATAATATATACAATAGTAGATATTATATTAAATAATGATAAAATGAAATGAAAATAAAATGATGTATAATGTATTTTAGTAATCAAGTGCCCGTAATACAAGCTCTGCTTTGGGCCATATGATACTGTTTCTCCAGCATTAAGTAGTCATTTATTTATTTTCCTAATGTTGGCTTATGACAACATAGGTTTGTAATGACAAATTTGGCAGCCATTCAGGGCCCGAATTCCATTAAATAAATCGCATCACCATTTAAATAGTATCGTGTGAGAATGTCAGTGTTGAACTCTTTTTGGTATTCTACTCGCACAAACTTTTCGAGGTTCTGAATGAACCTAGTTGTGACGATTACCTTTATCACTACCAAATTGACATTCTAATTATGAAAGTCTCTTCAAGCGCAAAAAATAGTAGGATACCAAATGCACAAACGTCATTTTAATCATCTTGACTAAATAGCACTATTGAGACCTTTATTTTGACATTAGTGGAATGTGGCCCCTGTAATGACAAGCAAACGAGTCAATACGAGGTCAAAACTTACCATAACATAACTCATAACTCGGCCAAATGTAACTAAAAGAATAATAGGGAACTTGACACGCGCCTTGTGCCTGCCTAACAGCCTGTCCAGATAGGGCGCTTTACGCGCGTAAAGCGCTGGACTCTCGACTCGCGCGTGCTACGCGCGAGTCGAAATACTCGGGCGAACAGTGGAGCGCGCGTAAAACGCCGCATCTGGACGCAATATAAATTGAAACGCGCGAGGGCACTCGCGCGTAAAGCGCGCGTAAAGCGCCCTATCTGGACAGGCTGTAAGGGTCATACTTCAGACAGTTATTATTATAACTGCGGCTAAGGACCTCTATATAAATGGACAACAGTAGTAGTCCATTCAAATTATGTTCCTTAACCGTAGTTATAATAATCAATAAATGCCTGAAGCCGGAACGGACTGCAGTTAAGGACCACAATTTAAATGGACTACTATTGTGGTCCTTTTCATTGGTGTCTTCAATCGCTGAAACGCAGTTATAAACGTGTATCCAACCGACAACATTCAAGGAATACACGTCTTAAAATATTTATTTAAAGTATCTACTGTAATGAAAATTACAATCAAGGAAAAGAAACAAATTAAAACAAGTATTTACAATTGAAATAGTTAAGTTAATAGCAGACGGTGGCTAACAGTCGATATGTATTATAAATACAGTACGACGTGTATTAGAAATATTAAAAATGTAACAAGAACGTAGATAGAATATGAGAAATACCTTTCAAAGATTACCATAGCTAGAGAAAGAATTCAAGGAAGACTCTACTGTGGAACTCTTTGACTTGTAACATTATGGATCTTGTATCTCATTAAAAATAATATTTCTATTTTTCTAATTTTCAAGGCCACAGGTTTTAATATATTTAGGTGTTGTATATATTTATACATAGACAAGGCATTAAGGCGCTCATTAGGGGAGGCCTATGTTCAGAAGTAGACTAATATAGGCTGATGATGTTGATGATGTTTTAGGTATTCCCATGTAAGTTCAAACTCACATAACTTATCCCTTGACTAAATTGCCGCATTAGGTGATCTCATAGTGCCACAGCAGACTCAACAAAATTAATAACCATCCAAAAAAGCTGGTTGAAAAAAAGCAATTGGCGAAGTGATGGAGTCAAAGATGAAGGTTGAAGTTCAAAGCCTTCGCCGCTGCTAAATCAATTTACCAAATTAGTAATGTGTAATGGAATGTCCGAACCAGACGGGGGTGATACAAATTTATGGGATATTTGAGAGGAAGTAATAATGGTTCAGTCCGTAATATAATTGATTAAAGTGGTAAGAAGAACATAAAATGGAATCAGCAAGAATCACAATAGTAAAATAATATCATTTAGTATTTAAACGATTTATTATCTTCACACATTTAGACAACTGATATACTTAAACATTATACAACAGATATAGATTTATAAATTATACATAGAAAACATCCAGAGCATTACGAGCACAAACTCTTGTTGATATTCTACTAGCACAAACTTTTTGAGGTTCATTCATAGCTGTGCCGATTACGTTTATAACCAATTTGATTATGATTATGAAAGTCTCTTCAAGAGAAAAAAATAGTACAATACCAAATGCGCAAAGGTCATTTTAATCATCTTGATTGAATGGCACTATTGTAACCTTTGTTTTGACATAAGTGGAATTCGGCCCTGAACGAATGTCTGCAGATCGTACTTAACATTTGTCCTGAAGCGGACTTTCATGCGTTATGCCATAGAAGTCATTAAAACATAGTTAAATAATAGAGTTTTATACGCTTTTAAGAACTTGATGAAGGCAATTATATAAATACCTACTGAGATACAAAGAAGACACATATTTATCTTGGTCATAATACGTATCCATTTCCTAGCCCTGTTTACTAGGCGGGAAATAGAGCGGATATTTGAAGGCGGTAGCAGTAATTTCCTGAAACACGCACTATTAGGCATTTGTCTTTTATCTTAATTAATTTACTGCCATGGGGATTTAGGGATTCCAAGGCCGGAATTAGGGTAAATTGATTCGGAAAATAGTGAAAGTCACGGCCTAATAAAACATTTATTTATTTATTTATTTATTTATTTAAGGAAAACCAGCAGCACATAAAACAAATTAAAAAATAAGTGAAATCGAAACAGAAGGCTATTAAAAGGTTTTCACGAATATAATTAACAGTAGAAACATAAAAAGTGTGAACAAGCAAAGTAACAGTTAACAAAGTTAAGTAACAGCTTAAGTACATACAAGATTAACTCAACTAGTAAGAAGGTACATACATACATAGCAGAAATATATATAATAAATATAAAAGAGCGATAATGAGAAACAATAAAAAAACTAATAGTAATAATTAACGTAATAGCAACAAAAATATTTATCAAAAGCCAATCCGCATTATATTACTCTCATGCCAATGTCGAGTCATCCTCATCATCCTCACCAGAAGGTGAGAAGAAGTCGGAGCTCAACCGCCGTCTCACGGAGTTAACGCTGGAACAGAAAAGGTCCAGATCTATTTGCTTACAGAGTTTATTAAATTGGTCGCCAACTCGCCACAGAAAGGAGTTCTGACGATAATTTGTTCTAACTATTGGTTTAAATATAGTTTCGTTAAATCTGACCCTTTTTCGGGGAACGTTTAATGAAATTTTTTTAAGAAGTTCAGGGCAATCAATATGGTTGTTAGTGACTTTTAGGAGAAATAGCAAGTCGCCAATTTCGCGCCTTTTACTCAGTGGAAGAAGGTGGAATCCACGGCAAACATCTATGTAATTAGACGTATTATACGGGACCTTAAGGCGAAAACAGACATATTTGATAAATTTCATTTGTATCCGCTCAATTCTGTTGATGTAGATATTGTATTGTGGACTCCAGATTTGAGAAGCATATTCAAGTATGCTGCGCACATATGTACAGAATAAAATTTTAAAAGTTTTACATCTATTAAAACTGGCAGAGCTTCTCATAACAAAACCCAATGCTTTCGAGGCTTTCTTAATGATAGAGTCAATATGAGAGTCGAAGAGAAGTTTCGAATCATGCAGCACACCCAGGTCTCTAATAACATTAAAATCCTGCACAATCTGATTTTTAAGCCGATACTCTGACTTGATTTTTAATTTCTTCCTAGTGAAGGTTACTGTTGAACACTTGGATGGATTTAAATCTAGTTTGTTCAAATAACAATAGGCATCAAGTCGATGTAAATCAGCCTGTAAGTCTAGTGCATCCGAATGTGTGTCAATAATCTTAAATATTTTCATGTCATCAGCAAAGGAAAGTAGGTGACTGTTAACAAAACAATTAGAAATATCATTAATAAATATGAGAAAGAGCAGGGGTCCCAGGAGCGATCCTTGGGGAACCCCACTAGGAATAAGAACCCAGCTAGATATATAATTATTGACAACAACCGCCTGAGACCTATTACAGATGTACGACGAAAACCATCGGAGCAGATTCCCTCTAATACCCATCCTAAGTAATTTAGACAAAAGAAGTTTATGATCGATCCTATCAAAGGCCTTGCTATAATCTGTGTAAATTACGTCGACTTGGTGCCCATTATCCATCGCTTCCGATAAGAACTCATTGAAAATAATGAGGTTAGATACAGTCGACCGCCCTTTAAGGAAACCATGCTGGAATGGGGAGAAGGATTGATGAAGCGCGGAATAGATCTGATTGTATACAATCCTTTCGAAAATTTTAGCAATAATACAGAGCTTGGAGATGGGTCTGTAGTTACTTACCTCAGATTTAGAGCCCTTTTTGTGAATTGGCGATACAAATGCAGATTTCCAAAGTTTGGGTACGGTGCAAGATGATATAGATTTATTAAATAGAAGTGAAATAGGAATGTAAATTGATTGAGCACACGATTTTAGGAAAATGGGGCTAACATGGTCCGGACCAGCAGATTTAGATAGATCAAGGCTAGAAATCAATTTGAGTACCTCATCAGGATCAATCTCAATATTAAAGATATCGCATTCAATAGCTTCGGGAGAGACCATTGAGTCGACATTATAAGAATGAGTGTCAGAGGGAGCAAGAAACGTGGAGTAAAAATATTTAGAAAACGCGTCACAAATTAATTCGCCTGTAGAAACAGAGGTATCCATATAATTAAGATGGGTCGGTATCCCATTTGTATTCGAACGGGTTTTAATGTAGGACCAAAACAGTTTTGGGTTTTGTTCGATACCATTCTCAATGGATGACATATAATCAGCGAAACATTTATCTTCAAGCATTTGGATACGATTACGTAGAAGTTTATACGTAGATAAGTCCGACAGTCTGCCATAAGTTTTATATTTTCTAAAATATTTATATTTTTCCTTAATTAACTTGATAAGCGCTAGGCTAAACCATTTAGGGTAAGAACTGTCACTTACTAACTTAGACGGGATATATTGGTGTTTCACCTGATTAATAATAGAATAAAAGAATTCAGTGGCCTCCTCTAGCGAACGAGAATTAAATTCGTTGCTCCAGTCAATATCCGAGATCTTATTGTTTATAGATAGATAGTCACCCTTGTTATATAGATATTTTAGATAGGACTGTGATTTTAAGCAAGGTACATTAAGGAAAGAGGCTCCGATAAGAAGAGCTTTATGGTGAGGGTCGATGGGCACAAGGGGGTCAAAACATTCCGCTACTACGACGTCTTCATTCGATAAAACCAGATCCAATATTCTGCCCTTCGAGATGTTGCGAATACCATTAAACTGACGTAGGTTATGCGTAGACATTTCGTCGATAAATAATTTATCCGAAAAAGTCAATCCTTGCGATGGTATTAGGTGCATCGAATCCGCACAGCTCGACCAATCTACACTACTCAGATTAAAATCACCTACGATAATAAATTTGTCATCCGGATTTAAAATCATAATGTCATTTAACTTTGATAAATAATTTTCAAGCTGCTGTGAAAAAGTATTGCCTTGGTTTTGGTTACATAAGTACAAACAGCTAAGGTGAACATTAAGCAATGATTTATTAACTTGCTTTAGAGATATGGTAACCCATAAGTCTTCCGCCGAAGATTGGTAGGAGGGCTGAAATTTAGTGTGTAAGTTTTTACGGACAGCTATAAGAACGCCCCCTCCCCTGGTTTGACCAGTCAAACCGTAATCCCGGTCACGGCGCCACACTATATAATCGTTTCCAAAGAGCTCGGAGTCCAAAATACTATCTAACAACCAGGTTTCTGTTAATATTATCACGTCATACGAAGTCAAATGCAAGTTACGTTTAAATAAAACTGATTTAGTTCGAAGGCCTCTGGTATTCTGATAATAAATGTTCAAGTTATTTTTAGTCGAACTATCCATTTAAGTTCCCACAACATAGTGATAGTGTGAAATAGAACGGTTTCGATAAATTTGAGTAAAACAAAACAAGCATAAAAAATAAATAGGGTAGGTTAACTAAACTGCGGTCAACGAAATCGTCACGAGTTAGGCTCCTGCAAATGCGAAAAGGCGAGCAAGTATGAGTGATAACAGCGAGAGCAAGCAGGATAGATAGCTTGCATGCAGAAACCCAGCAAGCGGGCCTATTGTTTAAGCGGGCGTCTAAACAATAGGCGAGTAACCGGTCGACGTTCGGCTCAGCGGTGATAAACATTTTTGTGTAATGTACAAATTTGGCATGTAAGTAATATGTAAATAATATGAATGTGCGAGAGATAAATATTTTAACAGAATGTGGAAATAAAAAATAAAATAAAACTTTACATTCAAGATAAAAACACAAGGTACCTGGATTATAGTAACAGGTTAGTGTAATTTGTTTAAATCTAACTCCTTATTGATTATGATCACCGGAGAAGTGTCATTCTTGCGGGTATGGATCTTTCCAAATTTCACCCAGACATAAGCATGCCCTTTTTCCTTTGCCGCGGCTTTCGTCTTGTTGAGTAAGTTCTTCGTATCCGCGTTCAAGTGGTCGTTGATATATATGCGATGAACTGAGTCGCGGAAGCCAATATCGGGGGCCGATAGCGACTTGCGGGCCCTGGCTGCCGCAACAAAATCCTCTTTAACATAGCGGTTAGTAAAACTAACTATAATTGCCTTTTCCTTAGAGCCATGGAGTGGGACTCGATAAAGGTAGTCGATATTGCCTCTTGGAAGGACGAAGTTGAGCTCCTTACTGATGGACTCGATAACCGAAAAAAGATTCTCCTCTTTCTTCATTGGCACTCCCTTAATCTCCACATTATTAAGGCGTGACCTTTGATCGGCCATAGCTAGCTGATACTTCAGCTCAGCTACATTGCTCTCCAGGCAGTCAATGGATTCTTGCATTTTGTCAATTGCGGATACACGGGACTCCACTTCTGTAACTCTTGCAGAAAAACTCTCTAGGCGAGAACCCATGAAATCACAACTAGATTTTAGATCCACTAAATCGTCTTTTATGGTTTTGACATCTTGAAGAAGAGAAGGCATACCGACCAACTGACTCTTGAGGTCGCGTATCTCATTCATGAAGACTTCGAGTGAGACGGGCTCCGGTGATGGCGGCGGCAGCGGTTTAGGCGATAGACCCTTGCAGGAGGAGCATTTCCAGGTCGCTCTCCTGTCAGCGCCAAGCTTCCTCCATCCGCCTTCCGTAACTTGTGCACAGCCGAAATCGAGATGCCTCATACAGCCAGTGCACTGCACACCGTCCGTAAAGACAGATCCACAAGACGCGCACTTCATGTTTGAAAAAAGGTTGACGATATATTTAAGTTAACCGAAGTAACGTAAGCGAGTTAACTAAGCTGGCGTTCACACCTGACTGACATTATCTACCTCTAGAAGCCCATAGCTTACGCAAAACTTTTTCTATGAGAGAGATTGTATAAAAGTCTGCGGCGTGTTATTAGATGCCTAACTCAACTTATTTACTTAATTCTATTTATAAAAAACTAGCGACCTGCCCCAGCTTCGCACGGTTTTATTATACGTAAACACCTTCCTCTTGAATATCTATCTATTAAAAAAACGCATCAAAATCCGTTGCGTAGTTTTAAAAATTTAAGTATTCAAAGTAACATAGGGAAATAGGGACAGAGAAAGCGTCTTTATCTTATACTATGTAGTGAAAAGGAAAACAAAAGTTGGTCAACAAAAGCTCGATTTAAAAATACATTATTTATTTATGCTTACATCCAATTAACGCTTTATTTCTTATTTGGTAATAATTTATCACGTTATGTGTTAAATTATTAAACTAGCTAGAATGTTATAAATGCGAAAGTTTGGATGGCGAGATGGATGGGTGTATGGATATTTGTTACTTCTATACGCTAAAATGACTAAATGGATCGGTCTGAAATCGAATAAATAGACGCAGTTTTAAGCCTGGAATAAAACATGGACTAATTTTTATAAATTTTCACGCGAAGTGGCAAGGCGCACCTAGTAATTTATAGACTTATCTTGTCTAAGTACTGGCATTTTACTTGTATGCCTTTGAAGAAATGAGATCTAAGTTTCTTTTTGAACATAAATTATGACATTTTAAACCAAACTTTACGATTGTTTTTGAAACGCAATACCTCTACTTCATAACTTTATTCGTATTTCAATAAAGGAGTATCCGAAGATTACGTGAACTTTTATTGGATTTATTTTATTATTCTGGATATCACGAATCGAAAACGTACTCAATATTATATTCAGGCCTTTGTCCCTTCGTAGGGCTGAGTAATATTAGAAGGACGCGGGTAGGGCTCAAACGATCCTATTGTTTATTCAAATAAAATCAGAAAGGTAAAGGTAAAAATTCTTGCTCACGTTTACCGAAACCCTAAACGTAAATTAGTAAAATGATGATAATGTCGACTTTAGCTGTATCTCAGCCAACAGTATCCAGCCTCAAAAACACCAGCGTTGTTTCTATTCAGTCTATTTCAGGGCTATTTCTATCCCATTGAAAAGCTTGTATTTATTCTAGGGTTAGAACAACATCTATAAAAACTTTCAGACCGATCCATTCATGAGGGTACTAAACATACATACATACAAACAAACTTTTGAATTTACATATAATATTAGTAAGGAAGTAAAGGTACTCTCAAATATGCGCTCAAGTAGGTACTAAAACAAGTGAAACGAATGAATTTCTTGTTTTATGATAGTGATAAAATAATTTCCAAACGACCATTAAGTTATTTGACTTGGAGATAATTTGAAAACTTGAAATACGATTTTAACGGCTTATTCCAGTTTTACCCTTGAGGGGGATTTTTCTGGGGCAAAACTAGAATAAGGTAATTTTTTTTATAATTACCTATTGTGACCATAAAAACTAGACATTCATAATTATATCGTTGAAAATAAGATGAGAGATAAAAATACGATTGAAACACGAGAGTTTACTGTTTCTAACATAAAAAGTGAGATCTCAGGAACCTTGTGGTGTATTGACAAGACTTAAAGATTCCTCTATGCCAGTTTCTTAATTAATTGTGTATTTGTGTCGTACTAAACAATATTCTGAATTTTTACGTTTACGCCTCGCTCCTGTGAACGTAAAATCCTATTTCTATTCGCAACGCTCCTTTTTACAGAACTAGCAGAACTTTCCAATTTCGTCCGCGTATAGTATTAGATTTTTTTTTACAAAATTTTAAAAGAAAATTCTGGAATATGTGTGAGTTTACTTATTTTGTTCACCGACATGAAAACATTTTCATGGTCTAGTACAAACGGTTTCTGAAATACTTTTGGTTGACGCCTTATAATGAATAATCTCTCTAAATTTCAAGGTTATGCTTTGCGATGTCTGTCTTCCAGTTACTTATTTATAATATATGTATATTGATCAGAACTTTTCAAGGCACCGCCATGTATATACTATAGTCACCGTCTCAAGAGGTCTACCCAATTACGTGGAGAGCCTTAAAACGGCACCAGATAATGTTATTTATTTATTTGTTACTAGCGACCCGCCCCGGCTTTGCACGGTTTTATTATACGTGTAAACTTTTCTCTTGAGTTACTCTATGTAGTAAAATAAACCGCATCAAAATCCATTGCGTAGTTTTAAAGATTTAATAAAATATAGGGACATAGGGACAGAGAAACGACTTTGTTTTATACTATGTAGTGATATAATATATTGTCCAAATATTAGTAAGGATTGTGTTATAGTAAAGGGACTGAAGATGATTGATGCTACTGATCAGTAAACATGAGTTATCATTATTCTAAGTAACCATTCTTTAGATGTTTCGTGAATGAGCACCGAATATTTAGTATATTGTATGGAAGCTTTTCATCCTAACACAGATTTACCAAAGCAAAGTGTTACAGAATAATTTCGCAGGTTTATTATATCAGGGTTGACCCTTAAAAAGGATTAAGTTACCTTTTATAATTTTGGAGTTTACCCGATTTTGACCTTTGAAAAAAGCCGGGTGTGAAATGTCATTATTTTATTAATATGCAGAGGTTATTTAAATCCCTATCCGTTAAAAAAATAGCTATTAAGTATATTAAAGGAATTCTTCGCGAACATTTTAGTGCAAAAACTTTGGGGCCATCCGAGATGGATGGCCCCAAAGTTTTTGCACTAAAATGTTCGCGAAGAATTCCTTTAATATACTTAATAGCTATTATCTTGACAATACGTACCTAATAAGAAAGTTCAAAAGGAAAAAACCTTTTGAGTTAGTGTAGTGTTGTAATCACTACTTTTTATAAAACAAAGTCGCTTTTTCTGTCCCTATGTCCCTTTGACTGCTTAAATCTTTAAAATTACGCAACGGATTTTGATGCAGTTTTTTTTAATAGATAGAGTGATTCAAGAGGAACGTTTACACGTATAATGAAACTGTGCAAAGCCGGAGCGGGTCGCTAGTAAAAGAATATAAGTGAAATATAGTGTAAACAAAATAAAGATACTTTTCATAAATCTTAAATACACACAATAAGAAAGTTATGAATGAACACGTTTTTAGAATAAGCTATGCTAGCAGTTTAAGGCCCTGTATGTCGACAATTGGTCATTTTTAAGTAGAAATAGGAAATGTTTCTGAGCAAGTTACATTTCAAATTTATAAATATATATTACTTCACGTTCATACATAGATTAACAGCTAAGCTGAAAACATAACAGCAGAAACTTTTCTCAATAAATATATGTTTTCAAAATGGCACGTTTCAGAATTTAATATAAAAATATATTGATAGCTACGATAAACATCAACTAGGGAGTTATTGTTAAAGTTAGGTAACATTTTTATCTAGAATCCGGTTAGCTTAGTCTTTTGATGAAGATTCTCAATAAAGTTAAATATTAATTTATTCGATTAACAGCAGGCGCTGAGCCCGCCGCCCATGCCTCAGTACCACCGTGACCGCTGTCAAGGCTGGACGTGTGCTTGATGTCGTCTCAGACTTCAATGACAATCCATACGTAATATTTATCGTGAATATTCGAATAGAGCCTGTCCAGATGGCGCGTTTTACGTGCGCTCCTATGCGCGTTACGTTAGGGGGACTCGGAGACAGATAAAAACATGGAACCAAATAAAATAGTTCTGGAAACGTCGGAAGCACAAAGAACTTCAAAGATGTAACATACATCCAATTCTACTAATTCTTCTTAACGTTTCATGGTTCTATTGAATTATCTCTGATTGATTCAATTTTTCCATATTGCTACTCTTTTTTCAATTTTGTCTATAAAAAGTACGGTAACGAAGATATCTTTCTCCAATTTCGATCGAAATACGTCCACTCGCATTGCGCGTTCCACTATCTAGACGAGGAATCGCGCACCAGCATCTGGACGGGATGTAGTTAAAGTGCTCTAGTATCTGGAGAACGCGCGAATGTTTAAACGCGAGAGCACTCGCGAGGAACGCTCCATCTGGACAAGCTCTTAGCTAACGTTCCCTGACAGATTGATTATTACTCGATATTTCATTTCGATTGACAACTAGGATTTAGGAAAATCAAATTTTTGAATATAGAATACCAGTACGCTACACAAATTATCAGAACTAAATTTCATTTAGCATCCAGAGATATCATATCGTTTTGCGTAGAGTGGAACTGGAACATAATAGAGATGGCACAAACAAATAGGTATTTTGATGGAAATCTATAAATTAGGATTTGGTCCCGTGGATTCCAGGTTCTAAATTTCCCAGGATTTCCCGAAATTTCTGGATGATTTCAAAACCTGGTTATTGTAAATAATTTCTCGGAAAATTTCGGGTCTTTCGGGAAAAACATTTTAGCATTTAGAACAGTACCGAAATAACTAAACTTTATCCATTCCATCATCTTGTAGCATTTCGGATTTATTCATACCTTCGCGGTATAAGGTATGTTAGTTGGAGCTTTATCTCTTACTAGCGACCCGCCCGGCTTCGCACGGTTTTATTATACGTATAAACTTTCCTTTTGAATCGCTCTATCTCTTAAAATAACCGCATCAAAATCAGTTGCGTAGTTTTAAATATTTAAGCAGTCAAAGGGAAATAGGGACAGAAAAAGCGACTTTGTTTTATACAATGTAGTGATGATTTGTAAAAATTAATAGGTATGAAATTTTTAGGGTTATATCAGTGTTTTGTGTTTGTGTTAATGCCTTATGGTTTTTAATGCTTTATTGAGCGATGCCAGTTTCACACACTCGAAACAAAGTATCCGCATTATTCTGAGCAACAACATAATGAGTGTAATATAACTATTGTTGCCTTTAGTTCAAACTGACTTTAGTTCATAAAATTATCAGTACCCAAATACAAATACAATCATTTATTTGCAAACAAGGGTCACAAAGGTGGTGGTTAGAAAATAGTTAGTACCATACATGTTTTGCCTTAGTCATAGGGCATGCAAATTTAGGTGTTTTAGGACTAAAACCCAAAATTTAATAACAAATAAAAGATTGGAAATAAAAAGAGATAAAAATTAAAAATATAAACATCAAGTCAACATGAATTTAACATAAAATTAAAATTTAGAATAAAAAGGTTTCTATTAGTTATTCAGTTAGTTAATGTCCTTATCTATCAAAAATTCATTTATATTATAATAGCATTTAGATGTCAAAATTTTATTTAGTTTATTCTTAAACATTGTCAAAGGTAGTGTCTTGTAAGTTATTCGGCAACTAGTTACCCACTGCAGAATATAAGAGCATTTTTGTTAAAACATGGGTAAAGAATTTTGAATAATGCTCTAATCACGAGATATTATTTTTTTATAAATTAAATTAATAATATAATATTTCACACCGGCAGATGTACCTACCAAAAGTGACAGTGTTCAAACTACGGAACCAATTAATGGAACTTAACATTCATATTTCGCATTCGCATTTTTATTTTGCAGCAGACAGTTAGCTTTGATCGAATTTGAAAATAAGGAATAAACGAATTTGAATTTTGAGTAATTTTTTCTCATTATTAAAAATAGAGAATCCTGGGATCACGGGATTATACCTCCTATTTCTTATATTTCGCAATATGTTTTATTTTACCTGAATTTACCTAAATGGCAAATGAGGTTTCCTTTAGACTGTTTGCAATCGTCTGCAGTTAGCTCAATGGTTTCAATTGTATATTATCATACTAGTTGTAATTTTTTCTATTCCTTGATTGTAATTTTCGTTGTGAATAAAGTTGTTTATTTCCTTATTTTATTTCTTTATCTATATCTGCAGGTAGACTCATTCTGTAAAATCTTAAATTTGAACTCGAATCCACTCTAGTGACCGAGCTACGTCATTCTTTAGCATAGGCTCTATGCTAAAGAATGACGGGCATAGGGGAACGTAGGTCGAAAGCGGTCGGGCAATGAGTTATAAGGTAAAATTGAATTGATGGTAGCCTAGCTAATATTTTGAAGAAGATAAATTTATGTGCATTTTTTTTATATACTGAAACAAGTAGAGATACGTGGTACCGATGATGAAAAAGTGTTCTGGCAGTGATAGTCCAGATTCGAGATATATTTTGTACATTTTGTTTGGATCCATAAAGTCTGGATCTTTTGTTTTCCATCAATAATTTTATATTTATTTTCTCTTTTTTTGTAAAATTAATTGATTAATTTTGATTGTAAAAATGTTATGTTTGGTGTTACTGTTAGAGTTTTGCAATTTTTTTGATATAAAATTAATTATATTTTCTCTAGCATTAAATGGGCACTCATTCAATGCAATTGACAGGCAAAAGGAGCGACTGACTTGTTAAACTGTAAATTGTAGCTTAATACATATCTATAGTTGAGTACTATTTTATAATAAAGAAAAGTTTTTTTTTAATTCTTCATATTTCGAGACTTTTGTATGCCAGTCCCGTATTTTAACTATAGGTATTCTATACAAATATATGAAATTGATAATAATAATAGGAAGAATTTGACAAGTTTGTCAAATTTTTATTAAAACTTTCCTGGAGTAGGCTCCTGTTGCCCTGTTCTCCCCTAATTGTCAAAATCTCAGCATTTTAAACTGACAGCGGATTTCTAAGGTTCATACCATACGGGAAGTTCTCCCGCTGCGGGAATACGCTTCTGGACCGCACTAATCACATTTTAATATGAAATATGAAAGATATGATTTTACTTCGCGGTTCACAGCTAGGCGGGAGCAATACGAGCGCCGCAAGTAGCTTCAAACCACCGCTGATAACCGGTTCTTACTACATGGACGCTTTCGCGCTATACGTCATTCTGCGCGGGTTTATCATCCCCGCGTATCCCTTGTAGTTTGATGGTCTACGGCAGCTTTGTCGAGCGGATACCCGCGACGGGAGAACCGCCCGTGTAGTATGACCCTAAGTGATATTCGAAATGAATTTATAAAATGCATAGGCTGATATATGAAACACTGCTGATAGATGCTGAACCTTTGGGGTAAACGTGTTCTTGAGTGGAGACCGCGACGTAGCAATCTGAAAAATGGAAAAATGGGATGACGATCTGCGAAAGACTGCTGGCAGATGCTGGATGCGTCCAGCTGAAGACAGGGCGCTATGGCGCTCATTAGGAAGCCTATGTCCAGCTGTGGACTAATACATCATCATCAGCCTATATTAGTCCACTGCTGGACATAGGTATCCCCTAATGAGCGCCATAGCGCCCTATCTTCAGCTTGACGCATCCAGCATCTGCCAGCAGTCTTTCGCTGATCATCATCCCACTTTGCCGGAGGGCGTCCTACACTACGTTTGCTACGTCGCGGTCTCCACTCAAGAACACGTTTACCCCAACGGTTGTCGTTTCTTCGCGATTATAGTATTATATTTTACAATGATAATGATGAAATGTAGTATAGGTATGCCTAACCATATATATTATTAATTTACTTATGCATTACCTAGGAACTTGGGGAGGTCGTTACATCAGGTACAAAACAGGGTAAAGTTACCCATAGTAAAGCATTATTACCTACCTACGCAGGTACCAGCAACGCGATCTTATAAAAACTAATATACTCATTAACGGTAGACATGCGCCATCTATGAGGTAGCCCTTGTCAACTCTCCTGGTTTTTCTGCCGCATTTCTAGCCGCTGAGCGCGCCTTAAGTTAAATTTCAATAACTTATTAGCCCATGTTGTGGCTTGATTGTAATCAAGGGTTCATTCTATAAAAGTTGGTATCTAATTCATGTACAAGAGAGTTCATATCAGAAATAAAGAAAAAAATCATCAAAATAAAATATGACATTCTATCAACTATGTACATCTATGTCGTAATACAAAAAAAATAATTTTAGTTAGTCCATTTTGCTGTATTTCGAAAAACAAAAACTATTTTATATTATTCTAAAATTGATGCAAAGGCGCGTGCCAGAGTATATCATACCATCACTTCGTTTGAATGGAATAAATTTGAAATAAGTATTATCAACAAAAGATGATATTTGATCATTTGAAAGGTGATATTCAATAACTTTTTTAATAAATATTCATAGATAAACATGAATAATACAAACAAATATGTTACTTACCAGTGAAATATTTGAAAATATGATTATATTTACATAATACACGTGAAATTGGATATAAAGTTATATCCAATTTCACGTGTAAATGAATAATTTATTAATAAAATCTTGAATCATAGTCCAAATGTCACCTTGTTACCTTTTGCACACAAAGGTGTGTGACACTGCTTGACTTGTGTAACTACCAACATACTGCGGATTACACCAGCTTTGGCCCACACTCTGCTGACACATGTCAAGATGTTGACATATGTTGTCAAAGGAGTTTCGTCGGGGGATTTGTCGTAAAGCTCTGAATGACGCGTTTATTTTAAGGTTCTGTTTAGGAAAAATACTTTTCCGGAGTCTCAAACTGAACTAAAAATCAGAGTCTCAAACTGAAAAAAAATTATACGTTTCGACTTAGACCACGACTCTGAAAAATTAAGTGCAAAAGGTTTCCAGCTTTTTCGTGGACACTAGATTCAATAGAGGGGTCTAAATAATACCTATAGGTATTTGTTATCATATCACACTTACTCGTATATGTATTATAAATGCAAAGTTTGAATAAAAGGATAATTGAAGATGTGTTCCCTCTTGATCTCAAAATAAATTAAATTTTGCGTAAAATTAGACATGAGATAAAAGTTTACTTTTTCCTACTAATCACTACATAGTATAAAACAAAGTCGCTTTCTCAGTCCCTATATCCCTTTGAATCTTTAAAACTAAGCAACGGATTTTGATGCCTGTATTTTTAATAGATAGAGTGATTCAAGGGGGAGGTTTATATGTATAATAAAACCGTGCGAAGCCGGGGCGGCTAGTAAGGAATAAATGCTTATGCATTTATTAAAACTATATTAAAAGCTTTTAATTGCTACGAAAGTGCTACGGCGTAGGTAGAGTCGTAGAGGATCTACGAAACAAACTAGCTAGTAGGTGTGTGGCTCTGTGTTACTTTCTTACCAGCTTCATATTTTATACTCATACATATTATTATAACATTTTAAACATATGTTGACAAGTGACCGAAGTCGCAAGCAAAGACTAGTTAAGGTGAGCGATGATTTCATACAAACGTTATAGGTACCAAAATTATTTGTAATTCGACCATATTTGACCATAGTATGATATTTTCGTATTCGTTTCTTTTATTTAAAATTATAATCTTATAATTAATAAAACATAACCGAAACTCAGTGTACATCTTTTTTCGTTAAAAAATAAATAACTTCTTGTATTTGTTTCGTATTAAAAACAACAAAATCTTATGTTTTTGGTTGTAAACATAGGCCTTTTTGTTTTGTTTCAGATTACGGACACTTTGTGCAAATTAAAAAAGTTTTCAGTCATCATTTTTGGCATTACGCAACTCAACCCAATCATGTCAAATTTTGAACGGGTACTATTGCTGTCGCACGCGTATGGGGTAGGTACAACTAGATTGGCTAAGCAGAGATAGCGATTTTCGCGGCAATTTTAACTCACGTCTTGAATTGAAATTGCGTGCGGTCGTCGGTAGACCCTACTCAGGGATAATATAGTTACTGTTAAAGAATTTTCAAAAGCAGACCAAATTCGGAGTGAATGGTTCCTCTTTTTTTAAATTTGGAATAGACTTTATTCTTACTTCTTTATCCTTACTAAACGCGAAAGTTTGTTTGGATGTATGAATGTTCGTTCCTCTTTCACGCATAAACTACTGAACGAATCGGCCTGAAATTTTGAATAGACATAGTAACCCTGAAATAAAAAGTATGCTACTTTTATCCCACAAATCAGTTCTCATAGGATATAAATAGCATTGACACGTTTCCATAGAATCAAGGCGGTTTCAGCCAGAGCAGACACTTGTACGTAAAAACTTAACAAACCCTTATCACCCCAAGTTTTTCAGTCCACAATAGATCTTAACCCGGTCCATTAGAGTCGCAGTGTAAACGGCTATCTAATCGTTTTATCCGTTACCCAGTTAACCCCTCATGTGCTGATTTATCGGTAACCAGGCCACTGCCAAACTGACCCGTGACTCCGGATGTAATATATTTCCCGAACCAAGTGATTTAATTGTTTTACTACTTTGAAATTTATCGATAGTTACTTTATGGTTGATGGAACTTGAACGGAGTTTTGGAGTCCTTGTGAATGTATAGTTTCTCCGTAGTTGTGATTTAAGACTGGACTCTGGTTTATATGTTCTTATTCGATTTAGTTTATTGTAGATAATTCTAACTTTGGTTCCCGAGTGAAGGAGAGCTAAGACGGTCTGTGTCTTGTCTGTGTGTATGTGTGTTTTTTATGGATCACAAAATGTAGTGTTTTATTTCCTTTATTTTTTTTTATATATTTGTATTTATATAGCATATTTGACACTTGTATAAATAATATTAATGAGAAATAAATTGTATAATTAATTTTTAGATCCTTATAAATTTATCGATAGTTATTGTGTTTTTTTCCTTTTAGGAAAACACCTAATCACAAACTTCCAAAAAAAATAGATTAAATATTTTGAAAGCAATATTTATGACTATTCTATAATTACTACATATAAATTACGATTGTATGACATTAAAACGAAACCCAACCATTATGAAATCCATTACAACCCATTTACGCAGTTCCTTTCATGCAGTCATTAACTTAAGTAAAAAATGTTCTGTGGCCGGAGTGCTCAAGTCAGATTAATGTTTTGTAGTAAGTATAATTTCACTTATTTTATATGAATTTAAATCGTCCTTTAGGTGCACTCCTTTACCAGTTACAATATACGCATTTCGCAATCTGTCTTTCTCATCATCTGGTTTCCAAAATGATGACTTTCGTTTATTAGGTATTTACACTGATGTTGTGTTTTCACCGATTTTTTTATTTATTAATTGTGAAAAATAGCACAACTGTCAAAATATTTATTCTTCAACCTCTTATTCTTTAACTGAGGTCTTGAACGGAGAAACACAAAAACTATCTGCTAAGTAAAACACACAGGCTTACTTTCATACTTTATAGGTTTTACACAAGTTTACACTAAGTTACAAGGTGAATGCTTGAAATCAAGGTCAACTAATAATAATCTTAACCCTAAGTCAAGTAATTCAGCATGAAATTGATTGGGCTTTCGTGACAACAGAGGCAATATTTCACAATAATCTATTGACGTCGCGAAAATTGTATTAGACGTGAAAATACCCGGTGGGGAAGCGCCGCTCGTAACAAAATAAATAAAAGCAAATTGTGTTATTGATGTATTTTTCGCGGTAGCTCATTAAGGGTGATACTTCGAAATGTACTGTGTAGCTACATTAAATGATTGAGTGATATGAGTTATATTACACATATCATGGCCATAGTCGAGTCACAGTACACTTAACAAATTTCTGTTTCAATATGATTTATCATTAACTAGTTCTGATTAAGCAATATGCTCCGATAAATTGTCGCTGAAATATATGTTTCACATTTCAATGAAACAAATTATTTAAACTGAATTCGTAACGCTGAAAATATTGGGCTGGGACTTTTTTCGATACCTGGAATAATAAACCAATATTCTTCACCAAACTGCTCTTTTTTTATTTAAAACCGCATGCAAAGCTTCAAAAACTACTAAATCAAGTTGGAGTAGAATTAAAAATGCATGGCAGATGCCGTACAAAGCATACAAATATTTTTGCAGCGGCACAACCGAATCACGGGTGCAGTGACCCGGCGACTGAAAAACGAGCGGTCTAGCATTCTTGCCAATATCGTTAGTCAACATGAACAAAACATACGTTTTATGCAAAACCAAACCGTACGATTTCCAGTAGAAATAAGATAATAAAAAACTCTATTCAATACGAAGCACCATTAAAATGACGAAATTGGAAATCCAATCACTGTAACCCATTTTCCATTGCACATGGGAATTAGGAATCTACATTCTCTACAACGATTTTTTAAATGAAACAGGTAAGTTTTATTACTTGGCTCGTTGACAGGTTTTAATGAAGCCAGATAGTCATTATAATATTCAACTGATATATTGAGCCAGTGTCTTGGGGACGCTTCCGACTGGAATACAGACATGGATCAATTGAGCTACCTTTAGACTGCTTGCAAACGTCTGCAGTTAGCTCAATGGTTTCAATTGTATTTGTATAAAATTTACTAGTTTTATTATTTTCTTTCCCTTGATTGGAATTTTCATTGGAGTGAGAAAAAACAGCGTCTATAAAGTTGTGCATTATTATTTTGACTGTAAATAATTATGAAATTTTATAGGCATGTTTGTTTATTTTCATTATACAGGTCTGTTGTAGGTATAGCATTATATAATATAAAAAGCTATGCAAAATTGTAATTAATTTTAGATTTATCAAAGTTTGAGTGCCAAGCACATTCAAAAAAGTGAAAAAAAAAGAAAAAAAAAAGATTGAGGATGTTTGAGTATGCTTTTTTTTATTATTCTATTTTTAAAATCAAAGGTGCATTATAATAATTAATATTTGAGGTATTTTAAATACTACAAACAGATATCCACATAATTCTTCTAGTTTAACTGCAAATTCTTTAAAACAATAATGAGACCATCTATCGATTGTATTCCAAGACAATAAATACGCGTGATCAATGAAAACTTAAAAACAACTACTCAGATCTTGAATAAATTTAAACAAATCTAAATTAAAAGCACCAGCTTTCAAATAAAAATCATGAAAATCGAGTCACTTTCAATAAAAAGAACTTTTTTGTGACACATCAAAACATAGACATTCATTTTCTCAAAAATTGGATAAATAATACCTACAGATTTAAGTGGAAGAGCCGCAAAGCTACGTATTAGGTAATCGGACGTGATGGTCCTTCAGCAGCGATAGAAGATTTATCTGGCTTATTGCCCGATTACGATAACGACCGGTAAAATGGATATGGGTAACATGCGTGTAGCTGGGGGATTAGTCGTTGTCAGTGTGGGTGCACCATTACATTGTAACAAACTAAGTACGGAACGTAGTCATAGGATATTGCTCAATGCTAAAAATTCCATCATTTTTAAAATATTCGTCTTTTTGCCGACGTAAGTTTTCAAAAGAAAAAAAAGGACAAGGTCAATTTAGACTGCATATTTTTTGAGTCATTTTTGTATCCAGTTTATTTTATGGGTGAAAACTATTTCTATTTGAATGGTGGTACTTCTTATGTGGTTTTATATTGAAACCAACATAAACATTTTTTCTTTTTTCTTATGTAGTACCCATAACACAGGATCAGCTGGGCTAGATTATTATTTTTTCACTTCAATTATTAAAAGTCTCCCTAAAAAAGTATTTTGTACAGAAAATGCATAACAATTAAACTATTCAACAGTAAAAAATATTTCAAATCGATGGATCACTAGCCGCGAAGCTAGGCTAGAATGGTCGGTGACTAGGGTAGCAGAGAGAGGAAAAATAATAAAAGAAAATAGCATTATTAATAGTACATACACAATACCCTTATAGTTAGCGCAATAGCTTTGCGGCATCCAGCGTCTGCCTGCAGCCATTCCCAGGTACAGTCGACCTACGTTTGTCAAGTCACGGTTTCAACTCAAAAACACGTTTACCCCAGGCTGTTGTCGGTTCTCCGGGACATTTAGCCAGCCCACTGCCACTTCAAATAGCAATTCTTTTGAGTTATTTCTTTAGAAATATATCCAGAGAACTAAAGCTAAAGCTTTAGTTCTCTGTCGGATATATTTGTCATGAATCCTGTCCTTCGGAGAAACTCCGAGCATAGCTCTTTCCAAAGCTTACATAATTTCTATTTTTAACTCATCGAACGCTTAGAATCTATGAAACGAACATGACTGCAATAAGATCCGTAGAAATATACCGTTTATTTATGTAACGAGGAATGGCTCCAGTCACTTTCAAACAAAGCAAGTAAAAATAATCGTAAAGAAAACAGACAGTTGGCTTGGGACCAAAAATGTTTTTACTGTCGTATATTTACTAGCTTAGCCTATTGAATTTGAGTGGATAATGGATGTTAGTGATTGGAATAGTTTGTTTTTGTAATCGGAACTCAAATCTAACAGATTTTCCTTGTAGATTCAGCAGAGTATTTATGTAGATCTGACTTATATGAGAACAAGAGGCTTTCGAATTAACTGAAATGCGTTTACGTTGTTTGAAATATTTATTTGCACTTACTTAGTTGTACAATATAATTTAACGAAAAAACAAAAGTTAAAATAGAAAGGTAAAATTAAAACTAGTAAATTGAGACTGAATTTGAATATTTTAAATTTTGTTGTTGAAAGAATATGTAACATACGATTTTTTTTTGTAGAGGAAATCAGTAATCAACAACTAATGTAATATTATTAAGGTTAAAATTTTCCTCTTCGACAAGTCGAATTCTATCACATAAGAGATTATGCGTGTTTGATTTTTCTTAACTTCAATTCCAACATTTTTTTTAAGTGTAAATTAGGTAGGTACTTAATCTGTAAGTTTTAAATGGGTAAAAATAAAAAAAAATCTTTCTTTCTTTCTTTTTTTTTAACAGATTATATGATTTTGTTGTATCTAGTGAGACACTAGTAATCTTTATTTTTAAGCGCTCATTTCAAAACGCATTAATTTCAAACCATTAAGCTTCTAGAGAATAATAAAACTAAGGCAAAGTGAAGAAACACAGACATCGGAATAGGATGGAACCATTTCGATGTGAAACAAAAATGTTCGCACAAATGAAAAATGAGACTCCATCCTATTTTGACAATACACAATGAGAATAAAAATTGTGAAGTTACTTTGAAAAGGTTCCATCCAATTCTGACTGCGCAGAAGCTGGTGGGCTCATTTAGTCATAATTCAGAATGTGATTCCTTTTCTTTTGAATACAGAATGTGATTTCGATCATTTAAGACTGGTATACCTAATGCGTAGAGGGACTAAGTCTGTGTGTGCTGCTCTATTCAAATGTATGGAACAAGGTGCGTTTAGAATTTTAACATCTTATATTTTTTTCTATTGTTTCATTATTATCAATATCGTATTATAAAATTGTAACTGATTTATTATATTACTAGCGACCCGCCCCGGCTTTGCACGGTTTTATTATACGTATAAACCTTCCTCTTGAATCACTTTATCTATTAAAAAAAACCGCGTCAAAATCCGTTGCGTAGTTTTAAAGATTTAAGCATTCAAAGGGACATAGGGATATAGGGACAGAGAAAGCGACTTTATTTTATACTATGTAGTGACACATTTATATAAACTGCTGGCCCTATAGCCTTGAAGTTTGTTGCTCTTATTTATTTTATTCTTAAATGTCCTAGAAAAGAAATTTAGAAAATTCGCTTCCTAATGGTCCAAAAAAGGGATTAAACGTCAACCAAATTCACTGTTTTTCAGGAATCGTTCATTAGACCGTTAAATTATCAAGTAGATTCTATTATAAACTATGAAACACATGTTTTAGCGTTTCTTGAATTATTCCTGACAACACTACCAGTTATGAACATAAAAGGAAACTAGAGACCCGCCCCGGCTTCTCACGTGTGTACTAGTATAAAATAAAGTCACTTTCCGCTGTCTGTCCCTATGTATGCTTAGATCTTTAAAACAACGCAACGCAGTTTTTTTAATAGATGGAGTGATTCAAGAGGAAGATTTATAATATCTATAATACCTATGTAATACTTTGATATACATTTATTCCGAGATCTACACATTTACATTTATTCGAGCGACATTGTCTGCAATTGCAGCCATTCTAAATTCAGATTCAGAATATACAAAGGCCTTTCGGCTGTATGAGGCCAGCCTAACACCATTTTTTTGAGTTGTGCCTAGAGGCATTCTATGGAAGTTAAATAAGTTAATACAACAGTGTTAGCTGTTGTGTTGACGTAAAAACAAACATAAAAAGCACACAAAAAATATTCCCCTATATTTAAAGAAAAAAGCCGCTAAGGAATGGAATGCGCTGCCTGCTTCAGTTTTCCCGGCCAACTACAACCCGAGTCTCTTCAAGACGAGAGTGAATAGGTGTCTTCAAGACTTTCGTGATACATCTTCGGCCACGTCATCACTTACCATCAGGTGAGACTGTGGTCAAACGAAGGTCTATTGTTAATAAAAAAAAAAAAAATCCCCTATATTTCAATGATTAAGGATCATCTAACGTCATGTTTAAAAAAATTACGTGTGGGATAGCCGAGCCGACCCTTTTCGCTGCCATTTCGTCTGTTTATCCCTTCTAGGTTTTCATAACCTTCCGTTTCCTTTTAGCATCCTTTTTGGAAGGGTTCGGTGTTTGTTTGTACTGAGAGCCAGTTGTGTTTTAATTTAATGTTTTTGTATTTTGTGTGTTATTTATTAAAATTATGAATAAACAAATTGAAAACAATGAAATAATTTTGAATTTATCTTAGTTACAGCGTGGTAATGCAGCCAGTGTCTTGGGGACGCTTCCGACTGGTATTGACATGGATCAGTTGAGCCAGCTCTAAAATGTTTGCACCGTCTGCAGTAAGCTCAATTGTTTCAATTGTAGTTTCAATTTGTTTCCACTCCTTGATTGTAATTTTCTTTTCTAATAAAGTATTATTTAGAAATTGAAAACGTAGATACAAAAACCATAAGAAAGCTCTTTGCATAAATTATATAACATAACATAACAGAGATACAGACGAAGACAGTGGAATAAAATAATTTGAAAACAGCTGAAAGAAAAATAATGACTCAGAAAATAAAAGTCTAATGATGTTGGAAACATTTTCTCTGTTTGATAGCATTACTCCGTGCTTTTTTAATAGCAAATCATTTCTGCTTCATTGATATTTGTGAGCATACAGGGGCAGAATTCCACTTATTTCATAAAAAAGGGCTCAATAGCACAATACTATCAAAATGGCTAAAATGACCGAATTCTACTAATTTCAAAACAACGGTCTCAATAGCGTATACTATCAAGATGGCTAAAATGACGTTGTTGCATTTGGTATTCTGCTATTATGTGCTAATAGCAAACCCCTCTGTGTTTCGGAGGATGAGCGCCATTTAATTCATGTCTAAATAATTATAAAGTAGGGTAAACCACCCATATATTGGCACTTTAAGCGCTGTTACAAAACAAAATGCCTGAAAATTAAAATTCACTGAAATAAAATTCCTAAAACTACGTTTAGACATTAGAGCTGTATTAAAAGAATGTTATTTACCTCCTAACAGACGGAATTTTTACGCGCAATATTATTATTTTCAGTTTTTTTTCAAAACGTGTATCTATACCATTTATTGGCAGATATTGACCCATTATTGGCACATAGAAACCCAATTATTGGCAGTACTGCCAATAATTGTTATGTAAAGGTAATCCTATTATTGGCCCCACATACCCAGGTTGACATCAGGGTACATAAAACAAAATTAATAGGATCTAGACAATGGTTTATTATGTACCTGTTAGGTACTTATAATATTCTTCGTGCTTATAATAATATCTAACCAGTTTACATATTCCTAGGTACACCTACATAATATCATATTGACATTGAAATCAGTCTTTAATAAAGTTATTGGGATTGAAATCAACTTCTAATATCTAAAGTACGAAACACACAGAAGCCGGAGGCGGAGCGGAGGCGAAGGCGTGCGAGTTGTATTCTATTGAATCATATGAAAGCCTACACACACACCGCAGGCGGTGACGGCGCGGTCCCATAGGAAAAACCAGCACGCCTTCGCCTCCGCTCCGCCTCCGGCTTCTCTGTGTTTCGAACTTACAAGTCTTCCGATTCGGCCAAGATCTTTTCCAATTCCGAAGTAGATTTTTTTTAGTCTTAAGAGTCTGTAATTATTATTTTGTTTGGAGAGTCGGCACGCAACATGGGTGGATCATAAATCAGTCCGCTTTCAGTTATATCAACAAAACTTAGCTGAGCAGCTTGTGAGTCAATGATTAAGTTTTTTAAACTGACGCGATCAGAACACATTATTATAAAAAATTATGTACGGGTATTTATCGCGTTTGACAACAAGCTCCTAGACAAGGTTAGGGACGCACCGAGTCTCGAAAGTTTTAAAATAAGACTAAAACACTGGCTTGTAGGGAAGACGTTCACGACGACACCTACGATGAGTTTTAAATTTTAACAAAATTAAATTAAATATATTTTTATACTCATTTTTATTATAATTAAAAATTTTATGACGTGTAATTTGACAACGTATAAATAAAATGTTTATCTGTTTTATTTTGTCTATCCTATATTTTATTTTCTTAGTTTTTGTACCTGAAATTTGAAAAAAACTCGGCTTGGCAGGAGTGCTTAAGTATTGTTTAAGCTAGCCAATAATTACATTTTTCATTAATGACATGGTGCCAATATTTGGACAGACCGTATAAAATGCATAACTAGGTATACACAAGCAATATCGAATCTTTTATCTGTTAAATTAGAACCTTAGATAACAAAAAACCATTTCATTAAAAAATCCAATTATCAGCAGGGATGCCAATAAATTAGAATTATGTCTCTTCTACATACCAAACATTGGCACAGCCTAAAACAAGAAATCAGTATAAATAAATTGTAATTTTTAAGCATAATTATGTTTTAAAATAATTACCACATTCATCAAAAACTTTCGGCCTGTGCGGATACACTCATATGACCAAAACAAGACTATTTTGAAAACCACTAACCTTAGCAAAAAAATAAAATTTGAAGAGGTTTCGCGGGATTCGATGAGACACTAAGTTCAAAGGATCATAATTCCATTTGTATGACATATCATGCCATGACTCTGCCAGCTAAGTGAAATGTAAACCTACCAATTATTTTTTAAATATTTTCTCATTGATCCACCGTACAGCATGCTTAATAAATAGTTTAAATACTCAAGTGCCAATAAATTGGGGGGATGCCAACAATAGGGTGGTTTACCCTATTTATGTATTGTATAAAGAAAATCGCCACCGATAATGATACACATACGTATCCAACTGCTTCGTGTATGGACTCTGTTGCCTGAAAGAGATCGCTCATAGCGATAAGGCCGTTTATTGTGATGAACTTAGTTATGTCTCTTTAGCTGTATTTGCATATGTTTTATTCTTGGTGTGTAATAAAGTGTACTAAAACCCTGAAAACATAAAGGAAGGACAGCCATTCAACTTTTGTTGAGTAAATATTCACATAAATTATTGTTATGGAAATTTCTTCATAAATAATGTATTCCAAATAATAGTTATGATTAATATTCCATTAATAATTCCATGTGTTAGGTTCGCTTTATGAATATTAAAATTTATGATATTTGGAATAAAAGTTTTTATTGGTTTAGTTCTTCTCTAGGTTCTACATTGACTACATGAGGGAACATCCCCTCGTTAAAACTAGGGTATTCTTTTAACAAAAACAAGGTTTGTTGTTAACCCACTTTCATTCAATAATTATGTTGGAATATGTGGTGGATTCAACAACTTTTGACTCAAATGGTAAGAAATTAAACAAAAAAGAACTTGTCTTTTTCTGAAAATTCGGCACATACTTTTTTATGGATACATTTTAAAATATGTAGGTACATGCAAACTGGTCAAAAAAAGCCAGGAAATGTCCCTTACCATTCTCCTAAGTTCCTCTATATTTCGCTTCGATAAATGTTTTGATAAAACCACCATTTGATAAATGATGCTGCAAAATCCACACACATCTAGGGCCAAGCTAAGCTCAGCTTGTGTTATGGGTACTTGATGACTGATATGCTTAATAAAATACATAACATAAATAGATTTTTTTTAATATTTGCAGATCGTAAAAACATTTGTGCCGATGCTGGAATCGAACCCGCATCATCCAACGTCGCAGGCGGACCTTCGCCCGCCGCGCCACATCGGTCGTCAAATTTCGCCAATATATCTGATGGAAGGAACATAAACGACATTATCAGACAAATGATATCTGTGCTTGTTATTGTGTTGTAGCTTTTCTTTGTTTTAAAATCAAAGTCTAATATTTCATGCTTCCGTTTCCGCTATCCGGAAACCCAATTTGCAATCGCAACATTTCATAAAATAAATCTGAGGCATAAATACTATAGAAGCGAATTTAACATTGACTTGTTTGCGTTTTATACAGGATGTTATGTAAAACTTTTGCGATTTGTTAACATAATAATGATTTATTAATCGGGTATTTATCGCGCACCGCATGTTTAATATTTCCCCTATGTTTCCATCGCGACCGCGGTCACGGGGCGACTAAAAGTGTTCAGAGTTACTGTCAATAATTGACTGCAGTCCTTTTTTTCTGGACAGGTTTCCACGATAGAGTTTTGCAAGCCGAACTCAAAGATTACTTTGGTGCGTAAAAATATCTTTTACCTACATAGCTCCTTCAATTTATAATAAACTAGCGACCTGCTCTGGCTTTGCACGAGTGTATTATACGTCATGTAAACATTCTTTTTCTCTTTAATCACTCTATCAATAACAAAAACCGCATTGAAATCTGTTGCGTAGTTTTAAAGATCTAAGCATACATAGGTACAGATAGATAGAGGGAAGCAACTGTGTTTTATACTATGCAGTAATAGCCAAAATTGTAACTCAGAAAACTAGCACGCTCTTTGTTTCAGAAAAAGTTGTTGGCTTATTTGGAAAAAAGTGCTATTACAAAGTCAATGATTTTATGACTGAAAAATATTTTTTGGCTAGTAAATAATGATGGCTAGTTGAGTTATATTTTTTTTTTATATTTTGTACTATATTCATTATATAAGGTATTTATTAATCATGAGTGTTTTTCTTGTGTTGGTGTTAATTTCATTTGTTGAAATTATTATTCTTATTATTTTTTCTTTTGCTCATGATTTCTTTCAACAAGATCTTAACGATTTTGGAATTAAAAATATTACTAAATGATGAACAATCTTGAATCGATAGCATCAATGTAATCACTCACGAACAAAAGATTGCCAATTTCCACTTATTTTATTAGTTTTTATTTATCCCTTTCGTTTTAAATGTACAACAAACTTACTCTCTATTCTATTCTCAAATTCTGATTGTCACTCACACATTCCACATACATATAAAACATCTACAAAAAATGAGAAACCTCAGGGTACCTTCACAACAACACTACTCTACCTTCAACGTAATGTATAGATCCTTTAATTTCGTATTTTCCTTGAAAGCAATGTCTCGTACAGCGATGTAAATCTCACTAACGAGTAAACAACAGAGGCACTAGAAAACCTCATCTATATGAAATACAGAGTTGAACACACTTCATTAACCGGGTTTTAGTAGCGGAACAAGGGAGCAAACAATTCGTTGGAAACAGAACAAGAAATGAACAGAGATATATCAACGCCATGGCTGTATGATGCTCTACGCCTAGTTGATGGCTGGGATAAGCTTCTCGAATGTACGACGGACATTTACAAGACGGTCGTAAGTGGACTTGCTCGTTTTAGTCGGATCTTGTAAAGTGAAGGAGTTTCTGTACCTAGAAATACCTACATGAATGAAGAAATAAAGTGAGACAAGAGATAAATGTTGATTGCTCTAATTGTATGGAAAAATATTTTGATCTACCAAAAAGCTATACCTTCAGTGAACTGAACAGTTGTATTCACAGTTAACTGCTAGTATGCAAGTCTCGACAGATCTTACGCATTTGCTCTCTACGAGTCCCCGGGTTTATTTAATAAATATATAATAATATCCGAATCATCATGTTTGAATGTTTGAAAATGGTTTCTATGAAATATTATTGTCATCTCATCTGACTTACTGAGGTACCTTACAACGTTTTGAAAATATGTTTGTACGTATAATGTTCCCAATTTTTTTTTATTTCAAATGGGGCGTGGTAACGCAGTCGGCAGCGTCTTGGGGCCGCTTCCGACTGGTATTATTATGGATCAGTTGAGCTATTTCCAGACTGTTTGTAACTGCAATTAGCTTAATTGTTTCAATTGTAAATACTATTTTTATTTACTGTAATTATCAATGAGTTTTATTCATATTTAACAGTCCTTATCAAAAAATGCATAAAATATATCTATGTAGGTACATTAATATATATTTTGAGTTCCTACCACTACATACTTCTTAAGTTCATTCTAATTCCTAAAGAGGTTTTATAAAGCTCCTCTTCAATGTTCAAATTTGCAATGCATGTTGCACGTATTCGGTTGCCAGCTAACTGCCATAAATTCAAAGCTTTTTAAACCTACTTGGGAAATCTTGGGAATTTATCTTTAAGTGGGTAAACTCGTCGCAACGTTTGTCTGATTCACAAAGTTTCTGTTCACTGAAGTATTTCTAAGAGTCCCATCTTATAAATCATCATCAACCTATATCAGTCCACAGCTGGACACAGGCCTCCTCTAATGAGTGTCATAGCGCCCTATCTTCAGCTTGCCGCATCTAGCCTACAGTATTTCACAGAACAAAGGCCACCTGGCCAGAGAACGTCCTACACTACGTTTTGCAGATCATGGTCTTTACTGTAGAACATATATCTAATAAATAAATTATTGTTATCGTAAAAAGCATTCATTAAGATTTTGAAGAAAAAAATACCAGGGGGACTGAGCGGCTGAAAACAAATTCAACCCACAATGTTGAACAGACGGACAACATGTAATTAGATATAAGGGTTCGTGCTATTGACGACGGAACCCTAAATAGCGGGTGGGTGTGATGGAGTTTGCTATCTAAATATTCATCATCATTACGATAGATTGCAACGATACTACGGGTGGCCAGGTTTGACAACAATTTTTGCCTTAGTACTTAGTAAATTACACTACAATAATAATAATATGTTTCTGTAAAAGTACTTTCAGACAATCCATGTGTTTGCCTAAATTATTAACGTAGTATGCAATATAATTAAGCAAAAACAACAAAACAATAAAAATCATGCTCATAAAAATCTAATAAATTCATTAATTAATTTCATGTTTTTTTTAAATTAATAAATAATAATCTTTACAACGAAAATTACAAGCAAGCAATTATTGTTATTTTAAAAAGCATTATTTCATGTTCTCCATAACAATATTCGCTATTCTCTCCTTATTTTGTTTCGTTTCTATGTTATCATATTTATATTTTTTATTAGAAAGTTTTGTATTTTTTTTCTGTTTTTTGTCTATCAGTGCACTACCTACCCGATTCTTCTTATACTTTGACGTCACTATGAGGTTGCCTGGGAGAAATCACTCTCAGCCGATAAGGCTGCCTTTTTTACTACGTTTCTTTTTAATTAGATATGTATAAGATTATTTTTAAACTTTATAACTTTTACTTTATTTTAGTACAATAAAGTGTTCATTTATAGATTCATTCATTCATTCTAATAAGTCACCAGAAGGCAAAGTACCAAGAAACCTTGCAGCATGTTACCCACTGAATGGGAATGCTAATTCGATGACGAAATAGAAGCCAGTAAATATTCCGATCACGTGTGGAATAACAATAATTCATTTATTACTTGCTCACTGAAGTGAGCGACTAAAAACTCATGGTAGAAGGTACTGAAACCTTCTACCATGAGTTATTGACATTACAATCGCCTGACTTTAATATAGTAGTTACGTAAATACGCAGATAGCTTTTTACGCGCATTTTTAGTACCCAACTATCCGCAAGAGGCGCTGTTCAAGTTTTCATACATTTTTTAACTACAGTCGCTAGCTAGATCTAAAACTCATGAAAACGAAGCTACGCCTTTGTAATAACAGCCACATCACTAATGTTAGAGTTTGTAGATAGACGAAACGTTAGCACCGGTTGATTTTAACTTATGTATACACTAATATCTACCCGCGGCTTCACACGCGATGTTTCTATGGAACGTTTCAAAGCCAATTCTTTCCCATGGGTACTGATTTATGCATTGTAGTGTATGTTTTATTTCCGGGCTAGAACTACGAATGTTCAAAATATTAGCCCGATCTTTTCAGTAGTTTTTGCGTGATAGGCCGTTTGTCCACCGCTGCCGTCACCGGGACGTCAACGAGAAAGAGATGACGGCGCCGAAGTCATAAGAATAGACGTTATTATTTATTCTTATGCCGAAGTACTGATACATAGACTAATATAGCCGCGTGTCCACTGCAAGTCCATCACGTCATCTTAAACTCAGCCCCAAATAATCTCGTTCTCGTTGACGGTCCAGTGACGGCGGCGGTGGACAAACGGCCATAGAAAAACACATCCATCCATCCATATAAATTTTTGTGTTTATAATGTATTACTAATGAGTAAATGTTTATTATGCTATGGCGCTCATTGGGAGAGGCCTACGTCCAGCAGTGGACTAATATAGGTTGATGATGATGATGAAATGTGTATTATTATTATATTATGATAGTCATAGCACCTTGTCTTATTTATAGTAAGTATATATAGTTTTTTCTTATTATTTTCCGATGTCCTGTCGAATAAAACTTTTTCATTTCACTTCTTAAAAGTCTCGAAATATCTTTAGCTATTCACAAAAATAGAGATTTCTTACAGGTCAGTATTTTGTCGTCGGTACACTTGTTTTATTCAAATTTAAAAACATTTTGGGTCACAATTTCCTAGAAACTTATTTCTTGAAATCCACTGCATGCTGCATATCGGTAAATAATGTCACCTTGGGACATATTTCTGAGAATGGCACGTGCGCGGAACTGCCCTAGTCTAGAAATATTTCCCGTCTGAATTGTATATTGCAGGTTTATGCAAAAATCTCAGAAACCTTGAAAACTTAGACTTTTAGAAACTTGTCGTGTTCTCGAGAGTTCTGAATAGATGTAGTTCTAGCCTTCAAATAACACATAGGCTGTACTTTTCACCCTATAAACTAGTTTCCATAGGAAAGATATTTCTTTCCTAAGGGAAATATTTGTATAAAATATCTGAAATATCAGTATGGCCTTGAAACGTTTCCATAGAAAGAAAGCGTACGAAGCCGCAGGCATGCACACATAAACACAAAAGTCGCTTAATACGGGCTATTTACCATGATTTGATTTGCTTTGAGTTTTCCGATATTTCGGCACAGTTTTATACGCCAAGATCTCGAAAGAACTGATTCTATCGTCTTGTGTTAAATGACTTTTGTGCTTTAAAGTTTTATCACAAAATCAAAATCAGTAACATATTGTGGAAGTTTCCGTTGCCAGACATACCCTCTGAAATATTTTCTACCAGCTCATGTTACACGGACTCTTAAAAGACCGGTGTCCTTCTCAGCAGCCGTTAAACATGCACATTACATTAAACATACTTTGAAATAGGTATCAGTGCTATCTCTTACAGCAATAGTTTATTTAGAATATCCTTTGTGTATTGAATTAAGATTATTTGTTAAAGCCTTATTTTGTATGGTAAAGCAAGACCTAGGATAAGTATATTTTGATAATTAATTAAATCATGATTGATATATCTTTTTAGCATTTAGAGTATATTTTAAAGAAATAATCAAATTTCAATTCAGGCTCAAAATATACTGTTACAAAATATACAAATAAGTTAAATAGTTGTTTGAGGTACTCCATCATAAATTTAACTTATTTGTATTCATTCGGATATTATAAAATACATTAGTTACATGTTTAAAAAACTATAACACAACTGAAATGAGAATTCACAGCCGCAGTCAATAAAAGACTCATTTTTAAGTTTTATAAAAAACTACTGGTCCAAACTTGATCAAATTTATACCCACATGAAAAGCACCAGCTTTTAAATAAAAAGAATCATCAAAATCATTTCCACAAGAATAAAGTTCTAATGTATAAAATATGAAACAAAAAACAAACATCGTCAAAGGAGCTCTAAGAAAAAAGTTTTGATGTACACGAACATACATTCTAATATAAAAAAAATTAAGTTCGAATTAAGAACCTCCTTTATTCGAAGTATGTTGAAAATCACTTCATATCCTCGCTGAGATACGACAAACTTATCTAACACAAGATCTCCCAAGACAGTGACGTCATTAATTTAACGATGTGTGTAAATCTGAAGACATTGAAGTAGAATTAAGTACTTTAGTGCTTGTTGTATTTAGGTTTAAGTTCTTATGTGGCTGTAAAACTCGGTGTTATAATCTTCTAATCTGTTCTGCAAAGTCTTGGGTAATCGAGACAAATCTATTGCGTTTACCGTCATGTTTTGAACGTTAAGAAAATTGTGATCTTGATTTATTATAAGGATTAGGGTTAATTTTAAATGAAATTTTGTTTTCATCTTATGTGACTTAGGTTGTTTTAACATGACAAAAGATTGAAGCCAAAAGAAAATCAATTATCACTTTATTTCTCAAATTATTTTGATAACTAGTTATGTACCTATAGTTTAAAATTTGATTTGTCTACTTAAGTGCTTATTTTGTAAGCCTAAAGAAATAAAGATATTGATTTACTGATTTACATTGTATAAAAAAATATACTTATTAAGAATAAGTTGAAATTGGGTTGGGCAATACAACGTCTTGGGGACGCATTCGATTAGTATTGATATGCATCAGTTGAGCTACCTCTAGATTGTTTATAACAGTCTGTAGCTACCTAAACTGTTTATTAAAAAAAAATTTAATGGCTACTAGATAGACAGATAAAACTTTATTATACCACACAAAGACAGGAATCACCAAGAACATAAGATGTATAAAGGGCAGCCTGGTCGCTATAAGCGATCTCATCGAGGCAAAAAATAAAAGAATAAAATTGCGATACATATATTGTAATATAAATGAATCAGTATAATAAATAATGTGCCTTGTTACAACAAACTACAACTAGTAAGAGAAGATTGAATATAAATTTTAATTTATTTATTTTTCGTGATTGTAATAATAATTGTCTATGTTAATAAAGGAACAAAACAGATGAAACAATGTTTATCATTCCTTATTTACAAAATGCCATATCAATCATTTTTGGCTCAATCGGTGCCAATCGCTTGATAGCAATGGATCGATTGATTTCAAGTACCTTTCAAGGATGGTTGATTCACTGTGTCACCAAATGCTAAAAGGATTTAGCATTGCATGCATTAGCTGGTTGCTAATGTCCCATGGTACTTATGGGTTACAATAGAACATCAACATCATCGGCAACCTATATTAGTCCACTGCTGGCTTTGGACTTCCTTAATAGAACATATTGTTCCTAAAATTATCAGCTAGCCAATTTACAAATTTACCATGATCATAATTTATGAAAAAATATAATTAAATAAAGAAATTCAGGAAAATCACAATATACTTTAATTTAATAATTTTAATAATCTCTTGCGACATTTCTTCAATGGGAAAATAAATTGTTTAAAATTTGACATAAACCAGGGTTTTTATATAAATAGATGAATAAAAAAACGTGTTTCGTAATTTTTAAGAAACCCCTAACGTATAATATAACAAGTAGAAGAGTCAGTCCTTTGACTCCAATTTTACCTGACTTCAAAAATCTTCACTTTGAGTAATATACCATTATACGTCATAAACAGAACTCCGTTTGTGCAGAATATGGCTGTATGTAGGCGTTTCAAGTGTCTCGGTGCTCAGCATTTTGTACAAATGAAACTGGCAGCTAAATATTCTGAAGATTTATCTCAATAACAGTCTATAAGGAACAAGGACATAGAATTGTAGGCGTCTCGTCGTGCGTCATAAACCATACACTATTGGATTGTTATGCAAAAATTCTCAGTAAATTCTGTTTTATGATGAGACGCTTTTGAATTCCCTTAATAAAAATATCACGTTGATGGGTACTACAAATATGGTGGACAAAACGGCTTGTCTATTCAAAAATATTAATGTGTAGAACTTCAGAAAAAATAAAAATGATTTAGTCATAACCGTGTTGCAATCGATATTTCCTAGATATAAAAGTATGTGGTAAGTACTAGTTTCTAAGTACCATAGGTCATTATGTCAAACAAAATGGGCCTTTTATATGAAGGATTTAATGTTGGGTAATTAAATATTAGAAACACAAAAACTAGACTTAGCCACAAACTGTCGTTCCGTCAATACTTTCTAAATTTAAGTCTGTAAGTACTTATCATAATTCAGAAAAGGTTTGTAAGTTTGTACCTACTTATTTTATAAGCTAATTAACCAAGTATTACATTTAAAACTTACTTTCTATAGGTCCGTGCGATGATTTACACCAGTAGACTCGAGTAATAAACAGTTTAAAGTTCAAAACAAATTATCAATTTTCCCAAGTCATTAGAATCACCAAAAGAAATCACAAAACAGTATCGCACATTCTTTCGCAAACTTTTCAAAAGTTCGAATAAGGAACGCTGCGTCGCTCCTTGAATTTTTGTTTTGTTTTATAAGGTACTCGTAACTATGCAGTTCAATTATCATTCATCCAAGGAGGTTGAAAGTGATAAGTTTATCGTATTTTCGACAAGGAGAGCGTCGTTCTTACGCGTCGTTCGTACGCGTCGGGCGAGGGCTGAATTCGTACTGAACTTTCCACCGTCCACACAGCAGCCTACGCTGTTTTTCAAAATCTGCGCTGTAAAGTTGTGTACATAAAACAGAGTCTGCGACTCCCTGGGTATTTAAAAACTTACGAGATTTTATTTTTTTATTGTATGCTACATGAAGGAAAGTAAATACGAATGTAGGATAATGGTTAATGTTGAAATTATTGCTACTATTTTTGTAATAGCTTTTACTCTCCCTCTCTTCTTGGCAGTACATCTAATTACTTAAATCTACAGCTTTCCTACTTAATGACTTACTACTCTGAAAACTAAATTACCTAATGTATATGCATATTTTTTGACTTAATTCACATCGAGTGGTATTTACTATAGATACGGTTTTTACGATTTGTCTTATAAAACAGGAGGTTACGTTGAAAAGCGGAATATGGAGTTGACGAATGACAGACGTACGAAACGTAAGACGAGTGATCTATTTTTTCGATGTTAGAATGAAAAAGTTTTGGGAATTATATGTACATCCAAAATGATAGGTGTCACGTGATGATGACGATGACGTGTAGAATGAATTCATGATCTTAAAATGTAAGTAATTTTTTTTATGTACTTATTTTATTTTAATTTTTTAAATAGCTAACTACTTAATAAGTGACCTGTAACACATAATGTTATTACGAAATGAACTATGAACTAGGTATTGGTGACGCTTCCAAATGTCATGATGACAGGCTACATGTCAGGACTCGCACATCTGTCAAATCAACAAAGTATGTTAGCATCTGTAAAAAGATCCTCTACTGAAGCATTTTAATCAGGCTGATCCTATTGACGCTGCAGACGAGAGATTCAATTATGTAAAAGGTGGCTTCGAGGTGGCAATTGAGAAGTGGGATCAAAGCTGTAATAGGATTAAGAAAATTCAATGAAATGGATAGAATTGCGTTGGAAAGTCTGTTTTGTAGGAATACTTATAATTAATTAATGAATGATTATAGCTCTATTTTAATGTAAGAACTTGACGTTTGTGGCTTTTTACTGTCTTGATCTCCATTGAAAACCAGCGCTGGGTACATACATCAGTGTTTACCCAGCACAACGCTGAGTGGAGGCCTATATTTTCTTTGGACTCATCTACGCCCATAATAAAGAATGTACATAGTATTTAACTCGGTAGTAGACTATGTTTGTGTCAAATAAAAATATTTTATTTATTCTTTCTGTAAATTGCATCGTCGAAACATGTTAGAACATAATTTAATAATAGAGTGACATAATCGGCAATGATATAATTACATTATAGAGTAAATGAACAAAAAATTAAATCCTTTGTGATTACTTTACCTTGTAGGAGTTTTTATTCTGGTTCAATACCAGAATATCATTCAATTCCTTATAAGTTCTTGATTGATTGATATTCTGGTATCTAGAGCGGGTTAACTAGCTAGTTTCTGGTATTCTTCCGAGGTTCGTTGTTACCCTTTCCTATCCAGGCTTCTGGGTCTTTTCTATGTACTTATAGTAAAAATATGTATCTATGTAGTATATTGCATTGAGTATATCAGTCATCTAGTACCCATAACACAAGCTCTGCTTAGCTTGAGGCCAGATGATGTTGTGTGGATTATCCAGCATTGTTTATTAATTATTCATAATGGATTTAGGTAAGTGATAGTTTTATCACATTTGTCTTATCTGACGACGACATGAGAGTGGCATTTACAGTGTATAGCTATTTTAACTTAATCTATGATTTTTTTTAAAAATCGTTATAAATTCCAATAAGGTATTTTAGTTCAAAGGTATTCTTAAAAACTCAGTCTTTTGTATAAAGTTCTTCTCTGTTAAACACGGCGACTTCCCATACAAGATACTAAAACTTTATTAATTTTCATGAATATTACGTAAATCTCCAAGGCTTTTCCGGGATTTAAAGATTGCTTTCCACTTCAAACGAAGCAGACTCAGTATAGAGTTAACCTTTACCAAATACCAGGCAACACAGTTTTAGGTAGGTACTTAATAATTTACAATAACCCTTATTACATTACGTTAAACTTATGTTCAAAACTACATCCTGGTTACATAAATGTAAAACAAGCGTAAAAAGTTGCCAAATAAATAGATTGACGTTTAGATAGGAATAGAAAAATTACAATTATTATTTACAATTGAAACCATTGAGCTAACTGCAGACGGTTGCAAACAGTCTAAAGGTAGCTCCATTGATCCATGTAAATACGTTTAGATTCATAATAATTGCATTTTAATGCTAAGGTATTAACTAACAAAGAAATTACAATCACGTTTTAGAAACCAATTAAAACTAGATACTTGTAGACATTTGTCTACAATTGAGTTATCTGCTGACAATCTAGAGTTAGCTCAACCTACCCTTATCACTACTGGCTACATTTCACCATTATTTATTTGTTTATTTATTTTATTTTGCTTTAAATAACACTTAATATACCTATAGCAATGCTGATCTCACCAAATACTCCCCAGCTACGTATAAGTTATAGACACAAACAAAGAATAAATACATATCGGATGCCACAGTGGAGGCCATTCCTACAAAAACAGTAACATCTCATCTGTAATTATCAGCATTTGTTTCGCAGCGAGTAATGAGCAATCTGTAGACAAATCGTGTTGTTTGACGTAGGACTGCATGCGTAATGGCGAAAACAAGGATACGGGGTTGCCAGCTTTATGGGCTAGCGTTTGAAAGAACCAGGCACCTATTTTACATTTACTGCAGTCATATAATCAGATCTTATTGTGAGTTTAATTTTGGTCACAATATGTGGCTATTTAGGTAGTAATCTATTAGTCAACTTTTTATGATCCCTTCAGAGTCTTAAGCGTAAAAAGGTAACAGACTAAATTACATTTGGATTTATAGTACTTAGAAGGTCGAATATTTAAAGTTCGTAATAAATCGTTTATAAGGGCTCCCTCGGTGCTTATAACCAGATAAGAACAAGGTACAGTATTAGTTATAGCTCCTTGGTATTTAAAATTAAAACATGTCGGTGGGAACGTGAAAAATCTAGAAATTTGTATGAGAAAATAGTTAATATTGATTATAACTAAACCAATTTAATGAATACATGAATAAACAAGTTTATGAAAAAGAAACTAATAAAGGTACCAAGTTTAGTAACAATGAACATTACGATCAAAAGAAAAGTATTCAATTAAATACATTTAAAATTAAAACTAATATAAACAAAACAACACAAACAACCAAACAAATATTCAAAGAACCTGCTAACTGCAGACGGTTGAAACAGTCTACTCTATAGGTAGCTCAACTGATCCATATCAATACGAGTCGGAAGCATCCTCAAGACACTGGCTGTATATTACCACGCTGTATGGCAACTCTGATACGCTGAGCCAGATACTCACCAGCTCTCGGGTCATGCGCCGCATCAACCAGACGCTCAGATATTTTTTTTAAAACCCGGAGAGCCTCGATAACTAACAAAACAGCTAACTTAACATACATAATTATGTAAACATTACTAAGTATTGGACTATAACTATGCTATATTTTCCATTCAAATAATGGTTATTTTAGCCATCAGGAAAGTTGGCAACACACAAAGAAAGTAAAACTTGTATCGAGTATCACCTCGAGGCTTCCATGTAGTCCTTGATTAATATGTAGTCTTGAACCCTGATATGCTGGGAATTATGCCATCTGTACCTACTGACATCTATATTTCCAAGAATATTTCCATTTATTGGGTATTCCTTGTGCCTAATCAACAAAATATTCTAGACTTATGTCGATTGAATAATTTCTAGTAAATAATTTTGTCCACCGAGGCCTTCTTTTATTTATTTTTTCTTATACTAGTTTACGGCTCGCGGCTACGATGTATCCTTCAATCCAATAGAACTACAAATATGTGTAAGTTTTAAGCAAATTGGGCCACTGGTTAAGGAGTTACAAAAAACATTCATCTCATATGGGGCAATTCCTTAAATCCCTTCTTATTGGGTGTCTGTATAGGAAAAGGAACGTATCCAAATTTCAGCTTTCTAGCTTCAGTTGATTGAGCTAATCGTTTTCTCCTAAAAATCACTTGTTAGTATTACTAGCTACTCGCCCCGGCTTTTTACGGGTGTACTATACATAATATAAACCTTTCTTAATAAAATTCCCAATGATTCATTCTATATTTAAAAATACATTGCATAGTTTTATAGATCTAAGCATACATAGGGACGGACAGATAGAAAAACAGACAGAAAGCGACTTTGTTTTATATAAAGATTTTAGTATGACTACGTTCCGTAACATCTTTGGTTTTATACAAAGATTCTAGTACGTTAGTATGACTACGATCCGTAACATTTTGTTTTATATAAAGATTTTAGTATGACTACGTTCCGTTACATCTTTGGTTTTATACAAAGATTCTAGTACGTAAGTATGACTACGATCCGTAAAATCTTTGATTTAAACAAATATTTTAGTTTGACTACGTTCCGTTACATCTTTGTTTTATACAAAGATTTTAGTATGACTACGTTCCGGAACATCTTTGTTTTATACAAAGATTCTAGTATGACTCCGTTCCGTATGTAGTGAAGATTATTCATCCGAAAATGACACCCGCTATGTGTGTATAGCCCTCGCTTAAGATTAACTCTCTTAAAGGCGCTTCGGCCCCACACATTTCTCCCATGGGACCGGACCACTAAATGGCCCGATATTATGGAAAATAATGATTACGAAAAGTTAGATTCATAATTATCTCCCGCAGCTACACACGCGTTATTTCGATGGAAACGTTTCAAGGCAGTTTCTATCCCATGGGAACTGATTTATGGGATGAAAAGATGTAAACTATGTTAAATTTCAATATTAAAAAAAAAAACAAAAAAAAAATGCTGGACAATCCACACAGAACCATCTAACCCCAAAGTAAGCTCAAAGCTTGTGTTATGGGTACTAGGTAACTGATATATTTAATACATTATATACACGGATAGATATTTTTTTACTATACATATTAAACACCCAGACCAACGAAACAAATTTCTGCAGATCGTGCACAAATTTGTTCCGAGGCGGGAATCGAACCCGCAACCTCCTGCGCCGCAGGCAGACCTTCACCCACCGCGCCACATCGGTCGTCAAATTAAACTTTTAACGGATCGGCCGTTCAGTATTTTTTTGCGTGAAAGAGTTCCAAACATCCGTACATACAAACTTTCGTTTGCGTTTATAATATTAAGTGAGGATAAGATTGAATAGTATGTTTGTTGATTTGTAGATATATTAGTAGTCAGGCCGTGGATTTCATAACACCCGATCTTTGGGGCGTCATCAATCACCAACCCTTCTGCCAAGCGTGTTGATTATGGCGTAACCCCGTTACTTAGCTCATATTATTATAATACTAGCAGCGCCTCGCGGTTTCACCCGCGGTAATTTCCGTTCCCGTGGGAATTCCGAAATACACCTATGTGTTATTTCGGACTATAATCTATCTCTGTGCCAAATTTCATCCAGATCCGTTCTGTAGTTTTTGCGTGAAAGAGTAACAAACATCCATGCTTCTATCCATCCTTACAAACTTTCGAGTTAATAATATTAATCATATTATTATATTATTCTCAGTTTGGAAGAGGTAGGATTAACTATTTACTACGTACCATGTGCTTATGATGTAAGTTCTAGGAATAACACGTGTGAAGCCAAGTAGAGAAACTTGTATGGATGAACTTGATTACTTTTCCCCCGTACTCCTACGCACGCCTCTATTTGGTAAGTCCAAGGCTAACGTAGTGTAGAACGCCACGGCTACGTGGGATGATGAACTGCGAAAGACTGCAGGCAGATGCTGGATGCTGCAAGCTGAAGACAGGGCGCTATAGCGCTCGTTAGGGGAGGCCAGCTGTGGACTAACATAGGTTGATGATGATGATAATGAATTCCTAAGGCTGGTGCTCACCAAAAGAAAATCGGACAATTAGGCAGCTACGTCAATTCTTGTTGTTCAATCTGTGATTATTGTCATAAAAAACATTCAAACAACTGTTAAATTGTTACCATCTCGTTTTTGAACTCTGGTCTTAATAAGAAAATAAAGTTTGGGTAGCTGGTTAAGAAACTTTTTTACGTGGTTGTCAACTACTTCAACTAGCTGTAAATGAGGACTTTAATGTAACAAGAGAAGCAAAGAAAGTTCTTACTTGATTATTTTATAAATTGAAACTTTTCAATGAATTTTTACTTTCATACTACACTCGAGAGCAATGAATCCGGGTCACTCAAAGAATCCAAAAAATCTCGGAAAGTAAGAATGCTAGGTTAATGCAATAAATTGTATTTAATAGACAATTTAATACTCCTTAAACGAAAGTTAAAAAAATATGAGTCACCATACATTTTATTTACACAAAATTACATAAAGAAAAAAAACTGCTGATCTCTCCTTAAAACAAAAATAGGAAACATGAAATTTTTGAACTTTATGACGATTTTCTTGAATTTCAATACTTCGTATTACCTCCTCGTGCTTCCATTACTGCGTTTACGCGGTTTGCCATGCTGTACACCAAGTTCCTTATACGATTTTGGGGAATATTCTCCCATTCCTCTGTGAGAGCAATTTTGAGCTCAGGAAGCGTGATTGGGGGAGGGTTTCGTTGTTTTACGCATCTCCCTAGCTCGTCCCAAGCATGGTCGATCGGGTTGATATCCGGGCTGCGCGCTGGCCACTCCATACAAGTAATGTTCATCTCTTGAAGGTAGTCATTCACAATCCTACCTGTATGAGGTCGGGCATTGTCATGCATAAATATAGCATCCTCACCCAAATTGACCATAAATGGACCAACGTGTTCGTTGAGGATTTCTTCCACATATCTTACGCTAGTTAAAGAGCCGTTTTCTATGATCACCAGCTCTGTGCGACTTTCAGAGGAAATTCCGGCCCACACAAGTACAGACCCACCACCGTAGGCTACTTTTTCTTCGATGCATGCTTGCTTGAATCTTTCCCCTGGTCTTCTATACACTCTGTGTCTTCCATCGTGCTTGTAGAGCATAAATTTTGATTTGTCGGAGAACATAACTTTCGACCAATCTTCAATACTCTAATTTACGTGGTTCTGGGCATATCTTAGTCTTGAAATACGATGGCCACGCTCCAGTTTAGGGCCGTTTGCAGGTCTAAGGGGTTTTAAGTTAGATTCAGCAAGCCGACGTCTTACTGTCTATGCACTTGGGTTACTTCCTCCGAGGCGTCGAAACTGATTTGTGAGTTCAGTTCCTGTGAGAAAGCGATTTGGAAGCATGGTGTTCACCAAGTATCGGTCTTCTCGTGCTGTGGTACACCTAGTTCTGCCCGTTCCTGGTCTGCGTAGGTTAGAACCAGTTTCTTCGTAACGTCGGAGAACTCTTTGTACTGTTGACAGCGACACACCGACAGTCCTGGCTGTATCGCGCTGACTCCGGCCGGTTTCCACCAATGTAAGTATTCTGGTGCATTCTTCAAGTGTAAGCGACATGATTTCAGCTTGAATAATGAATATTGAGCACTATCAACCTGGTTTATGTACCAACATAAATGACAGATTACAAACAAAAGCAAAAACAAATCCTGTAATTTCGTAGTTCCATCTTCGACAGTGTTCCCTTTTCAAATTTGATTTTTTTATGATATAACTTTACAATAACTAAGAAGTTTTAATACTTTCATTTAAGGAGTATTAAATTGTCTATTAAATACAATTTATTGCATTAACCTAGCATTCTTACTTTCCGAGATTTTTTGGATTCTTTGAGTGACCCGGATTCATTGCTCTCGAGTGTATTATAATACATATATGTGAAAGTCTGTGTGAATGTTTGTTTTAACTTAGCTCCTTCTTAATTTATTTAAATGAAATTCAGGATGTCGATGGTTTAGGATCTAGAATAACACAGGATAAAAAAATTAAAAAAAATCGACCTCTGGGTATTAAATTTCGTAAGAAATTATTATTCCTTGGTTTGATTCACTCAGAACTAGGTGTAAATAAAATACAATTAAAAAAATTAAACACGTATTTTTTACTTTTACAAATTACCCACAGGAACCTACAATCAATTTCTGATATTCGTCAAATAAATTTCCATTCGGGCAAAGCAGCGAGGAACTGCTAGTACTTTAATAAAATGCGAAAACTTATGAAAAGTGAAATTATTTTCTTCAAGATACCGCCAGAACAAATTTTCATTGCTCTGCACAGCACTGGTGGTATAGTTCTAGGTGTGATAAGCTCGTAAAATTTAATACATATAGGTACATATGGATGTACCTAAAATCATATGTATTTATGTAGGAGTAATGTTAACCACATCTATCTATCTATACTTATAATAAAACTGTAACAGGTCCAATTCTGTACATTGAAGATATTTTGAAAATTTTTTTTGGAGGGCACTCTATTATCGATACTCAAGCCAAAACTGTAATTTTTTTCATTCATGTCTGTCTGTCTGTCTGTCTGTCTGTCTGTCTGTCTGTCTGTCTGTCTGTATCGTAAACGCGCATCACGCCGAAACTACTTGATGGATTCAAATGAAACTCAGCATGATTATAGGTCATACTTCGAGGAAGGACATAGGATATTTTTTATCCCGGAATTCAGTAAGGTTCCCATGGGAGAGGGTATGAAAGTAAAATTCCTTTACTGCGCATCACGCCGAAACTGCTGAATGAGTTGGAATGAAACTCGGGACGATTTGAGTTCATACTACAAGGAAGGACATGGGATACTTTTTATCCCGGAATTCGGTAAGGTTCCCCTGGGAGAGAGGGTGAAAGAAAAATTCTTTAACCACGCATCACGACGGAATAGAATGAATTCAAATGGAACTCGGGACTATTGGACATGGGATATATTTTATCCCGGAATTCAGTTTGGTTCAAAAATTCTCACAGCATCTGAACGACGCGCGCGTCGTTCAGATGCTGTGAGAATTATGAAAACCCGTATAGCCCAGGGGAACCAAACTGAATTGAACTGATAAACGCGAAAGTTTGTAAGTATGAATGGATAGATTGATAGATGGATGGATGTTTGTTACTCTTTCACGCAAAAACTGCTGAACGGATCTGGATGAAATTTGGCACAGAGATAGATTGTAAGCTGTAATCACACATAGGCTTTATTTTATCCCGAAAATCCCACGAGAAAGGGAATTACGCTAGTAAAATCGCGAGTACTCCAAATACTAATCATGCGCAGACGAAGTCGCGGGCACCAGCTAGTTAAGAATATATTTTAACCTTAATACTCTTGAAAGCATTTATTCAGATGTAATAAATAATAGTGTAATTTAGATGTTTGTTTTTTCTTAAATAATTAAATTACTTAATCAGCTTCAATGCTCGTTATTTCAAAACATTATAGTGTCACGCAAATACTTTTGGAAAAATTCAGAGGAAAAATACTAAGAAAACTTACGTAAACAATTTTGGCAGCCACAACTTTACGATCACCTAATGCTCTCAAAGCCTTGTAATGTAAAAGGCCCCCTGTTGCTCTTATATGACCAAAGTGTCAGTTTTATAGAATAAGGCCTAATCTTCCGTGCACAGTTTCGTCAATTTACGACGGTTATTAACGGGAGAAACGACGAAACACTAATTAATACCTAGTTATAATATAATTAATCAAGAAAAAAAGTATGACATGGTACTTTTAGTACGGCACAAGGAAACATGAAAGGGATGAAGCAAAAATACGCAAAAAACACGACATGACCAGACACAAAACCTAATTAAAATCTGAACAACTTTTTATCCCTGATATCTTTTTTGCGTCGTTATTCTTATTCAATATAATTATGTAATTAGTTTTCTATGGAAACATTTTCAGGTTATTTTTATCCCATGAAACCAATTTATGGGAAAAAAGGCGCGACTAGACCGAGTTGTAGTCTGCTAGCTGCGCCACGCGGCTTCAGATAAGTACGTGAAAATTGATGATAATAATTTATTCCAATTCCCAATTTTTTTCAGCCCGATCCGAGTAATTTTGACGTGAACAACTAAAAATATTCATCCATCAAAACTATCGAATTCATAATATTAGCGTGATACTAAAGAAGTAAACCTGATAACCAGAATTCTGATATCGTTTCATTCTTATTTCCAGTATTAAATTTAATTTTAAATACTTTATAAGGACTGTAGAGCATTTTTTACTTTACTGTAAACTATTGATAGTACTTACCTCTATATTCTCTCAGTAAATAATTAGATAAGTACAACAAAAATCGTGCTAGATACAAGTGAATGATGCCTTGCCACTAAATACAAGTGAAAACTTTTTAAGAGCATTTTGATTCCCTGTGACAATTACACTACCTACTCGTCTACCTAGAATAAATATCATTTTGTACTTTGTAACCATTTTTTGGAAATAAAATTTAGTATTAATATCATATAATGTACAAAGGACAAAGTGATTTTGTGACCTTTTAGGATACAGACAAAATTCTATCCCTAAGGGTTTGAAAAGAGGGATAAAGATTTAGTGGTGTTTCTTGAATCTTTTTAACCAGGTCCTATTTCTTTGGTACTTATACTAAGAATAGTTAGCATATAAAACTAATAATATGCTTCAGGATATTGCAACAGAAAATTTGGTTAAACTGTTTATTTAATTGTGGCTGCGTATTGCAACTTTTAATGTGAGATGCTAATGACTTGTTTGTTTTAAAATGTACACGTCGTAAATCTATCCTTTCCTACACAGATTTCTAGTTCTATTGCATTAAGAGTGTTTATTATGTTGTTGTAGTACTTATAGTGCGCGAGCAAAGCCGCAGGCAGAAAGCTAGTTTATTATAGTGCTAGTCCAGAACTCACTGCAAAAGCAAACCGGAGGGTAGAAACTAGTTTCAGAAAGGGAGGTTTATTACCATTCTCATCAGGCGACAGTAAAAGCTTATGGACTGTAAGATCTAACGTTTGCAATATTCACTTTTCTAGATAACTTACTACCCTCTTTTCCGGTTTATAGGTAATATATATTCTTTCAGATTTTTGTTATTCTGATGTAATTTTTTTAGATTTTTCATATGTATGTACCGACACTAGCTTACCATCCGTGGCTTCGCATGATCTGAATTCGCCTATTTTCATTTTCAGTTTGTTTAAACCACGGAGTTGGTTTAAACCATAGAAGAAGGAATAATATGGTACTAGAAGTCGCATACTAGCGTGACCTTGCTGTCGCAAAGATGACTAATGTGTCACCAAAGCGCATTTTGATTTTTAGTATTGTGTCGAACGGCGGCGGACGAGAAAGAACGTGTAAAAATGGTGTGTTGCAGCATAACCAACTGTGGAAATGCTTCCACAACTTGCAATTACAAAAATAAGTGGACAAAATTTCATCGGTAAGTCAGTTTTTAAAATATTTTAGCTGTTTTTAAATAAAATTGTCAGAGAGTAATTATTTACTATGAGAATCATAGTTTATTCCGTTTATCGTCATTTTGCACACCATTGCTGTATTAGTTCATCAACATTTGGAGCGATACAAGCGCACGTAGAACGTAATGTAATGTGAAGCTTACGATATCGTCTTGCTCGCATGGTAGGGCCGCTCGTCATGGTCGTAAGCTAGAGATGTGTGCTTTTTTCAATGTATTCGTAAGTTCACAGACAACCGTTTGTGCCAGTGAGCACCAATCACGGTGCATTATTCTTTGGGTGGCGCTGTTTATGTGTGCGTGCCTCTGCGTTTGAATAAACGCGTATGTAGTAGTGACAGCATGGATGGGAGGCCAGGGTGGCGACAAGCGTTTTGCACGTAATCCGGGTGCTATGACATTTCTAGTAACATATTATTCCCAATTCTGTGGTTTTGCACGTAATCCGGGTGCTATAACATTTCTAGTACCATATTATTCCAAATTCTGCGGTTTAAACCGACTTGAAGAATAGACATGTACGACATTTACGCCAGACTTCATCTTGATCTGTTCTGTTTAACAAGTACCATACTGGTACTTATGCCAAAGTTCATTTTGATCTGTTCAATATTTCTAAAGATCTTAGGCATAACAAATCTAATCTGTATCTATAACATTCATCTTAGGAGCATTTAAAATTAATGTTCAACGAAACCCTAATTGTACTTTTTCTATTTTCACTTGTTATGATCGATTTTTCCTAGTTTTAATGACGTTGTTATACCGATATCCCGTCTTGACCTAAATGACCCTTCTATTAACGATCACCATTAGAGGTTTGAGAGTAGTTTCATATCTATGGACCTATATTCAACAAAACCGATATTTTTTCTGCTAGTAGGTACTTTTCTTGTGTTTTGTATATCGCGCAGCATTGGTCAGTTGTTTGCCAGCTCCGCTGATTTGTTTGTTTCGTCTTGTAAGAATATTTCTTATCGGTGTGTATTAGGTCACGAAGGTCAGGGCAGATTTACAGCAGTTTGGATATGTCAGACAGGAAAATGAACATCGCGTGCGGCTATCGAACATCCTAACGAACAAGTAAAATAATATAAATAACAATAAATTGAAAACCTTAAGGAAACCCGAATTGGTTAACAATGTTTAAATTTTTTGTCTGTTTGTAGTACTCTATACGAGAGTTGTAAATGAGGTTCAAAGGTTTTTAACTAAGTACACTACTGCAGTAGTGAACCGTCTGAATTTCATGAAAAGTGCAAAGTGGAAAGGACAAACTATCACTGCATAGTATAAAACAAAGTCGCTTTTTCTGTCCCTATTTCCCTATGTCCTTTTGACTGCTTAAATCTTTAAAACTACGCAACGGATTTTGATGCGGTTTTTTTTAATAGATAGAGTAATTCAAGAGGAAAGTTTTTACGTATAATAAAACCGTGTGAAGCCGGGGCGGATCGCTAGTCGCACTAGAAATTGTTTTATCTGCCTCTTGACTGTCTACTACTATAATTTGTGGTTCCAAGTCACGTAACATCTCGTGCGTGAGCCACTACTTGTAAATCAATATGAATCCATTGATTATCTATACTTATAATAAAACTGTAACAGGTCCAATTCTGTACATTGAAGATATTTTGAAAATTTTTTTTGGAGGGCACTCTATTATTGATACTCAAGCCAAAACTGTATTTTTTTTTATTCATGTCTGTCTGTCTGTCTGTCTGTATCGTAAACGCGCATCACGCCGAAACTACTTGATGGATTGAAATGAAACTCGGCATGATTATAGGTCATACTACGAGGAAGGACGTAGGATACTTTTTATCCCGGAATTCAGTAAGGTTCTCATGGGAGAGGGTATGAAAGTAAAAATCCTTTACCGCGCATCACGCCGAAACTGCTGAATGAGTTGGAATGAAACTCGGGACGATTTGAGTTCCTACTACAAGGAAGGACATGGGATACTTTTTATCCCGGAATTCGGTAAGGTTCCCCTGGGAGAGAGGGTGAAAGAAAAATTCTTTAACCACGCATCACGACGGAAGTGAATGAATTCGAATGGAACTCGGGACGATTGGACATGGGATACATTTTATCCCGTAATTCAGTTTGGTTCCCCTGGGCTATACGGGTTTTCAAAAATTTCTCACAGCATCTGAACGACGCGTGTGTACGCGTCGTTCAGATGCTGTGAGAAATTTTTAATTGAACTGATAAACGCGTAAGTTTGTAAGTATGAATGGATAGATGGATGGATAGATTGATAGATGGATGGATGTTTGTTACTCTTTCACGCAAAAACTGCTGAACGGATCTGGATGAAATGTGGCACAGAGATAGATTATAAGCTGGAATAACACATAGGCTTTATTTTATCCCGAAAATCCCACGAGAAAGGGACTTACGCAAGTAAAATAGCGAGTACTCGAAATACTAATCATGCGCAGACGAAGTCGCGGGCACCAGCTAGTAGTGAATATTTGTCATCATCTTACTGAATAAGGCTGTCTAAGGAAAGTTACTGTGTTCAGTTGTAATTTTTCATCGATTTTTCCAATTCTTTTTCTCGATTCTGGACTGATTTTAATGATTCTATAGCTGTAGTAGGTATAGAAAATATCCCGAAAATATCTGAGAACAGGGGGGATTAGTCTTTGTCCTGCAAAACTCAAATATAAGATATTTTTTTTACTCTTTACCTAAGCCTAAGCCCTTGGATAAATTTAGTTTTTCTGTACTTACCTAAAAGTACCTTGTTGTATAACCACTGAAGAATTAATAAAAAGGGTAGGCGTCACCGACAGAAGTGACGCACCTGTGCTGTGTGTGGATTATCCATTATTTCATTTTACTTTTGTCCACTTTGGTGGGCGCATTCAGGATTATAATAAGTAAGTAAGAAAAATATTTATTCGTCTGAATACTTAAAAACGAAAAAAATCATATTTCATACAGCATTAGCCCCAATTTCTCTTGATGGCTCTAAAACTTCTTGCTTGCTTGATTGCGTCGTTTCCTACATTTAATTTTGACTGTATGTATGTGAGTTTATATTATGCCTACCTAGAACAGCGAATGTAAGAGAGTTATTTAGAGTTAGAAAAGACAAATTGACATCAAAAAGCTCACACATTGTGTAAATTATTGGAGTTGAAGGAATTAATTTCAAATATTTTACTCCTTCGATGACGACGCGATGTAATTTTTTCTGATACCTATAAGATACTAGTCAAAAATGGATGTGTTTTTTCTACGATAAAATATTCTCCTTTTTACTGTTGTGAATTGGCACTATCATTCTGCCTTGACCAGATCTCATCTCCAAAACATCATCACCAAAAACGGGAGTTTCCGAAAGAGTCCTTAATCCATCCCCTGCTTTTAACACATTGGATGTGACGGTCCTCATTATGCACGAGTGATCGCGGATTTATTCCAGTTTTACGTCGGATTTACGTCTACACCATGAACGAAAGAAATAATACATCTATTCAGAATTGACATCATTCTGGCATTGACGTTTTTGACCTCGCGACAACGACATTCTGACAAATGTGTCAAAAGACGTCCGTTATTAAAAAGATATTCAAGAAGTTGACTTTTCAATAATTAGAATAGAATAGAAATAGAATAGAATAGAAAACATTTATTACGACACATACATAGAGAGATTAGAAAAACTAACAATGAATAAGGAGGTCTACAATTAAATTAACACAAATGATACACATAAAATCGAGTTTCGCCTCTATGACTCTGTGCCGAAATAGGTGTTGGCTCAGCATGTGCTGAGACCCGCTCAGCGCTGTTTTTCAGCTAAAAACCTTTCCTGTTGACGTTACGGACGCAAAGTCGATGACAAGCTTTTTAAGCATAACTTATTATAGAGGTATATACATATTATTTTGTCATTTATATAACTAATACCTACTATTTGCATGAAGTCAATAAATATTCTTCAAAGATAGGTAAGTAAGTCTCAAAATATATAGGTGTATAAATAAATTATTGGTAATGTAATGTAATTCATAATTATTAACATAATTTACATAGAGATATAATATACGCAATAGGTGTAAGTAATTTGATTAAAAACTATTGCGTAGACGCCCCGCGCGGGAGCGGCTGCGAATTTCTGAGTTTCTTCGCCTGACAAGGTACCTAACAATTTGCCAACTTGCGCGTCCGTATAGGGTTGTGCACAACAACTTATAATAATAGTTGGTGAATTACAGTCAAGAAATAAAAACATGTATATAACAGTTATCAAAACGAGTCTAAAGACATACAATGCAAATTTAAGGTGAGTCAGTGATGTTCATAAAATATAAAGTTGTGCGTAAGTAGATAGGTTAGCTACCTAGGTTGCCAACCTGCCTATAAATATCCAGCTCAGTAGCATTATTATATTTAAATGAGCTTTTGAAGCCCAGAGAAGGAAGAATTATATGAGTTACCTAGATAATGGAGCTATTGATATTGATGTTGCCAAGTTTTCTCTATTCTTCAACAAGAAACGCTTTGAGTTTTTTTCTGAAATTGAAATTATTTTTAAGGTCTCTGATTGGTGGTGGTATGTTATTCCAACACTTAGTGGCGGCGTATCGGAAACTACCACGAAAAGCTGCGGATCTATGCTGAGGGGTTTCAAGTTGTTTTGAACACTTCTACTATAGCGCTTGCACGCGAGCCAGGTTAACTTTTCGTACAGGTACTTTGGCTTGTGCTGGTTTATGACGCCGAAAAGAAGACATGCCAGATGAAGCTTCCGTCTTGACTTCATTTTAAGAATGTAGTGCTTATTTAGATAGGACGTCAAATGGCTTCGCGGAGGGACGCTGAAACAAAACCTAGCACAAGCGTTTTGTACCCGTTGAATCAGACGCTGTGTGCGTGCCAGCAGCATTGGGCCATATACAGTATCAGCGTAATTTAGTTTTGACATCACAAGTGATTCTACCAACTGTATTCTTAGATCTTCACTGAGACAGGTTCAAATTTTATATAGAATTTTCAATCTGTAAAAACAGTTCTGCACACAGTCGGCTATATGTTTTTCAAAGTGCAGTCTCGAGTCCATACACAAACCCAGATTTCGCGCTTCGTCTACCCGCTCAATGGGATTGTTCAACAGCTTGACGTCTAGGGCAGATAGGCTAGCCAAATTGCTTAATTTATATCTACTACCGAGAAACATGAATTTTGATTTTAACGGGTTGAGGACTAGATTATTTTTTTCTGCCCACTCTGCTATTCGATGGAGGTCTTCGTTTAAGTCTATTACGGCTAAATTTGCTAAGTAAAATTCAAACCTCATTCAATCCACATGGGTTAAATCATTAGTATTAATCTATTCACAATCCAATAATTGGATTGTGAATAGATCTGTGTACTACTTTTTCATGAACACAACAAATATTATTATTTCATATCCCTTCATCTCTCTCGAAATCAGGGGTAAAAAATGCACACGAAATAATATCACACGACCCCCACCGCGCGGTCTTCAAAATTGCGGCTCGCTTCAGAGAAATGCTCATAAAAAAATAACTAGGCCTCTTATCTAAGTCTTGTAAACGGTTTTAGCTTCCTAAATAATTTATCTTTATGTGTTTATTACTTTTGTAAGCTTTTATTTAGTAACAATAACACAAAAATATAATAAATGCGCGACTTTTTCAGAACCATATTTTGGCAACAAAACAAATCATATTTACATGGAAATTTAAAAGAATAGCATGAAGACAATCTATAAATAATATATCAATGATAAACAAGAGCTGTGCTATGAAAAAATACTGAAAATTTTCGAAATGAAAATAACCACTTCCTGTTCACGTGCTGTAGTCATGTGCTTTTACAATTTTATCGATATTTTTTGTTTCGATGCAAGTTTGAAAAATAAACAAAAGAATCATATTTTATAACAGTATTTCATTTTATTACTAGTTCTAAGTAAAATTCTTCGGTATTTCATGAAAACGGTGGTTATCTTGTGGACGACTTTTGGGTTGAAAACAAGAAAATTGCAACGAAATTCACAAATCCTATCATGTAAGTAGCTTTATCGTACCCCAATTATTACAAAATACACTAGTTATTCCATAAAACTATGCACTTACCCTGAAAAATCGATAAAAACACACAACACAAAACACGTCATGAGTCCTGACAATTGCGCGGATTCAAAGACAGATTTCTATTTTTTTTTCTATTACTGGATTGGCTTTTTGATGTTTCAATGCGTAGGAAAATAATTAATCTTTGACACAGACAAAAGTTGTTCAAACAAATATAGACTGTAACAAGCTGAATAAAGGGATTATAATCGCCTGAACGGTCCGGCTTGCCGGCGGGCTCGCGCCTGTCTACTGCAAATTTTGTTACATTGTTGCCGGCCCGCCGGCGGGCTCGCGCCAGCTTGTGGGATATCATTAGCATATCAAGTTTTTTTTTTGCCTTTTGCGAATAGTACACGCAATAGTACACGCTTTTCGATTGGTAGTGGCTGATTTTGTGCTTGTGACTGTGTTACACCCGAAAACTGGGCAACATCGTATAATACTACTTAAAATACTTATTTGATGTGATTTTATGAGTTACATCAAATAAGTATTTTTTTCGAAAGAGTCCACATCTAATTAATATTTGATTCGCCTTTCTGAGTAATCATACAACCTCAATTAACGAAACCTGAGATACCACATAATTATGGCCAACGCTTGTGTTATTATAATTAAAGCCTTTTTGTTATTTTTCCATTCTAACGAGGTAAATAATGTTTCGAGATTTGCCTCGTATTTTGAAGTTTAGAAACAAATAGAATGGTTTAGGTGAGTCCTACTCGGAAAAATGAACCTAACAATTTTGAGTAACAGTTCTATGCGTAGTATTTTTTGTTATTGCTTTGTGCAATAACCACTTGAACGTCCAGCGCCCTCAGCGGACAGCGACTTAAGCCGCGTACAGACTGCTGTAACGTAACATGCAATGTAACATGAAAGGAGCATTTCATAAGTGTGGACGAAGCGCGCACACGAACTGACCAGGTACGTGTTCGCATCTTTTCCGGCATGCGCGCGGCGAACATAGCTCAGTCTGCCGAGAACACGCGGAGAGAATTTATTATACAATTATTACTGGCTACGATGATTGTCGATGCTTCAATGATTATCATCAATCATGTGAAAAAAAACGTAACGTAAACGGCTCTGCTGTAGCTGTGTTTTCTTCCATTCTTCCAACGTTCGCGCGCGTTCGAGTAAACAACCCGTCCACACTGGCGCTCCGCGCACACTGCGCGCCCCTTTGTGTTCGGCGAAAAAACCGACAAATGGCGGATCGCGGCGCGCACGAGTTGAAATGCTCTGTTCGTGCGCGTAGTGTGCACGGTTCGTGCGCGCGAGGCGTCCACACTGTGTGATTTCTGTTACATTGCATGATACATTGCGACAGTGTGGACAAAAAATTCTTTCATTGCGTGATACATTGCATGTTACGTTACAGCAATCTGTACGCGGCTTTACGTGTCCCAGCCCCGGTGCTCCGCGAGCGTGGCGTCGTGACACGCCGCGCAATTTTCCCGATAAAACGATTTATCACATAAATTGTACTAAAGAGATTTAAAAACCAAAAATAACTTTATATACGTAATTATAAAGCATATAAACATGAATAATAATAATTATGAATCATCGCACTACATTTTCATATACTACTAAAAATGATCAAACATCGGATGGTGGCATTCTTAGACTGATTTTCCGTGAGTTTATTTTATTATGATTTACTTCTGATATCTAATATTAATAACACATAAGTTCATGAGCAAAATGTAACGAAAAATTACATGTATCACAATCCTAAAAATAAAAATTATTTTTTTTACAACACATAATAATTGGAGGTGGATTTCCAAATCTGAGAGATTCAAGCAAAAATCACTTATACGAGATACGAATAGTGAGCAATGGTCTTAAAAATTAGAATACGTTAGTATTCAATTTTTTCTCTAATGAACTGACTGATTAAAACTTTATCGTACATAAGTCACAAAACAAAAATAAAACATCTTTATAATTTATAAAACCGTACAAGAGGCAGCCTTATTGCCGAAAAAAATTAAATTTTGCCACCTAGATTACATAATATAATCTAAATTATGTATAACCATTTCCACCTAATCCTAATCGATTTTCCTTTCGCAATAACAGCTAACTCTAATTTGCATCCGCACAAACTTAATTGGGTCACAACTGAAGCCTGCTATGACAAAAGGGAAACGTAACAAAGGCCTAGAAAATCGGGCAATCATATTTACTGTAAGCTACCTAGAACCACATTTGTTCCACCTTATCGAGTTAAACCTTCTGCGCTAGAAGTTATAAATCGTTGAGAATTACCTTCCCCAAGCCTCTGAACAGAAATCAACTCAAGCGGGACTTAGCTTGGAACTTGGTAATTATGAATTTGACAGTGATGAAACCACCCACTTACTGGGTAGCCACGGCAATCAAAAGCAGAGGAGGGATTATAGTTTTATGATAAGCAGTACCCCGTGACGTGGTCCGCGTGGAATTAGATTTTTAACCTAAGTTTTTTCTTCCAAAGACCATTATTTTTATTAACTCGCCCCTACATTGTAAAACGAACACACCCATCAAAATCGTAGTCACTAAGATTTGTTAGAAAGGTCTTAAAAAACCTTTGAAACTAGGTACCTAGATGATAGACATTTTTCATAATGTAGGTATCCCATTTTGACCTTTCTGGACTTATTAGATTCCTGAAATTAGTAATATAACTATGTACTTTTATCTAAAACTTTAAAATCTAACTAAAAGGAAAAACTTAGATATTTGTCGAAAAATTTAATTGTGGTTGTGTTTTGTTTATTTTGTAAGGTTGATTTGATTTATAGGTACTGTTAACTCGCGCACTGGGGTATATAAATCAAACCACTATTTCTTTCCATTGAGAACTGATTTAATAAATTTATGGTTCGAGTTTTGTCGAAAGGTCGAAACCAATTGATATCGCGATCTAGCCGTCGTCTACTTTTAGTCGCGACATCTAGTTATAATTCAAGCGAACTAATTTTTACATAAAGAAACGAATGACATCTTGTATGGAGCTATTGAATTATATTATATACTAAACAATATAAGCTTTCTCTTTTATATACTAATATCAACTAAATATAATATAACTATAACATTATGTAACTATATAAACTAAAGTTACTTACATAGCTAATTTCACTTTAACATTTCGCCCACCAAGAACTCTGTTCTTTAATATAACCCTTGAACCAAAATAACACGTTTTGAAACAAAATGATAGGGCATTATAACCTTAAGCTCTATTTAACATTTATATAAGCATGCAACTAACCTAGTATTTATGAAATTTGCTTTTGAAATAACAATATAACTCAAAATTTTGAACTCGCTACTATAACTCTTGTACTATTTTACTCAAAATAATATCAAACAATTTAAGGTTAAAACGTTACTCTGTTCTCTTATTATTTTAATTTACAATTAGGCACACAAATAAGAAGTTGAAACACGATTAAACTTAAACATGATTTTTTCACAGAAATAGCAATTTACGATTTAACATGTTTTCTATAAACTAAACTCAAACAGTTTCTTATTATTTTAATTTACATTAGGTACACACATTAATTTATTGATAACACACCAGTTTTAAATGCTATTAACTACTTGCTACTTAACAACAACAATTGAATTCAATTTTTATTCTCAGTTTTATTTGGAAGCAAGGTTAATTTATTGCATGGTCGTTTACACAATCCTAACTTAGTTTTTAAAGTAACAACTCTAGTAATGTTGTCTTTCCCTGGGTGTTTTTGTACAACTTTGCCTAACAACCATTTAGCAGGAGGTAAGTTATCTTCTCTTATAATCACAACATCATCAATTTCTGGTTCATTAGTTTTAGTTACCCATTTATTCCTATTATTCAAAGTTACAAGATATTCTTTAGACCATCTTCTCCAAAAGCTATCTAACATTTTTTGACAAAGTCTCCATCTATTATTACCAGAACTGTGATCCGGTGAAAAGTCTTCGTCAGGTAAGGTGATCAATGCTTCACCGACTAAAAAGTGTCCAGGTGTTAACGGTAATAGATCAATAGGATTATCACTCAAGTATGAAATTGGACGCGAATTGAGACACGCTTCTATTTGCGTTAATACCGTAGTAAGTTCCTCAAAAGTTAGGGTGGAATCTCCTATTACAGTTTTTAAATGACTTTTAGTGGATCGAACTCCGGCTTCCCAAAGCCCTCCAAAATTAGGTGAATGAGGTGGTATGAAGTGCCATGTAGTCCCTTCATTCGCAAGCAACTGGTTGATCTCTTTGGGTAATTGAGCTACAGCTCTATCAAACATATGACGCAATTCTTTATTGGCACCCACAAAATTGGTACCATTATCACTGTATAAATCTTGACAATGACCTCTTCTTGATATGAACCTTCTAAAAGCAGCGATGAATCCACTTGATGATAAATCGGATACTGCTTCCAAATGAACAGCTTTTGTGACCATGCAAATAAATACACATATATATCCTTTGTATGATTTTGAGCCTCTACCTGGTGAAAATCTGATATTTATGTGACCAGTGAAATCAACTCCAGCACTCTTAAAGGCTCTTGAAGGCGTTATTCTAGATCTTGGTAGCTCTCCCATCAATTGGTTGTTTTTCTGTTTCGAATATCGGATACAGGTTATACAATTTCTGAAACACCTTTTCACCATCTCTCTTCCTCGGATTATCCAATATTTGGATCGCAAAAAGTTCAACATGACTTGTGGTCCTCCATGTAGTGTTCTTTGATGTGCATCCTGAACTAGTAGTTTTGTATAATGACTTTCTTTTGGCAATATAATTGGGTTTTTCTTTTCAAAATTCACTTCGGATTGATTGATTCTACCTCCTACTCTCAATATTGCGTTCTTATCTGAAAATGGATTCAAGTTATACAATGAACTCTTCTTCGCTATTTTCTCTTTTGCTTTTATCGTTTTAGTTTCTTCTTCAAAATACAAGTTTTGAGTTTCTCTTATGATTATTTCATTGGCTTCTTTCATCTCCCTAATCGTTATTACATTAGTCATTGGCTCTCTTTTTTCTTTCGGTATCTTCATCCTCAAAAATCTTCTGCAGTATGCTATTATTCTTAAAGCCTTCTGTAAATTAGAATATTTCTTCCACATAAATTCATCTTCAGTTTTCACTGTCATCGCGAGCATCTTTATAGGTTTCTCTTCTTCTGTTGTTGTAAATGTGTGCTTTGTTTGATAAATTTGATTTTCTAGTAAAAACTTAGGCCCATTCCACCATAGTTCATGGTTTTGTAATTCACTACTTGTTAATCCTCTCGATGCACAATCAGCTGGATTTGACTGTGTTCTGACGTGATTCCATTGATCGAATTCTAGCATTGTAAGTATCTCCGATACTCTATTACTAACAAACGTCGTCCATCTACTAGGTTCGCCTCTAATCCAAGCCAGAACGACTGTTGAGTCCGACCATGCAAAAAGTTTATCCTTTGGGATCGACATAATTTGTGAAACTTCATACAGTAGTTTAGCCGTCAATAGTGCTGCACACAATTCAAGTCTTGGAATTGAGATTTCTTTGTCTATAGGAGCCACCTTAGTTTTTGCTGAGATTAAATGTACTTTGTTTGTATGACTTATGACCTTTATGTACACTGAGGCAGCATAGGCAGCGTGAGATGCATCTGCAAAGCCGTGTAATTCACAAGAATATTCACGTTTAGTATTCAACCATCTGGGTAAACTTATATTTTGAACATTTTTCAAACTTTCTCTAAATTCTAGCCACTCATTCAATAAACTTCTAGGTAATTCTGTATCCCACTCCAAATTAGATTTCCACAACTTTTGCATAAATATTTTTGCATTAACGATAATAGGAGCAATCCAGCCCATAGGATCATAAAGTCTTGCTATCTCTGAAAGAACCTTTCTCTTTGTGGGTGGATTGTTGTCTTCTGTGGTTTTGTAATTGTATTCAAATCTATCTGTACTTTTATTCCAGCAAATTCCTAACACTTTCATCAGGTTATCCGTCTTAAATACCAACTTCTGTTCTTCCTTTTGTTTCTCGATTTTTATATAAGTTTGTAACCTTTCACTGTTGGTACACCATTTCTGTAATGCAAATCCTCCAGAATTCATCAACTCATTCATTTGATCATAAATTTTTATTGTTTCTTCTTCTGTTTCACACCCAGTTAACATGTCGTCCATATAGAAATCACGTAGAGTTATCTCTGCAGCGTTAGGATATCTGTTTTCTTCATCTTTTGCGAGTTGTTGAAGTGTCTTCACTGCTAAATATGGTGCACAAGCGGTCCCAAAAGTTAGGCGTAGCATCTTGAAATGTTGATATTGTTGGTTTGGTTCTGATCTCCATATCACTCTTTGGTAGTCGGTGTCATTTTCATGAACGAGGATTTGTCGGTACATTTGAGTTATATCCGATACAATACAAAAGGGATGACATCTCCATCTCATTAAAATGTGTCTTAGGTCATCTTGTAGCTTAGGACCTACTAGAAGTGTGTCATTTAACGATACATTGTTAATTCCTTTGCACGAAGCATCAAAAACCACTCGAACCTTCGTTGTTTCTCTCTCTTGTTTGATAACAGCATGGTGTGGAAGATACACTACGTTTGGCTTATTTCTTTCTTCCTGGTCTTCTATTGCTTCCATATGATTTTGTTGTATGTAATCGTCTATTGCCTTTTGGTATTCTTCTTTTAGTTGTTCATTTCTTTTTAGTTTCTTTTCTAGTAGATTAAACCTATGTAAAGCTATTCTTTCTGTCTGATTGTTCAAGCAATTTGGTTTGGATTCTTTGAACGGCAATCTGACTTTATATCTTCCATTTTCTTCTCTAGTAGTTGTTTTCTCGTATATCTCTTCGCATTTTATTTCTTCTTTTGTCATTTTTTTCTTTATTGCATCTGGTTCTCTTTCGATTTCCCAAAATCGTCGCAGGATGTCATCTTCTTTTGCTCGTATATGTAGGTTCACTACTCTATGGTGTGATAATTTCTTCGGATGGTCTATAATTGGACCTGATAAAACCCATCCAAGTTGCGTATTCTGCGCAATTGGACCACAATTATTTGGATGTTTTAAAAGTCCCTCAAGTATGATTTCGCTGTATATTTCTACTCCCAGAATTAAGTCAATTCTACCAGGTACACCGTATTTTGGATCCGCTAGCGGCACTGAATTAATCTCTGACCAACCCTTTATTGTTACTCTATTAGTGGGTAAAAGGGAGGTAAGTTTGTTTAAAACGTATGCTTTAACCTGCACAGAAAAGGAAGGATTTTGAATTGACTCTATGTTAAACGAAACCATGTTTCTAATATTCATCTCACCCTCACCTACACCGGACACAAGACCATTCACCGGGGATCGCTCTAAACCTAACGCTTGGACTGTATCTTCATTTACAAAAGAAGCTTCGGAACCCTGATCAATTAGTGCTCTAACTACTCTTACATGACCGTTACTTGATTTGATTTTAACTAAAGCTGTAGCAAGTAGTACTTCGCTACGGTTTTCTTTTGCAAAATGAGATACGATTCTCTTCTCGTTCTCGTTCGTAGCCGTTGTAGTAATAGGATCCCCCATCACGGTATTCTCCATTTGTGTCGTCTCTGAATTTGGAGTTCTCTCTCTGTGTAACAGCGTGTGATGCCGTCTTCCACATTTTTGACAGCAGGTTGATCGACGACAGCTTTTCACGCTGTGGTTGGAAGCGAAACAGTTAAAACACAGCTTATTGGATTTTATAAACTCATTTCTCATTTCTATAGGCTGCTTCTTAAACTGTTCGCATTGAAATAGTAAGTGTTCACTGGTGCACAGTACGCAAGTTAATTTTTTGTTGTTTTCTTTCTCTTTGTTCTCATCTGTATCTTCTACCTTACAATGGTAGGTATTCTTTTTGTTTTGTTTCTGGGCGTTTGGTTTACAGTCTTCTAGCATTTCTAGCGTTCGGAATCTTTTTTCTAGAAAGTTTGCAAGGTCATTCCATGTAGGTATTTCATCAGAATCACTTGAGTTTGAGTACATCTCCCAGGCCTTTCTTGTCTCTGAATCTAATTTTGATAGGACCAGGTAATTGACTATCGGGTGCCAAGAGGATGTATCAATTCCTAAGTTATTTAATGCTTTTATAAAAGAGGCTGTAGTATCCAGCAAAGTTTTGATTTGTGTTGAAGATTCTGTTGTTATGACCTTTTGATTGAATAGGCGTTTCATGATTTCGTTAACGTTGTATTTTATATTGCTGTATCTTTTTATAAGTTGACTCCAAGCTTCATCATAGTTGCTCTCTGTGGTGGCCAGATTCAATAATAGTCTTTCTGGTTCACCCTTTAGACAGCTCTTTAGATAATGTAGCTTTTGGACGGGGTTCAAACTCGAATTTTTATGTATCAAAGAAACAAACATATCGTAGAAAGTTTGCCATTCTTCGTAATTTCCTTTAAATGTAGGCAGTTGAATTTGAGGTAGCTTCACTTTACATCCTGCTTGGTTCGACATATTTGAGTTGTGTGTCAAAGTATCATTCGAAGAGGAAGCGGTCAAATTCAGATGATCATCTTTCAACTTTGTTTTATATTCATGGTAAATTTCTTCACATTTGTAATATAACTCTTCTGTAAAATATTCTATGGTTTGTTTCTTATCTTTAGGTATGTTTTTCACTATACAGCTATGTCCAGAAAAGAATTCACGCCATATTTTTTCCAAACCTTCTAATTTTGATTCTACATAAGATCGTGTTATTCTATCTTTTGGTGATTTTTTATAATTCACAAACGCTCTTTCAATATTCTCTAAATAATTTTCTTGCTTTCTAATTTCTCCTTCAATTTTTTCCATTTTGTTTATAAGTTATTTTAATTACAGTATTTTCCAAGTCCAAATGTTCATTAATTACTATGTTTTATATCAATCAAAAAAATTTTTCTAAGTCCAATATTTCACCAAAAATGCTAAGTCTTTTTAATCACAATTTCTTCTAAGTTTTTATTTTTCACCAATTTTTCTAAGTCTTTTTTAATCACAAATTTTTCAAAGTTTTATTTTCACTTTTTATTTCTAAGTCTTTTTTTTATCTAAATTTCTTCAAAGTTTTTATTTTAAGCAATTTTTCTAAGTCTTTTTTAATCTTAATTTTTTCAAAGTTTTATTTCCACAAAAATTTTCTAAGTCTTTTTTACACTTTTCTAAAATTTTTACAAGTCCCGTATAGAGTAAATTTTCAAAGTCTTTCGTAATTTCTTTGGATTTTACACACAAAAGTTCACTTTACTCACGGTTTTACAATCCAATGCAATCCAATTTGAGTTCACTGTCACTTGCACTGTCACTGTCACTGTTCACTGTTTTTTGTCACTTTTTCACTGTACTCACTTTTTCACTGTAATCCCTGGTTTCGGCACCATGTTAACTCGCGCACTGGGGTATATAAATCAAACCACTATTTCTTTCCATTGAGAACTGATTTAATAAATTTATGGTTCGAGTTTTGTCGAAAGGTCGAAACCAATTGATATCGCGATCTAGCCGTCGTCTACTTTTAGTCGCGACATCTAGTTATAATTCAAGCGAACTAATTTTTACATAAAGAAACGAATGACATCTTGTATGGAGCTATTGAATTATATTATATACTAAACAATATAAGCTTTCTCTTTTATATACTAATATCAACTAAATATAATATAACTATAACATTATGTAACTATATAAACTAAAGTTACTTACATAGCTAATTTCACTTTAACAGGTACCTACTTTATGCATGGGCTCTAGCTATGAAAATTTTATACTTGTGGCCCATTCATAAATCAAGTAAACTACCTATTCAATAAATAGTCAATTAAGTTTTTTAAATTTACGCGATCAGAACACATTATTATCAATATTTATGTACGGGTAAAAAATAGGCAAATAAACGCGATAAATATCCGTACATGAATATTTATAACAATAATAGTCTATGGTAAACTTTCAACCCCAAGTTAAAAAGTTCAGAAACTCAGCTGAGACTTACAGATGTTATACAGCTTCAAGAACTTATCAGGCTGACAAATGCTTCAGAGCGCCATCTATGGTTTTCAGGCCGCACTACACACACACACACGCTACACTGAACCTACAGATCTGTAAGACTCAACAAGTGGCTAGCTTGGTAAAAATTACACAAATAAAATTAAGAGGTCGCTAGCAGCTAGGTATATCGTAGTTCTAATATGACTTCTGTGGCCCAACGAACAAAGTTCTGTTTACTACACAGGGTTGTGGGTTAGATTCGCGCATCGGGACAAATGTATAATACGATTTGCAGATATTTGTGCAGGATGTTCTGTGTATTTTATATGTATATAAAACAAAAATATCTATGAGTATAATGACATATACATTATACTAGATCAGATAACTAGTTCCCATAACACAAGCTGTGCTTGGCCTAGATGATACTGTGTAAATTTTCCAGCATTACTTTTACTTAGTTTTTATGAGGGTTAAGCCTAGAGTCATTTGGATTCACAGAACACAAGGTACTAATTGAGCTTCACTCTTATTACCTCGTATTTGCATCTTATCTTCGTAACCCTTCTAAGCATGTACCTCTATTAAAAGTAAAGCTTCCTGCGTTTTTATCTAGCTATAAGAAAAGTAAAGGTAAGATTCAGTCAAAGCCATCAGACTTTACCACGGAGATCATTGATTTTATGCTCGCCATCTTCACATCCAACGAAGAGGCCATTAGTCTTAAAAGTTCCTGTGAGTCTGAACGTTTACGAGGTCCCATCAAATGGAAACGGATCATCTGAACTTCTACACGTGAATGGAAACAACCGCGCGGTCGTGCGATGTGATGCGAACACTGTGATTAAGCCTCGAATAAGATCCAATAATGATGATCCAATAATTTATAACTAGCATCTGCCCGCGGCTTCGAATGCGTTATTTCTATGGAAACGATTCAAGGCTATTGAATTCCCATGGAACTGATTTATTGGATGAATAGTAAGCCTATGTGTTATTTAGGGCCCAAAAGCTCGTTATATTATAAACGTGAAAGTTTATATACATGTATGGATATTTGGTCTTCTTTTCCGCAAAAACTACTAAACGGATCGGATCGCTGAATTTTTAATAGACGTAGTTTTAAGTCTAGAAAAAAACATGGGCTACTTTTCTTCACAAAAATTAGTTCCTATGGGATTGAAATAGTCCTGAAACTTTTTATAGAAACATTAAAAGCCACAGTCTGATAGTAGATAATATAATACTACGGTCTCTATTGCAAGCTTTGGGCTCAAAATAGACTGTGAAATACTTTGAGATCACTTGTTTCCCAGCAAGTGTAGAAGGACCATAAGTGAATCCATATTTCTAGAGATCTATCTTTCCCTAAGGGCGTATATATATAGGTAACTCCATCTCTATTATTTCTAAACCCTTATAAGGGCCGTAAGGTTTACGACTTGTCTCGACTTTTACCTTTTCGGTTGAATAGGTGAAGGTACCTTTCAAGGTGTTTGAAGCAGAATATTAATACGAATATTACAGACGGTTAGCAAATCTGCCAAATTTTTTATGTCACTAATCCATTCAGTAATTGAAGGACAAACATGCTGGGAGTATAATAATATATAAAAGTCTCGAAGCTCTCAGTGGCAAGATAAAAATATTATACAGGATCATCTAGCCGCAAGCTAAGCAGAGCTTGTGTTATGGGTACTAGATAACTGTTATTAACTACTTAGTACAATACATACATGGATATTTTTATAATACACTAGCGACCCGCCCCGGCTTCGCACGGTTTTATTGTATATAAACCTTCTTCTTGAATCACTCTATCTATTAAAAAAACCGCATCAAAATCCGTTGCGTAGTTTTAAAGATTTAAGCATTCAAAGGGACATAAAGACATAGGGACAGAGAAAGCGACTTTGTTTTATACTATGTAGTGATATAATACAGCCAGAACAACCAGAACAAAAATCTGCACATCAATGCTACTAATAATAAGGCCACCGTTGTACTATTTTTTAATTAAAATTTGGATAACTAAATGTTTTTTTTACTTTTAACATTTAGGTGTTAATTCATTTCAGCTGTGGCGTTCTCTAATTGATCAATGTTTTAAAATAACTTATCATCTGGTTAGTACCTACCTACCTCTGAATTAGAAAGTTATTTTATACCTCCAAAAACATCATATTTTACGGGTAATTAATCTCAAATAAACTTTTCTATAGCCCTGTAATCATTTGAAAATGTTCATTAAAGGTTTTCATTTATTACGTACACGATACAATTTCACCTGTATTCATTAAGACCCCTTTGTTATAACAATTTAATTACATACTCAAATTATAATTAAAGATGGATATTTACGAGATAGTAAAACCGCCAGATCAAAGCAACTACGAGTTAATTAGAAATAATAAATTATATGAAACTTGTCTGTTTTAAATGGTATTAAAATTACATGAAATTTATGGGACAAAAAGTGTGTTAGTTATGGGTCTAAAACTGCCTATATATCACGACGCACTATTTAGTAGTTTTACTTGATTAAAAAAACGTACATACTGGCAAAATATCATATTTTAATACTAGTGTAATAAAACTTGCCCGAATTTTAAACAAATTGATCAAAATATTGGTCAGCACTTATACCAGTAACTAGCAACTGGACTCTCTTGGTGTAAAACCAGCCTAAAGCCCTCAGTAACATTAAATGAGATTGTAATCAAACAGAAAAGTAGAATGTGAGCTTCGTTCGTTACAACATCGTCTCATTCACGCTTGAAATAAACTCATTATAAACAATCATTCCAAAACCATGCGGTTTTGGAAAACCACTTTAGTTAAATTGTGAATGGTTTTTGAAGTAAATTTATTATTGTTGGGTATAAATAAATCAATTAATAATTCTGGACAATTCACAATTCCACACAGTATCATCTATGGATAATTAATTATGCAGAGCTTTTTCTTCTGTTATGGTTACTAGATGACTAATATACCTACAACACTCTGCATAGTTTTTTTTTATATTTAGATAACATCCAGAACCCTGGAACCTGAAACTGGGACCTGGAACGAATGCAGATCATACAAACATTTGTCCCAAGGCGGGAATCGAACCCACAACGGCCTGCGTCACAGGCGGAACACCGCCCGCTGTGCCACCGAGGTCTTCAAATGTCGAGGATGTCGATTTATAGCATTTTAAAACAAAAAATTAATGCTCTCATTGTATAAGTGGAGCACTGATACCTAACTTGTTTTTCTAATGCTAGGTCCAGACCAAGGGAACGAGAGCGAATGAAAGCGAACGAGAGGGAGCGAAAGCAAACAAGAATGAGCTACAACAAACGAGTGGGATTCGACGTTCGGTATCACATTGTTGTTTCCACGCTAAACGAACGCATGTGAACCCCAGCGAAATCCGGCAACGGAGCATTATTAGAGGAGAAAGAAGGACCGCAATTGCTTTCGCCATGACGGCCACACAGGCTCGTTCGCATTTGTTTGTTAGGCTTCGCTCCCTCTCGTTCACTTAGGCTTCGTTCACACGGCATTGTCCTACACGTTTTTTTGTAATCGTTTTTTTAACGTATAGTCAACCGGGTGTTCATATGGAAAATTTTCATTCGTGTAAAAACTAACTACTAACTCACAATTAAACATCACATCCATCAGATACGATAATATTGACGCTGTCGCTGTTTGAGCTAGATCCTAATATATGCATAGACATTCAAATTTAAATCCTATAGAACTTGTGTGAATTCTTTATGGTCGGTGTTTCGTATTGATTGAGAAATATAATACGCATAATTCAGGATTAGGTGACCTGGAATAAAACAAAACATTTCAATGGTTTGTAAACCATTGAAAAGTTTTTTACCAAAGAACATTTTTCTTATTTTTTTGTGTGTATATCTTTAGTATTCTAGTATGTATATGTCATTGTAGTGTATCACTACATAGTATAAAACAAAGTCGCTTTTTCTGTCCCTATGTCCTTATGTCCCTTTGAATGCTTAAATCTTTAAAACTACGCAACGGATTTTGATGCGGTTTTTTTTATTAGATAGAGAGATTCATGAGGAAGGTTTATATATTTATATAATACAACCGTACGAAGCCGGGGCGGGTCGCTAGTTCTCTATATAATGTTGAGTTGGATGCTACTTTATTTAAAGGTCGGGCGAAGCCACGAGCAGAAACTATCCGTTAATATAAATGTATTCCCCGAAGAAAGCCGCTGATCAATCATTCATGCAATATGCAGATAAGCACTATAGATATTCGCGTTGAGAGGGAGCAAATCGAGCGTTATTCGCTATTGAAAATACAAACGCGTTACATAGATACGACATGATAGTGTTATGGAATCGGACAAAACTGGGGGGTGATTCACTGTGACATAAGAGATTCCTCGCCCAAACAGTGTGACGTCACAATGTGTTATAAATACGGTTTTGTCCGATTCCACGCCTCTGTCTTGTCGTATCTGTGTAACAATTGTGTATTTTCCATAGTGAATAAAGCCCTCGTATTCCCTATCTATACCAAAATATAATTAATTTGTACTTCATTTCTAACCGATATATAAGTGCAATATCAAGGTTATTCACAAGAAGAGTTCTTTCTGTAATGAATGTAATGATAGACTAGACTGGTCCCAACAAAGCAAGGCACGGCTATTTTCGAGTAAAGTTAAAAATAAATAATCGGTTGCTAACCAAGGCGCGTTAAGTAATTGCGTTTACGTTATGACGTCACACGATTTGGGCAAGGAATCTCGATAGAGAATAATACCGGGGCGGAACATCGAATGCGTAAAATAAACTATTCAGGCAATATGTCGATCTACACGGATTTCCGATTGAGTCAGGATTACGGATTTCCCATGTGTATTTTTGTGAAATTTGCAGGTAAGTACTAGTTACTTTGATAGTTATTGGAATTAATAAAAATACTTGTAGTACCTATTTACAATGAGAAATTTATTTCGAGATATTCATGTTATTCTTATTTATAAATGCAAAAGTAGCTGTTTTATCTGCCATGTGTTTTTCTTTTCAAGATTAAACGGCAGATGAAACTTGGCAGGCACTGAAATCCGGATAGTCCGGATGTCGAGGGAGAATCTAGTTACCTACCTAAATAGGTATCTCGTAAAATGTCATTTTAGTTTTCATAGCCATGATGGATGCATAGAATTTATAAGGACTATTGAATCGATACCATTACTTTGACTAGGTAGCTTTATCTGTTCCAAATGTTTCGGCAGTACTTTTCTATTAGCCCCCTTTTATATATTTTTTTACTGGAACAGGAAAGAGGAACATACTACGTCAAAGGCAAACTACTCCGACTGAACGTCTGAAACTTTTCAATTGCACATTCCATTATCGACTTTAACTAAAATAAACTGTGTTTTAACTTTTAACCGTTCCTGATTGTTCTTTCCAATAATTAGTTTGATGTTTTAAAAATAAATAACCAAGATATAAAATTTAAGGTTAACTCAAAAAGTGTTCAAAACTTCATCAAATAATATGGGACCAAACCCCAAGTACCAGTTTTCAAATAAATAATGAATAACAAAAATCAAATAGATTTTAAAAAAGTTATTATGCGACACATACACATATATACAAAGTGTGAAGAGCCCCGTTTATAATTTAGTAGTTAAATTAAAACTCTCTAAATCAGCTCCGGGGCCAAATTCCACTAATTTCAAAACAAAGGTCTCAATAGTGCCATACTATCAAGATGGCTGAAATGACGTTTGTGCATTTGGTATTCTCATATTTTTCTCGATCGAAAAAACTTTAATTAATACAATACCTGTCAAATTGGTTGTCATAAATGTAATCACAGCTATGAATTAACCTCGTGTATGCTATAGAATACCAAAAGGAGTTTTACACTCATTTTGACACGATACTATTGTAATGGTGAAGTGATTTATTAAGTGGGATTCGGCCCCAGGGCTTGTACAGGTACAGTAGTTCAGTAGTATAGTTTCTACCTATACAACTACTACATTCTAGAGAATAAGAATTGTCTATAGCTAAAGTATTGCGTGTTATCCACTTTGACGTGTTCATTCGGAAGTGAGATTACGCGCGTTGTCACACACCGGAAGCAAACGGAGACGCAGCTCTGGTTTGATACGCTACCTGTTTGCACATTGGTTTAGTTAGATTATTATATGTCTTGGCCATCGTAGATTTGCTCACAAGAAATGCTCGAGAATTTCGTGAAATGGTCGCATTTCATGATGTGGGCAACTTAATTTGACCAGATCTTTAAATCGTTAACATTTCACGATTTTTTCACTTAAATTTGGCCGGATTGTATAAATAAGGTGTCCATAAAATAATTTATGAAAATCCAGAATTTGTTAAGAATTTATTTATTGTAGTTTAGTATGACTGACACAAACAAAATGCAAAATCAAGCAAATCTGCGATATGGCTACGACATGTGTTTAAATAGACAAGACGATAAGAATATCTTTCCGAATAGATATTTAATTATTATGTCAATGTAGTCACTAAAACTAAACTTAACTGTAGGTTGATAAGTTGAGCTTCCATTAAATTGCTTGCATAAGTTAGCTGTTATTAGCTCAATTGCTTCAAAGGAAATACCTACATGTTTTAATTTCTAGAAAATTAATAATTTATCCTAAAAATCTACGACTTCGGCGTAGCTTGAACTGGCGTCCTTCCCGAATTCAATCGGATGTTAAAAGAATGAATTTACATGGCATTAACCTCGGTTTATTTGATCCGGAGTTATTTTTCTTTTTGTGCATTAAAAACTGACAGATATTTCTGCCCGATTCGTTCATTTGGCGTGAAGAATAATAGGAAAAGAAGATAAAAATTCAGTGCGTCAGACTGAGAAAAAAAACGCTTGTGTTCTGGACCAAATCTACTGGAATGCAGATTAAGAATATGATGTATGAATATGATATATTTATATATGATCTGCGAAAGACTGCTGGCAGATGCTGGATGCGTCAAGCTGAAGACAGGGCGCTATGGCGCTCATTGGGGGAGGCCTATGTCCAGCAGTGGACTAATATAGGTTGATGATGATGATGATGATATATGATGTATATATATGATGTTTCGCAGGCAACAGCGGTCCAATTTGGTCAATTATTTTCCAACTTCAGATGTTCGTGACACCGCCACAGCTGCTACCCTCAAACTAGGAAAGTACATGTAACCAAAGGGTTGGACTGTATTTATCAAAATCTTTGGTTAGCCAGGCAGTTGTGAGTACATTCCCGTCGTTTATTTCTGGGTCAAAGTTATGGGTTATAATTCTGAAAGATGTCAAAAATGCCTTCAATACCGTTCACAGGGGCACCTTCCTAAAAAGTAATTGAAGCAAATTCTAGAAAAACCTTTTCTCATGCAGTGCTATGGTTCACCTTCAAAATTAATTTTGAAGCTCTTAGTTTTTATAGGATAGTAGTGGTACTTCATTGTTTAACGTTTCCAGCACAGTTTGTGAAAAAAACCTATGAAAATCTATCTATAAAATTGAGATACAAAAAAGACGCAGCTGAGAATATAATTGGCGTTTTTCCTATTGAGGAACGAATAACCCCGATACACGAACCGATATACGGTCCTACTTGCGACCTTAGATAGATAACTCTTTCTTGCACACCGTCCAAACAAACTTAAAAAAAGTCTAGAAGAAATCCTGCACATCACGGGAGTACAAAGGGCGGCCTGATGTATGTTTCTGTTTCAACCCTAACTTACAGAACCCAACTTTATCAATAGCACCGATTGTCCACAAACTCAAACTTTTGGGTAGTTTTTCGTGAAACCCACTTTGATCTTAAATAGCTGTTGGACTTGTAATTTGTTTAATGTTTGCGAACCTGACAGTTATGACAAATTCAGTTTCTGAGAAGGGTTTTTGTGTGACTTCTAAACTGACCGGATATTTTCTTGAAAGCTGTTTTGGTGAAGTTGTCGTAAATTGCAATGCGATAATTGCTTTATGTCTGCTATAAGTTGGCTTTACAATTGAATAAACAAAGAATCAGAATCAATAACGTTTATTTCTACTTGCTTTATGGACGAATCATTGTAATAAATAGCTAAGTAGATACTTCATACTAAAAAACAGAGCCAGTTAAGATTTGAGGACCTAAATAAAATACTATTTTATTTACAAGGACTTTTTCTCTAGTATTTTAGCATCAGAATCGGCCACTTAACCATAAAATCACCAAAAACAGCAAAATGTATCCTTTACTACATGCCCCAATTTATCCCCGTCTGTTTGGGAGCAATGAGGCAATAAAGAATTTTCTTCACAAACCGAATGTTACCCTGAGGGGATTACATAAATCAAATCCATCAAAAGCTTTCTCAATCTCAATTTTGCCTGAAGTATACTTATTCACGAATTTCCGTATGAAGATCATAGAGTTCCACAGTGAAAAGCTACAGCTTTTCACTACCTGCATTTACCAGCAGCAAAAAACTATTTAAACGGAGATCAAACTAAACAAATCATAAGCTCTATTTGATCTATCGAAACACACAATGGATTTTTGAATAATTTGGGAAAAATCGTTAAAATTACTATTTATTACATACGCACAGAACATTGTTATTTAAATTTCTATTCAATTCAATTTTGATCAGTCAAAGCGGCTATGTTTACTTGCGTATGACACCAGAGTCACAATCAAGTACGAAGCCTGTAAAAAAACAAATTCACTTTATTTTAAACTCAAACATTACCTATACTCTACACAAATTACACGAAAAACATACTTTACGCTATTAAGTATCTGAGAATCTACAATTTGTACCATATTTTCATTTATTTATCAGTCTATTACTTAAAATTTTACAAAAATTATAAATTATGTATTTTAAATGCGGCTCTATAGAGGTACATATCGGTCATACCCGTGGGCCATATAATATGCTTTCTCATCACTTGAAGTCATTTTTAACGAATTTACAACTGCCAACTGCGATCGTCAACTATTAGCTGCATCATCATTATCAAAGTGGCCTTATCGAGAACAATTCTTAAGTAAATGTGCCTTTATCCGTACCCCAAGTAATCATCAGACAGTCTTATCCAACCCTGGGCAGTGGACATTAAAGTAATTATGACTTCTTCAACTGACCGTTGTTGACACAATGGAAGGGTAAATCATATTTGTGCTAAACTGGAAGGATTTCACAGATTTCTTGGTGGCTCTGTACTCTCATTTCCGATACCCAAGTCAAATGTAGACACTTTGACAGTGATCTGGCGATTACACACACTCCAGAGCTTTTGTGGCCGAGGGTTGATGTCTCTAATACGGATGGATTTGTTCTAAGACTCCGTCAGTATTGCCAACTTACCAGTACTAGTACACTTACGGTATAGCTGGGCTCAAATACGGATTAGTACAATTAAATGTTTGTTATTACTTCATAACGTGAAAACATCTCAATGTATCGGTTTGGGTCCTACAGTAAAATTTCATGCACTTTTATTTAATCCTAGAAAAGCCGTAAAAGATGTGGAAGATAGTGCGGAATAAAACCAAAATACACAAACACATATACACAATATTATTTCTATACATAAGGGTATTTTACACTTGTGTTAACAAAGGCAAATAAAAACGCAAGATAAAAAAAGATGTCCCCGTACTTTTAAAACACAAAGTCCATTGCAAGCAGAAGGACTGGACGTTGATAATTAAACCACAGACACAGACTACGTAAGCAATCTCATGTATTTAGTTGGTTTTTTTGCTTCAGACAGTTTTGAATTATTTTTTTGGGTGTAAGTATGTATGACCTTAGCTTAAAAACCGGGGGACAGATTCTTAGACCAACCCTTTGTCTAAAGCCATAGAACAGATTGGATAAAAAGAAGTGTTGTTGTAAAATTATATTATAGCCCTAAAACCAATCGAAATTTTGGTATTATTTATATGTCAATAAATTAAATGAGATATTCTTAAAAAGTTTCACTACAATAAATTCTGTTTTTTCTGAGTTTATTTTTGCATGGCACAGTTGGCAACCCACACCCCAGGGTGCAGTCCATATCCAATATCCTGCGAATGGTCAGTTCCTTGGTAAATAGGATCTCGGATTAGCTGGCTCGGTAAACGGTGGCCGGGGACGCGGCTAACACGCTCTCGGCTATGGATTTATAGGACCTTGGAGATCTCGTGACCCTCACGTTTATCAATGTCTTTAGCTATTCATGAGTCAATTTTAGATTCAGTAACTACCAGGTAGACTCATACACTACTAAAAGTTGAGCAGAATGACATGAATGGAATATATCTCTAAATTTAGATGATTGAATGAATAGGTTTTCTGAGAAATTTATGGAATATACAGCGCTACTTAATATATGAGCCATTTAAATATGAGCATTTGAGTAATGTTAATTCTACTAGAAATATTTGTATTAAATTTAGAATAATCACGTTTATTAATTTTAAAATGTATTTCAGAATAACATATAACTAAGCCGAAATATTTGAAAGCTCAAAACAGCAAAGATCATAGTAATTATGTCGTTAAACGTGATTTTCGTGTAGTAACTAGCGTGAATAACATCAGAATCTATAGTGAAGCATGAGCAAGCTAGATCAACAAACAAGTCCTAAAGTAGGGCTTACTTCAAAAACTGAAAGAAAAAACATGGAAATGCGGAGCTTCCTATTTGAAGAAGCCCTGTGGAAATCAGGCAACGAACGAAGAGAGAACGACAATGGGCTCCCCACTCCCAACTAGCTCTGAACTCGGAAAGCCTTTGTTTGCGTGATTATGCAGTTTTACTTTTAACATAATAGGAACTAGAACTAAGTAATGTGATGAGACAGGCTTTTAGAGGAAAGTAACATTGTAAAGGTACATGACGTGTGCACTCAGTCGAAAGAATGCTGTATCCCCTGACGATCAACTTTTGTTCTACGAATTTCCCAGTTTGAACAGTTTTCATAGAAAAAAGAGGAATTGCCTTTTTGAGTTGTTTCTTTACTTCATGCACGATCTAAATTGTGGGCAAGTAGACATATTGTGGAGAATGCTGAATAGTAATAGTAATATATTTGGCATTTAAAAAAAATAAAAACCGACAAAGGGATTAATTAGTCTTGGACATAGACTACATTAAGACAGGGCGCTATGGCACTCATTAGAGGAGGCCTATGTCCAGCAGTAGACTAATATAGGCTGATGATGATAGACTACATACTGAATGACTTGTACTTTAATAACTCTATGGTATTGGATGATACGACTACGATGTAAAGATGATGATGATGTTATTCCAGACTATAATCTATCTCTGAGCCAAATTTCATCAAGATCCGTTCAGTAGTTTTTGCGTGAAAGAGTAACAAACATCCATCCATCTATCCATACATACAAACTTTCGAGTTTATAATATTAGTAGGATAATGGGTATTTTATTGACTTCGACTACATTGATGTTCTCCAGTCTCCTTGAATTCCTTTTGTTATCCAGTCCAGTTTTATCTTATACTAGCGACCCGCCCCGGCTTCGCACGGTTTTATTTTATACGTATAAAGTAAACATTCCTCTTGAATCACTCTATCTATTAAAAAAAACGCATCAAAATCCGTTGCGTAGTTTTAAAGATTTAAGCATTTAAAGGGATATAGGGAGGGACAGAGAAAGTGACTTTGTTTTATACTATGTAGTGATAATGTATGTTTATTTTGTCCAATTTCGTAAAGAATTAAGAATTAATCTTAATTGTTATTGTAGTAGATACTATAATCCATTAGCAACCCACTCTGGCCACGTACGGTTAGCACAGCAGAACTTAGGTAATAAATCTTAAGAGGCTTAGAAGGAATAAATCCGTAGTGCTTGTTTTCATGAAGATACTCTATAAAGTACGAAACACACAAAAGCCGGAGGCGGAGCGGAGGCGAAGGCGTGCAAGTTGTATTCTGTTGAATCATGTGAAAGCCTACACACACACCGCAGGTGGTGACGGTGCCATAGGAAAAACCGCAACGCCGCCGCCGCCACCGCCTTCGCCTCCGCTCCGCCTCCGGCTCGCGTACGCAAATGCATCATGATTTTTTTTCTACATCAACAAAAATCGTTGACGATTTAAAACTATTTTCAAAATACACCCAAAACTTCCCTATAAAATTTTCCGACTATTAGGGATATGATACCACCCAATAAATTTTGAGTTAATTGCATTTAAACAGACCAATCCAGTAAAAGGATAAGGTTTACGAATAAAACTAGCTGTACACCGGGACTTATTCCGAGTATAATTAGATTTTTTAGCCTTTTGCATTTTCTTCATCCAACCTCTTTTAATGGTAGTTTCGAAAAAAACACATTCTTTTATTTTGCATTTGTAGTATTTCGACAGATTTTAAATAAGATCTCATTACTCCTTTAAAATTGTTTAAATACGGTGACACTGTCTATTAAACGCTCAGATGATGATTGATTCCTCAACATCATCAACCTATATATTCTGTCCACTATCTATACTTATAATAAAACTGTAACAGGTCCAAATCTGTACATTGAAGATATTATGAAAATTTTTTTTGGAGGGCACTCTAATATCGATACTCAAGCCAAAACTGTAATTTTTTTCATTCATGTCTGTCTGTCTGTCTGTCTGTCTGTCTGTCTGTATCGTAAACGCGCATCACGCCGAAACTACTTGATGGATTTAAATGAAACTCGGCATGATTATAGGTCATACTACGAGGAAGGACATAGGATACTTTTTATCCCGGAATTCAGTAAGGTTTCCATGGGAGAGGGTATGAAAGTAAAAATCCTTTACCGCGCATCACGCCGAAACTGCTGAATGACTTGGAATGAAACTTGGGACGATTTGAGTTCATACTACAAGGAAGGACATGGGATACTTTTTATCCCGGAATTCGGTAAGGTTCCCCTGGGAGAGAGGGTGAAATAAAAATTCTTTAACCACGCATCACGAGGAAATGAATGAATTCGAATGGAACTCGGGACGATTGGACATGGGATACATTTTATCCCGGAATTCGGTAAGGTTCCCCTGGGAGAGAGGGTGAAAGAAAAATTCTTTAACCACGCATCACGAGGGAAGTGAATGAATTCGAATGGAACTCGGGACGATTGGACATGGGATACATTTTATCCCGGAATTCAGTTTGGTTCCCCTGGGCTATACGGGTTTTCAAAAATTTCTCACAGCATCTGAACGACGCGCGCGCGTCGTTCAAATTCTGTGAGAAATTTTGAAAACCCGTATAGCCCAGGGGAACCAAACTGAATTGAACTGATAAACGCGTAAGTTTGTAAGGATGAATGGATAGATAGATGGATGGATAGATTGATAGATGGATGGACGTTTGTTACTCTTTCACGCAAAAACTGCTGAACAGATCTGGATGAAATTTGGCACAGAGATAGATTATAAGCTGGAATAACACATAGGCTTTATTTTATCCCGAAAATCCCACGAGAAAGGAATTACGCAAGTAAAATAGCGAGTACTCGAAATACTAATCATGCGCAGACGAAGTCGCGGGCACCAGCTAGTTGGACATAATTACTAGAAGCATATTGTTTGAATTGACAGCAATTCAGTCCTGACAGAATAACTATCGGACACGAAACGTGGTTCTTACAATTTTGTACCAATTACACAGCACGAATTGTACGTCACGAATTGGTAGAGTATTCGCAACTCTTGTTTCCGTTAATTGGTCCATGTAGAGGAAGTTTTTGTACCTGTTCCTGTAAAACAAGTTTCAAGTTCAAGAAAAAAACCTTATTTCCTCATTTACACCAAACCAACGATAGTCTTCTAGAAGCATTCTTCCTTTATTAGCAAGTGTTTCAAATGGACAAAGATAAAAACGTAGTGCAATTTGAAGTTCCTCGAAGCATTGTTCCAGGAAACTAAATAAGTAACTTAAGTACTAGCTTTTGTACTTAGACAGCTGAGCTTTCAAAATAAAATCAAAGTTTCTGTAAGTTACTGGAAAGTTCTGAGGAGAGATAAGATAAACATCTCGCGAACAATTTACTAGGAATATCCATTACGCAAGGCTTCGACTTTGCGATACGGTTTCGATAATATTAATTATTATTAGTTTAATTTTCAGCCATTATTCTGTATACTATCATTATATTTGGATCATAGGTTATCTATGCTAAGGGGCAAAAATACCTTCTTATACAGGGTTATATGTGTTTAATGATTAACTTCGAAAAGGCAAAGGCAAGACTAACAACTTTTGTTCTATTAACGAACGATTTTTAATAACGATTTTTTCTAATTCAATGTTTTTTTTTCCTATACAAAAAAAATATTATTAGCAAATTTCCAGTTCTAATCTTCTTAGCTCTCTCTAGGCGTCGCAGATTGAGGCATGTCGGTTCGGTACCTACATGACCTATATGTCGTATACATAATCTAGAAGGGAAAGAAAGGGGTTGCGGTGAGGCGAGCGGGAGTTGAAAGAAATGGCCGCCAAAACTAAAAAAAATTAAAACTGGAGATGTATTACGTTTTGGCAAAAGTCATAGAACAAAAGTTGTTAGTCTTGATTCACCCAAGTCGCCTTTAAGAGGTTAATCATTAGATACCTATAACCCTGTATATAAAGCAATTATAAAGGTTTATCTCGTTTGGAATATATGTAGGTTGACTTGGCAAAATTATCTCAAATAATTTAATAATAGAGTCGGTATAGTATTGAATTTTTTTATAATTTTATATCAAAACATATTACCTATGTCGCTCAGCGATCACATCGCGACTCCTCAAAAAAGCCTAAATATATATTTAAAAATTGAATAATAGGTTGGTTTTATACCACTCTTTTTTGTAGCTATCTGAGCAGTCCAGATAATTTTAAATTTAGAATGTCATTGGATTATGTTGGTATCTAACTATTTATTCGCAGGTTGGTAGGTAAACCAAAGCGTATCTTTCCATCCGTTCAGAAACGGCATACTCAGATAAGATCCGATGAAAAACCTAAGTTCGCAAAAAATACTAAATAATTTTATTTCCCAGGTTCAGGCCCAACAGCTTGAAAGGTACCTTTGCTAAGAACCCTTGTCGACTGCATGATTAACCTAATGGGTTTATCATACGCAGTTCTGAGCAGAACATACATATTCACGAATGTAGATATTTGGAATTCAGTAGATAACGCTTCAAGCTTAGTCATTCATTACAGGCACAATATGCTCAGTTGATTTATGCAGATATATTCTCATACTATTTTCGCAGCCGCTCGTTGGCTGCATTTTAACTATATGTAAATCATACTTAAGCCTTATCAACAAAAAAAACACAGAATATTAACAAATTAAAACTAGTAAATTTTGTAAGTTCGAGTGCAGGAATTTTGTACAATTAAACATACTTACCGAAAGCATTTGGAGGTTTGTCGAGGTTGAGTCGAGTTCGCGGTAAAGACTAAGCACGGTGTCTCCTCACCGAAAACAAACCCAATGTTCACCAGCTGGACCACAAGACTACAAAACTAGCTAAAGGTAATTTATAATGTAAATTCCGAACCGTAAACTTGGTAGAACTTCGCTGCAGTTTCAAGCTATTGGCTATTCAAGAGTAACCTAGAACTTAAGAAGCTGTAGGTAGGTAAGGTGCCTATAGAAACTTATTCCTGAAATTTAAAACTTACATAGAGTGTAGCTCTATTAGTAAGTTTGAGTTGCCGCGCTTTGAGTCATCGCAGCGACATAGCTGCGATGTTTACGATACGTATTGTGATATGCTCCTTTTATTTCAAATTATGTATTTCAGACAGTACTATTTGAATAAACAAACGGTTCATACAGTGATATTTTATTTGGTTTTAGGTGCACCGAGGCGATTGCAACTATGGGGTGAATGTGACTAATTGATTTATCTTTCATTCTAACGGTTTTTGATGAGCACACTATCTATTGGTGAACAGAGAAATTAGTGTTAGTTCCAGAAAATAACAGATGGTGCTCCTACCTATGAAATTGTTTGACCGACAGACTTTTTTCTGAAAGACGTCATTTTGGACAAGTGTTTGTTGACGACCTGCGTGCAAACTTTTATAAAAAAAATATAAAACGTAGTTTCTGTGCAGTTTCAAAAGAAGAAAAGTCGAAATACTAATTGTAAGTAGCTTTTCCGGTAATAAATATAATCCTACGTCACATATTTCGAATAATATTACAACAGTTACTTTCGCCTCTTTTTTTGTGTTGCGGGGCGATTGTAGCTATTTTGATAAATTAAGGGTAGTTGCAATAGCCCTTATGTTTTTGTATGGAAAATGCGAATCACTAGTGATGTTTAGTGTCGATAGAATAGTATGTCGATATTTTGTGCATTGCGATATTTGTTTTTTCTGCCTTAATCAAATAGGTACCTATTTGATGAAGGGAGCAAAAATAAATGCCTATCGGCACCGAAAAATGAATAAAATTCCTACCAACTTAATATACCTAATATACCTACACAAGTTACACTAAAAAGTCACATTCGCCCCAAAGTGGGGCCAATGTAACTTTATCTGTTTTAACAGAGACTGTATTGTAAATATATCTAAAATACACTATTATTCAACGTTATTTTAATGTAAAATATTTCATAGATATATGCTTTACCATATGGATTTACTAGAAATTCAATTTTGTCTTACTGGACGATTATGGCAAAAGATAAAGTTAAAACTTCAAAGTTGATAGTCGCAATCGCCTCGGTGCACCTTTTAAAAAACATTTCCGATAAAAAGGGCCTCACTCTTAGTTGTTTATTTTTTAATTTAAATTAGGGAAACAAAAAGCTTTAGAACTACAAAATTAAACACTTACCATCAGACAAAAACAAAGTTTAGCAGTTTTCAAAACTATAAAGAGACTAAATTATCCAAAAATAATATACATAAACACAAGATGCATAAAGTTCAAGGATCCATATCAATCGTTTATAGGGATAGGTTTATAGTTTATACCTACGGGTTACAATTCTTTACTGTAACAATTCAAAATGCTTACGATTTTGGTCACGTGAAGTCGTTAGTCAGTTTGCTTGAGACAAATTAACTGGAATACTTATTGGAAATAGTACGACAAGGCTATAGCCGCTTCAACTTAGTCAATTGTAAAGCAGTATTTTAGAATAAATTATTTGTTAATTTGGCAATTTTCAGAAAATAATAATAAATTATAATTATAACATCTGAATATGTTTAAAAGACTGACGGATTTAAAAAAAATAGTATGGTCGTGACTGTTTCTTCAAAATCGAGTACTTACTTAGGTATCAATAATAAAAGCTAGATACCTACTTCAAACATTTTCACTGAATAATAATAAACCTACGAGTATATGCCTACAAATAAAAGTCATTCTTTTTATAAAAAAAAGTTTTAATTCTAATTTATTTATTTATTTGAAAATTAGAATAACATCATTACAGATTGTGTTTCCCTAAAGCGATGATACATAGGTATAAGTATGTGATAGGTACTTATCTAAACATTTTGTTTCTAAAACTACCTGTGCTATTTGTAGGAGATTCGGCAGGTTATTGTAGAAAATATTGTAAAATAAAATACGTTACTTTCTAGTATAAAGTGTTCATTCATTCATTTCAACCAGTGTGTCCAAGAGCCATTCATTCAAAATAATAGTCTGCAATTATATTAATTACAATCGCACAGATTTTGCGAATGACTTTAAATGCTAAATTACTTCTGCCTAGGCCCGAAATCAGGCTTAATGATGCTTAAATTATTCCTTAATTGTGTTCTTAGCTGAATTACAATTATTCATGTAGGTAGAGCACCAAAAGCTCGGTCGTGACAGCTTCAAAAGAGTATAAAACAAGTTATAATTACCTCAGTTATTATTAATGTAGATGGGTACTATTATAAACTTTAATAAAATACCTCAGGATGGACGGTGTTGGGACGGCAAGTTCAACTGTGGACTGTGATACTCTGGATTCCAATACTATAAAAAAACACAGCACGATTTAACTCAAAAGAGCAGAACCACAGCAGAACTTATAATAATATTAATAGAAATTATTTATTCCAGGAAGGTTGTGATTTATTATTTTAGTACCCATTTTCATCTAGTACCCATCACAAAAGCTCTGCTTAGCTTAGAACTAGATGATGCTGTGTTGATTGTCTATCATTATTTATCAAATAAAGAGTTTTGACAGAGAGATTGACAAAAAAAAAAGTGAAGACACTTTTTTTCGTCATTTACTGAAAAAAGCCGAAAAGAAACCACTAGCACGTTTATATATAGCTTATGTATCAAATAAATATTTGTTTTTGGTAAGGGAAACTATGGATCAAATTTGTAGTAAGTTAGTCGTACCTAAGTGTTGTGGACTGTATTGGGTGTTTTCAGGATTCTTCAGGATGTTCAGGATTTCCAAAGACTTCTTTTCTTCTTCACTTATTTATTTCTCACTGTCACTGGAACCACTGTTCACAACTTAAATCTGAATCATTACTTCGCTGTGTCTAAAAACTGAATGAATTTCCACGCACAAGGACGGCCTTTTATATCTCCGTAAAACATTCCAGAATACTCGACAAATATCTAGAAATAACTCTATCCCTTTCATTTAATAACGCCGTCCGTGTCTTACATTTCCACGATTTTCTAGAAGCTATATCTATCTCTGTCTTACCTACTTGTCTCTGTCTTTCCTTTCGATTCGTTCGAGAACAATAGTAGGTACTTAGATCGGTCTCTAACAACTATCACATAATCTATGGCCCATTGTTGTCGGACGGAGACAAGTAGGTACTTATTCTACCTATGTTTATCTACACTATAACTAAATCTAAAGAAATATACTCGTAATCTCTAGACTTAACTAGACGTTGTCCTGCACAATATTCACATAGTTAAAACAGTTTTTTTCTTACAAACTATTTCCTAAAACTATGTACAATCGTCGTGTCCAGTACATCCTCCCCCCGGCGTAGCTCGCGTAGCCTCTTCTTTCACCAACACGACGAGTTTGCTGGTCGGCCGCTTGAAGACGCCAGTCTTCGTCCGGACGTCTGCTACTCGAACGCTTCCGTCTGGTCCCTGGTAGGTGCGCTCGACGACTCCCATTGGCCACACGTTTCGAGGTAGAGTATGGTCCACGACGACAACGATGTCTCCCTCTTGTAGTGGTCGTCTGTTGCTCGTAGGCTCGCCGCGAGGTACCAGTGTAGGGAGGTACTCTCGAAGCCAGCGCCGCCAAAAGTGGTCAGCAAGCGCCTGGCTTATTCTCCATGTTCGCCGATCTGTCTCGCTGCACGGCCCAGTTGTAGGTAGACCGTTGGATGATCCCAACAAGAAATGGTTAGGAGTCAACGCCTCAGGTTCCTCGGGATTTACGCTGACATGCGTAAGTGGCCTCGCGTTGATGGAGAATTCCGCTTCAATTAGGAGAGTATTAAATACTTCTTCTGGTGGTTCCTTCTCGTTCAAGGTGGCGGCTAGTGCGACTTTGACTGAACGCACTAGTCGTTCCCAAGCTCCCCCCTGGTTCGGTGCGCCCGGAGGTATAAAGCGCCATTCCATTCGATGCAGTTGACCCTCATCTCGTAGTGCTGGTGCCCATTCCGCGTAAGCAGCCCGTAATTCTTTGTCTGCTCCTCGAAAGTTCGTTGCGTTGTCGGACATCATGACTCGGGGCCAGCCTCGTCGCGCAGCCATTCTTCTGAGTGCCATGATTGCAGAGTTGATGGAGAGCGTGGGCACGACCTCTATGTGCACGGCTCGCGTTGTGAGACACGTATAGAGGGCACCCCATCTCTTCTCGCGGCGTCTTCCAATCTTCACCATCATGGGCCCAAAGTAGTCCGTTCCACAGTAGCTAAAAGGGCGCTGAAATGGCTCGAGGCGGGCTCTTGGCAAGTCTCCCGTGGCTGGTGGTTGAGGTTTCATCTTCCGTACATGGCAGAGTCTGCATTCCTTCTCGATGCCACGTACTGTCGATCGCAGATGAATCACCCAATATTTCTGTCTGAGATCGTTAGTCACGCGCTCCCTGTTGGCGTGACCCGCTGCGCAGTGCTTTCGCAGAACGATCAGGCGTGTGATGTGGTGACGGCCGTCGAGTATTATAGGCCGCTTCATCTCAATCGGTGCGTCGGCGGCTCCAATGCGTCCTCGTACTCGAAGAATTCCGTCTTCTAAAACCGGGTCCAATCGGAACAGACGACTCGATTTAGTGATTGGCCGAGACGTTTTCATTCGTTGCAGCTCGTCCGAGAAACTCTCTCTTTGTGCGCGGCGAATAAGCGCACGCTCCGCGTCTTCGATGTGCCGGGTTTTCATGTTCGTGGCGCGTCGTCGACACCTCTCGATGAAGAAGAGTACTCGTGCAGCGGCTCTTACTAATGTCTCGTACTTGGAGAAGCGTGATGGATCTGGCAGCCATCCATCCGTCGTATCTTCTTCCACTCGCGTGTGCAGAACTTCTTCGTCGTGGTTGCTGTCCGACGTCTCCTTCGGCCACTGATGTTCTGGGCGGTAAAGGAAGTCTGGCCCTCGGAACCATCGATCTTCTGCCGTGATGCGAGTGTTCGTTAGTCTCGTCGCGTCGTCTGCCGTATTCTCGCTCGTCGGTATCCACTTCCAGTCTTCTTTCTGAGTGAGTTCCGATAGCTCCCCCAGACGATGCGCGACGAAGGGCGTATATCTTCTTTCATCGTGTCGTATCCAATGTATGACTGTCATTGAATCGCTCCAGTAAAATGTTCTCTTGACTTCGACACGATGTTCCTTCCTGATGTTGTCGGCCAATTTTGCTCCGATAACAGCTGCTTGAAGTTCCAGGCGTGGGATGGTTTGTGTTCGCTTTGGAGCAACCTTGGACTTGGCAGCGACGAGGCGAACGCTGAAGCTTCCATCAGGTCTCCTGCTTCTCCAGTATGCCACGTTCGCGTAGGCCTGTTCACTGGCGTCGCACAATATGTGTAGCTCCAGGTCGGTGTGGTCTTGAATCGCGTAGTGTCGCTCCAGCCGTAGACAAGTCAAGTCGTTCAGTTGTTCCAACCATGCGGCAAACAGCTTGTTCTCTTCTTCTGGAATCGGTTCATCCCAGGACATCTTGATTCGCCATAAATTCTGCAGCACGATTTTCGCTCGTATTGTGTAGTGGCTCAGCAGTCCGAGCGGATCGTAGATGGATATTACCGCGCTGAGCGCCTCTCTCTTCGTGGGCGCGCGGACTTGTGCACGTACTTCGACGGGAACTCTGTTCATGGAGGTGTTGAATCCAAGTTCATCTCGTTCAGCGTTCCAGTAGAGTCCAAGGATCTTGTTCTCCGATCCCCTTCCGTCGAATTGCGTCGGCGTTGTAGCTCGTTGTTCAGCCGGTACATCTTTCAGCACGCAGTCCTCGTTGCTGTTCCATCCTCGCAGTGTGAATCCGGCAACCGCATGCACTGTGCGCAGTTCTGTGACAGCTTGATGGGCTTCCACGACGTCATCGTAGCTCGCTACCAAATCATCCATGTAGTGGCTTCTGGTGATGGCTTCGCAGGCAAGAGGGTGCGTGTGAGCGTATATCCTCGCGTTGTGGTCTCGAACAAAATGCGCCATGAATGGAGAACTCGCAGCGCCAAATATCATGCTCGTCATCTTGAATCGTTGAGGTGTCTTCTCTCTCTCTTTGCCTCTCCACAAGAACTGTTGCGCTGGCTGGTCCTCTTGACGAATCTTGATCTGTAGAAACATCTCTTGTATATCGGCCGTGATCGCGACTTGCTTCTCTCTGAATCTGTACAGGATTCCAGGTAGGGACATCAGCAGATCGGGTCCCTCCAGCAAGTGGTCGTTCAGGCAGACTCCATTGCTCTTTGATGCTGCATCGAAGACAAGCCTTATCTTCCCGGGCTTGTTGGGGTTGCGTACTGCGAAGTGAGGTAAGTACCAGCAGACGGTGCTAGACTCCTCCGATCCATCACAGGGTTCAGCATATCCCTTCTGCAGCAGGTTTTCGACTTGCTTCGTATATTCTTCGGCGAAGACTGGGTCAGCATCCATCTTCCTTTCGATGCTTTGAAGACGACGAAATGCCATGTTGTAGCTCTGAGGCAGCTTCGTATCTTCTTTCTTCCATGGTAGACCGACTTCATATCCCTTGTCAATCTTCTTGATTGTCTCCTCGACGATCTTTGTAGCCCGGAGATCTCTTTCACTCGTACGTGGCTTTTGGTTGATGCCAATTGCTTCAATGCTGAAATGCTTCTCTATCAGCTCATGCAGCTCTCGGTTCTGCTTCTCAATGGCTTCAGGTGTGTAAATGTGTAGCACGCTGTCTCGGTTCGTGATGATGCTGCGCGGTACGGTCCCGTGAATGACCCATCCTAGCTGTGTTCTCGATGCCGCCGGTTGATTCGGTCTTCCAACTCGTAGCTCTTGAGACACTATGTACTCCCAATGGTCAGCTCCAATCAGGATCCCAGGATGTGATGACTCGTAGCAAACTTCATCTCGTTGCAGGTCTCGCAGGTGGTCGTGATCCAACATTGTTGCAGGAATCGATTGTTGCAGCAGCTTCATGTTCTTGATGGTGCGTGCCCGAAGTGGATATAGCTTATTGTTCTTGCTCTTGAGTTGCACGGTGACAAGTTGGCTCTCATCTTCGCATTGTGTTGTGCTGATTCCACGCATTCGTAGTGGCATTGAAGGTCCCTTTGCTCCAATAGTTCGCGCCAACTTTTCATCAATGAGAGTGACTGTAGCTCCTTCATCCAAGAGTGCGAGTGTTTCGATCTCCCCCCGTGGACCGACGACGGTGACTGGACACATCTTCAGCAATACTGCCTTGTTGCTCGGGGCAGCGTTGGTCACTGTCATAACCGCTTCGGTTGAGCTCGAATTTGAATTTTCTTCTTTTCCCTCTTGATGTAAACTCCGATGATGTAAACGTGAACACTGGTTAACGCCACACGATTTTGCTTTGCAGTTGATGCGTCGATGTTTCTTCACTACACATTTGAAGCACAACTTGTTCTTCTTCACGTGTTCCCATCGCTCGTCAGTTGTCATTGCTTTATATTGGGGGCAGTCTGTCAGTTTGTGCCCCTTCTCGCAGCATGAACATTTTTCTTCAGCTTCAGTTTCTTGAGTGGTGTTGTACACGGCGTTCGACTTCTTCTTGAATGCTGTGTTCGGTTTCGGCGTGTACTCCTTCTTGCTGGTCGGTGGTGCATAGCTGTACCTCAGGGCTCGGTCCGCTTCGCACATAAGGAAGTTCTTTTCTTCTTCACTTATTTATTTCTCACTGTCACTGGAACCACTGTTCACAACTTAAATCTGAATCATTACTTCGCTGTGTCTAAAAACTGAATGAATTTCCACGCACAAGGACGGCCTTTTATATCTCCGTAAAACATTCCAGAATACTCGACAAATATCTAGAAATAACTCTATCCCTTTCATTTAATAACGCCGTCCGTGTCTTACATTTCCACGATTTTCTAGAAGCTATATCTATCTCTGTCTTACCTACTTGTCTCTGTCTTTCCTTTCGATTCGTTCGAGAACAATAGTAGGTACTTAGATCGGTCTCTAACAACTATCACATAATCTATGGCCCATTGTTGTCGGACGGAGACAAGTAGGTACTTATTCTTCCTATGTTTATCTACACTATAACTAAACCTAAAGAAATATACTCGTAATCTCTAGACTTAACTAGACGTTGTCCTGCACAATATTCACATAGTTAAAACAGTTTTTTCTTACAAACTATTTCCTAAAACTATGTACAATCGTCGTGTCCAGGACACTAAGCTTTATATGAATATACAAAACAAAACTATACATAAAGAACCATTAAAATAAAAAGAGATTTAAAATTTATGGATTAAGGTTAAAAGGTTAAGGTTGCCACCGGTATCACTGAAATAAAAAGGTCACGCGTCCAATGGAAGGGTTGTCCGTTCCGATACATTAAAAATAGGTATATTAAGGCAAATTTAAAACTTTAAAAATACTGCACATTCTGGCACGCAAGCCAGAATGTGTAGTACGTCGAAAGTAAAGTACACAATCACTCAAGCCGTTCTGGGAGCAACAAAAGGACCGTATAATTTGACAACACTGATATTCACTCAGAAACTACAGTTGACGGCGCCGGAGCGTTAACTGAAATTTGCAAGGACTTAAACCTTTGACTCTTCTATTTCAGAGATTCTAAAATATTTTAAGGTTTTTACTCAAATGCTACAAATAATGTCAGCATAGCAGTGTAAAAACAAAGGCAATAACGATACTGGGTGACAAAGCGAAGGGAAAAGTGCCTGTAGTCCTGGGGCAGGTGGAAGATTGAATAGTGTGGTTCCATCACGAAGTTTCAGTGGAAACTTCGTAATTTCCTCGTTTATCTTCGGCCACGTCGACACTTATCAGGTGAGATTTTGTCAAACAAAGGTCTATTGTTGATAAAAAAGCGGTGCTTTCGCGTCTACCTAAAAGTATTCCAGAACGGTCAAGACCTATAAACTCAAAAGTGTGGATGGAATGATGTTTGTTACCTCTTCACGTTAAAACTACTGAACAAGTCGGGCTGAAATTTTGAATAGACTTAGTTTCTAGGTCTGGAATAAAGCTTAGGCTACTCATCAACCAACTTTCGTATTTACGTGTCAAAAAATATGTCAAATATTTCTTTAAAATCTAACTCACGGATTAATTATATTTTTTAGGATACTATCCTAATACAAAATCCTTCCAACGAAACATACTAACAAATACAAAAAGGTTTTCAGCTTTATTCCCATTGACTGTCTGTCTATTACCCATTTGGGTCTGTAATTAAGGGTCAGATTGGTCCTACAATGTTTATAAGATACGGGTGCTTATCACAACTTTTAGATCCAAATGCGGTTGAAAAGGGTCCTTGTTATTTGGTGATAAAATGTCTTTTTGAGGACACCTGTCCCTTTTCTTTACCCTTTTAGGAACTCATAGCTGCGGAATAGATTTTTGTTTCCTTACAGAAGCAAACAGAACAAAACATTAAAATAAACTAATAGTCACGCAACTTATTTAGAATTAATTTTGCTGTAGGTATGTATGTAGAGGTAGAACTTTACCCATCATGTCTAATTTAAAATAGAGCTGGGCTTTTAATATATATTTTAAATTTAAGTTATTTCTAAATCCCAGAGTTATTCATGAGTAAATTCTAAGAGTAAATTCATAGGTTGAGCTCGGCAATTTCAATCGATGTAATCATTAGTTTGAAACTGTTATATGACCGAGTAGTAAAACATTCTCGAAAAATATTGTTTTCAGTATTATAGAAGTGCAATTCATACTTTACATACGAGTACCGATTGGTTTACCAGTCGGTAACCAAAAGTTCAAAATGTAAATATGCCTAGCAGGCGTTGTTTTATGGGAAAATGAGCGGGGTTTTCACTTGTTTACTCATTATTAACAAATAAAGTATTTACATAGCTTTATAACAATAAACGGGCATGGAGTCGACAACATAAATGAGTTTCAATTGAATTCCTTCTTGTGTTTTATTTTTGTTGGAAGCTTTGTTTATTCGATCGTACAAAATTTGCTAACAGACCAGAAAATTGAAAGCGAGACTTTTGAGGTTATGTGAGGGTGGAGAAAGCTTCTGAAAAAGTATTTGCTTAGCTCCGTAAAACGAGTTTTATACGCATATTCTTATCTACGCTACTGGATAACGTTTTTTGATCAAGTAGAAATTTGATTGGGTACTTGTTTTTTACTTTCAGCATGTTTTGACAAATATATCTCAATAATTTTCCAATGGAACGAACATTTATTTAATAAGTAAAAGTACAATCAAAGAAAACAAGAAAAATAAAAATAGTATTAAAATTTTTAATATGAAGCTAACTGCAGACTGTTGCAAGAAATCTTGAGGTAGCTAAACTGATCCATGTCAATACCTACCAATCGAAGACACTGGCTGCATTACCACGCTGTATAACAATGCTGATGCGCTGCACCAGATACTCACTAGCTCTCGGTTCGGCTCAATTTTAATTCCATTTCATATTAATTTTATTTAACATTCATGAACAGACGCGGATCATTCAATAGAAAGTGTACTGCAGGCTTAAAAAGATAATAATAATCTACATAAGCTTGATATTGGACAACTTTTTGTCCTCGACCCTAAACCCTAATAAATTTTGATAAAACCTTTTCCTTTTTTATTTTAAATTAAACTTTTAAAATGCCAAGCTCATACCTGGCCCTTTCACTTTACTGGAAATTATTTTTACACATACTAAATATGAGTGAGACTCTGTAAAACTAAACTAAACAGGTACCTAATTAAAACGTTTTTAAGGACTAAATGGTTGAACGAATTCCGTGGAAATGAATTGTATTTTGAAGGATATGGTTAAGCTACTTCGGAATACAATCCAGCATCAATATCGGGATCGAGAACATCAGTTCTATGGATCCATGCGATTTGCGGGATGAAAAAAAGTTTTCTCATCCCCCCATCTCGGAAAGATTATTTTTGCTCTTCGATATTTGTGTGCAAAAGCCGTTTTTATCCTCTGGATAAAAACGGCTTTTGCATCTATACTGTATAGATACTTCTGTATCTATACTGTATAGATACAGGTCAGTGGTTTGGGTACTTTTTTATCTACGGAAAGTATTCAAGCTAGAATCTCTTTGATTTATAAAGAATTTGCTTTGCGCTTGCCATTTTCCTTTTTTTGCATTTTGTCATTTCCTCGCTGACGTGGGATGAAAAGATATATGTTGCAGTCGAGTGCAAAGATTTTTTACCTTGTGCTATTTTGATTCCCTCGGTAACGCTCAGGGTTCTAATTTTTGTTATTCTAGAATCCTTCACTTGCTCGGTCATTAAAATTAAGCAAGCGGTTAAAAATACTTTGCACTCTTGTCTATAACAAATAACTGTATTCCTCTTTTTCCAGAACTCCTCGAGTCCACGCATTTAAACAAAAACTTTACCTCTCGCGGTTTACTCTGGAATCGAGGGATTTCTCCAGTATATCGTTACTTTCGGTTCTATAAAGAAATTAACTCGAGGACGGAGTGTCAACACCTATAAAAACTCAATTGACAAAGGATTTTGTTTAGATTTAACTAATTATTGTATTTGGTTAATCTGAAATACAAATTTATATAATAAATAAAATAATTATACCCAGTACGCTGGAACAAATATTTTAAGATCGTACTAATAATTGTCCCAAGGCAGGAATTGAACTCGCAACCTCCTACGTCGCAAGCTGACCTTCGCCCACCTCGCCACATCGGTCGTAATTTTAAAAAGTAATTTTACTGCTCTAAAAATTTTTAAAAAGAGAACGGTTTTTCCAAAAATTTTCCACAGTCCCGCGAATGCCACGGATCCCACATATGTGGTATTGAACTCTTCAGCGTCATTGGCGTACGAAGCCGCTGGCAGAACCTATCCCAAATGTTTCAATATTCACTGGATGAAATCCATTATTCGAAAGGGTGACGGGTCTATCTTTAACCACAAGTCGTAGGGGTCACTGAGTTTCCTTTCAAAGAGCCCACCTACGTCTGCTGAGCAAACAGGTTTTAATCTTATTTTATACATTTTTGTATGAGGTAAGAAAGAGAACGAAAAGAGTGCAAATGCGAAGACTTTGTTCGGATAACTGCCAAAGAAGGCTCTATGGAATAGATGTTATAGACAGACTAACAGACATAAGGTACCAACTTTATAACCTTCATTTGTAGGGAGACGAGTAAAAATTAAACATAAACATTATACCTACATGTTTAAGCTTAATTACAATAAGGCGCCGATGACCGATGATTTGCTCATAGAAAAGTATTTTTTTTTAATTTGAGCATTATCTTCATGTTATAAAACAATTTGTTGTATGTAAATCATATTTTTCAGAATTTTACGTTAAAATTGTCACGTGTGACGTATTCTTCATAATTTAAAAAAATAACATAATCTTACATGTTGTTTGATTTGATTCATTACTATGGTATTACGGATCACAACCAAATTCATAAAAAACTAGTATCTGCCCGCGGCTTCGCACGCATTTCTATGGATACAAAATACAAAATATTTGATTTCTTTAACTTAATCTAATACATTTCAGTGGTATGGGACCCTCTTTTAAGTAATATTATACCTGTGCTAGAGGGTCTCGCTCTGCAGCGCGGCTATCTTATAGAAAATACTATCTAATACTGTGAAAACAAACTAATATATAATGGATACGTTTCAAGTTTCGGTATTTCTACCTGAATTATGTGATTAGACAGAGCATACGTTTTTTTCCAGGGCCAGAACTATTAAATTATATTATAACACAATTTCTGCCCGAATCCGTTCAGTAGTTTTTGCGTGAAAGGGGAACAAAATCCATACAAACTTTTCGTTTATAATATTAGTAAGAATAAGAAGATTATGGACAAAATTTTACTATGGCTATCGTGCACCCACGCGCCTGCTTCAGTATAAAGATAGTGTAAGGAGATAGTGATAAAACATGTGGAATATTCTAATTTTTATTAATTATTTTTACGTGATTTGATCATAAACGGATATGTTACTTCCGGTGCCTTTACAATAGTATTTGAATAGTAGAATATAAATGTATATGCAGTTAATTATCTAAATAATTTACCTTATTATTCTACAACGATAATCGTTCAAATTATGTAATTGTATTTTTATCACTAAAATGACTAGACGCGGTACTAGGTAGTAGTACCGCGTACTTCCGTTTGACAGCCATGTTGGCTTAAGTCATGTTTATTTAGTCGCTAGAGCGAAAACGATCAGTCTCATTCTGTAATTCGACGAGGAAAGACCTCAAAGGAAAAAGTGTTTGTTACTGGTGTCCTGCTGGACAAACTTATTGTAAAGGTTAGTCATTTGTGTTTATATTATATTTTTGTGATCTTAAATGTTGAGAAACTGTAATAAAAGTGATTACGAGCAGCCTTACGTACAATTTCCTTTTAGATTAAAACCCATCCCTTATAGCTCAGAAGTGGGATGAAACGGGTGGTTTTTTTTTCCTTTTACTCTTGAAGGAAATGAACCACTAGTTCACACTCACTTTGCCTACTATCTCAAACCTCTCGTTTGTCGTCTTGATAATGTTAATGTTTTATCCTTTAATATCGAAACAGAAAGCTTATATGTTACTACAAATTTTGATGGTGCAATAAAGAAGTTATCTATCTATCTATCTATCTATCTATCGTTACATAAAGCTGCTCGTAACATTTTTCTTGCCTATTCTTTAGTATTTTCCACTCTTTAGCTAGCCACAGCCACATGTCGTCCGAGTCCAACGCCATCACGTGGCAGTTGGTCGCTGGAGGCTGGACGGTGAATACGATGTGCTAGGGCTTCCTTTCCCCCGCTCTGAGTTTCCTTTTCCCCGCTCTAAGTTGTGCCAGAGCTTCCTTTCCCCCGCTCTAAGTTGTGCCAGAGCTTCCTTTCCCCCGCTCTAAGTTGTGCCAGAGCTTCCTTTCCCTCGCTCTAAGTTGTGCCAGAGCGTCCCCCGTTCTTAGTTGTACCAGAGCGTTTCCGAAATTCAACTTATTAGCCGCTGGGTGTTTTTGAAGGAGCATTGAATACCACTCGAAGGGCCGCAGTGATTTTGATGTGGTTTAAGTTAATATATATTATGATATGAATAAATGTGTAACCCTGTTTCATGGGGCGTGCGCGCGGCTTGCGGGGTCGCTGGAGGTGAAGGCGACGGCTGCCGCGCTGCTGATGAGCCAGCGGTGCAGCGCCGGAATCACTGGCTGATCTCAGTTCCCGTCGGTATCTGCGGTGGCGGCGGCCTGCACGGTGGTGTGGCCTGCTGTGGGGCCGGCCTCAGACTGGCGCTCAGAGGCGAGAGCTGTGGCGATATCCTTATACGGTCTCTTGCAGCGAAGAGGAAGCGCAAGAGCAAGCTGGATTCAATCATCTTAAATTTCGAAAGTAAACGCAGGTGAACCACTCTTTCATCAAGAGATGGGTCGAATACTAGACGTGGACGTAATCATCGCGTAGGGACTAGCTCCAGCAGGATGGCCGAGCTGTAAGGAGATAGTGATAAAACATGTGGAATATTCTAATTTTTATTAATTATTTTTACGTGATTTGATCATAAACGGATATGTTACTTCCGGTGCCTTTACAATAGTATTTGAATAGTAGAATATAAATGTATATGCAGTTAATTATCTAAATAATTTACCTTATTATTCAACAACGATAATCGTTCAAATTATGTAATTGTATTTTTATCTCTAAAATGACTAGACGCGGTACTAGGTAGTAGTACCGCGTACTTCCGTTTGACAGCCATGTTGGCTTAAGTCATGTTTATTTAGTCGCTAGAGCGAAAACGATCAGTCTCATTCTGTAATTCGACGAGGAAAGACCTCAAAGGAAAAAGTGTTTGTTACTGGTGTCCTGCTGGACAAACTTATTGTAAAGGTTAGTCATTTGTGTTTATATTATATTTTTGTGATCTTAAATGTTGAGAAACTGTACTAAAAGTGATTACGAGCAGCCTTACGTACAATTTCCTTTTAGATTAAAACCCATCCCTTATAATAGCGATATTCTGATTATAAACGCGTCTCGAATTGAAACTGCGAGCGGGACCTGAACAACATAATACCTACCTACATAACGAACACTAAGCTCAAAGATTAGGAAACTTTGCTTGTTTATAATAACGCCAAACTCCACGGGTTTCCCAGATAGGTAGGCCAAATCCAGGGATAAGTTCCAAACAAACGGTCCTGTTGAAGTACGTACCAAGTACCTTTATGTATTAAGTTTACACGTAATTCCGGCCTAAACAAATATATTGAAACTCCGTATAGCAACAAGGCTTAATCATGGGTTCAAGTATGTTTATTGAAGGGGAAAAGAAAGTAAGGGCTAAAAATAGAAAGAAAATAAACATCGTATAACTCTATAAGTATGTATAGATCAACTTCTAAGTAAGGCAGACCTCTTTGAATAAATAAATTACCATCTGCTTCAGATAACGAGATAGTGGTATTTTCAATTGATCTGAATGTTAGATCGATCGTTTATTCATTACAAATTCGTTACATAACTTAGCCGTATCTTAAAGCCTATGTTAGGTTTATCTTAGCACTGTGTTCTCTTCTATTTTTCTTAACAGTTCTTTTCTATTTGCTTAAAAATAAAATTTTACATACTACTTAATACTTACTTAACTACCTAAAAATATGTTAGTGACTAGCCTAAAAGTTGTTATTAGCAATAAATAGTTTAAATACCTAAGTCTGATCATCACATGACACACACCTTAATATCTAAATAATATAAGAAAATATATGTTCATTGTAATACACATACCAATATAAACGCAAAGTTCAAATTATAAAAAATCAAATAATTGCGTGAATATTGAAACCATAACAATAGTACATTGTTACCCAAGGGTTGAAAACAACTTTTTTAGTCCCGAGACGGGGTTTGGCGCCCGAGTGTAACGAGGGCGTCAATAGTTCGAGGGACTACATAAGTTACTTTCACCCGAGGTAAACACTGTGCTTTTCATTACTAATATAAGGAAATATTAATAAAAAACATGAGATACAAATTCATGAAATTGCCACTTATTTTTTTTATTTCAATAGTCCATCTAGGACAGGCAAAAGCCATGAAGCCATACTGCCTTGTCTATCGTATTTTTTGAATTCAGTGAATTGTCGCTACGGTGATTTTTTTTAGCTTCAGCATTTATTCTGCCACTATCATGGTTCAATAGTAACGTTATAGCTGTCAGTTGATAACAATCCTCCCTAGGGCGGAAAAGTATCATTTTCAAACCGCTGCTCTTCAGGCATGTTCAGACCTACTTTCCGAGTATGAGTAATGAAAAATGATAAAAGTATTAATACTTTTATAAGTAGGTATAATTAAATACACAATCTTAAATATAAATAATCTAAAATACTCAGCTAGCAGTACCTAAACAAGACCTAAACACTCATACAAAGGTAACCGCATTGTTTATTTATACGACCTACGACCAAAATGTCGTACTTTAGTATGGGGTTGATCTCTATATTGGCCCTTGGCGCTTCCCTCCTCCCCCTTATTTCTTATAACCCCTTTTTCAAGAAATTTGTAGACTTATCAACTTCTTTTTTTCACATTATTAGTTTTACTTTTAGTATCTTTTTTTTATTTTATTAATTTATTAAGTACGTAATAGTTGTTGACTAAAAAAAAAATATGTTCACACTTATACTGCATAATATGATTTTATTAGTGAATGCCTAATAATAGCTTTCTGTGTCTATTTTAAATTCTATTGTAATTATTTAAGCTGATGATTCCGAAATAAAAAAATATGTATTCCGTAAACTTAAATAACAAGTAAGTGTTAACCTGTTTTTAATTCTTTTTTCTTTTATTTGATTAAAGAGAATTTAATCAATATGATTATGTCACCTGAATTAGATTTTTAATTTTTCAGAAAAATCAAACTATGGATTACTTTTAGAGTACCTTATACGCTACTGAATCTTTAGCGTCATCATTGACGTATTTTAACCCGTCTTCTGCTTAACCCTAAAAAGGTCAAATTGGTAATTCTCAGTTTGTTTGAATTTGCATCTTAAACACTAAAACGAAAGTTTAAAGTTCTAAGCAAACTGAAACAACTAGCAAGAACTATCGATTAACTAAAGGCAAGACCTTTGGTCAAACAGTTTACATAGCTGCAAACCTGACCACGCCAGCAAAAGCCAAACATTAGGTAGGTACATGTACGTGACTACGATTTATAGCCAGCTTTAAGGGTAAGTAACTAAGGGTTAACAACCTTAGAAGAAACACGAAAAAGGTTAACAAGAGGCCAGATAAATTATGGATGAAAAGTGGGAAACATAAATAAGGGTCGGTGTAGATATATTATAGGGCATCATACATGGCGTACTTATATGGATGCGAGGAAACAAGTATGAGTTTTGGGTTAAGAAACAGAAGGTCAGTTAAGCAGTACAGGGATTGCAATCCGGAAAACCGGGCGGTAATCCGGCGGATCCGGCATCAATTTACATTTTCCGAATCTTGTTCCTATTTACCGGTTTCAATGATTGCTTATTTTATGAGTTAAAGTTCCGGAGTAGGGTATATAATAGGAAGGTACTAGTATGAGTTTTGGGTTAAGAAACAGAAGGTCAGTTAAGCAGTAGGAGACAGGGATTGCAATCCGGAATACCGGGCGGTAATCCGGCGGATCCGGCATCAATTTCCGAATCCGGTACCTATTTACCGGTTCCGATGATTGCTTATTTTATGAGTTAAAGTTCAGGAATAGATTATATAATAGGTACTAGTACGTGAGTCTTTCTCCCCCGCGCCCCACCTCCCGCACGCCCTGCTGCGTGTCGCTTCATGATCAGTTACATCAATTTCATTAATAAATTATTGACATTATTGTAATCTCTGATAAAGTTCATTATTATGTTTAATTTCGTTTTTTATCAAAAAAATATTGAACTCTACTCTATCGACTTTTGAGATTTTGCTTTGTCTTTTAATTTGTGATATTAATTACATATTAATAGAAAAATTTGTATCTAGTAAAAAAGTTTTTTTCGTATACGTATCGTTTTTTTTACACTTCATTCACGGTCCACTTTGGAACGAAAAAAGAAAGCTAAGCTAGCCTGTTTGATGAATCCGGCTGGATGCATCCGGATTTCAAACCGGCCGGGGTTTGAAAATAGAGCCAGATTGTTATTCCCGGTCGAAAATTCCGGAATCAACTGTGACGGTGATATGTGACGACGATGATCCAATAGGAATGTCCTTTTTTCAATCAGCTAAGCCAAAATTAGTAAAAGATGCTTACTGCCATTATAGATACAGCAACAATGTTAGCCAATAAACCAGTTATAGGTTATAAGTAGTATAAGTATAAGTTACTACACAACACGATCCTATATTGTTAAAATAAATACAATGGAGCACGGCTTACTTTTTTATCGAACCTAAGTAAATTTATTCTTCTCTCTTTGAAATTATAGAAATTACAAACCAGAAACCAGAACTCCTAAATGTAGTGAGACGTTATTTTTAGTAGATCCAGACGAGAAATCTGAAAACCCCAACGACAAAAAACGTAAATAAAAAAAAATGTCCGTAAAGCAATAAAATAAGAAAATCCAATACATTTGGTTCTGGACCAGCCATTTGGCGTGCCTCCAGCCATAAAGTACCTGCTTTCAGCCTCCGTTTACGCAGCTCTAAATTTTATGAAACTGAATTCGTTGAACATAAATCTCTTACAGAGTCACGCAGCGGTTTTATGCTTGTTCTCACGCCATGGCTCAAAAGATTTGTTTCCATGCTTGCTATCTAGGTACTGAATATGAGCAAAATACCTCCGTGATATCGATGATAGCAAATCAGTAAATCATAAACTCTGTTTGTTTAGGCTTATAAAATAAGCTAAGAGTCAAGCAAGTCAAATTTTAAACTATAATTAGGTTTGTGTTGTGGGTAGGTACTAGATAACTGTTTAACATACTAAAACTCTAAAAGTAAAGAACTCTACAATAAAAAAAGGAAGTTATTAAAACTAGCAGGTAGGTATGTATTTTCAATTAAGTACATTAAAACTAACAGTTTTTAATATCTACGTAATATTATTTCAAAGCTTAAAGAAAAAAGAATCTATCGTTTTTATGTATGTAGGTAAGATAACACCAACTGGGGTTTTATCCATTATTTACATTTATAGCTATAAGTTGATTGAGATTTCGGAACTACAGTTTATTTCATTGCCATTATAACAAAGTATATCAAGGCTATCAATCTCTTCTTTTGTAAAAAATTCGGCATGTCTATGAATTATAGTCTACATGCCATGACCGCCCAAGCAGGACTCTGACTACACTCGATGTAAGCTTTATTTCGTGGCATTACGGGTGATATTAGATAAACTTGGGAGATTTTTAAATTGGTTTTTATATAAATAAATGGTCCTGAAATCCCCATCGTCGGTTATTACCACAAACGAACGGTAATAAATCAGTATGGGTGTCAGACGTCTGGTTTTAGTTTCATTTTTCTTTATTTTTGTGTTGGCTCATGATTGTGATGACTCTTCCGAAGAATTAGTTGAGTTCGTAAGTAAATTTTAACTAACCCGGATGAGTCAATCTAACTGTGACCCATTTTACACCTTTTCACGAAAGTGAATTTGAAAACCGACGCGATGTGGCGCATGAGGTTCGGTTCGATTCGATTCCCGCCTTGGGGCATATGTTTGTTTGGGATCAGGGTGTTTTCATATTTAATAAAAATAATCTAGGCATATAATGTTTTGTATGTATGTATCAATCATTTAGCACCTACTCATAACACAAGCTCCGCACAGCTTGGGGCAAGGTGATACACATGCCTACATTGTTATATTTATTTAAATTCTTCGTAATATGAAATACAATGAAAATTATTACTTTGCTCTAAATCTACCGCACAGTACAATAACTTACGACTAATTAAACCTATGTAGTACGTAAAGATGCTTACCTTTTTTGCGCAGCAGAGTTTAGGGCAAACATGGCCTACCCTCAGCATTGTGCTGGACGAACACTTGTCTATCCAGCCAGAGCTACAGCATTCATAGTCCATTGAAAAGTTACATTTGGGGTTGCGTTTTTTAGAGGACGCAATTTTATTTTTTTGATGTGTAGGGGGGTCAGTGTAAAGCTAAAACTAAGTTTGTGGGGTCGACACCCTTGTCCCACGGCCGCCATCTTGAAAATAGGGGTTGAAATGGTTTTTACCATATATCTCTTAAACTATTTATTTGATAAAAAAAATTATTACCATTTTTTGTTGCAAATTAAATTTTCTACAACTTTAGTCTAGCAACTTTTTGTCGTACACATCAAAAAAATAAAATTAGACATAGACATAGACATAGACATTCATTTATTTACTGCTTAACACACAATACAGAACACATTTTCAAACACAGTTTATGAAAATAAAATAAACATTTAACATAAATACATATTCCTACAGAGAAAAAAAAAAAACATAAAATACTTATTTCAAAAAAAAAAAGAGATCATCTGTACTGTATGTCTCAGCAGCAAAAAGGTCTCGACTCAGCATTAAATGCCTTACCACTCAAGAGTGGATAGGCGCTGATATTCTGCCGAAACCATTGCGATCACAAGACCCTGTGAGGTTTACGATTAAAATTAGTACCTAGTGTTTGTTTTATAAATAGCAGAAAATACAAATATATCTATAAATAATAAATGCATACTTCGATATAAATAAATAGTAATTATAATTAACTAGTGCGTGTCTGACGGATATGAAACTGATTTATACCTATTGATAGATAGATAAATATATGAAAATATTATAATCTATTGAGCTGGCAACTCTGCTGTGGAACTTAGCACGAAAATAGTGCACCATGACGGGTCATGGCTCCAGGCAACCCTGTTTTTTGGTGATCTATTAAATAAGACTTAAAGCGTTTTTTAAAAGTGAACTTTGATTTTAACAGTCTCAAAGGTGGAGGGATATTGTTCCAGCATTTGGTTGCTTGATAGCGAAAACTTCCCCTAAATGCCACGGTCTTAAAGTTGCTGTAGTGCAGTAAATTTCTTGTAGGCCTTAAACTGTATTTACTTTTGAAGCTACTTAGTTTTGAAAATAAATATTCTGGAGATTCGAATCTTACGACGCCATGTACTAAAACTGCTAGGTGCAAATGCCTGCGCGAAGCCATGTTGAGCGTGGATGAGTTGTTAATGTACGGTGAGACGTGCGTTCGCGGTGGGATATCATAGCAAAACCTACAGCACGCATTTTGCACCCTCTGGACAAGGCGAGCCGTTCTCGACAGTAAACGCGGGCCATAAACCAAGTCGCCATAGTTAAGCTTCGATAGGACTATCGACTCACAAACTTTCACACGGATTACTTTTCTTAGAAAGTTTTTTATTTTATATAATAGCTTTAGTCTAAACAGACAATTTCTTGCAATGCTCTTTATGTGGTTCTCAAAGCGGAGTGTATCATCAAATAGGATACCAAGATTTCTGGCCTCACGTACACGCTCAATGCTTTGGCCATGAATGTTGATATTTGGTTAACGGATTGAAATGCCTTCTATCAAACGCGGTGACCCAAGAATCATAAATTTAGATTTTAATGGATTAAGAAGTAGAGCATTATCATGAGACCAGTCAGCTATTCGGCTTAGATCATCATTCAGTTTTGAAGTACCCCATAAAACATTCCCCGGATCCACTGGCAAGTACAGCTGAACGTCGTCGGCATATAAATGGTATTTGCAATGTTTTATCTGCCAACAAATATCCGCACTGTAAATGATGAACAGCAGTGGACCGAGAATTGACCCCTGCGGCACACCACGAAAAACCGGTTTAAAAGATGATGACAGATGTCTACCATCTTGCTTAGTTATCTGCATAAATTGGGAACGATTACTCAAGTAACTATCAAACCATCTAATCGCCGCAGCATCAACACCATAATATGAAAGTTTTGACAAAAGCAAGGGGATACTTATCGAGTCAAATGCGCGGGAGAAGTCTAGAAGAACTAAAATTGTTCCTAGCCCCTGATCTTGTTCCGCAAGAATGTTATCAACAACATCAAGTAATGCTGTAGTAGTACCTCTTCCGGCACGAAAACCCGATTGGACGTCTGGCAGGATCTTATTGCGTTCAATGAATCCACTGAGTTGGTTATAGACCACTTTCTCCAAAACTTTCGAGAGCACCGGTAGAATGCTGATCGGTCTCAAGTCTTTTATGTCAGTCGGGTGGGGGATTTTAGGTATTGGGTTTATTTTAGCAATTTTCCATTGACTGGGAAAAGTAGACGTAGTAATAGATTTGTTTATTATTCCTGTTATCATTGACAGTGTATGTGGTAGTGTCAACAGTACCATATCCATGGACAGATCATCTACTCCTCGGGCATTTGTTTTAATAGTCAAAAGGATTTTGGTAATTTCCTGTTCATCTACTTCATGTAATGAGAAAATTTCATTATTAAACTTATTATTTTCAAAAAATGAACGGTAAGTGATCGGGATATCAGTTGAGCCGGGAACATTTAGAAAATGATTGTTTATAGCATCCGGTTGATCAAAACTATCAGGTAGGCAAGTTTTAGACTCTGCGTGCAAAACATCGTCTTTTAAATTTTTCCAAAGTTTTTTATCATTGTTCATTTCCGAATTAATACGGAAGTCGTAATATGCGCGTGTTTCGTTATAAATACTTTGGGATACAAATGACTTCAGTTCCTTATACTGATTTTTATGGATTTCTAGTTTTGTATTGCGGAACTTGTCATGTGCTTCGTTTCGACATTTTATCATAGTTTTTATAACATCTGTAATCCACGGTGTGTATTTGTCTTTAATTTTAATTGTTTTTATAGGCGCGTGTTTATCTAGTAGAGCAGTGACTAGAGAATGAAAAACGTCTACCATTGTATCTACGTTACGAGCCTGCGTGACATGACTCCAATCCAAAGCCAGAATATCCTCATCAAACTTTTTATGATCTATGTTCTTAAGCGATCGACATACTATGGTTCTAGGCGGGATCTTTTCTCTTTTAATATTTAACGTAGCGGTAACAAAGGAGTGGCCACGTTTACCTTTAATATCAAATTGCGTCCTCTAAAAAACGCAAGGTAAGGCTTAAAAAATCTAACATTTCAATGGACTATCATCGGAAAAGCCTTCGGATTCGATATCGGAAACTTTTGACGATGAACGCTCTTTTAAACAAGCGGATTCTAAAACATTTTGAATTTAGTTCCTTAGTTTCAATATGAAATCAAAATAACGTTCAAGATCTGACGGAAATGGAACCGAATTCGAATTTGACGTTCGAAAACGACTCGTATGTATTAAAATATCCCTAGTGTTCAGTGAATGAAAGCCACGTGCTTGGCGCGTCATGACCATCTGATAGAAAAAATGTGTTCCTTCATAAATATCATTTGCATAATCCAACCTACATAAAATAGGTAGGTATCTACTTTCCGTGGGCCCTTCGATTCGACCCTTTTCAAAGTAAAGCTGGCGTGCGCTGTACTTATTGGACTATTTCACGTTATTAGAGACCTATATACTTGTACTAGTTGCTGCACGCGGCTTCGCACGCTTTGTTTCAATGGAAACGTTTCAAGATATCTTTCCCATGGGAGCTGTTTTATGGGAATGAAAAGTAGCCTATGTTTTATGCCCTTTTAATCTTATTGGTGAAAAAATTTAAACGTAAAAAGTTACCAAAACCACCGTGCTTTTCAAAAATAAATTAATCACTTTCTCCATTGTTCCGTTTTTATCAAATTGCCCGCTTATGTTCAATCACGCATGACCCAAAAAAGACCATTCAAAGTTGAGCCTTGTCCTCCCTACAAGCGAAAGAAAGTGTCAATAGATTGGTAAACTCAATACATGTGGCAGAGGTCTTGTTTACATGGGCAGGTGTTGCGACATTTAGGTCTAATTACGTGTCATCAAAAATTTTAAAAGCTAAATGTTAGCAAACAGGTAAAAAGTCGTTCCCTTTTTGCTACTTAGATAAGAAAACCGTGTGGGCGCTACAAGGTCAGAAATATTTTGTTTTTTCATTCAGGAGTGCGACTTTTAACCGTCCTAAAAACTAAATTATCTGAACTCATTTTACATGACCGGAAAAGCCAAACAAAGATGTGTGAAGTTAGTTATTTTACTAACTTGTTACCTACCTAGCTTTTGTCGTTCAAGTTCTTAAACCATTAAAAGTTTCTCCCGTATTTCAAAGTCGACCTTGCAAACTCTTGTTATACAACCTTTTTCTTGTATACCTACTATCTGCTATCATTTGACAACATAAAAGTTATGGTAAAATTTTATTGAAACATCTACGAATAACTTATCATAAGAATAAGAGACATCTAGTAAGTCTATTTCACGTCCTCATTATAAACTAGTTATAATTCTACACAAAAGTAAAACTAATGTAGTGTCCATAACACGTAATGCAACACAATGCAGCTGATTTAACTCGGTCACCGAGAGGTCGACGCGAGCGCAGATTATTCAACTGTTTCACTGAGACCATGCGCGGGAAAGGACATTTTCATAAACTTATTCCAAATTCAAACATAATTTATATTTATTTTTTGAAATTAGATCGAACAGTTATGTAAAGAGGATTTATTTAAAAACATTCTAGATTTGAATTCGTTCTAGTTTTTAAAAGTTGAAATGAGAACAGTTGTGATTATTTTGTGTTTGTTGTCGGCTGTGTTTGCACAGGACTGCAAAACTGGCGGGAAACGGGTACGGAAAGTTAAATATTACACGTGTTTCATAATAAGTTAAAGTTAAAATAAACGCTCATATAATTAATGTAACTACGTTTCCATTACAGACAAGTTTGACTTTTATTAATATGTAGTGAAAAAATTCTAGGTCTATGGAAAAAGTACAAAAATCTATGCACTACCTACCTACTATCCAGCAGTATTCAGAAACTATTATTTTGGTAATATATTGATTTCTAGTAATAAATCTCTTATAGCTACTATTAAATTCTCCGAAAGTAGGACTAACTCAAAATAAGTTAAAACACGGTTTCATAGAAAACGTTTAAAACTACTTTTTCGTTACCTATTTATATTCCTTGTAAATATTTGAGCCTCCTCAAATATTTCTTTTATTCTGTTTTTAGTATTTATTAAAGCGGCAACAGAAAAATGTACCTATATGTGAATCTGCTCAAAGAATTAGCAAGCTGAAGTGGCAGTGGGCCAGCTATATCGCGCGAAGAACCGACAACCGTTGGGATAAACGTGTTCTTGAGTGGAGACCACGACTCGGCAATCGTAGTGTAGGACGCCCTCCGGCCAGGTGGGATGACGATCTGCGAAGGACTGCTGGCAGATGCTGCGGCAAGCTGAAGACAAGGCACTATGGCGCTCATTGGGGGAGGCCTATGTCCAGCAGTGGACTAATATAGGCTGATGATGATAATGATGATGATGTGAATCTGTGAAAATTTCAGCTTTCTAACTCTCACGGTTCATGAGATAGATTCAAGGTGACAGACAGCGGAGTCTTCGTAATAAAGTCCCGTTTAACCCTTTCAATACGGAACCCTAACAATAATCCCTTTATTTCATAGCGCATTGCACTGACAGGTCTGGATGGCTAAACGATGGATGGGTTAGTAATGGATGGTTTGTTTCAGTGCGCGGACCACGAGCAGTGCTGCGGCGGATGTTGCTGGGCCGGCGAGTGTATCGATAGTGAGTGGTCATTTATAATCCAGCTTTTAAATTTAGATTCAACTTTAGATTTATAAAAATTGGCTTTTACCTAAAAAGAAAATAGATAGATAGATAACTTCTTTATTGCACCATTAGAATTTGTAGTAACAGAGAAGCTTAATACTAATAATTACATCAAAAGTGGCACAATCGTCTGCCATATCGCTAAAAGGGATCTCTTCCAGGCAACCTTTGGATGGACAAAATAGTTTTATTAAAGCTAGAAAAAACTGCTAAAATGCTATAAGATTTTTTTATTCTTATTCTATTCGTATTAGGTCACCAAAATTATAAATTCCAATGGCCGAGCGGTCTTAAACCCTCTTCTTATAATATAACTTTTAAAAACATCACGGTTTTTAACACTATACAGTATAGTCACTAACTATAGTCATTGAAAACGGGATCTCTTCTTATAGGCTAATATTACTTTAGACGGTTACGGGCACCTGTGCGAATACATATAAAACTTTCTCTTACATCACTCTATACAGGGTGTAACATTTAAAACGGTCAGTATGGGAAAGTCTGAAACTATAAGACATACGATGATCGCTTCTTTGCGAGAACAACGAGTTATCGTCGACATGTCACGTTATTGAACTAATAGCTAGAAAAAACCGCCGTTTCGCGCTCTACTTGCTACTAAAACGGGATATTTCTAGGGCCAATAATGGCTGAGTTATGAATGTAAGACCGAGAGCTTGCTGGACTATCTGTATCTCACTCGCGCGAAGTGTTCGAAACAATAACGTGTCTAGTCAGTAAGACCCAGGTGCTCGGAGGGGATAGTGCTGCCCGATTGAGGCAAAAGTGTTACAACATTCTCGTGTCACGGTTTTGGTGCAATAGTAAGTATTTTCTTTGAAATTAATTTTGCTTCTAAAGTGTGATATCCGTTACGTGTACCAGTTTTCCTGTAAAGAAAGCTAAAACGTGGTTGGGATAAGGGGTGCTGTGTCACGTTATAGCATTAAATGTCTATGATTTTTAAGAGACAAAATGACATGTACCGTTATAGATTTAAAAAATGTTTTATTTATTGCATTAATCTTATGGTTTTCTTTAATTTGTTGCGTTATAGCTGAAAACTTACTAAGCTTTACTTTGTTTATGTCATGATGTTGCATTATAGGTGTTAAGAATTTAATCTAATATTGCTCTATTCTTTCAGATGGAGTTGCGATCTAAAATAATTTTAAAACTCACCGCGCAGAATGTGTTTCAAAGAAGCACGAAACATCCATGACAATATTATAAATGCGAAAGTAACAGTCTGTTACGCTTTCACGCCTAAAAAACTAAATAAATTTAAATTAAATTTGGTACAGAGATAGTGTAGAGCCTGAGAAAGGCCATAAGCTACTTGTTAATGTGGCAAAAGGTTTGTAAGGGGTTAAAATAGGTAGGGGATGGAAATTTATATAGAAGTTTCGTTTTTGAAGCAAGAAGCGTGAAACTTATTGGCTTTTGGAGTACATAAAAATAACATGATATTGAAAGATTTTAAAATTCTAGCCTTTACGGGATGAAATAAGGTTAGGGGGTGAATATTTGGGTGAAAATATTTGTATAAGGTTCATGTGGCTGCCCAAAGTCACACTTTCACGTGAACGAAGTTGCGGCCACAGCTTGTTTTATTTAAAAAAAGAGAAAAGTCAAGTGCCTCGTCGTAATTCTACTATGTAGGTAGTTCTTCAAGTAGCTGTAGCTAATCAGGACCATCCTATTATGGAGTTATTCTTGTTACTATTCTAGTATTATTATTGTATTATTATCTTATTTTATGGGGACGCTTCCGACTGGTATGGAAATGGATCAGTTGAGCTACTTTTAGACTATTTGCAACCGTCTGCAGTAGCTCCATTGATTCAATTGTATTTATCAATCTTATTTTTTTCTATTTCTTGATTGTAATTGTCGTTGTTAATAAAGTCTTAGCCTCTTAATATTTATCCTATTATTATAATTGCGAAAGTTTCTGTCGGTCTGTCTGTCTGTCCTTATCACAATTTTAAGTTCTTAACGGATCTTCATAAAATTTAACAAGGAGATACAGACACAGGAGGACGATTTAGTCGAAAGAAATAGCTAGTATAAAACTTCTAAAACTTAAGAAGGAAGTAAATGTTGATTTGATAAAAAAAATACAGTACAATTTAAAACTGCAGTGATTTTTGTAATTTGTCATGTTTTTCTAAATAGATTTAATTGTTAGTAAAATTTAAAAAAAAAGCCATCTCTTTGTATATTTTACAGACTGATTTAACATTGAGAACCTAAAAATACTTTGTCTGCATGCAGGTTTTTAGATGCATTAATCAATTTTATAACTGTGTTGTTGTTATTTTCTCTTCTATAATAAATGGTTTTTCTATTTCAATAACGTGTTTTATTCATGATATCACATACATTTAGATATCACACACATTGGAAAGAAAAACATTATAACAGGTGTAACGTGTTACGTCCATATGTCACAGGGAAAAAATAATATTTATCAAGAATAACGTGATATACACGGTGTAACAATATACATGTATTAAGCGAAAGGGTGCGTATTTCCACACCCCCGGGGAACAACTTTTGTTCAACGACTTTTCGAATTTCGATTAGTTTCTCTTAAAAAAACTGCAACAAAGTTTCAACATGAACATTTGATTTTCTACGAAGTGACAACCCTAAAGCCAGCTGTTTCTTGTTTACATTATTCTTTGACACTTGTATTTCGACCTTATACTTAGGATGTCAATGAACTAAATGTAGTGAAAAAATTCTATGTCTATGATTTCGACAGAAGAGGTCTTTCAGCGCTGTCTTTGTCCAAGTGCGCCGAAATATTTTTTTACGGGTTCCGTAATTTTTTTAAACAAATTTTTTGAAATTCGTTTGTTCAAAAGCATAGATAATTCCTTTCGTTTTCTACTTTTTTAACAGATACTAAATAAGTAAATTTGTGAAGTGTAGTGAGACACCCGACTAAAGCGAATCTTATCACACGTACCTACCTACCGTCCGATCCTACTAAACTTACATAAGTAACAAGGTAGGTACCTACTAGGAAATATTTTTTTAATGTAACATGTGTCACCCTCAAAAAAGCAGGATTTTGTAGCAGGTATATCTACTTATTGTCTGAATTCACGCAAAGTGTATGTGTGTGTAGCAGGAACCTACATTTTGAAATACCTATGTAAAATAAGACCAGGTACCTACTTAAGTACTTAATCATACAATTTTCTACCAGCTATACCTATTATTTCACGACTGTGATCCTAATACCTACCTATACTCATGTTGCCACCTTTGGATTTAATAAAATTGAAAATGAACCCTAAAAATATTTATGGTAAAATCAAAGGAATGACTTCGTTGACGGGTGTAGTGTCATAATAAAAGATAAAAACAGTGCTCTAGTGAGTGGCTTACTAGTTTTATTTTTAGTGTCTAAATTAAATCAGTAAGACTTATGAACAATGGTGAATTCTGATTATTACAAGTGGGTGCAGCTAAAATCACGACCAGGCTGTGCTGACTGCGCTGAGACTGTATGGTCTAGTGCTGAAGTGAGTGCTTTACATGTCTGTGATTGAAACACATACCTACTACTTAGCATCTTATTATTATCACGCATTTATTAGATCGTCTAGTAATCTCCGGCCATAGCTGAAATCTACGAAGATAAATACCTACCTACCTACCTGCAGAAGTAGTAGGTAGGTTTAGGTTGCTTGACTTGAATAGGGTTGTCACTTTATTTTGGCACTAGGAAATTATTATTTTTTGTATGGGAAACTGAAAATAGGAATTTTTAATTTCCTCCCCCCCACAACTGATCACCACTGGGGTCTGAAACCTCCCCCTTCGGCTTAGCAGGGGTAATATGTTATACCTTGTATTTTGCCCATCCTTAAATAAAATTTAATAACTCTTAAACTAGAAATGTCAGATCTTTGTAAATAATTTATTTAGAAAGAGAAATAATTAACGAACCTATAATCTGCAATTTTTTTACGAAAAACCCTACAGTTAAAAAAATTACACCAATTTAAAACTTTAAAGTGGTCTCCTGAAAAGTAGGTGTTTTCGAAATAACCCGTTCTTGTCGCATAGAGGCGATTATTCTCTTCTTAAGAACCATGTCATCGATTTTAGTGAAAAGAAAAACTGCATTCACACATTTAAAAAAAAATTGTACTCAGTCCGGGAATCAAACCCGGATGTTTTGAAAAATAAAACTATCACTATTTTAGTCTCATTTCGATTGTGTAGATCTTAAGGAGTAAATGTTACTATGAAACGTGATGTCTAAAATTGATGACTACGGGAAGCGATTTTCTTTTTACTGTGTAGTGAAGTTTGGGTGGCGCATAAAGAATTATATATTTTCAGCTTACAGATCATGCCAGTCTTCGTTGGACGTTTGCGAAAGTCACACGTGCATTGGCGCAGAAAACTGCGTGCCTTTCATCCCAGCGCAGTGTCCGGGATGCGAACCCATACCCCTTTGCAGGCTACTGGAATAACTGGGAAAACTAAATAAATAAATAAAACTGGACTCTCTGTAAGCTCTGCTTAGCTTGGGGCTAGATGATGCTGTGTGGATTGTCCAGCATTATTTATTATTTACTTTAAGTAGTTATTAATTTATACTTCGTATTTTAGGATAAGCTTATTATGTGTAAGTTTCTTAACGAATAAATATAATATTCCATTCTATTCAATTCTCATTCTTCGCATTTTAATTATTAGTGTGATTATTCAATGAAAACACGCGAAATTGAATATGGTTGGTTGTGTAATAAATAATCAACTGTTTTGTGAGAAGACCTTCAAAAGCAATTTACCTGCATGTCTCATCTATTTCTGTGACATGAATAGAATAGCCTCCAGCTAGCTATTGTTAACGTTATGTCACATGCAGTACGTGCATGACCAATAATATACCTACATAATTAATATTAAGAGGGCTGTGTAGCGGATTTGGGAATCAAACTCAAACTCGAGGGTAAAAAACTTGAAATAAAATAAAATCTTGTATAATTTGTATAAAAATAGTAAGATTTCGGAATCCGGGACAATTAGGTTTTATTAATGGACACGGGACAAGACGCAAAATTCCGGGACATTCCTAGAAGCCCCGGCCATCTGGCCCTAGTTTTAACTCTACCGGGAAAACAGACGCAGGAGGCTCAGTCTACAGTACGTATAAATAAGTATAGAGGACTTTCGGATTTTTTAATACAAATAAGAGATAAAGAAACTCTCTGAGAAGCACGTCCGGGAAATTATAGAACGTTCTTTATGCAATAAACACTAGCACGACGTTATGCTGGAGTTTTCTGGTATAAAAATGAAGTGTAAATCAATTATTTCAATCCACGTGTATCTACCTAGATTTGGAGGTATAAGGTTTTAAGAATGAGTTTTGTACAGTTCAGTATAAAAATAATCAAAATATAAACTATAATAGGTAATTACACTTCATGCTTATTTTAGAGGCACAGCCAATGTTTTAGAAAATTTCAACAAATGTAAGAACATGTAGAGGAACCTACACCTGAAATCCTTAAAACTACTTTTGAAGGAAAAACTATACCCTGATCTAGAATTATAGATATATTTTTTATTACATTTATGAATAAAAATACAGCAAAAACTGATAAGAATAGCAGACAACTGCAGGGTAACAACAAAAAACCAAAACAAAATTTCAAAAGCGAATAATAATTAATAATAATTTTAATTGCTCAAGCATAGCGCAAATGCAAGTTTGATTTTATAAAGATTGAGAGACCAATGGAATGATGAATGAAAACTATAAAAGCCACGAATTATTTGTCTCCTGTAGCTTGTTCTGATGTTAAATATATTTCACCAATTTTCCTTTACTTTTATAACTCATTTGTCTTCAAAAAATTTTTGTTTTGAATCGCGGTGTAGGTACGAAACCATTTTAGTCGTCGACAGTACTTACAAGGGCAATCAAATTTCTCATTATGAAAGAACATGAACATAAGAGGCAGTTTAGTACATTATTACATGTTCGTATTAGAAAAGTACAAAAGAAAGACAAGCTTTGAACAAGAAAGGCTTAATGAAAAGACCAAGAAAAGCTTTTATGCAAGAACTTCAAAATACCGTACGATCTTTTTTAGCCTAAGTAATTAAAATACTTTTCACTTCTCTTCCTCAAAACTGTGTAAGTAGCTAAGCGTAAGGGCTGAAATGAGATTGTATGTCCTCAAGGCCACTAATCAAATCAAAATAAGAAATTATTACGTATACCTAGTGATTACAAAATTTTTAAACTGGTATATTTTTTTCTAAACAAACCTCTTCTTTCCCGAAATGGCTCGATGGGTTAAGGTCTGCTTTCAACGCAGGAGTTCGCGGGTTCGATTCTAGCTTTGGGAGAAAAGTTTTATGATCTGCAAATATTTGTTCCACGGCTCTGGGTGTTATCTCTCTTTTCGTGTCATTTCACACTAGAATAGCAAAAGAGTAGCTAAGTCAAATTTTAGTTTCTGGCCATTTTAAAATAAACCCCTTCAATGTTGAGGTATATGAATTCAGAGAGTTTAATTCACAATTATCTTCGACCATCCTTCGCCTACGAACTATGTATGTGAAACAACGGAATAAATGATTCTAAATGAACTTATTTTCGAGAGATATCGCAAAGTATGAATTAATCCCACTTCTGATCTCAGAAGTTATCGAATGGCATCAATGAAAGCCCGGCATGTAAGTAATTTTACGCGCATCGCACTTCGTCGTAAAGCTTGGTTAGGAGAGGTTTAAACGAGCAACTTGTAACGACTCTCACCAGTTTAACTTAACTTTTACTAACTTATACGACAGCTTCCTCATCATTCAACGTAAAGCTATATTAGTCCACTGTTGGACATAGGCCTCCCCCAATGAGCGCCATAGCACCTTACCGTATCCAGCACCTACCTGTAGTCTTTCGCAGATTGTCATCCCACCTGATCAAAGGGCGTCCTACACTACATGTACCGAGTAGCGGTCAAAGAACACGTTTTCACCAGTGGTGGACGGTGCTTCACGAGCCATGAACAGTCCACTGCCACTATGGTAAAGTTCTTAATCAGTTAAAAAAAGGTTAAAAAACCATCAGTATGGGCCCTAGGTTAAGTTTTTAGTGAGCAGCGAAAGCGAATGTTTGAACTAATCGCTAGTCTATTCTTCTTGACTGTGTTTTTTGACAGATTTCAATTAAACATTGGCCAATCCTCGATCTAGCTTACCACCAAAAGTTCGCCCTTAAAGTGTCAAAGTAGTAGGTATGACTATCGATTTTCGCGAACAGATTGGATTAGGTACAACGTAATAAGATTTTCATGACGCTTACTTTATGTGAATTATATTTCACGCATCAGAAAAAATGGGACGCTTGGTTTTATCGTAAAAGACTTGAAATCAGAATACTGCTATGAAAAAAAACATACTATATCTATGTCCTCAAACATCAGCATATTTTGACATACTTTTAATTTATTTTATCTTATTGTACTTATTATTATTTCGTTGTGATTTCATTTTAAGAGTAATTTGTACAAAATATTTTTTTAAAAAGATACCTCATGCCTTGTTTTTATGTATAAACATACTCATACACTACATCTATCATCAGAACATCGGATGAGGGGTCCCATTGTCATTTCAGTTGGGATTTACGCTTCCCAACATCCGTGACTTTGTGATCTACTGCGGATTTTTACGGCAATAAGATGTTCAGCATAACCATTCCACTGAAATAAATCCACATCAGTATCATTCTTACAAAACAATACAACTTTTTATTGCAAACCAAGAAGAAAAAAATCAAAATACAGGGAAAGAAATATTACAAAGTGACACAATGGGCGGCCTTATCGCTAAAAGCTTTCTCTTCTAGACAACCTTGGGAAGGATACGAAGCAATTGTACACGTATGGCGGGTGAGTGGCGTATTTACTATGCATATATAATTTAGTAAAATAAATACTTTCTTGTGTTTAGAAAGTAAAATTTTCATTGATCTTATTACGTTGAATACGTACCTACCTGTTTATCTAAAAACACGCACGTAAATTCAATACGAATCCTACATCGAATACAGTAAGATGGATTTTATAAAAGTTAAACTACGAAGACTATGGTAATTAGATTTATAAAACCTATTTTCACTACGTGTTTAGTTGTTGTACGTTGTTTTAAGTTTAGGTGAAAAAATCATATTAGATAAAAACTTAACGACACAGAAATTATACATACTTTAAATAAAATAGGTTTAGGTTGATGATGATGATGAACAAAGATTAAATACGTCCCTTTCAATGAAAAGACGTTTTCCATATTATAAAGACTGATATTAGGTTGATGATGATCCATATATGTGAGGACCGGCGAAAAGCAATGATTTGGACAAAAGATTGAAGCGAACTGAAAATCAATTATCACTTTATTTCTTATATTATTTTGATAATTATGTACCTATAGTATTAAATTTGACTTGTCTAGGTGCTTATTTTGTAAGCCTAAAGAAATAAAGATATTGATTTACTAATTTACTTATTTTGGGGCTTCCGACTGGTATTGACATGGATCAATTGAGCTACCTTTAGACTGTTTGCAACCGTCTGCAGTTAGCTCAATGGTTTCAATTGTATATTATACTAGTTGTTATTTTTTATATTCCTTAATTGTAATCTTCGTTGTTAATAAAGATTATATTACTAATTTACTGATTTAATGTTAACATACTCCTATAGTTTTATGTCTAAGACCCCTGTGACCAAATAAGTTATTTTTGTCGTTCTATTTGTTTCTGACCATTGCACGTAGGTAATAAAGCTTAGTACTCCAGTACTTAATAACTACAGCTTACTTAAGCACCACTTCATTAAAGATAAATCCTTAACTCAAACAATGAATAAAAGTTTTACAAGTACGCTGAGTTATATCCACGGGACCCCCGTTATAATAACGGTTTCACGGATTACGCCGTTATCATGTTGCTAAGAATACCCGACCTTTATTTTTGTTAGGTAACAAGCTAGGTAAATGTTTGTTTTTAATTTTGGTAACGAATAAATTGGATATATCAGTTGTTTTAGTACCCAAAACAAAAGCTCTACTTAGCTTATGGCTACATGTTGCTGTGTGGATTGTCAAGATCTTTAATGTGTACATTCTACAATAATATACATACAAGATACAATTATAAATTAAACTTTAACAATTATATTAAATGAAAACAAGTAGAGTACATAATGATTTCTAGTAACCTATCAATGTATAATGCTGGAAAATTCATATCAAGCCCCAAGGAAAGCAGAGCTTGTGTTATGGGCATAAGAATAGACAAAAAGTTATTATTTATTCTTATATTAATAACTCAAAAAAACTCCCTCATCTTTAAGCTAGTAAGAGGGTAGACGAATATCATTCACAACAACCGCAGAAACTATACTATTAAGATAATGCGTCGGCTTCTTGAACGTGAATTAGTAGAGAATGCTCTTGAAATGGTGGTAAGCAAATACGTTGAGGTCTCAGACAAGGGTCAGAGGATTGAAGGGCCAATCAGCTGTATCTTGAATGTAGAGCGAGAGCGCGGAGGTAATATCCGTCCTTATATTATGAAAGTTAGTTTGGATCGAAAGTTTGTATGGATTTTGTTTCAAATAGACTTGGTTCAAAACTTCAGCCTAATCCGTTTAGTGGTTTTTGAAAGAAACCAACATCCATGCATCTATAAATCTATACTTGCAAACTTTCGCGTTTTTTTCTTCATAGTATAAAAGTAGGTAATTAGGTAAAACATTTATTTTCACAAAACAAAACACACATACATTATTGGTTACTGGTAAAACAAAGTCACTTACCGCTGTATTACATAGCCACAGACAGTTTGTCTGTCTATTCAATAATATAATATACAATATACAAATAATATGTAGTATGTATATATAATAATATGTATGTATAACACTAAGCATACATAGGTATGCTTAGTGTTATTTTTAAAACTACGCAACAGATTTTGATGCGTTTTTAATAGCTATCTATTAAAAGTGATTCAAGAGGAAGGTAAAAATGTATAACACACCCGTGCGAAGCCGGGAAGTGACGTATATATAGCATTATATCCCTGTACCTCTTGCTCTATGTCTGGTAATGGAAACCTATCATGGACGAAGGAAATTACTTTAATCTGGCTAGTACATCGTTTATCTTCGTTACGACTACGAAACAGATACTGGACTGGAGCTGAGAAGACGCCGTAAACATGCCTATTAATTACCGGCATGGGATTTGATCTCTGGTAAGGAAGAAATAAGGGAGAACAATGTAAGAATGCAAATTTTCCTAGAGATATTTGAAGATAGATGGACTATATTTATTTCTGTAGGTACAAAATTAGGACAATATAGCAAAGCTACACTTTCCTATTTGAAGACATATAGACTATATTTATTTGTGTTCAAAATTAGGAATCCTTACTAAAAAAAAAAACTTCGATTTTGCATTGCCATAAAATATCTTTCATCGCTTGCGCTGCGGAAAATATTGACGATAGAACATTAAAGTGATATTAAAGAAAATATTAAAGAAAATACAATTTTTTAAACTTTCCAATATAAATATCAATTTTACAGTCATGTATATTTATATATATTTTTTTAATGACAAGACAAAAAAAAACCTTATTTTCTTTTTTTCCTTTTAGAAAGATTTTATTTGTAGAAACCTCCCTAAACAAGAATCCGCAGATCTTACAAACACAAATATTATATTATATAAGGCGATAATTGATCCCACCACCCTACAACGTACTATTAATTTAATATCACGCCTACGAATGTGAAAATTAATCATTCAGCTATCAACAATTAAACCAAAGCGCTATAAATTCAGATAACTTGATTATACAGTAAAAACAGGTAGCAAGAGGCGGAATCCCTACAAAAACAAATCCACTTGTTATCTTAGCAATTAGTGAGTACGTAGTTATTCAGATTGGCAACCTTAGCTCGAACTTCGTTGGACAGGAAACAGAAAACAAGACTTGGCTTCTACTCGCCACTTTTTGTAATAATTCTTTAATCTGCATGTTATTTTCAACAGAATTCAAAGAATGACTGTTTCGACTGTTTTTTTATGTTTTTCATACGATTTCTTTTTTTCTAGGTGGACTGATTTTGTATGTTTTTTACTTGAAAAGTGCTAGAAAGAGCTGCTAGAGCTCTTTGCAGCTTATTGCAGCTAGCAGCTTATTGACCTTTACTGAAACAGAGCACGTTACAACACATTACTAGCTTTCAGAAGCTTTGGATTCAACTGCTGGACATAGGCCTCCTCTGTTAAACACCAAACACATCTCCAGTTGTTTTCAGCACATGAAGATACCAGAACGCCTGTTCAAAAAGGGGATGGCCCTTTTTGAACAGGCGTTCTGGTATCTTCGATTTACGTAGGTACCATAAATTCATCATAACAACCTATATTAGTCGACTGCTGGACGAAGGCTTCCATGAATGAGCGCCATAGCGCCTTGTCTTTAGCTTGCCGCATCCAGCATCTGCCTGCAGTGTATATCATCAGGGCGTCCTACACTACGTTTGCAGAGTCGAGGTCTCCATTCAAGAACACGTTTACAACAGCGGTATTCGTAGATATGACAGTCACACAGAAAGTTAGATTTAGAAAGTTGCTAATTCTCTGAGATATGTCGATAACTTTGGTTTCGGATGTATTTGTTACAAATCCTGTCATTCAGAGAAACTCCGAGCATAGCTCTTATATAAATTAGTGATCGTATTTACACTTCCATAATTATATTTTGCTAACGGTCTAGTGATTTCAAATATATGTTTATCTTTTCTATTCTATCTTAAATAAGACAAAAAGAACGACAGTATTCAATTCACAGTAGAGTAAATAACTGTCAAGATAATAAGACGTATTCCCTTCTTTCACATTATTCATTCTATTTCAGTTGTCTTTGTATGTTCAATTCGTTTGTTCATAAATGGGTGCAAACGAGCAACGCTTCGCTTGCTCAGTTTATGGCGTATTGGACGCAGATGGTTCGATTCCCTCCCTGAGTCATGAAAAATAATCAGGATGAAAGCCTTAGATTTTTTAGACCTTAGATTTTGACAAGGATCGGAGGGATGAGTTGGTCGATTCAGATATTGTGTCAGAAATCAATAATTTTATTTCTTTATACATCAGCAGTCAAACAAGTCAATTTAGAAATAATTATCAAGCTATGAGAGAGAATAAGGTGTTAATTGATTTTCTCTTCGCTGTGTGTTCAGCTACATACTATTCGCCAATCATTTGCTGTATTTTATCACTACACCGTTGTTGTCTGTCTGTCTATCCCTGTGTATGCTCAGATACTTAAAACTACGCAACGGATTGAGATGATTCATTATTTTAATATAATTAAATACTTTATTTATTATTCAGTAAAGAAAAGTCAAATCTCTATAATTTACTTAGATTAACTTACGAAAATAAAAACTTGATAAGTAGATTATAATAAGAATACAATAGACCATACTGGTTACTCTGCTTTAAGGCTGGTTTACTTTATTCCAGTCCAGCGATCCAGTCCAGTGCTGGATTGCTTACTGGAAAAATGTAAACGGCACTGGAATGAACTGAATCCAGTAAGCATTCCAGTCCAGTGACTGGATTCGTGGTCTACTTTTGAATCCAGTGCGATCAATCCAGTGCTACTGGAATAATGTAGACAGCCGTTTCGAAACTGATCTCTTTTAAAAATAATTGTAACTGTAGTGTTCACATTTCAACGGCTTCTAAATTACTGGAATATGTAGACGATAACGAATCCAGTTCGGCACTGGACTTGATCACTGGACTGGAATAATGTAAACCGGCTTTTATGTGAAGCTGCCTGTATTATTCCAGTCTCATAAGAGTTAGGATACCTCACCAACGACGTTTATAAAAAACATTTAAAAAAATACACTAGCGACCCATCCCGGCTTCGCACGGTTTTATTATACGCATAAACCTTTCTCTTGAATCACTCTATCTATTAATAAAACCGCATCAAAATCCGTTGCGTAGTTTTAAAGATTTAAGCATTTTTTTTTGTGGTAAGAACACATGCCTCTCGCATTTATAATACATACATATTATAATAATAATGCGATGTACATAATTTAAATATCATAAGTAAAAAACTAGTGTTTTGTTTTACATATATATATTATCAATTAGTGAAAACCACCGTAGCCAAATCTTTAAGAACTTCGGCAAAAAACCCTACGCTAACACTAAAACTTGTCTACAATATATAAAAGTTTATTCGAGTGCAGTGCAGTGGTGAAACCACCTGACCAGTGAATCAAAAATCCAATTTACAGTTTGAATAAATGATTGGAGTCCCATCTGTGCCCAACTGCCGCATTCCGCACCGAATTTCAATGGAAAACCAATTTAATAGTCGGTACCTACTACGTGAAGTGAGGATTGTGAAAATAAAAGAATTGCCAAAAAAAGAGATTTTGTTAGCTCGCAATATATGCCCATACAACTAACCTACTGGACCACGCAGCAGGCTTGGCCATCAAAATCAAAAGTTTAACCTTTTAACATCTACGCGTTTTTAGTTTTTTGCACCGCGTCGCATTTTGTGTTTTATTTTATATCGACCAATAGAAAACTATTATTTATTTACAAGCAAGGAATAGAAAAATTACAACTAGTATTTACAATTGAAACCATTGAGCTAACTGCAGACGGTTGCAAATAGTCTAAAGGTAGCGCAATTGATCCATGTCAATACCAGTCGGAAGCGTCCCCAAGACACAAGGCCAAGGAATGCCGATGCGCTGAGCCAGATATTCACCAGCTCTCGGGTATAGAATGCTTTTCTTAGGATGATTTGGCTTACTTTATCTGAAAGCTTATGAAACAGTATATTAGACTTATTATAAATGTTTTTCAAATTTATCCGTAACTGTGAAATTGGGTCTCCAAAGTAAAAAATATTGAACGTGCCTAATTAAAAACGTTATCTTAAAAGAAATTTCTGACCAAAAGTTGTAACTTGAAGGCAATTAAGCTTTATGAGAAACGTTTTTAAAGGGTACCTATAAATTAATCAGTAAACAAATAACTTTATTTATGTAGGCTTACAAAATAAGCACTTAGACAAATTCTCTAAGTAGCCATTAGCTCCGCCTCATCTCTAAGTCATTTAGGCTTATGTTCATCAAAAGATAATCGGACAATTAGGTTTCATTGGTTAACTTAGATGTTTAATTTGTTGGTGAATTCGGGTCCTAATAAAGCATTTCAACATCTATCAGACCACATCTCGTTTGCAGAGTTCCTCTACAAAAAGTAACATTAACTATTTGAAATGAAATACCAATTTGATAACTTGCCAGGCCAATTTGAGAGGCAATCGAAAAATGTATAAGTTTATATTTTTAGGATTCCGAAATCGCAAAGAGAAAAAAGGTAACCTATTAGACTCTACTGTCCGTCCGTCCACCCTGGTGATATATTATGAACCGTCGTCATAGGCAGTTGAAATTTTCACAGACAATAAAAAAATATTATTACAAGCAAAATAAAAATAGAATAAAATTAAAAATTAATAGGGCTCCTTTTTCACGAACATTATTTTTCGTCGTTTTTATAGATAATGTACGAAACCCTATTTGTATGACTTGAAAGGATTTATATTTTTTAAGTCAGCTACTGGAAAAACATCCAACTGCGAATGATGAAGATCAAGAACAAACACGTAGCAAATGCGCATACATAATTTATAAATCATTATGATTTCAGCCAGTTTGGGCTGGAAGCCCGCAGCCCACTTAACTTAATTATCAAACCAACAGTTCCTGAAATAGGCTCTGTTTGTTCAAATCATATATCATTCACTCAGCCTTATCAAATTAACTGAAATCGTGTTAGTTTCTAACATATTACACGTCAGATCACGCCCTATGCATGCACTCTATTATATTAAGTTAAAATTGAGAACTGTTTTTGATCTGCTTATTAATTGAAATTATTAAAATTCCTCTACTGACTTATTTTATTTTATTTATTTGGAAAACAAACAGCTTATTCAACAACAATAGTTGAAACTTTTGGGTAACTTAAGCCTAACAATTTCCGCATATGGGGGACTTGTAAAATTCTTACCGATAAATCGATTTTGCTGAGTATTTAAAATAATTTTGGTTTAAAGTGTAACTTTTGGTTATGTGTATATAATTGTAAAAGAATCTATAGGCTCAGCATGATTAAGCTTGTGAAACCTGAAATACCTAATGAATAGGTAGCAAAATTTACATGACCAAAACGGATTTTCCGCGAAATGGGGTCCAAAATAAGGCCTAAGCAGACAAGAAATTTGACTAGTTTAGATGAACCCGTAGTAAATCTATTTGAAAAAAGGGTCTTCGAACTTCGAATAATAACAAAATCTGGGCCCGTACTTGTATAAACTAAACTAAAACCTAAGTTTCCGATTAGTTTCGTTAGGATAGCGACAAAAAAGAAGTTTTTAAAACTTATTACAAACTAGCGACCCGCCCCGGCTTCGCACGGTTTTATTATAAGTACCGAACGGGATAAAAAGTATCCTATGTCCTTCTCCTGGCTCTAAACTACCTCCCTGCCAATTTTCAGCTAAATCGGTTCAGCCGTCCTTTAGTTATAAGTGAAGTAACTAACACGACTTTCTTTTATATATATAGATTCTGTTTTCGTTTTGTAAAAAGGCCGCAATAACCAAATACAAATTGTTTGCTGATTTTGATTTGAATCTTGCAGAGTTAGGTTCGGTTCAAAGAGTACTCTCCACACCACTGTGCGAGGCCGCTAAAGCCTTGTACACAATGGTTTATGATGTCTTTAGTTGATATATTGTTCAAGTACGTGTATGTAATACGGGCATATTCGCTAAGCGAATAAAATCCCAAACCAAAATAAAAACAGCAAGAAAAAAAAAATAAAATAAACCCAGTATAGACATCTTAAACACCAAATATATACCTATGGTGCAAAAGTATACCCCTCTAAATAGAATACAGATACAATTCAAAAATGATAACTTGTTACTATAGGTAACTGTCTCTTGTTTTTGTCACTTTGTATTTTGTAGCCAAGAGCCACGGTGAGCGGTCAGGAATTAATTTGAGACTTGGGAAAACTACAACGAAAATGAAACAAACTAAAAATACCAACATAAAAACTAAGCTAACTTTTGGAAGTAACTCACGTTTTGCTTCCATCTAAAAACAGCCAGAATAAAGGTTTTTTCACGTGTGAATAAGTAAAAAGCAGACCTAAATGTGGTTTGAATCCTTTTAAATATAGAGACCGACGATCTTTCCATGAATAGTCGTGGAAAGACCGTTGGAAAATATAATCTGAGTCCTAATCATAAGTTTACGATGGCCAAAAAGATTTTGTCTCTTTCTGTATATTTGGCGCCTTACCGTTATGGAGGAACTTTTGTCTTACTTTAACAGTAGTTGAAGCTACTTTTAAAATTGCATTTATCTCATATTTTTTTTGTAAGAGTAAGGGTGCTAGAAGATAAAGTCTATCGAGCTCGCAAAAATATTCGCTATCTAAATATGAACACTCTTAGTATGAATGTTCACAATTCGATAACAAATGCTGTACACTTATTCTAAAATACATCATAATATTCGTCGTCTTGGTTAAATTTAATGATGCTCACACTAGCAGAATAAACCATTACATCAAATAAAACAGCGCACACACTATTTGTTTTTTTCATCTGTTGACGGTACTGCGACGATACCATTACTATAGTACAGCGATTGGTTAGCAGAATTCGGTCTCAGATCATCGGCACCATAAATAGCGACTACTTATATATATACTGCCATCATCATGTAACCCACCATGCAAATGTTCTTTCGATTTTAAACAAAATGGAAAATCGACGTGCGATGATTACAAAAAGATAATATCTGAAAATCATTTCAAAACACCAATAAATCTTAATGCATTATAAGTCTAGGCTCCGTTGAGAAGGAATGAAGCCGATAATGCTGTAAAAGCTTTTAAAAGTTTATTCGTCAGCCAGGTCGTAAACTGGCTAATTTATTTTAGGTACCTACTTAAAATAAATCAGCGATCATCCATAGATGTTATTTTTGTATATAACTACTAACTTACTTTCTAAATTTATATATTGTGTAAAACCTACTACTTAAATAACCTACTACCTTCTTATTTATGTCTGTGCCGTTTCTTTGTTAAATAAATATATCTTTATCTTTACCTAATATTTTTTCTTATCTTTACCTAATATTGTTTCTTTTGTCATTTTGTTTTATGACCGGTATTCTCTGACGACCTCAGTGGCGCAACGGGAAAGAGTTCGCCTGCGACGCAAAAGGTTGCGGTTTCTATTTCCACCTCGGAACAAATTTGCATACGATATGCAGTTTGTTCTATTCGTCTGGGTGTTTTCAATGTTTAGTAAAAAAATGTGTAGGTATTATTTATTCAGTACCCATAACACAAGCTTTGAGTACTTTGGATCTAGATGGTGCTTTGTGGATAGTTCAACATTATTATTCTTATATTCATCATCATCATTATCATCAACCTATATTAGTCCACTGCTATTCTTATATTATTATTGTATAATTAAGTATTATTCTATCTACCTTATCGAAACAAATCACCATCCATTCACAGATACCTAATCTTTTAATCCAAAAAAAAGAATGTAATGCGACTCCTAATTTTTTCTGTAATGGAATTTCCCAGATAAATTATTCAGGCTCTCGTGTCCAAAGTATAGATTCCACTTTGTAGATCCTCTTCATCGGTCCTTTCTGACCAAAGGAATATTCAATGAGCTATACGACCGGAATTAGGAGATCTCATTGAAAAACATCGGACTCTGACTAGTCTACGTCACTGTACATTATGTGGTTCTTCGAATGAGCTTTATTTGTATAGTCCTACAGTCTAAACTTCTCATAGGAGATTGGAATGCTGGCTTCTATTTCGGTCAACAAATTAGCATTGTCTTTCACCCATTTTTCCTTATACGACTGGCGAAATGAAAGAAATCAGAAAGAAAATAATTTTACCTGTCCTTAGACTAAGTACAACAACAAAATCTTATACAAAAACTTAAAATAATTAAAAACTTAACTAATATGATACATTCTTTATTGTGTGCGCAGCAGAGTCCAAGAAATGAGCTGCCACCTCAAGATACTACTGGACCACGCAGCAGGCTTGGCCATCAAAATCAAAAGTTTAACCTTTTAACATCTACGCGTTTTTAGTTTTTTGCACCGCGTCGCATTTTGTGTTTTATTTTATATCGACCAATAGAAAACTATTATTTATTTACAAGCAAGGAATAGAAAAATTACAACTAGTATTTACAATTGAAACCATTGAGCTAACTGCAGACGGTTGCAAATAGTCTAAAGGTAGCGCAATTGATCCATGTCAATACCAGTCGGAAGCGTCCCCAAGACACAAGGCCAAGGAATGCCGATGCGCTGAGCCAGATATTCACCAGCTCTCGGGTATAGAATGCTTTTCTTAGGATGATTTGGCTTACTTTATCTGAAAGCTTATGAAACAGTATATTAGACTTATTATAAATGTTTTTCAAATTTATCCGTAACTGTGAAATTGGGTCTCCAAAGTAAAAAATATTGAACGTGCCTAATTAAAAACGTTATCTTAAAAGAAATTTCTGACCAAAAGTTGTAACTTGAAGGCAATTAAGCTTTATGAGAAACGTTTTTAAAGGGTACCTATAAATTAATCAGTAAACAAATAACTTTATTTATGTAGGCTTACAAAATAAGCACTTAGACAAATTCTCTAAGTAGCCATTAGCTCCGCCTCATCTCTAAGTCATTTAGGCTTATGTTCATCAAAAGATAATCGGACAATTAGGTTTCATTGGTTAACTTAGATGTTTAATTTGTTGGTGAATTCGGGTCCTAATAAAGCATTTCAACATCTATCAGACCACATCTCGTTTGCAGAGTTCCTCTACAAAAAGTAACATTAACTATTTGAAATGAAATACCAATTTGATAACTTGCCAGGCCAATTTGAGAGGCAATCGAAAAATGTATAAGTTTATATTTTTAGGATTCCGAAATCGCAAAGAGAAAAAAGGTAACCTATTAGACTCTACTGTCCGTCCGTCCACCCTGGTGATATATTATGAACCGTCGTCATAGGCAGTTGAAATTTTCACAGACAATAAAAAAATATTATTACAAGCAAAATAAAAATAGAATAAAATTAAAAATTAATAGGGCTCCTTTTTCACGAACATTATTTTTCGTCGTTTTTATAGATAATGTACGAAACCCTATTTGTATGACTTGAAAGGATTTATATTTTTTAAGTCAGCTACTGGAAAAACATCCAACTGCGAATGATGAAGATCAAGAACAAACACGTAGCAAATGCGCATACATAATTTATAAATCATTATGATTTCAGCCAGTTTGGGCTGGAAGCCCGCAGCCCACTTAACTTAATTATCAAACCAACAGTTCCTGAAATAGGCTCTGTTTGTTCAAATCATATATCATTCACTCAGCCTTATCAAATTAACTGAAATCGTGTTAGTTTCTAACATATTACACGTCAGATCACGCCCTATGCATGCACTCTATTATATTAAGTTAAAATTGAGAACTGTTTTTGATCTGCTTATTAATTGAAATTATTAAAATTCCTCTACTGACTTATTTTATTTTATTTATTTGGAAAACAAACAGCTTATTCAACAACAATAGTTGAAACTTTTGGGTAACTTAAGCCTAACAATTTCCGCATATGGGGGACTTGTAAAATTCTTACCGATAAATCGATTTTGCTGAGTATTTAAAATAATTTTGGTTTAAAGTGTAACTTTTGGTTATGTGTATATAATTGTAAAAGAATCTATAGGCTCAGCATGATTAAGCTTGTGAAACCTGAAATACCTAATGAATAGGTAGCAAAATTTACATGACCAAAACGGATTTTCCGCGAAATGGGGTCCAAAATAAGGCCTAAGCAGACAAGAAATTTGACTAGTTTAGATGAACCCGTAGTAAATCTATTTGAAAAAAGGGTCTTCGAACTTCGAATAATAACAAAATCTGGGCCCGTACTTGTATAAACTAAACTAAAACCTAAGTTTCCGATTAGTTTCGTTAGGATAGCGACAAAAAAGAAGTTTTTAAAACTTATTACAAATTCTGTTTTCGTTTTGTAAAAAGGCCGCAATAACCAAATACAAATTGTTTGCTGATTTTGATTTGAATCTTGCAGAGTTAGGTTCGGTTCAAAGAGTACTCTCCACACCACTGTGCGAGGCCGCTAAAGCCTTGTACACAATGGTTTATGATGTCTTTAGTTGATATATTGTTCAAGTACGTGTATGTAATACGGGCATATTCGCTAAGCGAATAAAATCCCAAACCAAAATAAAAACAGCAAGAAAAAAAAAATAAAATAAACCCAGTATAGACATCTTAAACACCAAATATATACCTATGGTGCAAAAGTATACCCCTCTAAATAGAATACAGATACAATTCAAAAATGATAACTTGTTACTATAGGTAACTGTCTCTTGTTTTTGTCACTTTGTATTTTGTAGCCAAGAGCCACGGTGAGCGGTCAGGAATTAATTTGAGACTTGGGAAAACTACAACGAAAATGAAACAAACTAAAAATACCAACATAAAAACTAAGCTAACTTTTGGAAGTAACTCACGTTTTGCTTCCATCTAAAAACAGCCAGAATAAAGGTTTTTTCACGTGTGAATAAGTAAAAAGCAGACCTAAATGTGGTTTGAATCCTTTTAAATATAGAGACCGACGATCTTTCCATGAATAGTCGTGGAAAGACCGTTGGAAAATATAATCTGAGTCCTAATCATAAGTTTACGATGGCCAAAAAGATTTTGTCTCTTTCTGTATATTTGGCGCCTTACCGTTATGGAGGAACTTTTGTCTTACTTTAACAGTAGTTGAAGCTACTTTTAAAATTGCATTTATCTCATATTTTTTTTGTAAGAGTAAGGGTGCTAGAAGATAAAGTCTATCGAGCTCGCAAAAATATTCGCTATCTAAATATGAACACTCTTAGTATGAATGTTCACAATTCGATAACAAATGCTGTACACTTATTCTAAAATACATCATAATATTCGTCGTCTTGGTTAAATTTAATGATGCTCACACTAGCAGAATAAACCATTACATCAAATAAAACAGCGCACACACTATTTGTTTTTTTCATCTGTTGACGGTACTGCGACGATACCATTACTATAGTACAGCGATTGGTTAGCAGAATTCGGTCTCAGATCATCGGCACCATAAATAGCGACTACTTATATATATACTGCCATCATCATGTAACCCACCATGCAAATGTTCTTTCGATTTTAAACAAAATGGAAAATCGACGTGCGATGATTACAAAAAGATAATATCTGAAAATCATTTCAAAACACCAATAAATCTTAATGCATTATAAGTCTAGGCTCCGTTGAGAAGGAATGAAGCCGATAATGCTGTAAAAGCTTTTAAAAGTTTATTCGTCAGCCAGGTCGTAAACTGGCTAATTTATTTTAGGTACCTACTTAAAATAAATCAGCGATCATCCATAGATGTTATTTTTGTATATAACTACTAACTTACTTTCTAAATTTATATATTGTGTAAAACCTACTACTTAAATAACCTACTACCTTCTTATTTATGTCTGTGCCGTTTCTTTGTTAAATAAATATATCTTTATCTTTACCTAATATTTTTTCTTATCTTTACCTAATATTGTTTCTTTTGTCATTTTGTTTTATGACCGGTATTCTCTGACGACCTCAGTGGCGCAACGGGAAAGAGTTCGCCTGCGACGCAAAAGGTTGCGGTTTCTATTTCCACCTCGGAACAAATTTGCATACGATATGCAGTTTGTTCTATTCGTCTGGGTGTTTTCAATGTTTAGTAAAAAAATGTGTAGGTATTATTTATTCAGTACCCATAACACAAGCTTTGAGTACTTTGGATCTAGATGGTGCTTTGTGGATAGTTCAACATTATTATTCTTATATTCATCATCATCATTATCATCAACCTATATTAGTCCACTGCTATTCTTATATTATTATTGTATAATTAAGTATTATTCTATCTACCTTATCGAAACAAATCACCATCCATTCACAGATACCTAATCTTTTAATCCAAAAAAACGAATGTAATGCGACTCCTAATTTTTTCTGTAATGGAATTTCCCAGATAAATTATTCAGGCTCTCGTGTCCAAAGTATAGATTCCACTTTGTAGATCCTCTTCATCGGTCCTTTCTGACCAAAGGAATATTCAATGAGCTATACGACCGGAATTAGGAGATCTCATTGAAAAACATCGGACTCTGACTAGTCTACGTCACTGTACATTATGTGGTTCTTCGAATGAGCTTTATTTGTATAGTCCTACAGTCTAAACTTCTCATAGGAGATTGGAATGCTGGCTTCTATTTCGGTCAACAAATTAGCATTGTCTTTCACCCATTTTTCCTTATACGACTGGCGAAATGAAAGAAATCAGAAAGAAAATAATTTTACCTGTCCTTAGACTAAGTACAACAACAAAATCTTATACAAAAACTTAAAATAATTAAAAACTTAACTAATATGATACATTCTTTATTGTGTGCGCAGCAGAGTCCAAGAAATGAGCTGCCACCTCAAGATACGACGCGATCTAACTTGATCGCTCCTCAAAGAGTTTATTGTAATGAATTTTGAAGTCTATCTTGATTATATTTTTTAGATGACGAAAAAAAGATGCTGAAACCCCTTTTGAGGTTTACGATAGATTTGGAGTAGAGTTCAGATTTAACAAAATTGACTAAGCAAAAATTCCTTTTTATAGGGTTCAGTGTAGTAAAAAATACCTGCTTTCAAATTCCATCTTGCTAGCTTCAGCGGTTTGGGCTGGGCGTTGAATCCAAAAAATCTCTTATTTCTTTAAATATTAAAAAGATTATCTCTGGTTCATCATCATATTGTTTAAACACTTGTACTAGCATTCTGCTGAGAACAGGGCTCCGCTAATGAATGCTCCAACGCCCTATCTTGTTTTTTGTCAGCGAAATGTAATTCCTATTTGTGACTACTAAACACGAGTGAATTTCTGGAAAAAAACTCCTAAAAATGGGGTAAAACGTGTTTGAGATTCGTTGCTTGGTTCCGATTTTAAATGTCTGTAATTTTTTAAATGGAGGATGCTTATGAACTTACATTTTCAGTATGCTCATATAGAAATAACTTGTGTACGCGAGCGAAACCAGAGGTAGAAAGTTAGTAATAGGATTTTCACTACTTCATGACTAGTGTATTTTGATTATGTGTATTTATATTTTAATTCATTTTAAGATTACAGAACCTACATAAGCACTTAGGCAATTAATCGAATTGTAACCTTATATGTAGCCCAAGATGTATGACGAAAACTGAAAACCCAAAGAAAAGTTGTAAACGTAGTGATAGGATCTTTGCTAAAACCCATTTTATCATTAAAATATAATAACATATTAAAAGGCAAATATTACTGCCTGCTGTAGTGAATTCGGCATTTGAACTCAATTCAGTTGACACAAGAAAAACAGAAAATTGTTATTTAATCTATGCTAGGGCTGTCACGCGATGCTGATTGTTAATTGTTATTCATACGTTTTCAAAAGGGTCTTTCAAAAAAAGTCTTCAGACACCAGACACCCTCCAAATTTTCCGCAACTACTATGTTTGAATACAAAGTGGTATACAGTTCGGTGATTTTGTAACGAAATTGTAAATTACGATTACGGGCGTATTATTCATTTAACTATTTACCTTTAGACTGTTTGCAACCGTCTGCAGTTAGCTCAATGGTTTCAATTGTATATACTAGCTGTAATTTTTTTATTCTTTGATTGTAATTTTTGTTGTTAATAAAATTACTATTTAATAATGATGATATAATATTTAACTCGGCTCTGAATAAATTTCGTAAAATTATTTCAATTAAACTGAGCATTAGTAAATACAGATATAAAATTGCATTTTCTATAACGTAATTTTTTAATAATATACTTTAACATACTATATATTTTTAGGGAAATGCTATGCTGTTTTATACTTTTTTTATCTTGTTCTGTTTATATCTACAAAGGTTAGAATCTGGTTCACTCTATTGAAAAAGTATAAATATGATTGTTGATTCATTGTAAACTTATCGCAGTAAATAAATAAAAAATGTATTTTTAAATAAAGTTTTACATACATAATTATGTTACATGATGCGAGATGAACTGACTAGCATTATTTATTTAATACATCTAGGAAGTATCCGGTTGATTAAAACTACCTGTAAAGTAATGTACTGTAAAGCAGCATTATGCACCGCTGCTAACGTGAGTAATTAATGCGTTATCAGCTCAATATGGCGGAATAATAATCAGTGGTCAATAATGTGGTCATTAAACCTCAGCATTGAGCTTACCAAAATTCATTAACAGTCTATGGACAAAGACTTCCCTTGATAAGCATCTTATTGTCTTATATCATTAGTACGACCTATGTGGCAAGACAGGTGAAAGTCCGCGAAAGGTTGCGGGTTCGATTTCCGCGTTGTGGACAATGTTTGCAAATATTTTTCCGGATTCTCGGTTTTTTCTATGTGTAATATAAAATATGTAATATCTATGCAATGTACTATGTATATATCTATAAAACAAGCTTTGCTAAGCTTGGGGCTAGAAGATGCTGAGTGGATTGTTCAGCATCATTTATTATTTATTATTGTTATTTATTAGAAGATAGCGCCATTATTCCGACTTCGGGCATTCGTGTTAGGGATTGTGTAGAATTTGTTCTAGAGGTTATCACTTAGTTGCCTCCTACAATACCAGCTTTACTTAACCAAGGTTAGCAACAGAGGTTGAGGAATCAAAACTATCTTAACAAGTTTGTTTACCAGATTAAGTAAACGAGCCGAGCTCATCACATAAAGCAATTCATAGATTTTAACGACATCCTTAAGGTGTGTTCATATTACCCGAAACGGGCGTCATCGTGACGTCATTATGGTAATTATAATGTAACTGAACACGGCTGTTGGGAGACGCAAACAGGGAGCTAAAGGTCGGGCTAGACTGATCGATGTATAGCGGGATTTAAAAAATGTAGGTGCACTATAATAATAATCAATAATCAATAATCATTTATTTCGTTAATTTCGGGAATAACACGTCACATTTCAAAAATAACATAATATAAGCAAGTTCATTTAAATAAAAGTACCAACAATAGTTGTTTAAAAACAAAATACATAAAAATTAAATTAAATTAATTAAAAATAGAACATATCATTATTATATTAAAAACGATCCATTTCACATAATTTATTTATACATCTAATAATATTATTAAAAAATACATTTAGTCAGCTTTAAAGGCTATGAATTCCTCATAGCTGTAAAAGCTATTTTCAGCGAGCCAGTGCTTAAGTTTACTCTTAAAGGATGTAAGGCTAGTTGCCTTCGTGATAAATTCAGGAAGACTGTTGTATACTGTCGGTCCCATTATGCGCGTTAACTTACCCGACTTCGCGAGAGTGCGAGGCAGGGTAGTTAGTTTGTCCGCCCTCCGAGTAGCGTACCTGTGAACGTCACTATTCTTTGTGAACAATTCTAGGTTGTTCCTCACGTACACTGATACCTGGAATATCACAATGCATGGGAGGGTAAGTATTTCCAGCTCTTTGAAGTGTGGTCTTGCAGAGACGTCCTGTGGGATCTTCACTATTGCACGTACAGCGCGCTTCTGCATGCGGAAGGCGCGCTGCCAGTCAGCAGCTCGCCCCCACAGCTCAGCTCCGTACTGCAATAATGAGTGGACCGTCGCAAAGTAACAGGAGCGTACTACGTGCCTTGGCAGGAATCTTGCCAGGCGGTTTAGTGCGTAGCACGCGCCACCAAGCCTTCCACACACTTTATCAACGTGGAAGTCCCACGTTAGACTCCTATCAAGCTCGAAACCCAAAAAAGTGGTGTTAGCTACCTGTTCAATGAGCATCCCACCTGCGACGACTGATAGGGCTCTAGGGAGATGTCCGGACAGGCAGACGTGCATGAAGTGAGTCTTTGCAATGTTCAAGACAAGCCCGTTTACCTTGAACCACTCGGCAAGTGTGGACGCAGTGACATTCAGATTATGCTCTAGATTGTCGATTGTTGTACCAGAGACTACAGCAACCACGTCATCCGCGTACATGAAGACTTCCGCAGTGCTTACAGCCTCCGGAAGATCATTAAGCAGCATGGAAAACAAGATATTCGAGACCGCAGACCCCTGGGCTACCCCCATGGTCGTTGTTAGAGGACTTGATCGAATATTTCCATTCTCTCCAACAACTACCTGTGACCGAGATCTTAGCATACTGGATAGTAGTGTGAGCGCGGTACCTCGAACACCGTAGTGTTCCAGCTTGGCCGCGAGCACCGCGTGATCGGCCACATCAAACGCCTTGGAGAGGTCGCAGCAGATTAGAGCTACTTGTAGTCTCCTCTCTCTAGCCTCTAATACATTTTTTACAACCTCTCGCGCCAAGGATGTGGTAGATCGACCCTCACGATACGCGTATTGCCTATCTGATAGTGCCTCAGTTTGGATCAGATATTTTGTGAGTCGCGAGCTTATACCGTTCTCCATGACTTTGGATATTGCCGGGATTATAGACACTGGTCTGTAAGAGTCCATGCTAGACCTACTACCCTTCCCCTTATAGATCGGCGACACCTTACTTAGTTTAAGGCACTTCGGCACTTCACCAGCGCGCAGGCACTCGTTGAATAGGCATGCCAAGATTGGTGCCAGCGGACTGGACGCCATCGCTAACAGTTTCATCGAGATACCATACGCATCTTTAGAAGGCTTCGGAGGTATTCGATTCATAATAATATGATGTACCTCACCTGCAGTGAACGGAACAAACCGCAGCGAACGATCGGCCGGCGGACGCGCTGACTGTAAGGCAGCCTGCACACTAGGCAGATCGGCCGCGGGTGCTCCGCACGCCGAGGCTGCGCCTATAATATATATATAATAATAATAAATAATATATATATTACCTTCTTTATTAATAAAAGAAAATTAGGATCAAGGAACAGACTCAAATTAAAACTTGTATTTAAAGTTGAAACGAATGAGCTAACTAAATCTACAGATTGCTCAGCTGATCCATCATCCTAAAGACGCTGGCTGCCACGCTGTTTTGTATTTAAAAAAGGTAGCAAATTCAAGTCCCGCCACAGACGCTTTTTTGGATATTATTTAAATTCTTACGATTTTCAGTTTCAAACATATTTGAAACAGACATGTTTCTGTCTTCCTAATAAAAAATTTCCTGGCTATTTATAGACGTAAGAATGATACACGTGCTAGTGGTTTACTTGTCGCTTCTTCCACTGTTGGACACAAGAAACATAAATTCGTTTTCGCTACAACACTCGCAATGCCGCGGGTGGCTAGCTGATGCCTACGACCTACGACTAGTTTTTAAATTATAACTAAATTAAATAAAAATAAGTACCTATGTTATACTAATTTTTATAATAATTTATATTTTTGTGACATGTTATTTGACAATTTACAAATAAAATGTTTATCTGTTGATCAAGATTGAAGCGAAGGGTAAATCAATTATCAGTTTATTTCTTATATTATTTTGATAATTATGTACCTATTGTTTAAAATTTTACTTGTCTAAGTGCTTATTTGTGATCCTAAACAACTAAAGATATTGTTTTACCAGATACTTTTTTCTCTTCACCTTACAAAATATTCCAACACGGTTCCAAGAACAACTGGACTAATGTTCCTGTAAAACAGTGAATAATTTTAAACAATGCTACCAACAATGAGATCCTAATGTGAATTGTATTTATCTCAGCCCGGAAGGAAGTACATTGTGGAGGCTTGCTTTGAAATACTTTTAAGATGTATTTTCTAGAGCATTTTAGCTAAGAATGCTTGATTACTCTTGTTTTTAACTAAATAAGAAACACTAAAAAAGTAGGTGGTGATATTTTAAAAACTATTAACACAAAAGTGCTACGCTGTTACGAGTGCTACAGTTTCCGGTCTACAAACTCTACGCTTTGAAAAGTGTTACGCTGCTACGAGTGCTACAGTGTCCGGTCTACAAACTCTACGCTTTGAAAAGTGTTACGCTGCTACGAGTGCTACAGTGTCCGGTCTACAAACTCGTCGTGTTGAAAAGTGCTACGCTGCTACGAGTGCTACGGTCCGCGCGGGTCTACAAACTCTTCGTGTCGAAAAGTGCTACGCTGCTACGCTATGGTCCGCGCGGGTCTACAAACTCTTCGTGTTGAAAAATGCTACGCTGCTACGAGTGCGGGTCTACAAACTCTTCGTGTTGAAAAATGCTACGCTGCTACGAGTGCTACGGTCGGCGGGTCTACAAACTCTACGCGTTGAAAAGTGCTATGCTGCTACGAGTGCTACGGTCTGCGGGTCTACAAACTCTTCGTGTTGAAAACTGCTACGTTGCTCCTAAACGATAGGACCACATAGAGACCCCACTATCTGAAATATATCTCAAAACATTTGATACATTTATCCAAGACTATTTTCTCGCTTCGCACGCGTTGTTTCTATGGAAAGGCTATTTATATCCCACGGGACCTGATTTTTGGAATGAAAAGTAGCTTATGTGTTATTCCAGGGCTAGAACTACGTCTATTCAATTTCATTCACAATTAAATTTCAGCCCGATCTAAAGTAGTTTTAGCGAAAAAGAGGAACTTACATCCATACAAACTTTCGCGTTTGGATCGCGTGCAAATTTCTGAGATTGAATTGTCAAAATACGCTTCCGCTGTCTATCGATAACGTACCTTTATGACATTTAGCGTTCAAAAGCGTCATGAAAACGCTTTTCATAAATCACACAAACGATGAGGAAATATTTGAACCTGGCTAATTGCGGCTCGCACATAGAGGCTCACAACGTTATTCACCGTGGATCACCTGCGTACAAAATGGTTGAATATTCTGTATCTTTAATTATTTATGTAGCACCAAAGCAAATAAAACAAATTAAATTTAAGAACCTTAAGCCGCAAGAATAAATAAGCATAATAAAACTAATGGGAGTAGGTAATGTAGAACTTTATTTACAACGAAAATTACAATTAAGGAATAGAAAAATTAAATTGGGAGTAGGTTCCATAAGTTTTATTATACTAATTTATTATTAAACATAAAATTAAAACCCAAAATAAGTACTTACCTAAAACATTTGGATAAAGGATATATGATAGTACATAAAACGATGATGCTGATTCGATTAACGCCTTGGGACAAATATTTTTTCCGGAGTTCTGGGTGTTCTCTATGTATAGTAATAAGTATCTACCTATGTATATATTAATTATATCAGTCATCTAGTACCCATAACACAAGCTCTGCTTAGCTTGGTGACAGTATATTATTAGTATATTAATACTAATTATTCAATAACGGTAAGAAAATCTAGAAACAAAGAATAATACATGTATAGCCTTCACTGGTTCTTTAGTTAATTGAATATTAAAAAATGGTTGCATGAACTTGAATATGATGAAGTTGAACAAATGATAGACAGACGTTAAGGTTTGTTCATCAGAAATGAATAGTAATTCCCTTATTTTACATTATTCTTATCTTTCTTTTTACAATCTTAATGTAACTTATTAATTAATTTATCGCATTTAGTAAAATCATTATACAAATAGAATAAACTTTATAGATGGCATAATTTCACAAAGTTTAATATTTATAGGTATATATGTATTATATTTAACGAGCATATTACATATTTATCTATACACTGTATACACTAGTTCTTTATACATATTTGAAATACATAAGGAAGTTTAAAGCCTTTTTTGCATGTTTTCTTTTTAATTTTTCTACAATTAAGTTTAATAAGTATGTGTTAGTTTGACATAATCAATTTGTAGTAAACTGGAGAAGTCACTGGCTCCTGAAACACAGTTTTTAACTAGTTCAGGAGCCTATGGACTCATTATTATCTGTAAACTGTCAAATTGTCAATAAAAACCTTTTTTACTTTTAAAAAAAAAAAAAAATAGTTTTGAATATTGCACTTACTTATATCGTTATGATACAAAAATACAATTTTTAGCAAGTAAAACCTGTTTTATGTATTTTTATTTACTTAAGTATCTATATTAGCAACACATTAATAGCAGAGTTATTACTGATTAACAAAAGATCTGAATCTTATGAGAGCTCATAATTTTAATTACAAATTAAGCGAGGATAACTCATATATAAACAATAAACACGGTTATCGATATAAGCTCACAGAATTAGCAAGATGAAATGGCAATGAGCCAGCTATTTCTCGCGAAGAACCGACAATCGCTGGACAGCGTCTCAAGTGAGGACCGGGGCTCGGCAAACGTAGTGTTCGCCTTTTGGCCAGGTGGGATGACGATCTGCTAAATACTTCAGGCAGATGTTTATACAGCAAGATGAAGACAGGGTGGTATGGCGGTCATAAAGGGACGCCTTTTGCCCAGCCGTGGACAGGTTGATGATGATGATATATACCTCTAAAATGTATCTGATCACCGTTGTCGGAAACTTCAGAGGTTGCGCTAATTATACGCTAATTTTATCTTCATATCACTAACCCTTTTGTCACTCTCTTCATGATAGTATTTTTTATCTGAGTAGGTATTTTATGCATGGTTTGAATGTTATTTTAATACTAAATTTTGATTAACTTTTCAAGAACTAGTTAATTTTCTGTATAATAACAATGTAACCTAAACATTTGCACGACTAACTAGTAAAATATAGTGATACTATAATTTAAGAACATCATTGTTAACCTTTATTCCAGCAAATAAATACTTTCATTTCATTTCAATGGCAGCCATTTTTTTTTCCTCCTTGCATGGGTTCTATTTAAGTCATAGCATGCAGAGATCCTAGGAAGACGAAAGTCTCGTTTAATGGCTAATAATGTTGACAAGACATCGATTGTACAATTCGGGCCCTATTATGCTTCAAGTTTGAGTCGATAAAAGTTATTTTCATCCAGCATAAAGGTCACAAATCGCTTTTAGAGTTATTATCTCGGCTCTCTTTGTAAATTTACACGGCTATCTCGTCAATTCAATCACAGTATTCATCGTCCCATCTATTTTCGATTAACCACACTTTGAAGCGAGCTCTGAACGCATTTTAATAAAATTTACATAAATTCAATATTGGCTAATCCACCGTAGATCACAGACTTTTGATCGGTCGATAGTTCATTCGATTTAATACATTGATTTAGACGAGTTGAAAATTAGTGTTTTAAGAGAGCAGTATCAGTTTTTTTTAATACCTAAATAATAATAAATAGTGTTATTTAATAATCAGAAAAAAAAATTAAATTATCACTTCTAAATCAAAGTCACAAAAGTAAATATAATATGTCATAGGAAACATTTTCTTAAAATTACTATCAATTTATAGAAACAAATTAAAATTAGTACATAGAAATAGGTTGGTGTTTGATGATGTAAATGATTTATAATAAAATATAAAGCTTTTGTGGATCAAAGCTTTGGTCCTAATAGCAATTCGGACTTTCTGCAGACTAGTTTTGACTACAATAATTATGTATGAATCGTTATGCGAAAGCTGAGATTGATCCAACTAGAAGATGATTAAATATCTGTGGTCTGTAGAGCCCCTTATTTCTCGCTAATGGTTTAGATTGGCTCCAAATTGAATACCGCCGATAAACAAAAGCTTTGGTCCTAATAGCCATTCTGGTTTTCTGCAGACGTGATTTGACAATAACATGTATAAATCGTAAAGCGAAAGCAGAGATAGATTGATCCAACTAAGGGTGATTAAATAGATACGAGAGTTTTTATTATTGCTATGTGTTTTTGTCATCTTAGTATTTTCGTATACTTTACTTGTTTATAAGTATTGTATGTGTATTGTAAATAAGTTAATTACGTATAATTTTTAATTATTGTGTAGTGTGTTGTTGTGTCGTATTGTCTAATAAATTATTTTCATTTCATTTTCATTTTTTCATTAAATGTCTGCGGTCTGTGGAGCCCCTTATTTCTCGCTAATCGCTCAGATCGGCTCCAAATTGAATACCGCTGATAAACAAAATCAGTATCGCCAATTACGTTATGCTAATATTAGCACAACGCCAGCTACGCTGAGCCTCGTGATGGAAATAGGCTTTCACATTTTATGAAAGAAGTTTTGCTTTGTCATGGTTCTTGTTATTGTGGTTGATAAAGTAAGAGTTACCCACTTTATAAAAGGAGGTTTCCTGTGTGTGTTAATGTGTGTATTTTAATGCTGACCGATTTCTAACTTATGTATGCTTTGTAAACTTGCCTACAGGCTAATATATCAGTATATCTAGAAGATAAAAAAGCTTAGAACGAGCCTTGCTCCAACTCTAGCTTATAAAGGTCACTTGTTGTTTCAAAACTTTTCACTCAAATTTTGTGTTATGTACTGTGTGTGTATATTGTTCCATAGGCTTAGGATTGAGAACTTAGGTAGTTAACAATTTCTAGATAAATGGTAGCAGCAAATATTTCTGTATTTCTTTCTGTAAATGTTTGTCTATGTCTCGTCCAAATGGTAGGTTTACAAGCACTCTACCTAGTCAACCAAAAAGGCAATAAAGCCTTGCCTCAAGTAATTGACGGTTTTTTATTGTCGTTCAAAATGTCTACTTTGTAATTTATTTGGTGGTGTTAAAGAATTTTGTAGCGTATTGTATTTCTCCACGATGATGAGGAAAATATCGTTGTACTATCTAACGAAATAATTTAAGTTTCTCCTTAAAAGACCATAAATAAATTTAGTTTTTTCGGTTTTTGCTTTGTCTTGGAAAGTTTTCGTTTTCAAGTTCGTTAGTTTCGAGGCTATTATTTTAAGACCTAGATGCTCATCGAACCCTGGGAAAGAGAAGACAAGGCAAGCAATAAGAAGGATGGCAGGACGAGGTAGAAGCGATAGGGGGAAAAAACATGGGTACAGAAAGCAGAAGATGGGAAAAATGGTTAAAACTGGAGGAGGCCTATACCCGCAGAGGGGTCCTTAGCAATTAGATACAATATATTTTTAGTCGATGCGACGCGTGACCCGAGAGCTGGTGAATATCTGGCTCAGCGCATCAGCATTGCCATAAAGCGTGGTAATGCAGCCAGTGTCTTGGGGACGCTTCCGACTGGTATTGACATGGATCAATTGAGCTACCTTTAGACTGTTTGCAACCGTCTGCAGTTAGCTCAATATTTTAAATACTAGTTGTAATTTTTCTATTCCTTGCTTGTAATTTTCTTTGTTTATATATTATAATGAAAAAAGTATGTTGTTAATTTGTAACACCTAAGGAATAAAAAAGGCATATTATTTTAGTATTGTTCACAGTATAAAATAATAATGCTGGACAATCCACACAGCACCATCTAGCCCCAAAAGTAAGCTACTCAAAGCTTTTGTTATGGGTACTAGATAACTGATATATTTAATACATTATATACATAGATAGATATTTTTTATTATACATATAAAACACCCAAAACAACGAAACAAATTTTTGCAGATCGTGCACAAATTTGTTCCGAATCGAACCCGCAACCTCCTGCGTCGCAGGCGGACCTTCGCCCACCGCGCCGCATCGGTCGTCAAAAGTAATGTTACAGTACGGTTACAGTATGGTTACGGTATGGTTACAGTAAACAGCAGCATTCTACATCGCAAGTTTAGATCCAGCTACGGCTTAACGTCTCGCCGAGTTTCCCCGACGCCACATCAATTTGGTTAATTTGAAATGCGCTGACATTAAGCGCCATTTTGAGTTTGGCATTTGAGGAAGAATGATGAACGAAAACCAAGTGCTTATTAGAAGAACCTAACTACCTAAATAGGTACCTACTAACATGGGTCTCTCAAACAATAAAAAAAAAGTTGCAATAAATAAAATATAATTTCAAATAAAAACTAAGAGAAAAGGTTTCATGCGTATATTCATATTATTCATGCACTTTGCTCCTCTTGGGTGTCTGGTTACCGAGAGGCCAAATAATAATAATATTTAATATAACTCGGAAGTTATATTTCATAACACAAGCTTTGAGTAGCTTACTTTGGGGCTAGATAGTGCTGTGTGGATTGTCCAGCATTATTTATTATTATTATTTCACTTTATTTATTTTAATACTCGTTATAAAATACATTTTTTACTGTAGAAAATACAAAAATATTATAAAACTAATCTACAGTAAAAAATATATCAAAACGGTGGATCACCGGCCGCGAAGCTAGGCTCAAGCAGCCGGTGACTAGGGTTGCAGACAGAGGAACTTCCTGACGATACGTGCCGAATCCAGGAGAACCGCTTTTTGGATCTGACCCTTGATCCAACTTCCTAGCGAGAGTCTCTTGAGATGTTTATCGAGGCTCTTCGCTATTACCCCGTTAACCGAAACGACTATCGGGACGATGGTCGCTGAATCAACATCCCACATGCTGACAACCTCGTTAGCTAAATCAAGATATTTACTGAGTTTATCTTTCTCAGCTTTAACGAGGTTAACATCATGTGGTATGGTGACATCAGCAAGCACCGCCCATCTTTCTAACCGGTCTATCAGTACAATATCAGGCTTATTTGCAAGAATAGTCCTGTCTGTAATGATAGAGCGGTCCCAATAGAGCGTGGCACGGCTGTTTTCGAGAACTGGCGCCGGTGTGTATTTATAGTATGGAACTTCAGGACCAGTAAGGCCATATCGGAGAGCAAGTTGTTGATGTATAATTTTGGCTACTTGGTTGTGTCTGTGCAAGTACTGAGAGTTTGCTAGGTGCGAACAACCCGAAAGTATATGACGAAGGGTCTCCCCTGGAAGATGACACGCTCGACAGATATCGATCGTGCCATCTTTCATGATATACTTTCGGTAATTGTTCGTCTTAACTACCTCATCCATAATTGCACAGACAAAGCCTTCGGTTTCCCCAAAGAGGTCACCGAAACGTAGCCAGTTTACTGAGCTTAGGAGATCTACATCAGGACCTGTGAGGACCTTGTAGAATCTCCCATGCAGCTCTTTGCTTTCCCATATGGCCTTCCTGTCCTCTATACTCATCACTATAGGTTTACGCCAGTTCTCGTTAGCTAAGGAGAGAGGAGTAAGGTTCTTATCAACTGCAACTACGTCGCGATGCATTTGGTATTCGGCTTGATGGAAATAATTTCTGAGATTGCAAACCTCACGGTTGTGTAGGGTCTTAGCGCTTAAAAAGCCTCGACCGCCACATTTCCGTGGGATGTACAATCTCATTACCGAAGATCGGGGGTGTCGCATGCGATGAGTAGTTAAAAGTTGACGAACTCTACAGTCCAAGGCGTCTAGTTCAGTCTGAGTCCATCTTAGTATGCCAAAAGTATAAGTAAGCAAGGGCATAACCCTTTATTATTATTATTATTATTTATAGTGAACAAATCAGTGTACTAGGATATCTACACTTTATATCTAGTACTTCTACTAGTTACTTCTAGTAGTGTCTTTATAACGCCAACTTTGTTTAGCTTAGGACTAGCCCTAAGTTAATGTATAATAATGATGTTGTGTGAATCGTCTTATTTGTAATGTATATTATTAAGATATGTTTTTATTATAAGTTAAGATAAAAACATTGAATAACTAAGACAAGTATCTGCAGATCGTGCAAACATTTGTTTGAAGACGGGAATTGAAACCGCATGATTCTTATGCCGCAAGCTTTTGCGTTGTAGGCGGACGTTCATAGAAATTCGATACCAAGAGAAGCTGCCAAGGGTAGGTTAGCGATTCCGCAAAGTAATAAAAAATGTTGAAATAAAACTGAAATATAACTTCCGAGTTATATTAACCTAGCAAAAGGTTCAAATAAATAAAACTTGATAGCTATTTTCTTAGGACTCATTTTAATAATTTCGCGACTGTCTGTCTTACAAATTAGGTTGAAAAATATTAAATTGATCTCAACTGTAATTTATTTTAAATTGTTTTACCAACATTATTTTTTAATCTGGGCTATTTTTTTATCCTTGCTAGTATTATAAACGTGAAAGTTTCTACGGCTGTTTATTACTCTTTCACACAACAATTACTGAACGAATCGGGCTGAAATTTTGAGTAGACATAGCCCTTTGTTAAAATATAAGGCTACTTTTTATCCCATAAATCAGTTCCCATGGTATAAAAATATTCTTGAAACATTTCCATAGAAAGAACGCGTGCGAAACCGCGGGCAGATACTAGATATCAGTAATTGCCGCATTGTTAAATTTGCACGTTTGTATTTTCTAAAAACAAAAATGGTTTGACGTGTTTTAAAATACTTTCATATAACTACCAACTTCATATTACTTAAAGCAAATCAATCTAGTCGTAGTCAATAAAGTACGCATCTTTAAGGATAACTCAAAAATGGTCGGTCCTTGATCAACCTTTAAGATCAAATAAAATGCAACAGCTTTCAAGTAAAAATAAATATCACTATAGCTTCATTTTGACAAAAGTTCTAAGGTAGCAAACATAAAAAATAGCAGTTTAATTGAGAACTAGCACGTTTTTTTACTTGAAGCTCTGGTCACATACATAGGAGTGTGTCGTTACTTCACGAAATCGTTAAATAAACGGTTAACAGGTTCCACAACGATAACGCTAAGCTACGATTCAATAACTATCAAATTTCAATGAAACTTCATCCGTGAAGTGGTTACGACTTGAATTGTGAATTCCGTGAAATTCTAAACAAATATTCACATATTTGTTTAACGTAATTCATGCTTGAAGCTCTCGTTAAATTTTCACGTAAATTGTTATTTAGGTATTCGTTGATGTAATTAGAATGTAATAAATGAGTGAAAAATAATACCCTGCTATTAAATATAACAGTTTATTCTACCTACTGCATTACAGCCTCATAAAACCGTACTATACCTTATTATGTATGATAAAGGCCATTTCATTTTTATACCGATATCAATACTAATGCACAGTCAGCGCCAAAAAATGCTGAATAGATGAAAACTTCAAAACTGCGTATACATACTAAGCAACAGATACCGCTGAACAAAACTATTGGAGACTACAAGACAACATAAATTAAACAAGAACTTTTAATAACCACCTTTATAAGCTATACTAACTCATCTACATATTTAAATAAAAAAAAACATGTCCACTTGTAATGTTTTAACCTTAATTTATTTTACCTTCATTGAATAAAAATAAATTGTACACAAATCCAAAACTTGAAAAGGTTTTGTTAACTTGTGGGTTCAGTGGCTTTAGGAGCGGTGTGTTTAAGCAGTTATGTTTGTTGTGTGTACACGGACTTTTGGAGTCTTTAAGTGTACAACGCTTTACGGCAATGACTGTGCCTAACGTGGAGATAGGTCCGCTCTATGCCCTGTTCTATAGAATACCTAGGCACTTAAATCAAAGTGAGCTAATAAATGTTTACTACGGCTGTTCACAGTACTTGAAGCTTCCTACGTAATAGGCACAAAATACAGGATGTAGTGCATAAGGCATAGAATACAGGATGTAGTGCGTTAGGCAGAGTGTAGGGCCCCAACTAACATTTTGGTGTCAGTTACAGGTATTATTATTACTTTTAACTGTTTAACGGAGTAATAATGATCTCAGTTGTAACTATAAACTTTATAAGGTAGTTAAAATATAAATTGAGCTCGAAAAGTGTTAGTAGTATTATAATGAACGACGTTAAACAACTTTTAGAGTTACAATAGTGCTAACTGCAACAAGTATACTTAAGATGTTATAGGTTTAACCTGTTTATAACACCCAAATCTATACAACGGTGCTCGCTGACTCTCGTTAACACTTATTGTTGTTTAGTTATTTCCGTAAAGTGCCTTATAAGTATTTTGGTGTTATATTGATTATAAGGTGCAGACATTACTTTTAAAACAGAGTTTGTCAAGAGTATAAGTTCATTTTATGCTTAGCCGGTAGTATTGTTTTGGCTATAGTAATTTTAGTTACTTAAGACTATTAATACACTGTAAAGAGTACTAAAGACTGACAACATTCTTGACTAAAGATGTTGTATCTCGAAATGTGTAATAGAACACTTAACAAAGACATAAAGCTTTAATGTTCGGTCGCCATTGTTTTGGTCAATTAACTTATAAATATTGAATAGGTTATTCAATATTTGACAACAAAATACTTCATTATTTATGTAACTTCTGTCATTCTACTGAAACCACTTAAATTAACATGCTACTGGCTAATAAGGAAAAAAATAAAAAAATAAAAATTTGAAATTTCTTTATTATTCTTCATAATTTTGATTTAAAATCTTAATTTAATCCAGGGCGCGTTAAAATTGAGATGAGAAACATGGTATACATTTACAGTAAAATTACCGCGGCAGATTATGTTCACTTCACAATGAAAACTTTAACTCCTTAGTGTTTGTATATTCTCCTCTGTCAATTCTGTTACGCCATTCACTGATAGTCACATAATTTTATTAAGTAACAAAGTTCATAGACTTCCCGTCGTAAGATACAAAATACCTACGCTTGAGAATATTCTAACTAACTACTAAGCGATTAAGTGTCAAACAAGTATTTTAAATAGGTCTTGTAATATGTTAGGTGATATTTCATTCTTAACCGAAATGATTCTAACACCTATAGTATTAACCAACTCATCTACAAGACATTTATACCGGTTAAGGTATTAGCTGAGAATGAATAAACACTCTTGTGCAGGTACTTAACACCCTTATACCACCCTTATACAGGCTTTATAACACCTTTACCTGCAAAATCGTGGGCCTCTTTCGTGGTTATATGTGAGTTAGAGCATGCTCTAACTCCATTCTTACAGGTATTTTTAACACTAAGATACTCGATTGGAACCGTTATAAGTATAATATACAGGTTATTTTAACGCCAACGTGCTAGTTGGGGCCTAATCCGAAACCAAGAACATGAAATGGGAAAAGTTGTGAGTGGAGTTGTGGGTTTAATTTAAGAAAAAACAAAAAAGTCACTGTTTTTAAAAACATTTATTTGAAAATTAATCAAATATGAAAATGTGTTTATTATCCTGACCCCGCTGCTGGTCAGGATAATAAATACATATATTCATCATCATCATTATCATCGGCCTATATTAGTCCACTGGGCACAAGGCCTCCCCTAATGAACGCCATAGCGCCCTGTCTTCAGCTAGCCGCATATATTCAATAGATCGTAATTTGTTTATTCGATTAACAGAGAAACCAAACTCAATAAAGTAGCAAGCTGAAGTGGCAATGAACCGGCTACATCTCGCAAAGAATCACCAATCGACGATATTATATAATAAACGTGTACTTGAGTGAAGACCGTGACTCAGCAAACGGTCATTAGTGCTCAAGGGGAGGCCTACGTCCAGCAGTGGACGTGATCCTGTGGATAAAACTGTTTCATCACATTTTACCGTCTTCTTCTGCATCGCTTTTCAGTGCGTTCAGCGAGGTAAGGTAAACACAACGCACAATTCGTGTCAGTGCCTGCAAAAACAATTCAGTGAACCTGAATATTCAGCACAGAATGGTTTGCGAATCCATTTCGTTAATCCGTCTCGGCCTGTAAAAGTAATTGGGCCGACCGAGCCCCAATTAATGTAATCGTCTATTATGTTCTGGGTAGACTTTTTACATTTTTCTACCTACCTACTTAAGGGGCCGGCGATGGCTGCACAAAACTCTAATTCGAGGCGTTCCGGTGTTCCGTAATACCAAAAATTATATCTGAAAACTTTTATAATTTAGGACAAATTGTTGTTAATTTGTAACTAGACAATATAAGCTATGTCGAACAGTAATTTTATTGTAATTTTTTTTGCGGCATATCTGGCCGAGGATCTCAAGAGGCGCAAATATGCAGATCTTGACAGTACCTACGCATTTGCTGCCCTTGGAGTCGAGACCCTAGGTCCGTGGGGTACTGAGGCTCTCCGGGTTTTTTAAAAATTATCTGAGCGTCTGGTCGATGCGACGCGCGACCCGAGAGCTGGTGAATATCTGGCTCAGCGCATCATCATTTTCATACAGCGTGGCAACCAGTGTCTTGGGGACGCTTCCAACTGGTATTGACATGGATCAATTGAGCTACCTTTAGATTGTTTGCAACCGTCTGCAGGTTTCAATTGTATATACATACCATTTTTACTTTTTTCTATTCCTTGATTGTTAGTAAAGCTATGTACTTTTTTTATACCTACGATCGACTAATATTCGATACCATAAACCTATAAATCGAATACTCATTTCAAATTTATTTAATATAATAAGTTGATATTTAATAATACCAATTTTGAGCTTTATTCTAACAAGTTCGGAATATTCGCAGATTAATTAAAAGTTTTCTCAATCCAAGACTTTGTAGAACTTCTTTAGCGCTACTCATGGCGTGATCGTAACGCAATTTGAGCTTTATTTTCGTAACCAGAGAGTAATTAACAGCTTCGGTTAGGGATTTCTTAGTAAGCTGTTCGCTGATTGATTAGATACTTATGAATTTCACGCTGATCTAAATTAAACTTGGAAACCTTACAAATAAAGATCCAAATCTTGATAATCCACACAGTGGGTGAAGTGGAAATTCAAATATCACAAATAATTATTTGTGATATTAATTATTATATAATTATTTATTAAAAAAATAATCAAATGAATAATTATAATTATTCATTTGATTATTTTTTTAATAAATTAGGGTTATTGTAACATTTTCTTTTTATTTTCTATCTGATACTAATTCTTTATTCCTGTTTGTCGAAAGGTTTTTTTGTTTTTTCACCAACTTTTCGACGGATAGTACTATATATATAGATATAGTATAGATACTCATTTAATTGGTAAAAATATCTTAACAAGTCAATGAATTGAAAATTGTAAGTTCTTACTTATAAACTACATAATATGTGCTACTATAATCAATACACGTATCACTACTAGTATAAAACAAAGACAGTTCCCTCTGTCTGTCTGTCCCTATACACATGCTTAAATAGTTACAAAAGCAACGGATTTTGATGTGGTCTTTTAATATTTATATAATGATTCAAGCTTATAAATCTTCCTCTTATATTACATCTTAGGGCTCCCACACAAAACTGCGAGCTCGCATCGCATCGCAAATATCTGCGAGCTCGCACGATAACGTCCGATCTCATTTGCATAGCGCATTCCTGCCATATTACGTCATACTTGGTGACCCCCCTTTTAGTCCGCTCTGAGACAACTTTAGAGAAAGATGCGCGGCGCTTGAGCCGCCACCTTTGTGTTGTAAAAAAAAATATCTGCTCCAGTTTTCAACCCAGTACTTTCGAGTAAAATAGTTTCCTTCAGAGTTCATAATCGTAATAAATGGATGAACCCAGAATCTTCTTTTTCTTTTATATATATTTAACAATAACAGGAGTGCAATTATCTTTTTGCGATCCATCTTACGTTTCCTAAAAACATGTCCAATACGGCTGACTAAACTTGAAGATGACTTTTAAAGGATATGGACAAACAAGTATTTGACGACTGTCTGCGTAATCGTATGGTTACCCTACCAAACGGTTCGCCGCACAAAATCGCATCGCGGAAATTCGCATTTCAAGTTCGTGTGACATCGCAGCACATCGCATCGCATCGCATCAAATCGCAGTTTTGTGTGGGCGCCCTTACATTTTATAATACACCCATACGAAGCAGGGGCAGCTAGTTACCATATATGTATATATTTACTAGCGACCGGCCCCGGCTTCGCATGGTTTTATTATATGTATAAACCTTCCTCTTGAATCACTCAATCTATTAAAAAAACCGCATCAAAATCCGTTGCGTAGTTTTAAAGATTTAAGCGTTCAAAGGGACATAATGACATAGGGACAGAGAAAGCGACTTTATTTTATACTATGTAGTGATACGAAACATCGACGCTGTGATATTTGTGTCAAATATGTTGTAGTTCGTTGCATAGTTTTTCCCCTGGAGCTAGGTACTAGTATTATTAAACCTGTGCCTGGAATGAGGAAACACCTGTGTTTGTGTGCAAACACTCGTGCACTGTAATATATAGAAATAGAATAGAAATAGAAAAACTTTATTTGTTACTCAAACACATGAAATAAAAAAAACAAAAGAATACAATGTAAGATATACCTAACAGTTTGCTTGAGTCACAAAACGGTCCCTGTCTCAGCATGAGCTGGTTGTACATTTACGTACAACCAACGCTGGTCTTCCGACAGAGCCGGTTTAGGTGACGTCACGGAAGATATAATAATGTACTAAGTGCTATATACGAACAAATAGGTACACAAAATCTTAATATACATTGACAACGGTGATGGATGATACCTATACACAAAATAACAATAATGGGGAAAAACACAATAAACTAAATAACTATAATAACCTAATAGATGATATATATACTTATATCATATTTTTATTCTATTTGCTCTGATTAGGGTGCAGATGCAAGTCAAACCGATGATAAAAGGAAGTGATCAAAAAGGTACCTATGTTAAATGTTCAGGTGGTACCTACCTGTAAATAAAAATACTATATTTATAAAAAATAAATTCAACTTACTACCTATCTATGATACTCATTACTTATTTGTAGAATCTTGTAGAATCTTGCGAAGGCAATATCTGCGTTAGTACTGACTGAAATGTAGCTGGGAGGATCTAATCATCATCATCAACAGTCAGTGGACTCCTCGTACATCATTATTATCAGACCTTATTTCAATTTTATTTTATTTTATTACACAAAATCCACAGCTCTTAAAAATAAATTATAACTAATATTATAGTTTAACCTAAAACCAATAAAGGATTTACATTTTATGAATTTAACCTAAATAGTTTTATATTAAGTAAAGATTTTTTTATATTAAAATTACTTACCTAATTTTATGATTATCATCATCATCATCATTAGCCCATATTAATAAAACTAGTATATAGAGGTACAATTGAAATAATAGAGCTAACTAGATAAGGTTGCAAACAGTCTAGAAGCAGCTCAACTGATCCATGGCAATACCAGTCTGAAGCGTCCCTAAGATGCGGGCTGCAGTACCACGCTGTGTCAATGCTGATGCGCTGAGCCAGATATTCACCAGCTCTCGGGTCACGCGTCGCATCGACCAGACGCTCAGATGATGTTATTTTAATTTGTTACAGCAATTATTTGGATATTAATATATAATAATTAAATATTGTAAATATTGTACATAATAATTGTATTAAGTACCTATACCAGTCATAACACAAGCTCCACTTAGCTTGGAGCTAGATGAAGCTTTGTAGATTGTCCATCGTTATTTATTTTGTAACCTACTTTTATTGAAACCAAAGCAGTGTCTAATCCAATAAATCTCTTATTGTAAAATAGCCGAGTCAAATGAAACGCGGACTCAGAAACTCAAACAATTTTAATCGCTCTCGCACCAGATGGTATTTACTAAACAAATCTCGTCGCAATCTCCATTTCACCAGGAAATTTACTTACCTTAAATGTTTTACCCATTTCACCCTATTCAGGGATTTCCAATGGTTAGCTGATTTCGGAAATGTAGAAATTCCGATTGTTTAATAGATTTTACAGTTTATCGGAAAGCTTGGGACGTAGCTTTGGATTATCGGGAGGGTTTATTTTTTCAGCTTGTGACAAACTACTAATAATATCTAAGAGTTAATCTTTAGATTCAATCCTCATGATTTTTGTTTACTGTCATCGTAAATAGTTATGTTATTAACAAAGAACATAACAATCAGAAAACGAAAACTACAAGCAAGGAATAGAAAAAATAAAACAAGTATATACAACTGAAACCATTGAGCTAACTGCAGACAGTTGCTAACAGTCTAAAAGTAGCTCAATTGATCTACGTCAATACCAGTCTGTGCGTCACCAAGACACTGGCTGCATTACCACGCCGTATGGCAATGCTGATGCGCTGAGCTAGATACTCACCAGCTCCATCATAAAATAAAAACAAAGAAGAACTATAATTTACAGTTTAAACACGTCTAGATGTACCTACCTCAACTCTCAACTCAAGATAACTTCTGTGGCTCAGTGGGCCGTTGTCCGTCTGCAAAGCAGGAGGTGGCGGGTTCAATTCCCGCCTTAGCACAAATATTTGTACCATCTGTAGATTTGCTCCAGATTTTCTGGGTATTTTTTGAATAAAAAAAAAACCATCTTTGTAGTAAGTGTATCAGTTGTCTAGTACCCATTACACAAGGTCTGCTTAGCTTGGGACTAGGGCTTGCATTCGAATATTCGAATATTCGAATTATTCGAATATTATATTATATCGAATATTCGAATACTGAAATTGCAATATTCGAATATTCGATTAAAATCAAAAACATCAAACTCAGCACTATGAATACTCGGATGTGCTTAGAATGCCACATACGAGCTCGCGCGATACAATATAATACACACCATACAAAACAATATGGGTGATTCTACAAAAATTGGGTAACTTTTGAGGATATTTTGTTTACTATAGATATTTAATCAAATTCATATAAATTCGGGTGTATATGATGGCTAACCTAATGAATATATTGTTCCAAATCGGGCCAGTCACTTTTTTAAGTAGATTGTGAGATTTTTAAAATTTTCTGAATTTTACTGCCAGCGGACTGACAATGGTAGCAAAAACAATTTTGTAATAATTATAATTAAATTAAATAAAATTAGTACAAATCTATTAGTATTTCATAATGGCACATGTCTTTTAAGTATTAAAATCACTAACAATTAAAGATAATAATTAAAATGTAACACCGGGAGAAAATAGTTATGTCAGTTTTCAAAACAGCCTTTTGACATTTTCAATTTGCTTTTAGCGTGCGTGGTTTGTTTTAAACTGTAATATAAAATGGTTATACACGGTCTCAATTAAGATTAAAGTGATCTTAAACAAAAAAAACATCAGTAACATGGAAACACACAAGTCCTCTAGCGCGATACTTGACAAAGAACTGACGAAACAGACATTAATTTGAGGTTATAAACAGAAATAATGTGTTTTTTGGTAATTTTGAATATCTACAAACTACATTTTAACAAATCATAGTTAACTACATATGTATAAATTAAAATAAACTTCAGATTAACAAGAAAATAGCGATTCACCACGGGACTGATATTTTGACTGGCTCAGCACGTGTATTAGACAACAAACACAACCACAGCACTGATACAGTTATGGCAGCCGTCAAAATGTGCGGTCCGCAAATACTCGTAATTTCAGTACGTAATTACAGTTTAAATATTTTAAATAAAAATAGGGATTTGACGTTTAGTCTCTGATATTAGGCGCGAATTTCAAATTTAAACAACACACAACGGACTGACGAATGAAAACGAACACAAAGTTTCAAATTTTATTTTGAATAATGTAGCGAACATTTCCTTATGAAAGTTGTAGTATATATTCTATGTACATCACACATTGTATTAAATTTGAAAGTTTTCTTCAATCAGTGATAATGTTTAATATAAAGTCACTTGATTGTTGGTTTTCGGGATTGTGACAAGCCAAAGGACTGACATTTTAAGCATTAATAGTATTTTTTTATTAACTTGTATATTAAATGAAGACCTGAAATTGAGTGACCACATAAAGGACTTTTCATTGTTTTAGAATAAATTGTTATAACTATAAAATATACTATGTTTTTTTATATATTGGCTGATGACATTGAGTTACCCAATTTTTGTAGAATCACCCGTGTGTAATGTCGTTCGGATAAACAACATGACAAAGTCATAGGGTTCGGAAACACTCAGGAGTGTCGCGCGACTGCGTAATGCAATCGCGTATTTGACGAGACTGTTGTCTATCCGTTTCTGTCACTTTATTTTATTGATAGATATTGTTAAAATACCTACTTACCTAGATTTTGAAAATTGTTTTTACTAAGAATTTGTGGTTGATTGTGCCTGTAAATCGTCAATGCCTCGTTACGGCGACACAACCTTCTAATAATTTTAATTTGTTTTGGCAAATAACACTTATAAGAATAAAAGCAGATGTGATTATATAAAAAAACAGATATTTTCTATTATTCGAATAATATTCGAATAATTCGAATAGTACCCGAAAAAAAATCGAATATTCGAATATCTAAATTTTCGAATATTTGCAAGCCCTACTTGGGACTAAATAATGCTTTGTGGATTATCCAGCAGTATTTATTTTTAATGATGTACCCGTACCAATAATCACTAATAACAGGTATTGGTACCAGAGTCGATTTAATAGTTTCTTGAATCTTGCTGATGGTACAAATTCTACGAACTAGGTAGTCATTTCCTCCTACTCGTATGCAAATAGCAAAAGGACGTGCGATTACAAAAATAATTATAAAGATTTTTTTGCGAAAAATGCAAAAATACTTGCATATTTTTCACACTAGCCCCTCTTTTATACTACAGACGTTTCGCTCTCACGAGGGGACTATTAAATAGTACGTTCAGCTGTTTCTATTCTGTGCGTACAGTCACCGGCTTACGGAGTTGAACAAATGCAGTCTACATAAACCCGTTCACACAAAATCAGAAATACCGCTCAACTGCCCCACTTTTAAAACCGCTAAAACGGTTCGACAGCACAGGCCAAAGGACATACTAACTATATAACTCAGCAAACAATCTTAATGTTCGTCATCATCATGAACTTGTATTAGTCCACAGCAGGACACAGGCCTCCCAATGACAATGAGTGTCATAGCGCCTTCAGCCTACCGCATCAACCATCAGCCTGCATTCATTCGCAGATCGCCATCCCACATGACCGGAGGGCATCCATACTAATCACTACATTGTATAAAACAAAGTCGATATCTCTGTCCCTATGTCCCTATGCTTAAATCTTTAAAACTACGCAACTGATTTTGATGCGGTTTAATAGATAGAGTAAACTAAATTACCTAGTAGTAAGATTTTAGACGAATGTAAGTACCTCGACAAACCTCCTTAGGTTTAAATGGTACATATATTAATTTAAAATGTATCTTGTTTGTATTAAATAAATAAAAAAATAAAAAAAGTAATTCAAGAGGAAGGTTTCTACATATAATAAAACCGTGCGAAGCCGGGGCGGGTCGCTAGTTTAATATAAATGTGAATTATTTTAATCTTTAATTTAGAGACGTATTCACACTAATATTGTTAATGCGAAAGTTTTAATCTCATCTATCCATAGAAAATTTTTTGTTACCTCTGCACGTCAAAACTTCTTAACGGATCAGGCTGAAATTTCGAATCTATGTACCTACGTAGTCCTAAAATGACTTATATCAAATAAAATATAGACTTTCCATCATTATCAAAATGATATCAAGCGCACTGATTGAAATTAGTGGTCATTTGTAGCAAAAAACAAAATTCTTTTTATGGATAGGTGGATGGATATTGGACTCTTCGTCTCTGTAAATCTTTACCGCGGTGACTGTACTTCCATACATTCAACAATTTCAAAACTTTCACGTGTAAAACACAGCTATTGTTGCCATAAAGGATTGCTCAAACTTAAGTACTCGCATTACTATGTTGCTTTAAAACAAACTTGTCTTGTTTTGCATCTTTGTCGTAAAGTTGTTACAATGATGTTTCTTACTGTTTTGTTTTCAGGTTTTATACATGGTTGGAAGATAGTGTGCAATCCGCCCCGTCATTTCTTTTCACATGATATTTTATTGGCTGCTCTACAATACCTCTACGAGACTAAACCAAAAGCGATTGGATTCAGCAAAAAATTTATACGCATAAACTTCAGAATCTGGAATAGCTACTCCTCATTCACAACAAGAAGTTGCGATGCTGCGTATAAGCTTGGTTATAAATTATCAGCAGATACAGCATAGTAAAGCAGCCAGCGTCTTTGAGATGCTTCCGACTGGTATTGATATGGAACAGTTGAGCTAACTCTAGACTGTTTGCAAACGTCTGCAGTAAGCTTAATTGTTTCAATTGTATAAACTATTTTTAATTTGTTTCTATTCCTTGATTGTAATTTTCTTAAGTAAAAACTATTTTGTAAAAACATCATGTTTTTTTTCGATCGGGCCTACCTTTTTCATCGTGTATTCGTATTTACACCCACTTAGGCTCACGTTGTTTGTGTTTGTGTGTCGCTTTTGTTTTGTTTTGCAGGCGGCTAATGAAATTAACAAACTACTCGCTCGGCGTTAACTTTTAGCTAACTTTTCGCGTAGGTCTACTGAGGCTCATTGTGTGCGAATATATCGTATATTTTGTTATTATAAGTAAAATACGAGCTTAGCATACATCGTGTATGCTTAGATATCGATCATAGATAAATCTAATTACTTTTCTAATTAATTACTAATTGTAAATACTAGTTGTAATTTTTCTATTCCTTTGCTTGTAATTTTCGTTGTTAATAAAGATTTTTATTGTCTTTTCTTGGTATCGTTTAGACAAAAAGGATTTTCGTCGACTTATTTATGTTTATATGTGATGGATTTTTGTTTTGAATGTACCGATTTTGATAATTCTTTTATATATAAATTAGATTTAACAATAACATCTGATTAGTAGTTTTTGATTAATTCTTAATAATGTGTGAAATTTGAAGTAGATACTAGCAATTTAAGATTTAAGCTTAAAATTTCACTTAGGTAATTTAATTATTTTGAGAGGGATATAGATACAAAGAACAAAACTTTTTTAAATATTTTATTAAAAAGACAGTGAATTGCACGTTCTTTCATTGACATGGTTACATACATACATTAGCATTTTATTTACATACATTTACAAACAAAGAAACTCGATACAGGCCTCTGTAATGTTCTAAACATTTTACTTGTTCTAATAGTAAACTAATGAAAAAAGTACTTTCGTCAACGGGCTCAAAGTTCAAAACTTATTATTGACGTAAATACTTTAATTCGTCTAAAAATACATTATATTTTACATCTAAAGAATACACTTTATAGGTCCTACACTAGTGAATTTGCAATAAAGATCTACGTTACGTCAAATTTACAACAACTTCTAGATACATATATCTAACAGCATATTTCTACAGGTATATTTACACTATAATTCGATGAATAACAAACAATAACATTAAAAAAACAACATGAATATATTTGGTCACTACGTGGATTCTTTATGTTGAAATTCACTCAGACGCGTATTTAGAAAATACTGGTGTTACATGATAATGTTATTAATGATGATGCAATTTGTCGTTCTTACTTCACATGAGTTTACTTTTTATCTGGCATAATAATTTACAAAGGAACATATTACACGACGTAGGTGTCTAAATGCGGGTTGCAGACATTTATTTGGGCACATTCATTAAAAGAGGTACAGTCAGCAACGAAAGTAGATTTTTTTCATGACCCTGTTTTGTCTCATGACTGGGCAATAGCCTTCACCAAAAGCCATCAATCGATTAATCACTTGCAGATACATCAATACGTTACGAAGGTTGTAAATTCATCCAATATTTCATATTTTTGAAACCTTTCCAACAGCGTAATGATCAGAGTTTTTGAAATTAAAAGCTGTGATTGTGAACTGTGAAATTTCTTTCTAAGCTTTTACAACTTTGCATTCCGATTGAAAACTTTAAAAACTGCAACTGACTTTCGTTGATGACTGTATGTTTCGGTATTAACTGATTGATTACATTGAAATAGTATTTCTAAGTTACCTACAGAATCGATCGTCGTTGTACGTTTATCCATTTAACATTAAACTGTCACTTTACCCACGAATACTCAAATGCACGTGAGATTTAAGTTCGTCTCAAGTGACGAATTTATGTCATAGGTACAGATTTTAATTGCAAAATGTTTCAAAAGTCGCGGCTTGAAACGTGCTAAAATGTGAATAACATTTGAGTATTCAGCCGTAAGTGTAACAGTTTTAACCAACAATTTTCCGGCACTATTTTAAATGTGGAACTAACACAATCACAAATTAAAATGGCGTCTGCGTTAGCCAATCAGAAAGTTTTATAACATCCTGTAGCGCCATGAAAGAGTTTGAAAGCCAAACGTTGCATGCATAACAAGTACGGGTAGGGTCAGACTTGTTTGATGGTGAATCAAAAATCAGCCTTCAGCCATCTGTAAAGATAGAAAAATCATATTAATTTATTAATTTGTTTAAAGGTTAACCTACAACTATCGTAAAGGTCGTCGATAACTTTCACTGCAAGAGTCTAGTCCCTACGTGAATGATTTTTAGCTCAGCGGTTGTCTATTCTTCGTGTGATATGGCCGGCCCACTGCAAATTCAGCTTGCTAATCTTTGAGCTATGTCGATAACTTTGGTTCCCTGTCGGATGAATTCATTACGAATCCTATCTTTCGGAAAAACTCCAAGCATAGATCTACATAGCTCGCTGCGCGACTTTGAACTGGTGGACCAGCCCTATCGTGAGTATCCACGTCTCAGCTCAGTAGGTCATAATGGGTAAGCACTGATTGAAAACTTTCGTTTTCAAACATTGCGGTATGGATGACGAGAAGTTTAGACGTAGTGACCCAAACGCTTCCCAGCCTAGCTGTACCCTTCTCTTGGCCTCCTTCTCAAAATTGTTTTAACTGCACAATCTACCCAAGGTAAGTGTTCACAGAAACAATTTCAAGAAAAAAAAATAGTACTGCATGTAAGTGTATAGAAATCACACAATTATTTTAGAAGATAAAACAAAACAAACAGCAAAACTATATGTGATCAAAAGCAAGGAGGAATCAAAGGCTATTCACTCCAGACATTTTTATGTTATCTGCACTACTGCAATACATCCTTAACCCATAGACAACTGATCAATGTGAAATAAAAATATTTTATAGCAAACAAACGGTCTGGAAACCACGTTATAAACTGAGATAAAAACAAACCAAGTGGCGGATAGTTGTGTTTATAAATAAAAGTTGCGAGATTCCATTAAGATGTCGATGCAGCTCCCTCGTACAGAATCGAGTCTCGAGTCGCAAAGTCGATATCTCGACTCGATTTTATCACTGCGATGCAAATGGAAAAAGTAACTCGATGTTCTTTCAGTTTAAACTTTTGCGTTCAACTTGCTAAACTAGACTACAATTTATTCAACCGTTTAGTAGGGTAAATACTTCGACAAAAGTTATAGTTTGTTATTTGTTTTATTGGGTTTTGACACGGAGCTAAATAGCTTTCAGGTGATTTAAAGGTAAAGAATCAAAAAAGTATATAGTTAGGTAGAGCTTCGATTTCTATATTTAAGAAGTGACGACGGATTCTTTAAATCAATAAAGGATGTGTAATTTAATACCACCTCCGCATAAAAAACGTAGCCAATAAATACGTCTAAAGTGGCTTAAGTCATAAATATATTATTGCCGGCATTGAAACGTTTTTTATTACTTGCGTAAGATTTGTTAGGTTATTGCGAACCCAAGCTTTACTGACAACCCCGCTGTTAGTATCTTTTTAAGAGGGAGACGTTATGACGCAGTGACATGTTGCCTTACTCATCACAGCCAGTTTGTTGGTTTAATAGATTTTTTTAATGGACTATAAAGTGTTGTTGACCGCAGATGGTCGTGACAACTTAACTAGTAAACCCAGAAGGCGCTACAGTCTTTTAACTGGTACCCTATACATAAGGGTACCAGTAAGCATACGTAACTGGTGCGACTTGTACAAGTGTACTATCCTGAGGGTTTTAGCAATAGAGCTACACACTATTCGGTCCTTTCCTGTTTTTAGTTTATATTAACGACCTGCCTGATCTTGTAAAGAATAATCACGAGATTGTATTATTTGCTGATGATACTTCTTTAATTTTTAAAATGAAAAGACAAACTACAAATTTCGACGATGTGAATAATGCAATCTCAAAAGTTGTCCACTGGTTTAGCGTCAATAATCTTTTGCTTAACGAAACCAAAACGAAATGTATTAGATTTATTCTACCTAATGTGAAACAAGTTAAGGCTGATGTAAACGTGAAAGGAGAAACGTTAGACATTGTAGAAAGTACCGTATTCTTAGGAATCACTCTAGATAGTAAGCTTCAATGGGGCCCACACATAGATAAGCTATCGAAGAGACTCAGTTCTGCAGCATATGCAGTCAAAAAAATCCGTCAATTTACAAACGTGGATACTTCTAGACTTGTTTATTTCAGCTACTTCCATAGTATTATGTCTTATGGTATACTACTGTGGGGGAACGCTGCAGACATTAACACCGTATTTGTGCTGCAGAAGAGGGCTGTTCGTGCAATCTATAATATGGGTCCCAGAGAATCTCTCCGCAATAAATTCAAACAAATAAACATAATGACAGTACCATGTCAATATATTTATGAAAACTTGTTGTACACTCATAAAAATATCAATAGGTTCACTAAAAATAGTGACATACATAATGTTAATACTAGAAATAAGAATAAACTCGCTTTGCCCACAACTAGATTAAACAAAGTTAATGTATCTTTCAAAGGGCAATGTATACGCTTCTACAACAAAACTCCAAGTGAGTTGCAAAAATTATCGGTAAATAAATTCAAACAAATTATCAAAACTATTCTTTGTAAAAAGGCTTACTATAAAATATCTGATTATTTAGATGATAAAAAAGCTTGGGACGAGTTTTGCTCCAACTCTAAAACTAACAACCTAACAAGGTAAAGGTTTCTTGTTCGCTTCTTTACTTTACCTAAATAGACCGAAGTGAACAATAATCAAAGTGAGCACTTTATTTCATAATTTCAATTATTTTTAACATGTATTTTATGACGTGTCCAAGTGTCCTGTAAGGTCTTAAGGAAATAAAGCACTTTGAATTTTGAATTTTGAATTTTGAATTAAATTTCAGATTATCTAAAGGATAAAATGCTTGGGATGAGTTTTTCTCCAACTCGAAAACTAACAACCTAACAAGGTAAACCTAACAAGTTTTTTGTTCGCTTCTAAACTTTACCTTAAAAAGGTTTACGCAAACGAAATACAAGGAGCGCTCTTTATTTCGTAGTTTTAATTATATTACAAAATGAACTTTATGACGTTTCCAAGTATTCTGTTAGGTATAAATGAAATAAAGCACTTTGAATTTGAATTTGCCGCACAGCGAACCAACTAAACTCTAGTACCTAGTTAAGCATCAAGGCGAGGCAAAGCGACTGTAAGTAGAAATGATTTAAAGCGAGAAAAGGACTGTAGAATGAGTTTTTGCTGTATTATGTAACTCGGTACGAGCGACATACCCTACTTCATCTGTGCTACAGAACAGAAGAAGCCAGAAAATGGACAAAAAAACACATAATCCTTTTGCTTATAGGAGCTTTGATTATGATATGAACTTCTTTGTGGCGTTTCATTAGTGCCTACATACGTTCGAGTAGTTTTTACTTTTTATAGAATGTGTCATGATAAAATTCTCGGCGTATGATGATAAAATTCTGCGATATACCTAATTCGTCAATAAATTTGTAAGTCTTAAATAATTTAAGTCTGATTCCCGTCTCGGGACAAAATCTACAAAATATATTTATGACGGTGTTCTGGGTGTTATCTATGTATAATAAAAATATCTAACTATCTAATTTACCTATGGTATTATGTATATCAGTCATCTAGAGTACTACCCATAACATAAGCTCTGCTTAGCTTCTGGCCAGATGATGCTATGTGGATTGTTCAGCATTAGTAATTTATTTACCTAAATATTAATCAAACTCACCTTTAAAACTACAGCACTGATACAATAGGATCCTTATCAGAGGCAATCACAGTTTTGTCTGCAAACATGTACATATTTAAGCAGTCTTCGTTAGGACTTGGATGATTCTCCGGTTTCTCATCAGGACTGATATTATCACCATCATCGTTCTTATTGAATTCTATCTTATAACGCACTGAAGGCATTTGCGTGACCGTTGATGTCAATAGGGACTCTTGTACAGTATCATTCCCATTACACGTTTTTTCTGACCGGAACATTCCACCTCTTTCTGATTGGTTAATCCTTTTCTTACCAACCAGCGCGCTCAAGCACGGTAGGATCAATTTGAACTCCTTTCTGAAGTTCTCGTTCAACCATGCGTACAAGAACGGATTGTAGCATGTTGATGACATCGCTATAAAGTGCGCTATGAAAAACATCGTCATGTAGTACTTCCAGTCTTCCGCGAAAGAGTAGAAGTCACTGCTGATGTTTATCAGGTTCAATGGGAGCCATGACAGTCCGAATATAGCCACCATTGCTATCAGCATCCTATTTGTTCGTCTCTTCCTCTCCCTCTCAGCGTCTTCCTTTTTACTATTTTTACTTCCCGGCCTAGATTTTAACCTATCATTTAATTTTATACTGACACATGTATAGCAGAAAGCCATTACTATAAACGGTATAGCAAATTGCATTATTACAGTAACAGAGCCAAAAGCTTTTCTGACAGGGTCTGATGGCCACTTTTCTGCGCAATAAATGTCTTGAAGGGCCATGTACCAACCATAAGGGAAAGTGACACACAAGGCGAAGACCCAAATAAAGATGATAAGACCAATGCAAGTCTTGATCTGCATTCGGGGTTTGAACGGATAAATTATAACAAAAAATCTATCTATCGCTATGGAAGTCAGAGTGAGTGTTGAAATGTAGACGCTACAACCTTGAGCGTAAGGCATGATATGACAAAGCAGGCTTCCGAAAACCCACCTGCCTAGGAAAGTGTAAAGAGGTGTAAATGGTACGGCAAACACGCAGAGTAATATGTCGGATAACGCGAGGTTCGTGATGAAGAGATTAGTGACTGTTTGCATGGCTCGGTTCCGGATGACGGCGTAGCAGACGAGAGCATTGCCGAAGATTCCTACGACGAAGATTATTGTGTAAGCTGTACAGAACACGGCCTGCACAGCTTTGTGCTCAATCGGGTCAAAGCGGGTGGCATTATGATGTTCTTCTGATGCGTTTAGGAAATCGTTGTATGGTCCCAGTGTCCATCCTTCAGTCGGCATAGTTCCTTCGAGTCTTTAACTGGGCATTATCAGCCTAGGTTTGCTACTGTTGTCATAATTTTGATGATTTGTAATTTTGGCTGTCTTTTCGTTGTGTGCTGTGATCATAATGTTCGAGTCAGCTATTTAATGTGAATTGGGGCTTTTGATTACGATTTTCTTGTGTTTATCATCCTGGTGTTGGTCTGATCTGTAACAAGGAAACAAAATAGGTACGTGAGCTAGGAACAAATACATATGTATATTCATTCAAGGCTAAATAGGTAATGACTGCATTTAGTAAGGAACCAAGAATTAGACTATGCTTGTCTTGGCTGAAATTATAGTATATACCTAGTAGGTTTTAATGCCTTTCATCCTTTTGAAGTTTATCCTAATTAAGAAAAGTAGAATTTGTTTGAAAGATAGATACCTAATAAATGAAATAATATAAAAAAATTCTAAATTCAAAACGCAGCGAAATTTTGAACAGGGATAAAAACTTCAATGTTTTCCCTGTAGGTGAAGCTAACGGCGCTAGAGTCCGTAGAAGGTCACAAGGATTTTTGACTAGGCGGTCACATGAATTCGTGGTGCAGTTGATAGCGCCCTTTCGTACCTACTTTCGAAGGGCGGCGAGTTCAAATCCCGCCGAATTCAAAAAAATTGCGAATTTATTTCATTTCTTAGATATTCCCCGAGCAAGAGGACTTTAATTACGCACTTTAATTTAATAATCTTTAGATAGATACCTAATTCAAGGAACAAGATTTTTTGACACTTCTGACTTTTTACCCGACTGAGTTTCATATAAATTTAAACGAAATTAACAGTATAAGAATTTCGAACGATACTCCATAGTTACATAAAATAGCCTGAAAACATTACACTGCTTCTTTGAGCAATTTTGTAAAAAGCTCAGGTTTTCTAACTAAAATTCTTAGAATAATTTTGTACAAAGTGTTTTTAGTAAATACTTTGTTCAAAATTATTCGAAGAAGGATTTCCTTAAATTAAAACCTAGAAAAACAAGCTAAGAAATTAAAAGATTAATTAGTTAAGAAAACTTCGTAATACGCCATCTCAAAGAAAATGAGAAAGAAAGATAATGTCAAAATAACACATTCCAAGAAGCCGGAAGTTTACTCCAAAATCCCCATTAATAAATTAACCTTATCTTCATTTCCGCTTTCAGTAAACTGTTAAAAAGCTTTTGTTTTGTTTTCCTTCTCCGTTGATTTCCAGGGATACGGGAGATGTTCATTTGTTTACACTGAGCGAGTCAAATAGCTGACTGGTTAATAGTATTAAGCTAGTATAGAAATATTTGTTACCCCCCCCGTAACAATGGGTGTTGTCTGGGTGTTTTCTATAAAAAAATCAATATATGTATTCATATATTTATTTTCAAGATCATTTGTGCAGACAAAAAGATCTTAATAGATGTCCATTATGTTCTGCCATGTTGAATTATCATGCAAAATTTAAAATTTTACGCAGTGTATTCTGAGGCACTCCAAGCTTAGCTCTTTCCAAAGTTCATTGACAGACTCTAGGCTAATGCATTCTATTCTACTATAAAATACCCATACGTAATAGCATAAAATATATAAGCTAAACTCTCATGGATTCCTCAAAGTGAAATATTGCAACAGTTTGCAACTTCTGAATACTTCTAAACTGCCGTTCCACTAACAATCCTAACTATTTGCGCATTACAGATTCAGCATTGAATCTGTTTACATCTTATGGTTCCATGAGCTTTATTATGATTAAGAGCGTTGTATAAATAATGTTTGTTAAAAGTTTATTGTAAATCATCGCTATGCTATGATGTCAGATAGACAACAGATAGATAATAACAGATGGAGAACACTCATGGTATGACGTATCTGAGTTCAGGTTCAAGATAACATGGCGTATGTATGGCACGACTGTATTAATAGGTATAGCACTTTCCGAATGATAATTCAAATTGAGAACTGTCATTCCAAAAGTGCTATATACCATTATCATAAGAACTTTTAAAATTTCAAAGGTCTAAGTTTGAGATTTTTGGGATTTTTCTTAAAACGGTAAGTTTTATCAAAAAAAAAACCGCAAACCAAAGTTGTAGATCTTAAAATTCTCTACAAAAAAGGTTATCATGATTTTTTTCCTAACAATGAAAAGAAGAAAGAAAAAAAGGAAAAATCAAAACACCTCAAATTTTGAAATTTGACCCCGAATAACTTTTGTAGCACACATAGGATCAATGAGGATTTTAAAACTTTATTTTTAATGGTAAACCCTAACTCTCTAGCAATGTTTTGCTCACCGGCAATTTATGTTATTTGACCACTATTTTTATTGACCAGACTAACGATTGTATGACAAAGGTATAGCACTTGCGAATGACAGTTCTGATGATTAAAATAATATAACAGCGTCCAACTTGACTAATATATACTATTATACAGCGACGACTTGACAATATTACAGCGTCTAGCTTGACTGAACCCAATCATATTTATAGTTTGAATTCCTTTATTTCAATTCTATTTCATAAGCTCAATCACTCATTCGGGAATTACTTCTCTTTTTTAACTTCTTGCTTCAGAATGATTCAAAATAATTCGGTTATTCAAATAAAGGAATTCTTCGACAAATCCGACTAGATTAATTCAGTCAGCTTTTCAAAGATTACTTCTTAAATACAGCCTTAGTTTTTTTTCTGTACTTTTCTCCTTACCACAGTTTCGAGCGAATATAATACTTCCATTATAGTTACTTGCCCGAGTCACTGTCCTAAAGTAAACCCCCCTTTCTGACCTTCAAGAGGTGCCTGTTAAATCGGGGACAATTATGGCAGAACGTTTATTTGGGTACGTCCGAGTAAGTGTTTGCTTTGCAAGAAATCCTCGTTTATACGTATTCTCCGTTACCGTTAGTTGGGTTCGTTTTGGGCTGTTTTTTCTCTGAGGTTGATACTGTTATTGTGGGATCTTGTGGGGGGATTAGGTAAAGTATCTTTTTTTATTAACGTTTCGTCAATAAGTTAGACCTTTATTTTTAACTGACTTGAAAGAGAAGAGGTTCTCAATACGCTTACTCGAATACACCTGAACAGATTAAGAAATATATTGTTTTTATTTCAAAGATTTCTAACTCTATGCATAAAATCACAAAAAACTATATGAAAACTTTTACTTCAATAGGTAAATATAGAACCCCACATCATATAGGACATGGTGATATTATAACATTTTGCATTGCAGCCAAATGTCACGCCACTTGGGGAAATAATCGTTTTCATTCCGATTGAACGCCAGTATCAAATTACGTACGTTCCAATAATTCAGCATTTATAGTATTTTGTTGTACAACAATAGCCGGTGATTATTGATGGTTTATGATAATAAAGTCATTATACAGTAAGCCAAGTCATTAACTTAATTAACTAATTATTTGTAGCACTGTCAGCCAATTAGTAGCTATTTATTAAGCTGTTAATATGATTATCTAGACCTAGTACAGTGGCTTAGATTGGAAGAAGTCTTTATCCAGCACTTCAATACATGTATAAATAGATATTAAAAAATACAATTATACTGGACAATTCAGTCAGCATCATCCAGCCCCAAACTAAGCAAAGCTAGTGTGTGATACTAGATAACTGTATATTACATTACTAGCGACCGGCCCCGGCTTCGCACGGCTTTATTATACGTATAAACCTTCCTTTTGAATCACTCTATCTATTAAAAAAACCGCATCAAAAACCGTTGCGTAGTTAAAGTTAAAGATTTAAGCATACATAGGGACATAGGGACAGAGAAAGTGACGTTTTTTATACTATGTAGTGATAAATTATCCTACCTACATAGTTTACATTAGGTGTACATTAACTTTTTTTACACACCTTTAGTAATGTAAACCACATTACTAAAGGTGTGTAAAAAAAGTTACTCGTATAATCCTACAGCCCTTTAATGTAGAATTTAGACGTTACAACTACAAAAAGGTTTTGTAACAAATAATCTCCACTTTCAAATTTCTTATATCAGATACGTAGGAGTTTTCGGGTTCGATTCCCGACTTGGGACAATTTTTCATTATGATATGAAAGTATTTGCTTCGGGGTTCTGGGTGTTTTGGATTTATAATAAAAATATATATCTATGTTATGTATTGTATTAAGTATTTCAGTGTATCAGTCATCAATTAATAAATAATCAACTTATTCGAAGCCATTTTACAGATTTTCAAAACAAGCAAAATTATCTAACTTACGTGACCACCATTCCTTCTAACTAATAAATTTAAAAAAGTTTTTGGTCAAGAATCTTCACAGCCATTTCTGTTCATACCTGATACACAAAACGTGACTGTTTCATTGATTTCGGTCATCGATATAGATGGGAGCATCAATAAAAATACAACCATAAAGAAAACATTTATCTGTACGGTAAAAATATCGCTTGAAAACGTGACCCGAGCTCGTGAATCCCCTTTTAGATTATCATGTTCGCAATAATAAGGATTTGCGTCATGATTTCATGAATATGGACGAAAAATGATTACGTAGCAGATTTTAACGTGATATCTTTTCTAGGTTCTCCAACGTTTTTCGTTTTCCAAAAACAACTTTACACAAAAGTTTTTCTTCACTTGTTTTTCTTACTTTACTTTGTATACACTTATCTACTATCCATGTTCACTGTATTTTTCTTAATCACCAAGGTTTGCTGTAAGAAAACTCTGTTAGGGTTAAGCTCGCCTTTGTACATGTCCTCTTTTTTTATGTTTTATGTATAATTTTATTGGTGTACAATAAAGATTTTTTGATTTTTATGATTTTTTTTTCCTGTGTCACCTAGGTCACACAGAACGAAAATGCTGTTAAAACGATTAGCAAATATTACGCGGTTATTTTGTTCTTAAGGCACAAACAGCATCTAAAGAGGCGCCACCACTCATTTTGTCATATAATTCCGTTAATCAAAGGAATTCCCAAAATTTACTCGTACAGTTTGCTAAACCTATCATAACCTTTTTAATGCATCTGTAGTATTTTATTTTGTCTAGTTTAGGAAGATGCCTATACGAAGTTGCTTTTGGTGGCCACCAAACTCTGTATTCTTACCTATCTCTTTTTAAAGATGTTTTTGCTGTGACCTTTAATCTACTGGACTCCACCCAATGTAACGTTCGCGCAAAACTGTAGCTTTTGTTAAAATAAATGTTTCTCTAGATAGAAGAGAAATTGCAACGCTAAGTTACTTCTGAAAACACCATTAGCAACTTGAACGAGAAAAATATTCCCTCGAGCGGCCGTAACTTTGCACCTTATTAACATAAACGAATTAACGAAAGCAGAGAAGACCTGACCCATTTACCTAAGGGTTATTGTTATGTATAGTGGCAGTAAAGCGCTGTAATGTGAAACAGTCGGATCTGAGTGGAAATGTTTGTTACGTCATTAGAACACGGAAGATAGTCGTGCAATCTATAATATGGGCCCCAGAGAATCCCTAATGTAATGTTTACTATAAATAAGAATAAAATCGCTTTGAACTCAACCAGGCTAAACATGGTTAATAATCACTGTATAAAACCACAGTAATCACTACATAGTATAAAACAAAGTCGCTTTCTCTGTCCCTATGTCTTCATGTCCCTTTGACTGCTTAAATCTTTAAAACTACACAACCGATTTTCATGCGGTTTTTTTTAATAGATAGAGTGATTCAAGAGGAATGTTTATAAACTTATAATAAAACCGTGCGAAGCCGGAGTGGGTCGCTAGTATAATATATTTATCTTTCCAAGGGAAATGTCATGCTTCAACAAATCTCCGAGTGAGTTGCAAAAATTATCAGTAAATAAATTAAAACAAATTGTTAAAAGTACTCTATGTAAAAAGGCTTAGATACTATCTATCTAAAAGATAAAAAACGTAGGACGAGTTTTTCTCCAACTCGAAAACTATAAACCTGACAAGGCTAAGGTTTCTTGTTGGCTTCTATAATTTCCATTAAAAATATTGAAATGAACAAAAATAAAAGTGATCGATTTATTTCCTTGTTTAAACTTAGGTCTTATGTTATAAAAGCCAAATGAAACCTATCAGACAACAGCTTCTTCCTTTGTTTTACAATCAAATTCAAATAAAAGAGGTTCTGAAATTCCAAATTCAATTATTTTTTTGTTTATAATGTGAAAACAATGTGAAAGCATCCGAACTTTTTTCTATGTGATCCAATTTTGATGATTTTTTTTATTTCAAAGCTGGAGCATCTTATGTGATCCCAGATAATTATTAAGATACTTATACAGGGTGTCCCATAATGAGAGGATAACCTGAAAGGTGCTTATGCGGCAAGTCAAGGCCTATCAGAATCATTTTTTATTTTTTTTCTAATTTGACCCGTTCGTAAAATATTTAATATTTTGTAAATTTGGAAAAATTTGTATCTTTGTTCACATTTTTGGACTTTGTGACCACAATTTTAACAATTTTTTTATTTTTATTTTTGGAATATACTAAAGAAAAGTAGCTTTTTTGAACACCATTTGAAATATTTTGGTAACTAAGACCAGTAATTTTCAAGGCAGGTTTAAAGTAGAAAATTTTAATTTTTCAAATTATTATGCAAAGTTTGAGCTGCTGTGGTTAAAAAAAAGATAAGGAAAACTAAGATGCCAGCTACTTTAAAAACATGTCCATTTCAAGAGCTTCCTAAAATGATAATAAACGTTGAACTTTTGTAGGGTAAAAAACTGAGATATTGCCACTTTTGTGCCAAAAGGGGCCAATGCGAGTAAAAATAATATTGAACCAACACATCAAAAAAAAATCTTTTTCGCCATTCTCGTTCTAAAACGGTTACTTTGCTACTAAAAAACAGTAAGTGAAATCTCATCATCCATACAGCAATGTTTGAAAACGAAAGTTTTCAATCAGGGCGTCCAATCCTCTTACCCCTGATGACCTACGGAGCTGAGACGTGGACCTGGACACTCACGGTAGAGCTGCTCCACCAGTTCTAAGTCGCTCAGCGAGCTATGGAAAGGGCTATGTGAGGAGTTTCTCTGAAGGACAGGATTCGTAATGAATACATCCGACAGAGAACTAAAGTTATCGACATAACTCAAAGAATTAGCAAGCTGAAGTGGCAGTGGGCCGGCCATATCTCATGAAGAACCGACAACCGTTGGGGTAAACGTGTTCTTCAGTGGAGACCGCGACTTACCAAACTTAGTGTAGAACTACCTCCAGCCACGTAGGATGACGATCTGCGAAAGCCTGCTGGCAGATGCTGGATACGTCAAGCTGAAGACAGAGCGCTCATTAGGGGAGACTTATGTCCAGCAGCTATGTGATATGGGCTGATGATGGTGATGATGATGATGAAATGTTCAAATTGATGTCCTCCAACTCTGATGCAGGCTCTGCATCTTTTTAATAAAGGATTTTTTGGCTAACTTTCGTAATTGCGGTCGTTAATTTTTTCCGCGTCGTTTTGGACTTGACGTCGAAGTTATATTAAGTTATAATAAATGAAATGAAATTAAGTTATAGTATTTAGGGAATAGGTTTTTTGTACACCAGGTCCTTCAAGTTGCCCCAGTAAAAGAAATCCAATGGATTCAAGTCCAGCGACCACGCTGGCCACTGGGAAGCGCCACCACGCGTTATTCATCTGTTTGGATACGCTGAATCAAAATAACGCCGTTCCTGAACGGCTTAGTGTACTGGACGCTCGTCATTCTGCAGTTTGAATCTTCTTTCCAAATTCATACCACTAAATTCGTACTCATAGCACAAATTCTCTTTACTTTCGGCTAGATTATTGTTCATCATTTAGTAACATATTTCCTATTTTCCAGCATGAATCAGCAAAAATAGTAGCAAAGTAACCGTTTTAGAACGAGAATGGCGAAAAAGATTTTTTTTTTGATGTGTTGGTTCAATATTATTTTTACTAGCATTGGCCCCTTTTGGCACAAAAGTAGCAATATCTCAGTTTTTTACCCTACAAAATTTCAACGTTTATTATCATTTTAGGAAGCTCTTGAAATGGACATGTTTTTAAAGTAGCTGGCATCTTAGGTTTCCTTATCTTTTTTTTTTAACCACAGCAGCTCAAACTTTGCATAATAATTTGAAAAATTAAAATTTTCTACTTTAAACCTGCCTTGAAAATTACTGGTCTTAGTTACCAAAATATTTCAAATGGTGTTCAAAAAAGCTACTTTTCTTTAGTATATTCCAAAAATAAAAATAAAAAAATTGTTAAAATTGTGGGCTCAAAGTCCAAAAATGTGAACAAAGATAAAAAAATTTCCAAATTTACAAAATATTAAATATTTTCCGAACTGGTCAAATTAGAAAAAAAATAAAAAATGTTTCTGATAGACCTTGACTAGCCGCATAAGCACCTTTCAGGTTATCCACTCATTATGGGACACCCTGTATATATTTTTGAGTTAACTATCCTTAATAATATCATGTTCTTATCTTTGCTAAAAAGAATTTTATGTCGGTTTTATTCGGTTTAAAAAACAAGATAAATTACCTATTGGCAAAGCAACGGTTATGCCACAGTCACCACTCTTGAGAGACGAATAAACAACACCAATGATAGCTATATCAGGCTGTCGGTCCTAGGTATTTTATTTCCAGCCCAATGAATAAGATTTCCGCTGAAAATTTCAGACGGTTTCCATTTCGCGGCGTTGAGCTTAGTGACAAATGTGGTTGGAAACACGTCTCTTTTGTTTAGTTCCTATGATGCGCTGTGGTTGTTTATTTTGTTTTATTTCTTCCAGACTCATACTGTAAAACTTCATTCTGTCAAAAACTCAGCACTAAGAACACTTAATTAAACTCACAGTGGATTCAGCTAAGTGAGGTTCGAAGTGAGTTTATAAGATCCCTTAAGTAGAAGTAGGTAGAAGTTTTATGAAAGAAAAATACCGATGATGACGTTTTACCCTAATTGAGGCGACGATGATGCCATTTTGTATCAACGAAGATTATGTAAAAGCGGTATTACACTACACGTTATTCAGGGCCCTGAATATCGTCCGGGTCCGGGTCCGTCCCTTAGGGACCCTAAATCTTATTACACCACTCTTCGTTAGGGTTAGGGTCCCTGAATACCGTGTAGTGTACCGTTTAAGGGTGCTGGACGTATTTTGCACAAGTATGAACAAACACGAGTGCCACTTTCTATTCCTTCTTCATCCGATGGAACGACAGACAGACACGACCGGTTAGAGGTCAGGTGAAGGACCAACGGCTTCACGTGCTTTCCTAGACATGAAAAATACCAACGCCATTTTGATAAAATAAGATGATTGGTCATTGAATCTGTAAGGTGTTTCTGAAGAGTAAAAAGCATACTTCCCTTGACTAAAAACTGTTTGCTGAATAGTTAAATTCGAGAGCCTACCAAATTTCATTTAAATAACTTAAGTAAATCAATAAATCAATATCTTTATTTATTTAGGCTTACAAAATAAGCACTTAGACAAGTCAAATTTAATACTATAGGTACCTACATAATTATCAAAATAATATAAGAAATAAAGTGATAATTAATTTTCAGTTCGTCTCACTTTTTTGTCCACTAGTTGAAGAGGCGAAATAGAAGTAGTTTCGGAGATTACTTATAACAAACATTCACACAGACTTTCCCATCACTACATAGTATAAAACAAAGTCACTTTTTCTGTCCCTATGTCCCTATATCCTCATGTCCCTTTGACTGCTTAAATCTTTAAAACTACGAAACGGATTTTGATGCGGTTTTTTTAATAGATAGAGTGATTCAAGAGGAAGGTTTAAACGTATAATAAAACCGTGCGAAGCCGAGGCGGGTCGCTAGTTTATTATAATTGTAAGAAGTAAGATAGCAAGATAATTCTACATACACTCAAGGCACTCGACCGTAAAACCGTCACCTTTGCCACGAAGGTGACGGTTTTACGCGAATATCCTCCTTACCTTCATGAATTTTCCAATTACTTCTGAAGATAAAATCATGACCCGTGAAACAGCTTAATTTCGTAATGCCGGTAAAAACGGATAAGGCTGATAATCTGACAGGTAATCGCAACGACCTCAGTGTATAAGGACCGAAAACACCGAAAATTGGTTTAAATTAATCTATTTTTTGCTATAATATTTATGATATATTAGGGTCTAAATATCTCTTTTGATAGCTTTTTTTGTCCTCTCTTTTTGTTGCGAATCATTGCTCATTTAGCTCTCAAAACCTATTCAGAAAACCGCAAAAAAATTGTAAGAAATACCACGCAAACTGCCGCAAATCTTTTTTTCCCAAAAACTTAATTACAGAAACGTTTTTGCCAACGGAAACGGAAATAGAAGATCAAATTGTCACCTTTTTCGGCGAATTCCAATTACGAAGGAATTTCGAGTATTTGATTTGCCGAGTCATTTGTAAAAGTCATTTCACCTTCATTACAGTAATCAATTAATTGTCATGGAACGTGATATCTTTTAGTCATAATTAAATTTTACCTTATTGTAAAGGTGAGGTTGACCTTACTACCTTGTTAGGGATTTATCTACCAGCCTACCTTTTGTTCTCGTTTTATGTTGATAAGCGGGATGAAAAATTATTTAAGAAACAAACAAAACACCGCTTGTTACTGAGCCACCTCGCGTATAAAACTGAGTTATAAAATCTGATTGAATTACTTATAAATATTTCTAAACATAAGTTATTTGTTTAACGCTTGCCTTCAACGAGAAAACATAAAAAGTTAACTTGTTGAACAATAAAGGCCAAAGTTTGTAAAGGTCGGTGATGTTTACCTGAACAAATTACATAAGTAAACGAAAAAACAATTAGAAAAAATACTTGGCTTAAACATTATTTTGATATACTTATACATGCATGGGCTGAAAGAAGTAAGTAAGTAGGTAAGTAAAATTTAACTCTATTCCTTTTCTATGTAAGCTTGCCACATTCCCTCTATATTACAAACGGAAATGCAAAAGGGTATTTTCACTTATAAAGAATTTGCATAAAAACTTTACAACGCACTCAACGTGATGAAACTATCACTTTTAATAGAACATTCGGTGCCGTCTTCATGAGTTCGCCATTAAATTCCAAATAGAGTAGATATGCCATATTCCATAGCACCATAAGATTCCATTTTACAGTCTGCGAGCTTCATAACTTTCGGTGAAAAGCGGAATGCTTTTCGATATGTTACAAATTCCTTTCAAATTATTTTAGCCCACAAGAGAAAGAGAGAGAGAGATATTGGAAATATTTTCCAAAACGTGATGCAGATAGATAGTAGTTTCAAATTAAAAAAGTAAAATATTTTAGTGCAAACTTTCTCATAGTGAACAAAATAAAATTATAATTTATTATACCTCTTACCTCGAACGCGCGTTTCTAATGCGCTGAGCGTGAGACAAATCAAAACTATACGGTGTTTATTAATAGGTACCTACTATATTATTTTGAAATTCTGAAATTGCCGTTCAGCGTACTGGCCTTTTTAAATCAATATGTTTTTTGTTTGGTTAAGAGTTCGAATTTCAAATTAATCTTATTTTAAAAACAAAGAATTCGCTCCGCTCAAAACCTTGCGCCTACAGTCTTTACTTTTTCCAGATTATGGATAACTTATTGGAAACATAATAATGGTACAATGGGTACAATGTAACTATTCTTCTACCATCTAAAAAAGAACTTAGTTTCTCTAGCGAACCGATTTCTACTTTGTAGGAATACTAAAATACAAATAGTTTTGCTCGTTATGCACTTGTTAGTTTTCAAACAAAACCTATATACAACAATCGACAATTGACATTTGAATCTGAATAAAAAGCAAAGAAAATAGAAGCAACAATGAAAACAATACTTTCATTCAAGAGCCTGCTGTACACAAAAGCATTGAACAATTCTTTTCTCATAAAAGTACGGTCAAAATGTCAAAAGTTTCCAGTCAGTGTAATTTGTGAAAAAATAATACCTCCTTGTAAACAAAGAAAATTAAAACCAAAGAACAGAAACTTAGCGAGCTTTCACAATTGAACTAACTACAGACAGACTGTTGCAACCAATCAAGATGTAGCTAAACTGGTCCATATCACTACCAGTCGGTGCGTCCCCGAGTATACTAAACAGTAATTATGTATACTATAGATAGATTTTATATTATCACTACATAGTATAAAACAAAGTCGCTTTTTCTGTCCCTACATCATTATGTCCCTTTGACTGCTTAAATCTTTAAAACTGATTTTGATGCGGTTTTTTTTAATAGATAGAGTGATTCAAGAGGAAGGTTTATATGTATAATAAAACCGTGCGAAGCCGGGGCGGGTCGCTAGTTAGATTATAATTATTACTGGACAAATCCTTCCTATGAACAGTACACCAACCAAATCCTAGGGCTAAGCAGAAACTACCTTAGCATTATAACAAGAGCCCTGACTGGACACTGTCGTTAAAATTGGGGCTATGAGGAAGCGGGGAAAATGAGGAAAATCTCTCTTCGTCAGATGGCAGATGCTGGATGCGTCAAGCTGAAGACAGGCTATGACGCTCATAGCAGTGGAGATATACATACATGTATGTATGTTGATGATGATGAAACTCAACATATAAGGTGGCGATCACAATAGTCCTATCATGGCCGCAGCGATACGTGCAAATAAAACCGCTCTAGTGGACCTTGTACTGTAGGGTCCTGTTCGTATATTGCTCCAATAAATTTTCTATTGTTGCTCAATAGAATCACCGCAGTGGGACCCTGTACAATGCGGGTACAACTGACAAACTGACTGCGACTCAGAGCTAGACAGAACATAAATTGTCGCTGAATAGAGTTTAAGAGTTATCACGATGTAAATGAAGCCATAGAAACACAAAATGGTCTCGGATTTGGATTTTATTGGTACCTACTTTTTGCTTTCATCGGATCTCGGGTCTCGCGTAGCAAAATTATTAATTTTTTCACGTCTATAAATCAATGTAGATATACATAGAATCAATGTAGATACACATAGAATAAGATGTTAGGTTAAGTTTTACATATAAAAGATCCAAATAAAGACTTTATTTATCATGATAAATTCTAGCTTAGTAATATTTATTCACTTAAAACAAGATGATAAGACGTTTCCAGCTAGTCTATTAAAATCTCTGTAAGATATCTATGATAAACACTTACGGCCTTACCACAAAAAATAGTTACGACTTAGACACGTTTAACAGTTGTTTAACATGGTTTTGTAGCGTGACTGTTGCTAAACAACTGTTAAACACGTTTCTAAGTCATGATTTTTGTGGTAAGGCTGATTTTCTTTATTTATGATTTGACTCTATCTCTATCACGATTTTCGTCCATCGTATCTTCACTACATACTATAAAACAAAGTCGCTTTCTCTGTCCCTATGTCCCTTTGACTGCTTAAATCTTTAAACCTACGCAACGGATTATGATGTGGTTTTTTTAATAGATAGAGTGATTCAAGACGAAGGTTTATACGTATAATAAAGCCGTGCGAAGCCGGGGCGGGTCGCTAGTGTCAAATAAGTATTTTATCTCGTTCGGTTCCCAAAAAAATTTCTCTGTCTGTTATCGTAAACGGATTTAAATTAAATTTGCCAAGGAGATAGATGGGATCCCGGGAAAATGCTTTGAACCTGCGGGCAAGAGGCGATAAGTCATGATATAACCGCTAGTAAAACTTTTTAAACATGTTTACTAAAAACTTAAGTTATTTAAAACAATAAAAATGTAGGAATACTCAAAACAAATCAATATCCGCTCAATATCCAGGTCATCTTTTAGGATTGATATCAATAACGACAATAAACATAGATAGTTCTACCTCTTCAGGTAAGAATCTTCTAAACTAAGTATTATTAGGCTTTTAATACCTAATTACCTCTATAATAATGAAAACACGCAAAGGTTTTCTAGCATGAACCAAATGAACAATAAAACTTGCCAAATTTTTACATGTCAGTCTTTGTCAATTTATTTCCCTTTGTCCAGTCGTTTCGTTTTATTGACTAACCGCAAATTGAATGTTAACAGGGTGCTCCAAAACTGTATTTTCAAAGGATAAAGCGAATACAGGATGTGTCACTTTCGTAGCGCCTCTGGAATTGGATCAAAAACGACTGAAGCGATTATAAAGGCAATTTTTTTAGCATAAAATCGTTTGTGGTTTTTTTAGTCAGAATTCAAACTATACTTTTATCACCACTCGAACGCAGGCCAATATAAAATCTCACTTAAAAAAATAAATACTTAATTATTGTTTTGGGTAGGTACTTAGTACTAATAAATTACATAGACAGGTAAGTTAATACACAGACAACAACCACCTTGAACATATATCTGCAGATCGTGCAAGCATTTAATGACACACAAATTCTTTCGGTTAGGAAAATTTTCATTCAGCAAATCATTCTTAGACAGCATAAAATAACACCTCATTATGACGTTTCAAACAAACGAAGAAAAAGCAAAACCTATGCAATAAAAACATGCAAAACATCTTTCGCACGCCATCACTCTCAGTTCTTAGCTCCGTATATTTACAACAAAATTAATAAAATAGAAACTCTTCAGCATAAAACTCACTTAGAATGTAGACGTTTTGTAACAAGCTACCTAAAAAACCTTGACTACTCGCAGGTAGAGCACTTGTTGGATATTCAATGTTAGATCTTCCTCTTAAATTTGGGCTATATGTTTATGTATTAATACTTTCAGCTATTTCGGTTATTATGTACCTACCTTATTATTTTCTGTGTTATTTAAAAAAATCCTTTTTTTAGAATTATAATATTTACATACATAGGTAGTTAATAGTTTAGGTTACAAGTAGTACTTTAGTTTCTTTTTCTGTTTAATGAAGTAAAAAAAACCTAGATTCACATGTGAGTGCCGGAGGTGTGAGCCCTCGCGTCTATATACAAGTTTAACATAAACTTAGTTAGAGCGAGGTGTCCTTATCTTTGACCCTGATAGGTTTATTACAAGTTTGTAATAAGAAGAACAACAATCATTAGTGTAAACTTTATATAGTGTATAAAAACTTTGTAAACCCATCTTTTGTGAATAAATATTTTATTATTATTATTATTATTATTATTTGTCCCGAGGCGGGAATAGAACCCGCTACTTTCTGCGCCGCCGTAGAACACCTTTGCCTGCTGAGCCAGTAAAATATACATAAATTATCATTATTGTCAGTATCTATTACTCCAGTAGCGGATATAATGCCTTCCCTAATACTCTTCATTTTCCTCTGTACTCTTCATTTTCTTATGTAAAGGACCATCGTAATTTAGACATATACTAAGTAAGGCTACCTTGTAAATTTTGGAATAAATGATCTTTATCAAATATTATCTTGTTGTTGTTGGGATAAACGTGTTCTTAAGTGGAGACCGCGACTTCGCAAACGTAGTGTAGGACGCCCTCCGGCCAGGATGACGTTCTGCGAAAGACTGCTGGCAGATGCTGGATGCGGCAAGCTGAAGACAGGGCGCTATGGCGCTCATTAGGGAAGACCTAGGTATGTCCATCAGTCGGACTAATATAGGCTGATGATGATGATGATGATATCTCTCCCTGATCTGCTTCATATATAAGTCTCCACTCCGTCGGTTTACGGCCTCTATCTGTCATCTGAGCAACATCAACGCATGAGGTTTTCTGCACATTGCAATTTTAGTTGGCTTAAAGACTTCTGTACATTCGTGATTTAACGTGTGGACCTTACGGATCTCTTCATTTCATACATACATTTTCCAGCTAAATAAAGCTACGTCACAGCATAAAAAATAAACGATTGATTCTGATTCGAAATTCAAATTACACACAATCAATTCCACTTTCCGCGTCAAGTAAAGATTGCTCCAGGCACATTCTTTTTTACTGAACGAAAACCCCGAAAAAGAAAATAAACCTGTAGATAAGTTCGCATGAATCCTTTCAAAATTATCTTGTTTGAATAATTTGTACAATTCTCGGGTTTTAATTACTGAGATTAATACTGAAACCTTTGTTTGCCCGTTTTTTTTTCTGAACAAACAATATACCTCAGGCAGTGGAATAAATTTGGCTTACAATAAATTTATTGCTGGTCTTTAATTATGTTAGGAGAATGCCGAACACTATTTAAAATTTGACTAAAAAAGTAGGGGTTCTCAATTCGATAGCTATCTCTTTTTTCTAGGTGGATTGATTTTCATGATTCCTTTTTTATTAAAGCTGGTGCGTTTAGTCCTATAAAAATTTAATCAGTCTATTTTTAACTATCTACAAAAAAACATACTTTTATGTCTAAAAAAACGTAGACACAACAGTCTAAATTTTGAAATTTGTGATCAGTTTTTAGCTGTCATAAGAAACCTGAAATTTATGAAATTCGTCCTATATTTTATGAATTTTACTATGATTATTTATCAGGAAAACTAAATATTGAATAAGTGACAGTTAATATTAGAGTAGTATAAATGTACCTATTGTTTTGTGATGTTTATTTAGAATAAAACCGGCCAAGCGTGAGTCGGACTAAGTACCTATCTATAAAAACGGCAATAGTAAATACCTATTATTTATTCTGTTTTTTTAAATAGCTGCAAAAGAAATACGTCATCTGTGATAATTTCAACTGTTTAACTATCACGGTTTTTGAGATATAGCCTGGTGAGAGACGGACAACGGAGTCTTAGTAAAAGGGTTTTTAGGCACGGAACCCTAAAGATGGCCACACTATTGACAGGCACGTACCTACTTCTCAGACATCAGACGTTTGTTTTTGTTCCTATTTTTTCCTATGACCTTTTCCTTATTAAATATCTTAGTAAATGTTTGTATTGATTTATTTGCTAGAAGATTTTTGGCAGCTCGTATCTAGCTCGTTATCAACGAAGTATCAACAGTATTATAGGAATTACTTTTATCTGACGAGGATTACATGTGCTTTAGATTTCGTGGATGCGATGGAAATTTTACATAACCATCAACCAAAGACATTTTCCACGTGGAAAATGTCTTTGCCATCAACTTGTTTTGCTGGCTAACCAAACTGTGACATTCTGCAAAAGAGAAGACAAATTGACAAATATAATTTAAAAAAAACCTTTAGACTGTTTGCTACCGTCTGCAGTTAGCTCAATGGTTTCAATTGTACTAGTTGTAATTTTTCTATTCCTTGCTTGTAGTTTTCTTTGTTAATATTTTTAATATATATATATTTTTCGTTGAATTCTATAATTATTGTGTGTTTAATTATTTTTATAAGTCAAGTAGGTGCTTGAAATAAACAATTTTTAGGTATTTTATTTCATTCTTTTAATAAACTGATTTTAAATTATACGCCATAGGGCCGTGTCTTCAGTCTTCTGTGAGAAACCGGTTGGTAAAGTACGCCCTAGGGTGAACATTCAATAAAAATAATGCAGTGAACTATAGATAAAACGTCTCATGAGATGATGAGACAAAACACATTCCTTCCTGAAACTGATTATATTTCCGTAATGTAGCATAATAGAATACCCCGAAATTGCATTTCTTACCCGTTCTGATTGACTGCACAAATGCTACAATCTTATTGCAGTTTGTCCGACTGGTGGTTCTATTAAAATAAATATTCAAGTTGTGGCAGTATGTGCTCTAGTGCTAGGATGTTAATGTCGATTTTAAAATGATTTGTATTCAGTAAAACGATTTCCTACTAAAATGTCTGGTGGAGAAAAATGATATAACATGAGAAATTTTCAAAATTTAGGCAACATTTTAGAAAGCTGAGAAAATTTGAAATGAATTTAATATATTTTGTGCAACGTCTTGCTATTTAGAGAAGAATAAACGGACAATTTAAGAAGGTTCTTCAGTATAGCTCGCTGCGTCCTTATTCTCGAGTAAATACATTAGGGACCAAATTAATAGTAAGAGAGCACAGATAAATAGATATTAATAATAAATAAGCAAAATAAAAATAGAAGATTAACTCAAGAGCCCTCCAAAAGCTACCGTCGTGGATAATCTCGCACAATGAGCCCTTGAAATGAGCGAGCCATTTTAGGAGCTCAATTCTGCTAACCAATCACTTTACTGTGACTATGGCATCGTCTTTAACCTAAATAATTATTATGGTTACTATTTTTTGTTATTGTTTTAAGTTTGTAATAGAACTAGGCATAACGATTCTGAATTATTCGTAATGCTATGTTCTTGTGTAAATAAATAATTAACAATCGGCCTAGAACCGTTAAGAAGAATCCTCAGAAACGAAAGTTATAAAGACATTCTGATTTGAAGTAACTTGCGTTGCACTGGTATTTTTACGGAGACATTTATAGAATGCATCCAAACATGACACTTTCGACGAGCGCCCCTAAATTCAAAAAACAATTACTTACATATGTAAAATTACATTGTAAAATTACTAACATATGTTTAGGCATTCATACAGAAACAGATCCCAAAAACAGAAAACTCCAGAAGAGTGAAGTTATCTGTATGAATGCCTAAACATGTAACTCTGTGACGAGACCATTGTCATAGCGGAATAGGGGCCCAGGTCGACAACGGATTGGTGTAATCTGAGGACTTTCTGATTGTTTGATGTGAATCCATCTGAGATACAGCGTAGGTAGCAGTGCTGAGATGAGATGATGAAGACAGAATTATAGAGGTGATTGGATACCTTCTAACATTAAAGGACAAGTTTCTACCTTAACTTCTCATCTTTATAAATAGCGTGTAACCAGGAAGGTCAGAGGAAATATATTTTGATAATAATATTGATAAGTTATTTTATAGCAATTGGTTTTATATTTTTTATTGAAACCATTGAAACCATTTATTTATTTGTTAGTTGTGGTATGCAGAAGATCTTAAATTTAACTTACGTTCTACACAATCTACTCTTTCGAGCGTACAAATTATTATTATTTATTGATATAATATATTGATTATTATATTATTAATGACATAATTAAATTTGATAAATTTTGTTAATTCGACTGAAGACCACTAAATTGCATTCATTGAATTATTTAAATGTATTATTTTAATTCCTTTAACTATACAATCTATTCATATACTTAAATATATTTTAAGGTATAGCGCGTCATTCTAGGGAATCAGCTCCTAGCAACTCCCTCCGCGCTCGCGCACCTTCCCCGCAAACGCCCAGCGAAACAACGCGACGCTCGGCAAGGCTACAGCAGCGCCTCGCGCGCCAGTCCTAATCGTGCCAACAAGCCGTCCGCACGCCGCGTTGCGTCGCGCTTTACTTTAATATTCTTGTTTCCATATAGGCGCTCCACATTCACGCGAGAACTTCGTGAGAACGCGTGAAACAGGCGAGAAGCGTGAATGTGGAAGCGATTCACGTATTCGTCTCACGTTCTCGCCTTGTTCTCGCGCTGTTCTCCACTTTTTGTCGGTTTTTTGGCGCGAGACAAAGGAGCGCGAGAACGTGAGAACAGGCGAGAACGTGTATTGACTCCACACTCGCATGTTTCTTAGTAGCGCGGGTCATCGTCATTGAGCGCGAGAACTGTGGCGAGAATAATTTGAGAAGTTTGTGAGAGTGTGTACCCAAAGAAGTTCGCGCTACAGTTCTCGCTGAGATTCTCCTGAGATTCTTGTGTGAACGTCTCGTGTGAATGTGGAGCGCCCATTATACCTAGTCTGTGTTGAGCGTGTTTATGTTAATATACGGGTGTTAAAACCATAACTAGACTTTTTCTCAAACACCCTGCCCTATAACTGGCGCCCAACGTGGGGCTGAGACTCATTTTACTGTGCAGAACATTCGCGTTGAACTGAGTGCCTACAAATAGTGAACGTTAATCGTTGTGTAACTCTTGTGTGTGGTTTCTCGTCGTCAGTGTTCTTCTGCCTAGAAACAGTAAAATCAGTGTAGAAACGGTGTTTCTTCTATTCACGCTCCACCCCGCACCCCGCGCGCACAAAAAAACTGCACGTTTGAACAAGTTTCGACTTGTCGCGCGGTTATACATACGTACCTACCTCGGTTTTTATGGATTGTGCGTAATAGAAACTAGTTTTTGTGCCAGGTAACGTCGTTTACCTGAACCTAGATTACAGTACGGACCGAGTGAACAGTAAATCGTGTGTTGTGTGTGTACCTGTGTTTGTGACTAGGTTTCGTCACAAGTTATCCACAGAGACTAGGATTTTACGGTGTTGTGTTGTGCACTTGGTAACTCAGGTTTTGACGCAGGTTACCTAGGTCGGTACCTGAACCTAAGTTACCGGGACTCGTAACTACAGTGTTTGTGTGAAGTTGTGTAATACAATTCTAGGTTTTGTCGCGGGGTTAGATAACCTGAACCTAGGTCACACTGTCTTTCTTTACTGTGCTTAGGTTTTGTTACGGGTTAGATAACCTGAACCTAGATCACACTGTTTTGTACTGTGCTTGTGTGATAGACATTCTAGGTTTTGTCTCAGGTTAAACAGCCTGAACCTAGGTCACACTGTGTTTTGTACTGTGTTTGAGTGATAGACATTCTAGGTTTTGTTTCGGGTCCGATAGCCTGAACCTAGGTAACTTTGTTTTGTGTTGTGCGTGTGTGACAGACATTCTAGGTTTTGACTCGGGTTAGATAGCCTGAACCTAGGTCACACTAACTTATGGAAGTTTGTGTTTGTTGAACTTTTTACGAACTGTGTGTAGGCTAAGTTATTTGAACAAACTGTTTTAGTACCGATTTTTCGTTTTGTGCGAAATGGTTGGTTATGCTTACCTACCTATTTTATAGTGCCTACAGGGACTTTATTGTAAGATATTTTGACTGTTTTGTTTCCGCGTTAGATTTGAAACATACCTAGGTACTTAGTGCGAAGTGTGCGAACTAGTAAGTACTTACCTACGGTATAGTGCGTGAACAGTTTTGTGCTTAGTTTTGTTGACTTTTGTTGAATTTTATTATTCTTTTCCACACTTTTTGTGAACTTGAACAGTGCGTGGAACAGTGGAATGTAAATTCATAGGTACTAATTGTGACTTTTTCGGTAAGCTGAACCGATCCTATTGTTTTGGATGAACAATTTTTCGTGTTATTTTTGAACTTTGAACTATTGAATCATGGTGTTAACGAGATCGCGTGCCGCGAGTCCGATTGCGTTGGCCGGTAATTCTTCCGCGGAAGTGACACCACCACCGCCGGCGCCGCCGCTAGCAGGCGCCGCGCAGCGCCCGCTCGGTGCTGCCGCAGGTGCTGCTGGCGATCACGCCGCCGACGCTGCGCCGCGCCTTTTCGGCGTTGGCGAACACGCCGACGCCGGCGCGCCGCGCCCGTTCGGTGTTGGCGATCACGCTATGCCGCTGCATCATGACGGCGACGGCGCGGCCGCCGCCGCCGCCGCCGCCGCCGGCGTTGCCGACACCTCTACCGCCGCAGCATTGTCAGCTCCAGTCGTGTTGACGACCGATCAACTGTTGCTGCTCATTAACAGGCTAAGTCGCAGCGATCCTGTAAGTACACCCATACCTACTTACACAGGAAACTTTGCAAAGTGTACAGCGCGCTTCGACGGGGAGAAATCTAGTAATGTGCAAGCATTTTTAGACGCTATATTGACCTATAAAGAGTGTGTTGGCGTTGAAGATCAAATTGCGCTTCGCGGGTTGCCGATGTTGTTGACGGGTTTGGCCGCCACCTGGTGGCAAGGAGTGAAAGACACTACCCCAACATGGCATGATGCCATTGAGGCATTGAAACAGACGTTTGGTCCGAGATTACCGCCACACAAAATCTATAGATGCATTTTCGAACGAGAGCAGCGCGCCGACGAAACCACTGACGTTTTCGTATGCCACTTGAGAGCGTTATTCGCACAACTGCCGCCTTTTACGCTTCCAGAGATGGTGCAGTTAGACATGTGTTATGGACTACTTCACCGGCGAATTCGTGAGAAGGTAACACGTACTTCTTTTGATAATTTCGGAGAGCTGTTGATGCAGACGAGGCGCGTCGAAGACATCTTCGAGGAGAGCCGCCCGCGCGCCTTCACTGAGAGTAAGCCGTCCGTATCTTCTTTACCTGCGGTCACAAAATCGTCGCCGCCGATTGTGCCTTCTTCGAGTAATAACAAACCTCGATCCCACTGCAACTACTGCAAGCAGTATGGGCACGTGAAGGAGGCTTGCTTACGATTGGCTAATAAGTCGAATAAGAATACCAAAGATGGTACCGATGAAGTAGAGCCACGCGCAGCAGCGACTACCTCAACAGTTACGTGTTTCGGGTGCGGAGCGCCCGGTTTCATACGTTCGAATTGCCCTTCTTGTAAAGAAGAGAAGAAGAAGAATCAAACCATTATGACTGACATTAATTCGTTTCAATCAGTGTCCGCGAGTTCCGATAATATTGATTCGCGTGGTAGACCTGTGTTAAACGTAGGAATATATGGTGCAATGGGTAAAGTTTTAGTAGATACTGGTGCGAGACATTCCGTAGGCAGTGTTAGCTTAAGAGCTCTTTTGGTTAAGTTTGGTCATACTTTCAAAAATGTATTTGCCGAGTTTAAGTACGCCGATGGGCGTGAATGTGCACAGTATGTTGAACTCGCACACGTTAGGGTTACGGTGCGAGGACAATCTTTGGATATGGATTTTGTAATGTTACCTAATGCAACTGAAACTCTATTGGGCATGAATTTTATACAGGACTCGGGTATGGTACTTGACTTTTGTAAAAATGTGTGGTACATGAGGCAAGATAAGGTGCCTCAACCTATAATTTTTGAAAGTAAGCAGCCGGCCATTACTTGTTCATCTGTGGGTCTTCGTGAGGACGAGGGATCCCATCTCAAATCGGAGGAACGAGAGCGCTTGTCCGACCTTCTGAATGTTCATGAGAACATTTTTACTCCAGGGGGAGGACCAACCCAGTATGCTATTCACCACATAGATACGGGGGACGCTTTGCCTATCGCCTGCCCACCATACAGGGTTACGCCTGCCAAAAAGGACCGACGTTGGATCTGGGGGGAGAATGAACAGTCCAGAATCAGTCCAATCCTACGCAAGTCAAATTTTGATGAACCGTTTGTCCTGCGTACTGATGCCAGTGCCTATGCTTTAGGATCTGTATTAATGCAAGGTGACCACTGCCGAGGAGAAGTCCTGCCTTATAAAAAGGATGACTTAGTTCTCGTCGAGACGCATTTGGCGAGCAATGCGCCAAAAGGCTTTACTAGTAAGTTTGCCCCAAGAAGGGAAGGCCCTTATCGAGTCTCGCAAGTAGTTAGTCCAACTTCTTTTGTTATTGTTGATAGTACGGGTAAAGTTAAAGGAAAGTACCATGCCAGTGCCCTTACTCCATATGAAGGGACGACGTCGGTTGTTGTTCACCCACGTCGTCGTGGTAGACCGGCCAAGCCACAGACGGGTCGTTCTTGTGACTTGGAGGGGGAGGTTATAGCGCGTCATTCTAGGGAATCAGCTCCTAGCAACTCCCTCCGCGCTCGCGCACCTTCCCCGCAAACGCCCAGCGAAACAACGCGACGCTCGGCAAGGCTACAGCAGCGCCTCGCGCGCCAGTCCTAATCGTGCCAACAAGCCGTCCGCACGCCGCGTTGCGTCGCGCTTTACTTTAATATTCTTGTTTCCTTATACCTAGTCTGTGTTGAGCGTGTTTATGTTAATATACGGGTGTTAAAACCATAACTAGACTTTTTCTCAAACACCCTGCCCTATAAAGGTAACATAGTTACATTTAATTGGGCGTGTGATTATATTTTTTTAGAAATTAATTAAACTCCTGAACGATTGAACCATTATCTGAAAATTTCATACCCCTGAATCAAATATTTGTTACCGCAAGACATAATGTTTCCTTTGAAAATAAGCTTCAGAAAAAAAACCAATCTAAAAAAGACACAGAACGTACCTACTTACATTCCATTCCATGTAGTTTGGACTAATTGGAACCACTGGACATCCCTGTGTTTGATCTTTTATTGGAAATCTTGTTTGATACATTCTCAGTACTTCTCGGCTGTTTTTTTAAGACTTCATTATTTGTTATCGTTATCCTTACTGATCCTTACAAATATTATAAACAAGATGAGGCCCGCGACTTTGCCCGCTTCGCACGGTTTATTTATACGTATAAACCTTCCTCTTTAATCACTCTATCTATTAAAAAACCGCATCAAAATCCGTTTCGTAGTTTTAAAGATTTAAGCATTCAAAGGGACATAGGGATATAGGGACATAGGGACAGAGAAAGCGACTTTATTTTATATTATAAATGCGAAAGTTTGTATAGATGTATGGATGGATGGATGATTGTTGCTCTTTCATGCAAAAACTTCTTTTCGGATCGGGCTGAAATTTGGAATTGAGGTAGTTCTAGCCTTAGAATAACACATAGGCTACTTTTCATCCAATAAATCAATTCCCATGGGATAGAAATAGCCTTGAGACGTATCCATAAAAACGTCGCATGCGAAACCGCGGGCAGATGCTATTTATTATTTATTCAAGTATAACGTTGCGGAAATCTATATAAACAAAGTAAGGATAAAAATTTTGTTAACAATTCTGCGCAAAAGCTTGTCTGATAAGATCCAACAAATTGTACTTCACATGCAAAATGCACCGCCCGCCCGTCCCGCAAATTGACGTGTCATGTAACGTTGCTTGTGTAGAAATTGTTACTATATATTTGCTTCCTTATTTTAGTTTGAGTTTTATTTGGATAAGATTTAAACAAATTTCAAACTAAACTAAAAATAAGAAAAGATTTCGATAGCTCTGGCAAAAAAAACAACGGTTCTTCAAATCAAACTAAAAACATCTGATTTCAAATCTTCGTGATTACGAAGATTTGAAATCAGATGTTTTTAGGTTCTTGTAAGTATAGAAATTGATTAATTTCTATACTTACAAGAACCTAAAAGGTCCGTACCATAAAAAAGTCGACAAGACGAACAACTCAAATAAAACTTTTTGCAATTAATAAGCGAAGGGAATGAAATGTGATTCGAATGTGAAATTATCAGAATTTTACGTTGGTATTTTATGAATTTCATATCTGACAATAAATGAGATTTTATGAAAACATTCTATATTAACAACGAAAATTACAATCAAGGAATAAAAATAAATTAACTGATATTGACATGGATCCGTTGAGTTACCTTTCGACTGTTTGCAACAGTCTGCAGTTACTGAATTGTTTAAAAGATCTTTATTAACAACGAAAATTACAAGCAAGGAATAGAAAAATTACAACTAGTATTTACAATTGAAACCATTGAGCTAACTGCAGACGGTTGCAAACAGTCTAAAGGTAGCTCAATTGATCCATGTCAATACCAGTCGGAAGCGTCCCCAAGACACTGATATTGGTAATTGGTAGTAACAAGTAGTTTTTGTTTGTTTTTATTATAATTGAAGTGTTAGTACTTATACCATACCTTTCCCTCATTGTGCACTACCTGCTACTGATTGTAGGAACCGGCGGAAGATCAGCGTTGCGTGTATATACTTGGTCCCCAGGTATCTACACGTAGCATTCATGCTGAGCCGCTTCCTAGTTTCTAGCTACAATCCACACACTATAGCTATGCTAATGTACCTATTTTAAGTATTTTTGTAAACCTAGATTGTAGTTAAAAATAAATATATTTTCTTCTTTCTTTTCTTCTTCAAGTAAATTTCAGTTAATAATAATCTCCGACCCCAATACTTCCTTATCTGAATGTGAATGAATCTAATAATATGCAGTATTATCGATTTTCCGGAATGTTCGGGTAATTTGCAGAAAAGATCATGGCTTTATGATGAGGGTAACTTGCCAGCAAACTTGGAAAGTTCAGTTTGCGATCTCAAAAGGTGCGCCATACTGATGTTTCTGCGAAGAAATGTGCTGGGTTACGTGCAAAATTGAAGCATATGGTGTTATGCGAGTCTAAGTTAAGTTTAACAAGTTCAGTTTCAAAATAGGTAGGATAGGTAATAACATACATACATAACATAACAGACGTCATAATAGTTCGCATACCTGATTTCCTTTGTATGAGTATATAAGTAGTATATTATATGTAGTAAGTATATCAAATTGTTAGGTATTTGTATTTAGTATATATGTAATTTAGTATAACGTTATTTATAATATATATATAAACATAAGTATTGTACCTATTTATAATAATGTAGGGTACTTACATATTATGCACACAGATCCCCTTATACTATCCAATGAATCTATCCATCCAAGGTTGTCTGGTAGAGATCGCTCCGCTCTTCAGCGATAAGACCGCCAATTGTCACTTAGTTCAAGTAATTTTGTTATTTTTTATTTAAGTGTGCAATAAAGCATTTTCTATCTATCTATCTAGTTCTTCCACTAGTGGACAAACAAGTGAAGCGAAGGGGGAAATCAATTATCACTTTATTTCTTAGATTATTTTGATAATTACCTATAGTTTAAATCTGACTTGTTTAAGTGCTTATTTTGTAAGCCAAAAAAAAATAAAGATCTTGATTTACTGATTTAATATTTGCCTATTCTCATGAGTACTTATAATAGGTACCTACAGTAGTAGGACATTTGTGTTGTTTGTGTCTTGTAGTTAAGTATTGTATCTAAAATATTTTTCTATATTCTATCCTACATGATACCTACCTATCTGTATTGTTGTCTGTTCGATTTTTATACAATTTAATGTATTGTGCTATGGTTATGAACAAAATTTACTATATATCTCTCTATTATGTCCACTTAAAACAAGCCTTTTCCAATCAATTTATTGGGTTTTGTCGCTCTTCACTGACATCCCTATCTTTGAAAAACGCAGTTAAACTACCTCTAGACTGTTTGCAATCGTATGCAGTTGGCTCAATGGTTTGAATCGTAAATAATAATTATCAGTTCATTAAATTCCTTGATCGTTTTTTCTTTGTTAACATAATTAAATTAAACCTCTTAGTAAAGTTACCAAAATTTAATAGGTTTTAAAGAGCTCTGAAACAAAACAGGAATATTTCCACTATAAATAATTAAATTCCATTGAAAACGAAAGAAAACCTTGAAGTAACAACTTCAAACAAAGTATTGTTTACAAACTTTGAAGCTTATTAGCGAGGTTCAGCTGAACCACGCTCTTTGGACAATAATACAAAAATAGGTACTTATAAAGGTAGACGTCCACCATACCGGCAGAATCGCAAAAGAAAGTTCATTTTTTTTCTATTTAAAGCCTCCCCACAGCCACGATTTTTAAGCGCGTTTTGTATCGAACGATTTGTTGCGTTTTTAAAACGCCATTTCTAGTCGACCGCACCACGCCGCACCGCCCGCCCCTAATCACATAGTCGCTTTCATCTTAGGCCACCTATAACCGATAAAATATTATAGTTACTAAAGTAATAGACTAAGTCATACTACGATTAAAACGCGCCATGGGTTTGATAAAAAAATCTGCAGAAAAGAAGGCTCCTGTCTTACAGAATACAATTTATTGGAATTTATTGAATTAAAATCAGATTTGATTGGTTGTCAGCTACCTACCAATTAATTTTGAAAAGAAAAGAAACAATTTCTCAAGAAGTTCTATTAAGCTATTCATTTCAATCGCAGACCAAAAATCTGATATTATATTTAAGCGTGACCCTTGGTTTTTGATTCTATTCACTGGGTTGGCTCTAAATACGAGTATATTGGGAAATTCAATGAATTGATGTTAGTTTTTCGCTCTATTTTTGAAATGAAATAGACCATTTCAGTTATTTTTTTATATGAATGTGAATTGACGACGTAAACCTTTGTGAATCAAGAATGTTGACCCTCAAGTTTTTCTTTTTTTATTTTTATATATAAAATAAAGATACTCGAGTGTTTTTTTCTACTTTGTTGGCAAGATATTGTATCTGCAAAACTAAAAGCCGACCAATCGAGAGAGCGTTCTATAGGGTCTAGAGCTTCCTATAATAACAAGTCTACGCGTTCCGATATTGTAATAGGCTTCTGTAATAGGCTTCTGTAATAGGCTTCTGACTTATAATCTAATAATTATTATAATTCAAATACACCGTTTGGGAACGTTTCCGACTGGTATTGACATGGATTAATTGAGCTACCTTAAGACTGTTTGCAACCGTTTGCAGTTAACTTAATTGATTCAAATTTATGGACTAGTTTTAATTTTTAATGTTTGTTGTTTCTGTTCCTTGGTTGTAATTTTCGTTTTATAATAAAGACAATAGCTTGCGGAGTACCTAGTATTAGCTAGTAAGAAAGTGAAATTGGAAATTTTAAGACGGACAGATTCAACAAAACCTCCCAGCTTTATGCTGCTCTGTCAATGTCAAAAGTAATATTCACGCTAAATATTGTTAGCTACTGAAACAAAGTAGTTTTGATTTTCAAATAACTTCATAATAATCCATCCACCATCAAATTATGTAAGTTGTGAAAGCCTTAGAGAACAAAGTTTTAATTTCTAGGTTATATTAAATGTCGGCGGCGGTTTACGCAGATTTCTAATTCAAGTAGGTAATTCCCGGTCTTAAATGTGTCTTATGTGGGTATAATCTTAGGGATCTAAAATTTTTAATGGAATCTTTACCTGTTAAAGTCTTCACACACAGAAGCCGGAGGCGGAGCGGAGGCGAAGGCGTGCGAGTTGTATTCTATTGAATCATATGAAAGCCTACACACACACCGCAGGCGGTGGCGGCGCGGTGCGATAGGAAAAACCGGCACGCCTTCGCCTCCGCTCCGCCTCCGGCTTCAGTGTGTAGAGACTTTTAGGCAGGTTTTGTACGAAGAATCTTTGTTTACTGACTACAATCTATATTTACCAACTCGATTTTAGTTTTGAAACGATTTTAAGATATTTTACGAAGGTTATTTTCTATATTTTAATCTTTAAATAAAGTGTAACATGTAGCAATTTAAAAATGCTTAGCACCACTTTCTTTGATCAAGGAATTACTTCGCTATGAATATTTTAAACAAGATAGAAACTTGCAAGTCCTTGTCGCTTTGTGTAAAAAACTACATTAATGTTGATGACAAGAACGAAGTACAGATTACAGGGATAGTTCAGCTGTATTTTATTCTTATTGCGTTGAGTAGAGATTCTTTCATGGATGTAGGTACCATGAAGAATAGATTTTCCTAAAAATTAATCCTTATAATTCCTTTTTAGGTTGTAGGTAAATTTAAACAATAAATCGACTAATTACAGTAATTTACATTTATAACAAACTCCTCAAAATCTAAACGATCATCAGATTTCTAGTGTAAATTATTATATTAACTTTTATTAATAATTTATTATGATACTGTGAATTATATTAATTCACAGTCTGATGTGAATGATGATGTGACATGATGAATGAATGAATGAATGAATGAATGAACACTTTATTGTACTAAAAAGAAAATACATATAAAAAGCTTACTTATATATAATTAAAAATAAACATAGTACAAAAGGCGGCCTTATCGCTGAGAGCGATTTCTCCCAGGCAACCTCATAGTGAGTGAAACATAGATATAAGAATTGGGTAGGTAGTGCACAGATAGTAAAAATAATAATAATAGTAATAAAACAATTAACAGATAAATGAAGAACATACAATACATAACTTTCTAACAAAACAAAATAAAACTAACGAATACGAAGAACATGCAATTAATGATTTTTGAAGTTATAGGAAAAGGATGAATGGATGATGATGAAGGTGAATTGGATGAACTTAGTTAGACAGTAGAAGATAGGAAATGGGACTTTAGGTTGGACTTGAAAGAGTTGATGGAAGGAGCTAGTCTGATAGCGACAGGCAGATTGTTCCAAAGACGAACAGCCTGTACGCTAAAAGAATTGCCATAAAAGGATTGGGTATGCGCGGGAAACTTGAGGATGTGTGTCTGATGTGATGTGTCTATCAATTTCAGATTCTTGATTATTTTTATTTATGAATATTTAAGCTGACATTAATCCTGCGGAGACTTAAATCGTCTAAAATAAGTGTAATTCTCCAAAGACGCAGTAAACCTCATTTGTAACGTCTTCAGTGCAACTTCATCTAATTGTTAGCTCCCAAACCTCTTAGCAACTCTAAATCTGGTAATAGCACTAGTTAAGACTTTGTCAGGATGTATAATGAAACCTCTACGGTATCCCTAACTTTGTCTTCATTAAGGCAACGATGGATCTATTAGGAAATTATAGATAGAGTAACTAAATTAGTAAAGGACGATTTGGCTGAGGAACTTCTGAGGCGCAAATATTCAGGGTTTGACAGAGTTTACGCATTTGGTCTTTTTAGGTTCGAGACTAGAATAGATTCGTAAGGAACCGAGGCTTTCTGGGTTTTCATAATTAATTTATCAGAGCCTCCAGTCAAAGCGAAACCTGAAGGCTTGTGAATACCTATCTGTCACAGCGCATCAGAATTACCATACAGCGAGGCACATAAGGTGTTGGATCGGAGCCAGCATCTTATAAACGCTTCAGTAGCGTAGTGATTTGGACGAGATGATGGGCCGCCTCTACAGTGTTTGGAACGTTATGCAAATCTACCGGAACAATTTACGAACGATGCGGTGCGGTGGGCGAAGGTCCGCCTGTGACGCAGGAAGTTGCGGGTTCGATTCCCGCCTTGGAACAAATATTTGTAACATTTCCAAATATTTGTTCTAATTATTTTTTTTTTGTAAATAAATATATATGTAAATTCTAAATATTCTAATTTAATAAATATTCTAATTCTAAATATTCTAATAACATTATAATGTTTATTGTATTATACCATGTAATCTATCTATACTTATAATAAAACTGTAACAGGTCTAATTCTGTACATTGAAGATATTTTAAAAAATTTTTTGGAGGGCTCTCTATTATCGATAGGTCAAGCCAAAACTGTAATTTTTTTCATTCATGTCTGTCTGTCTGTCTGTCTGTATCGTAAACGCGCATCACGCCGAAACTAAACTCGACATGATTATAGGTCATACTACGAGGAAGGACATAGGATACTTTTTATCCCGGAATTCAGTAAGGTTCTCATGGGAGAGGGTATGAAAGTAAAATTCCTTTACCGCGCATCACGCCGAAACTGCTGAATGAGTTGAAATGAAACTCGGGACGATCTGAGTTCATAGTACAAGGAAGGACATGGGATACTTTTTATCCCGGAATTCGGTTAGGTTCCCCTGGGAGAGAGGGTGAAAGAAAAATTCTTTAACCACGCATCATGACGGAATTGAATGAATTCGAATGGAACTCGGGACGATTGGACATGGGATAAATTTTATCCCGGAATTCAGTTTGGTTCCCCTGGGCTATACGGGTTTTCAAAAATTTCTCACAGCATCACTGTGAGAAATTTTTGAAAACCCGTATAGCCCAGGGGAACCAAACTGAATATAAATTTTTACGAACAGAAATTTTTGATACCCCAATTGAACTGATAAACGCGAAAGTTTGAAAGTATGACTGGATAGATGGATGGATAGATTGATAGATGGATGGATGTTTGTTACTCTTTCACGTAAAAACTGCTCAATGGATCAGGATGAAATTTGGCACAGAGACAGATCATAAGCTGGAATAACACATAAGCTTTATTTTATCCCGAAAATCCCACAGAAAAAGGAATTACGCAAGTAAAATCGCGAGTACTCGAAATACTAATCATGCGCAGACGAAGTCGCGGGCACCAGCTAGTAAATAATATAAAAATGTTCAACATCATCATCATCATCATCACCAGCCTATAATAGTCCACTGCTGGACATAGGCCTCTCCTAATGAGCGCCATATATGGCATCATTATGTTCAACATATTGCAAAGAAAATACATGTAATATCCGCGTAATATCCGCGTCTATCACGATAATAGACTTACCGATGAAACTATTCTAATAATTCGATATATTTATTTTTCTGGGTGTTATCTATGTATTTATTATCGTGATAGACGCGGATATTACGCGGATATTACATGTATTTTCTTTGCAATATGTTGAACATTTTTATATTATTTACTAGCTGGTGCCCGCGACTTCGTCTGCGCATGATTAGTATTTCGAGTACTCGCGATTTTATAATAAAAAATCTATGTGATGTATTGTATTAAGTATATCAGTCATCAAGAACGCATAACACAAGCTCTGCTTAGCTTGGAGCTAGATAATGCTGTGTGGACTGTCGGACATATAAAGGAGCAACTATAGTAGGGGTAGATTACTGAACTTTAAGCGTTAACTGAACTATTGAACAGTTTGCGAAACGAGTCTGGTCATCAATCACAATCGATTGCGATGCGGGACAATTGACGCCAAATTGTCGCGATGCGGGCTGCGAATGGACGTTGCGACATTTGTGGTGTTTAAATTGGTTTGTGGTGACTTTAAAAGAAAACCTCTTTTATCCCACAATACTTAAAAACGGTATATTTATGATCTGGAGGGTGATTCAGTATGAGCAATTCAAGCGTTTTATACACCTAAGACAAAATAGAAGCTTGGAATCGGACGTCGCGTCGTGACGTGACACGGTCATGGCAAGGAATCTCCTATATCATAGTGAATCACGTCTGTTGGAACTTAGTTTTTAATGTTTTAAAACCAAATAACTACCTAGAAAAATTATGCACAACTACCCACCTAAGTCAACGGTCAGTTTGAAATCCGTTTGAATCAGAATCAATAGAAAAAACACTCTCTGAAGCCGAACTCGTGTGCATACAGCTTTATCGACGTTACAACATGATTGGATAGATATGTAAGCCATTACTTTTACTGATAATACGTGTTTTGACTTCCAAGGTCGTGAGTTCAGATACCGGCAGTGAACCATTCAGGACAAGTTATGTGCACAAAGTGGGCTGAAGTGAGCAATAAAGTAAGATACCAAGTACTCGAGAGATTTTCCTGCTATGCCTATGGTTGCGAATCCCTCAATTTATATCTTCTCGTACGATAAATAGATAGATCACAAACAAACAGTACAGGATAACACACATAAGAACAGTAACAGTATTTAAGGCAGGGAAATACATATAAGGAAGATATCCAGGGATAGTAATGTCTGTCGTTCGCGCAGAATAAGAATATAATTACGAAGGTAGCTAATTTTTTTTCGGGCATGCAAGCGGAAGTTGAGGAATTATTACTAACGTCTCGCGTGAGATGCGCCCATTCCCAACGTCTCACAAAAAGCAACGACAAACGAAAACGCTCCTAATGCTAACGTCTCACTAAAAGTTTTCTCAACGTCTCACGAAAGTCTGAGAGTCTTGATTAAAAAAATCTACATCATCCATAAATTATCTTTTTCCCTAACCTCTGAAACCTCTTGCCAAATCATCATCACCATCACCTTATGTCCAAGTGTCCTATGTCCAGCTGTGGACATAGGAAACTTGGACACTCTTTCCAAATATGAGGTTATAAATAATTAATAATAAACAATGCTAGACAATTCACACAGCATCTAGATGATCCACACTCACCTTTGATCACCCCAAGCTAAGCAGAGCTTGTGTTATGGGTACGAGATGACTGATATACTTAACAAAATACGTTACATTTACATATTTTTTTATATTATACATAGAAGACACCCAGAACCCCAAAAAAAATACTGGTAGATCGTATAAACATAAGTTCCACGGCAGGAATCTAACCGGCAACCTCCTGGGTTGCTCTTCGCCCGCCACACCACATCGTTCAAAAAGTCGTTTATGGCAAAAGTATGGCAAACTGTCATTAGTAAATGTACGTGCATTGCTCAAAATCCCTCCCGAAATGGGGAGAGATAGGGGTGGCCTTTTCGGTTACAAAGCAGGCAACAATGACTGTGAGTAAAATAGGTAGAAATATCCAGTTTCAATATATCCCAACTAATATTATAAATGTGTAAGTGTGTTTGTTTGTCTTTGCTTAACGCCCTCAGTAGGTAAGCAACCAATTGACTGGATTTTTAGCATAGAGTTACTTGAAAGAATAGCGAGAGAGAGAAACATAGGTTATTTTTGTCCTGGTCAAACATATTCTTAAGGGAGATCTAATTTTGAAATTAGAATTAAACACCGTTGGGAACAGATATTACATTGTATACCATGTATAGGTACCTTCTTTGACTTTTCCTAGTGTAAATGTATCAAAACGGAATAAATGAATTGAATTGAATTACAAAAGTCCTACAGACTTGGATTTTTGAGCATTTGTGCCTGTTAGGGTGTAGCCTACTTATAAATAAATTTATAAATTTGCACCTTAAGGGTTCCAAAATAAGGGTTGAAGATGAAAAAAAAATCGTGTGTATCTCAGTAACCGTTATAAGTAGAACGTCAAAATATTACATGCAGTTTCCCCTTATAAAATAAACAAACACATTGTTTCAGCGTTAACTGAAATTTTCATGAAAATTGTGCGAAAATCTAATTCAACGCAAACAAAGTTGTGGGAAACTGCTGGTTATACTCTATTTTTCCATCGCTGATCTTCACAAAGGATTTATCGATGGTTTGTTTGCTCTCAGCTGAACCACATTATTTTTTATTTACACACGCCACTTTGCAAACGAAGCCCGTTTTACCATTCTGATAGTTATTTGCTTCTAAAATTACCATCTCTAACGTCACGCAATGAAATTATGTTTGTTTAGTTTAGGTGTATTTATTACAATACAATCGAGCTAACCTCAGACTGTTGCTACCATACCAGATATAGCTCAACTTTCGTTTATTGTATACTAGCGACCCGCCCCGGCTTCGCACAGTTTATTATACGTATAAACCTTCCTCTTGAATAACGCTATCTATTAAAAAACCGCATCAAAATCCGTTGCGTAGTTAGTAGTTTAAAGATTTAAGCATACATAGGGATATAGGGACAGAGAAAGTGACGTTGTATTATACTATGTAGTGAGTTTTTTTTATTAACAAAGAAAATTACAATCAAGGAATAGAAACAAATTAAAACTAGTATGTATAAATATAATTGAAACATATGAACTAACTACAGACCGTTTCAAACAGTGTAAAGGTAGCTCAACTTATCCATAACAGTAACAGTCGGAAGCATTACGAATAGGTAAATTAAAAGGAGGTGGCGCGATGGTCTTTTGTTCTTTCATGCAATTTAAAATCCTTACAACATACAGACTTTTTGGTTATTAAATTAAAAAAAAAAGGTCTAACGTTTTCCAATTTTGAAATCTCAGCTTGCGAACGGTCAGCGTTCTGTTGAGAGTTATTTTTTGTTCAGAATTGAGATTTCCACTGAAATATACTTTAAAATAAGTCGTTCTCTCAGTTAAGTCTTCACTCCTGTAATATTAAAACTAAGGTACATAGACCCTAATTAGATAAGCTGTAACAAAACTAAAGCTACAAAAATGTTATTTCTTATGTAACGAACCGTGAAAAGGTTAACGTTAACGATTATTTTGATTCCACATTATTTTCAAGCACATGTCTTGCCTACGTCATGATCGAATACGTCAGTTGTGAGTTCAGACACGTATTTTCACAATTTTCGTGAATCGAGAATCGAATAAACGAATAATCCTTTTGGAAATCTATTACTCCTAATATATTATATTAACTGTAGCAACATTGCCGTTCCCAAATCAACGACTGTTGTCGACGAAACAGAATTTGAAAAATGAAATGTAAAAATGAAATTTTAGTCAAAATTGCAAAAAAAAAATCCGGGGTTCTTTCTGTTAAACAACAAATAATAAAATAAATAAAATTACTTTAATTGGTTACTTTAAACTAATCAATGTTAAAATATTCGATAGGTTAGCTGTCTTGTATTTTAAGATTGATCAGTCTTCTTTGTGTAATCTGCCTAACATTTAAATCAGCTGAAATAAACGTTAGATAAGCCCTAGGGGTATTCTTTTGATCTGACAGCTTGATAGAATTAACATAATCTAGTCACGACGACGGTATAAAAACGGTAATACGATAACGGTCCAGCCAGTCAATTGAATACCCTATTCTTATAAAAATAGGCAACTTATTGAATTTTTCTTTCAAATTATTCAATGGTTTATCACACGTGTACCAAAACCTGATTCCGTTCCTTACTAATATTATAACGCGTCAGTTTGTATGGATAGTATTGATGTGTGTTCCTCTTTCATGTAAAAACTACTGAACGGTTCGAGCTGAAATTTTGAATAGGCCCTGCTATAGTAAAAGGTTACTTTTCATCCCATCAATCAATTCCCATGGTATGCCATGGTATGTATATATTTTTTATATGGAAACGTGTCAAGGCTATATATGTATAGCCTTGACACGTTTCCATATAAAAAACGCGAGCAAAGCCGCCGGCAGATACTAGTATAATTATATAATAGATGAGGGTCCATTGAAGGACATTTTCAATAAGTTGTAACGGTAACTTTATCTTTAGACTCGTTTGCAATTTGAGCAAGACTGGTTCTCAAATTCGGCAATAAGCATAGGGACCAGAGTCCTTAGTAACGGATGCGTTCGTTAACGAGGATGAAAAATGATTTCGTCTTTTTCCATACATTTGAAGCCTTGTAGCGCCCCTATAAAATAAAGAGAAATTAATTAACTTAGCTCAAATCTCATCATTGTGACATTCTTTCGCCTATAACATTTCAATAGGCTGACCATCTGTTTAGGACTTTAGGTACAATACTCAAATCGTTTAAACCGACTTCAGAAAAGGATAATAGGTTCTTATTTCGTCGGAATTAATTTTATGTATATCTACCGATTATTCCTTGGAGTAATCGGTGGATAATACATATAATCGGTATATCGGTATAATCGGTAGGTAATAATTTGTTATATTATTTTTTGTTTTAAAAGATTTTTTTTATACTTCCCATCCCATTTAACTTTTATCGAAACTTTGTGGATTATAAAGAAATCAACCAAATCGATTTATTTGAGATTATCTATGGTCAACAACTACATAATAATGGTATCGTCACCATATCGGACATAAAGTTCGTGAAATAAAATCGGTTTATAGTTTTTTAAAACACTTCAACTTGTGTTACTCGTAATAGAAACCCGTCGCCATTCGTGTCTAATTTATTTTGACAATTGCAAACTCAACAAAAATTTACATAAAATACTAATGCGTTTCCCTTTACTTCTAATTTATTTCGGCAGCAGTAAAGTAATTCTTAATTATTCGGGTCATTAGCAAACGTTGAAATATTTATTTTTAATGTTGCTATTTCAGTTTTTAAGAGATAAACGTTTCTGGGCGTTCATTAGGTGGTTTTAAGACATCTAAGAGATGAAACACCCTTTTTTCATTAACCCTTAATACCTACTTAGAGACAGCCTGTCTATCATTGTGTATGTATATATCTAAATACAAGGCATGCTCAGATCTAGTGATATATTCGTATTGTAATAATGCAAGATTAGACACCAATGAGCATGGAGTTTTGGATGTTGATAAAGTTTTTTACAGCGAAAACCATAAGTAGCGTAGCTCATTGCACTCCCTGGCCGTGCTTATTATGAAGGTAGAGCAGCATATTTTGGTTCGGCATTTCAATTACTGCGTCATAATAGTCCGCTGCTGGTCATAAGCCTAACCTGCGCAATAGCGACCTCTTCCGCATGCCGCATCCAGCATCTGGCTGCAGTCTTTTGCAGATCGTCATCCCACCTGGCCGGGGGGCGTTTGCCAAGTCACGGTCTCCACCCAAGAACACGTTTACCCCAACGAGTAGAATGTCGACCAGGTCTGTTTCTGTATTTGAGGGGATCTACCTGGGTAGTTGATTAGGTTCCTGGGTCGGACTAATCGCTCCCGCTCTGAAACGAGAACGATTAGTTTCGCTTGGATTTCGCGCTCGTTTCCGCGCAGTTTACTTTGCAGCATTCCGTCGAGTTTTAGAGATTAGTGACAAAAGGATTCCCAACCGCAAACCCACTCGGATTTTGTAACCGCTCTGAGGAGCGAATATCGCATTTCTGTACAGGCGTTGAAAAATTCATTCATATTACTGACCGATAACAGCATTCGAAATATGAAAAAAAACAAATAAAAAAATCTTCTTTTATTCAGAAATGTGGTAATCGTAATGATTACAATGTATTTTTTTTGCATAACAAGCAAAAGTCCGGGCGCTATGGCGCTCATTAGGAGAGGCCTATGTCCAGCAGTGGACTGATAATATAACATGTTGATGATGATGATGAATAAAATTTATAGTGAAACAATCAGCTCTAAATATGGGTAGGAACACTGTGTTACACGATGTATTTAAAAGTATTATTTCCAATAAATATTTAATAACCGAAAGACTAAACAGAAAGAAAGAAAGAAAATAAGTTTTTTTGGTCACAGCTTAAAACTATTAAAAACATAAACATTATATGCGTATATGCAGCAGTAGACTAATAAAGGCTGATGATGATGATAAGCAGCGTACCTGTAAACCGTACAGGTACGCTGCTACCGTTGGTACGCTCGATATAATGTTGCTACACTTTGATCTTAGCCAAAAGGCCGAGAAGCGATATAATGTTCCTCCACACAAAGTTGAACATTGCTAGTTTTCTGACTAAACAAAATCCAATCAAATTCTGCAATCTTTACAGCACGCTACACATCAGTAGAAACCGACCGTGTAGCAGTTCTCACATAATCTCATTTTATTGGCAGAGATAAAATGAAGACGGGCTTATCGGGCCTCTACTTACCTCATGTTTTATCAAACAGAGTATTGACTCTACAATAGTTTAAATTGCGAAATCATGATAAACTTCTTTTTAACCGACTTCGACAAAGGAGGAGGTTCTATGTTCAGATGTTTGTATGTTTTTTAGGGTTCCATACCTCAAAATAAATAATAAAATTCTATAGGATCTCACTGTTGTCCGTCTGTTTGTCAATCCTCTTTTTATTTATTTATTTAAAAGACCAACAGTTACAATAGTACATTGTAAAGTTATAATAAAACACTAAAATAGGCCCTTACAGGTCTTTCTAAATAGAGTAAAGAGTAGTTACATGGAAATACGACAGCTTAAGTGCGATAAACTTCTTTTTAACCGACTTCGACAAAGGAGAAGGTTCTATGTTCAGATGTTTGTATGTTTTTTAGGGTTCAATACCTCAAAATAAATGATAAAACTCTATAGGATCTCACTGTTGTCCGTCTGTTTGTCAATTCTCTTTTTATTTATTTATTTAAAAGACCAACAGTTACAATAGTACATTGTAAAGTTATAACAAAACACTAAAACAGCCCTTACAGGTATTCTAATTAGAGTAAAGAGTAGTTACATGGAAATACAACAAAGAGATAACTGTAGGTACTAAACATTGAAATATAATAACTGTTATGTATACCTAGTACATTGTAGTTAATTATAAAAACTAACTGACTTTCATTATGAATTTTTAAAACAATCGGAGTTCATAATTTACTAGCATAATGAATTCGATTCAACTCGCACTCATTGCCGTTTTATTTTATGTACCTACATATGTTCGGATAATGTTCGTTGATTTATCCGTCAATTCTCCACCGGCTTTGATGAGTATATACGCCACCGTCCATCTTCTTCGTGTCCATCCCAAGGTTGCCTAGAAGGGATCGCTTTCAGCGATAAGGCCGCCCATTGTGTAAGTTTGTTATCTCTTTCCCTGTCTTTTTTTGTTTCTTTTGGTGTGCAATAAAATGTAAGTATTGTATTGCATTATTTTGCTGTTCTGTATATAATTCTTCAATCTAATTGTATTGTGATGTAAATGAACAGTTTTATTTAAGTATATTTTGAGTCGGTTTTTGTAAATAATCAAATTCTAATAAATTATGTTTTATTCACCATCACGCGTTAGTCCATCTGTCTCTATAATAATTAAAAATGTCTTAAATGAAAAGTACCGTGTTTACTTTCATTGGGGTTAGTAAAAAGTTGTTAAGTATACTTTAAAAATAAACATTGGATTATTTATATCTCCAAAAGACACGAGCAAGATGTTTTCATGTGGCGTCAGATAAGTAGGATAGGAAGTCAGTCGAGCACTTAAAATCAAATTGCTTGTTGACGTTTCATCAAACATTTATTAGAACGAAAAAGAGTCAAACAAATCACTGATAAGTCAAACAAGCGCATGATGGAACGCGTAAAGTTAGAATGAATTATTGATCAATAGGTACAGATCATGACTTAAAGATATTGTCTATGAATAATTGAATAGGTCTTAACTATAGTATAAAATCTATAATCTATACATCACTGCATTGTTTAAAACAAAGTTGCTTACCGCTGTTTGTCTGATCCTTTGATTATATGGACAAGTATATAATCAAAGGTCTGATCCTATGTATGCTTAGATCTTTAAAACTACGTTTTAAATATATTTTAAACAAAAGTCCGAAGCTGGGGCGGGTCGCTAGTATTTATATAAAACAAAGGCGAGTTACACCACTTAGCAAATTTTGTCTCTTACTCGGCTAGCAGAATAAGTAGTATAAATTGACCCCATATATCTTTACATGAAATTCCTCTCTTATAGTTTCTATTTTCGCCATACACTCCCATCGCAAAAAGCCTATATAAGTAGGTTGTACGGTTTACGACACCGCGATCAGCCATGACCTACCTTAGCCGCGGATGTTCATTTTTCTTATAACATTAATTTTTACCTGATATATATACTTTTACGATTAATAATTCAGTTTCACTCAAAACTCTCTGCAAAGCTCAGGGTTTGTACATGGTCCTTCGAGCCGGATATGAACCAGCGACCTATTGATGGACCTAGGTACTTTCTTAATCAGAATTTTAATACCGGTCCGCATTGGTGCAAATCGGAATCAAAGTCCAATATCAAGTCGTAACAACGGGCAAGTCCGGTAGCCAATCTTGAAGACATTTCTCTTATAAACCGTTTCCGAACGAAGATTGTATTGTGCGAACTGCAATCTCCGACTATTGTAAGTTTTATTTTTATTTCTGTAATAGCTTTTGTACGTGCTGTTTATCAGGATATAATAATATTTTTTTATAAAAACGTCAAACATGGTTTTCGGACGTTTCATGATTTGTTGTTATGTAATGTTTAAAGGTTACGTAATAAATTTCCGTAATAAACAAACCAGAACCGCTTCAGAAACCGCGACCGGAAACCGCAACCGCTGGATTTGGGCAGTTTTTATGATTTGTTTTGAACTTCGCAATATCACAACTTATATATGTTTACTCACACTTTACTCCGATGGCACTATTGCCGTGAAATATTAGAGCTAATATTTCTTCATAATTATTTCTTTAGTAATATAGGTAACTTTATAACGAACTACCAGAAAATTTTAAAAAAGAACACGTTTCACGTGTCACAGAACTTGTTGGTTTAGTTTAACTTTTTTCTAGGGCCTTTTTATCTGAAAGTTGTTGTTTCTCGTGCGGTCTCATATAAATTTGATCAAAATCTGACAAATAGTATGAATACTTTATGAATTGAAATTGAAATTTGAAGTCGTTTTTAGTTGTTGTGAAAAACATTAAATTATTAAAACGCTTATTGTTTTTCAATTAGTAAAAGAGCAAAGTAGTTCTACCTATTATTCGATGAGTAAACAAAGTTTGTTTGAAATATATACAAATAGACATGACAACAGGGTTTCTGAAATACCATACAATCCACTTAGCAATCTGATAATCTTAGATTAGGGGTAGACGAGCCACTTTCAATTGCGATCTCGTACTTGCGATACGTACTCTTTGTTGCACTCTTTTTGAACCAACACAGACGGTTCTTTATAGACAGACACTTTTTTATCTTCTGAAATTGTACTTTGTGCTTGCTCAATCTTCCAAGCAATAATATGCGATTATCAGAGAGATACGCTGCTGATAGCAAGAAGAGATGACGCGTTTATTTTTTTTTAACCGTCAAAAAAGGAGGATATGTTCGGCTGGATGATTTTTTTATATGATATTATGTTCTTACATTTCACCGTCAAATTACCCCTTAAAAGAGTTTATCAAGCGGTTGAACTGGGAAACTGACCGAATTTGATTATTCTTTCGCTGTTTTATAATCATTTAAGTCCAAGATGATGTCTTCGTCAAAATAATTCCAAGGGTTTAAGTATTTGTAGAAATGGATTTTAACAGTGACCAAAATCCATTTTTTAGCCGAGCGATAAGAGACAAAAAGACGCCCGGCGATCACGATGGTGCATGGCGTCACCACCGTAAGCTGCCCGTTTGCGCTAATCCTTAGATCAAGAGTATGATGGAATAGGTCGGACCAACTTGTTGCTTTTCTTCGTTAGTTCCAGCTCGATAACTAGCTCGTATTTGGTTAACCACTTATTAAGGCTCTGTAGAGATTATTCTTGGATTCAGAGTTAGTCATAGCTTGAATAGTACCTAGCAAAACCGTTTCAGTATCACAGTTTCAGGACACAGCCAATTGATTTACTTCTTAACTCTTCTGGTAAACAATATTATCAAAAATGAGGAAATCTGAGCAGGCTCTAAACTAGCCAAAGAGTTAAGAAAGATGGATTTACCACTTAATTGCATAGTTAAGTGGGTGAATAGGCGGATTTGTAGATAGCAAACCAAACCACTCAAAAAAACGAATACTGAGGATTGCTACTTACTTTCACCCGAGGTAAACACTGTGTTTTTCATTACGAATACAAGGAAATATAAATAAAAAACATGAGAAAACAAATTAATCAAATTACCGCTAATTTCTTTTTTATTTATTAGTCCATCTAGGACAGGCGAAAGCCATAAAGCCATACTGCCTTGTCTTTGGTATTTTTTGAATTCAGTGAATTGTCGCTAAGGCGATTTTTTTTTTTAGCTTCAGCATTTATTCTGCCATTATCATGGTTCAATAGTAACGTATAAGCTGTCAGTTGAAAACGATTCTCCCTAGGGCGGAAAAGTATCACTTTCAACCCGCTCTTCAGGCATGTTCAGACCTACTTTCCGAGTATGAGTAATGAAAAGCAGATTTAATGCTTACAAGAAAGAAAGAAATAAATCAGCAACATTTACTGCGTAGAATACTACTAAAATACATAATAACTCAAGACAGATGACCAATAAATCATTGACTAAGTTTACATTCACAACTGTTAAAAAAAACTTACCAAAAAAAACTTCCATCCGTAAGAAACAGGCAATAAAAACTCCACGGTCTCGAACTCAAAAACTTCTAAATCAATTTAAAAAAGTTCAGTTCCCTAAGCACTAAGGAGTATGCACATTCGTAATTTGAAATTCGCGTAGTTTGAAAAAACTTTGCTGCGTTGCCGGCGCCGTGTGAACAGACGAGAGATCTGATTCAGACTGAAGACTGAATCTGATACAATAGGGGCGTCAGCATCTCTCGCGTCATATCTACTGATATCTAATACCTGGTATTTTAGGGGGAAAGTGCTGAACTGTCATATAAAATATAAGTCTTATTATATAGGAATAAGTTTAGGAAGATTGCCCAGCATTATTTATCATGTTATTTGTTGACTTTCACTACGCCTGGTGATATTCTTATTTTTGCTTTTACAGAATTTCATGTACCTACTTAGTAGTAGTTTTTTAAAACACGTTAAATACGTAGTTAGGTAAACTTATTATTTAATTCAGTACTTTTTACAGAAAATTTTAAAAACGTCGATACCAATGTGCTTAAATTTATTAATCAATCGAGTTATCTGTAGTTTACACACAGAAATAAATAGAACACAGAAATAAATAGCTACCAGCTTTTGCCCTCGGCTTCGCTCGTACTTTTCAGGGATAAAATAGCTTTTGTTTTTCCCGTCGTCGACCTCCCTGCAATATTTCATTACGATTCATTCAATCGTTAAGGCGTGAAATGGTAACAAACAGACAGAAATATTTTACTTTCATATACCTACTATGAATAAATTTCTGTGAGGTACCTACTACACAGTTCGATATTCTTCGGTTGTAAAAATTTTATGACAGGAATATGAAGAACTTTAAAACGCAACAAAAACAACTACGCGATTAAATATAAAGTAGGTAGTCTAGGTATTTGAACAGCGCAGACTTTGCAAAACAAAGTAATAAAATGCATTGTCTTGTGTTGATGTTTCTTTTACGAGGAACTTTAGGACTCGTTGAAGATGTAGCTTCTGTCTGAAAAGGTACCAACAACTACTTAGTCAGTAGACGCGGTGGATCACTAGATATAAATAGAAATGGTATTGTTATTATTACGTAGGATTTGAATTACTAAGAAATAATCATCCATTACTCACAAAAATTCACTGGCCCTCTGGCCAGGCGGGATGACGATCTGCGGAAGACTGCTGGCAGATGCTGGATGCGTCAAGCTGAAAACAGGGCACTATGGCGCTCGTTAGGGGAGGGATATGTCCAGCAATGGACTAATATATGTAGGTTGATGATGAATGATGAATTAATGACACATAAGAATAAATATGATTATTTTATATTATAAATGCTTCACGAAAGTTTGGATGGATGGATGCTATACCTTCACGCCAAAACTAATGAACGGATCATGCTGAAATTTTGAATAAACGTAGCTTAAATAAAATGTAGGCTACTTTTCATTAATTTACACACGGGTGAAACTGCAGGGGCAGCTAGTTATAAATAATGCTTGGACAATAATTGTCACAATATCATCTAGCCCTAAGCTAAGTAGAGCTTGTGTTATGGACAGATGACTGATTAGATTGATTTTTTATTTAAAATAGCGACCCGTCCCGGCTACGGACGGTTTTATTATACGTATAAACCTTCCTCTTGAATCACTCTATCTATTAAAAAACCGCATCAAAATCCGTTGCGTAGTTTTAAAGATTTTAGCGTTCAAAGGGACATAGGGACAGAGAAAGCGACTTTGTTTTATACTATGTAGTGATACACATTCATAGACAAAATGGCATAATTACGGACTTCGAATAGGTAGATTATTTTGTTTATTTAAAAGAAAACAAGCGAGATCGCCTATGAGATGGAAAGATAACATCTACTAAACTGTCAAAAGTCTCCCGCGTCTGCTCTGTTTAACCCTTAAATGCATGAATTTTCATTTTATTTCAAAAAAAATATTAGGCGTTGAGGAAATACTCGTAGATAACGAAAAAAAATATGAAAAAAATCATATGCATATAAATGTTATTTTTTAGGCATAACAACATTTGTATCATTTTTGATACAACATGCATTTGAGACCTGAGATGTGAAGAATAAGAAGAATAATGAACTTTTCGAAACATATATTTTTTTCTAGTATTTTCCCATGGAATTTATCAAAACAGTCAAGACTTCTTTTTGGAGCATAAGTAAACTTTACATTTATCACAAATAATGCTGCTGAGGAGCTTACACCCTGGCATCATACATAGCATATGATGGTTCTGTCTGGTTTGCTTGTGATCAGTCCAATCATGTATGATGCCTCTTGATGGCAGAACCTGTAGGACATTCTTCTGCTTTAGGGCTGGTTCCTCTGCCAAGCTACTATTGCTGCTATTGCTTGGCCGGCCTCTTGGGGTTTGGATGTGGGTTGTTTATTTGCAGGAAGTATCTGCAAGTTCTTTCTGAACTCAGCTAAATTCATTATTTCCTTCGCGCCAATTCCCTTTTTAGTGTAAGCTTGCTTAGGTATCTAAAACCCATGAATTTATCACCGTCAAGTGTACCAGGTGGTAGATTAGTCTCAATTGTCTTCTTGAAATGCAAGTGATTCCTTTCCCCACGTCAGTCCTTGCATATCAAAGGGTTGGAGGTGTAGATAAATGGGAACGACTATTACCTGGTCACTATTTACATACGAAAAAGGGTCTACGATCAACGGAGGGTCTTGCTCACCGGGTTCAGATTCTTCTTTTTCCTATTCATCGTCTTCTAGCAACGCAGTTCTTCACAAGACGGTAATTCTCTGAAATCATCTTCTTCCACCTCACAGCCATCCTCTAATAGGTTACCATCTTCTAATTCCCTAAGGTAATCTTCGATATCCCTATAAGTAATCGTTTTTCGAGCCATTGTAGAACAAAAACATGAAAAAACGTCAAACAATAATCTCAAGTAGAAACAAGTGAAAATGCATCCAAATTAAGACGTAAATGCATGAAGTCTCATTTTTGATACAAACAAAAAAATAATATTTCTTTGTGATCTGTCCAAATTCATAGAAAAATATTATTCTACGATATAGAAGACACACTTACCTTTGATTATTATATTTTTTTAACTCATTTTGTTGCAAGATTTTTCTGATTTTACTAGATGAAAACTTTCAATTTCACTAATTACCAAAACTACCGCCAATCAAAGAATTTTGAGATCTATATTACAAATGGTGGCCTGTTGACGTTTGTTTTATTTATTTTTTCGTTTATGAACTATTCTGCCTTCTATTTATACACCCTTTTAGTCAGTAATAAATTTAAAAACTATTCAGGAACGAGATAAAGTTTTTGTTTCATTTTTGATACAACATGCATTAAAGGGTTAACATGCCTCCTACAGACAAGCCCTGTCTGTTGTTGTAATCATCACGCTTGGTTAATTGTCAATCGTGAAGGGGTTAAAAATACACAAAAGGCTGTTGCCCTTTATCTAGTTCCCTTAATCACCTCTTAGGATATCCACAGGCGAATGACAAACTAAAATGTTTTTTATTAATAAACGGTTTCAAATGTATATGTAGAAAACTAAATTTCTTATACTTTCATTCCTTGAAAAACGCAGAAAATAATAAAAGAACTAAAATATTTTTAATTTCGCGCGTATCTGTGTCAGATTCCGGATTCGGATACGGAATTTCTTTGCTCTTTACAGTTAAAACAGAAAATAGTCTATCGTAACTGCGTGATTTTAAAAACTTTGCCAGACAGCCAGCTTTGATAATAACACTAAAACTTTTGTATGACGTCACTGTATGATTCGCCCTGTATACTTACATGCCCTATAATATTATAATAATTATGTAGATGAACATTCTGCCGTGTCTAAGAGACCTATAAGTATTTTATGGTCTAAAGGAAATAAAAGCCCTTTGAGTTTGATCGAGGGGTCAATTCTTACGCCATGACAGCGCCCGGTAGCCGATAGGTAGCCTGACTCATCGATAAGGTCAGTGCTACATTAGACACAGTTCATTGAAGCACAGATAGCCTAATCATATCGCGACAGTATCGGGACAATATTTCAGAAGTGCTCGCGAGTGATGTACTATCTGCGAGATTAGATAGGGATTGGGTGATGCACGATGATTCCATCAGCTGACTCGATAATATTGACACGAAGCTTTAGGCTCGTGTTCGCCAAACGATCAACAAATGATTAGGCAGCTTCGTCAGTTAATTCTGACGTTGAATGTATGAAAACTGGGGCCGAATTCCACTAATTTCAAAACAAAGGTCTCAATAGTGCCATTCAATCAATCGAGATTATAGATGTAAGGCCGGTTTAAAACCAATTAAACCAATGTTTGAAAACCAAAACCGTTTGAAACGAAAAAAACCGTTTTAACCCGAATTAAACCATTTTTTTCGGTTTAAAACCCTTGGTGTTGATGACTATGTTTTTCTTAATTTTAACTATTTTCTTGATTTCACCGACGTAGAACATAAAAACTCTATAAAAATTTGTTAATGCGGCGTGTTCTGATATTGATAACCTTATTTCAATAAGCAATTTGATTCGGTTTAAAATGGTTTAAAACCAAACTCACACACTTACACTTTCGTGGCGGTCTCTTATTGTTACACTCGAGTGGGAGTGTGTGAGTTTGATTTTAAACAGAATGTCGGGACATGACGCAAAGTTATATGCGAGTTTTCAACCGTTTACAACGATTTATTTGCGGTTTAAAACGGCGAAATTTGGTTTAAAACGTTTTAAATCGGTTGATTTACATCCGAGATAATTAAAATTACGTTTGTGCATTTGGTATTCTAATTTAAAGCGCTTGAAAAGACTTTCATAATTAGAATGTCAAATTGGTAGTTACAATGGTAATCGTCACAGCTATGAATGAACCTCAAAAAGTATGTGCTAGTAGAATACCAAAAAGAGTTTAACACTGACATTTTGTCACGATACTATTTAAATGGTGAAGCGATTTATTTAGTGGAATTCGGGCCCTGGTATCAAAAACTTCCGGACAACTTTTACAGGGGAAGATTTTTCCTGTACCGAGCCGACACATCTGGTCCCCTTGCTCGGGGACATTCGACCTACAATTGATATCGGATAGTTGTAAATGAGTCAGATGTTGTTGAGACCAGCGTTTGCCCTATCTAGGGTTATGGGCCGTTTTATTTTTTCAATGTAGATTCTCAGTGCTCACAAAAACGTATGTTCCCATACAAATTCAAATAACATCAACCCGAGGTTAGTTATTACTTACAATTTGGCGCCAACTGACTGAGTGACGTAATACCTTGAGGATAATCTTCCCTTTTGTGTGTCACACAAGTGATTTTTGACGAACCTTTGCCCTATTTTGCTGAAATCCATAAGCTTGTTATTGGTGTTGCTTATTATTTTTATACAAGTCCTTCACACACGCTTTGTTTTTATGGAAACGTTTCAAGGCTATTTCTATCCCATAGAAACCTGTGTAATTCTAGGTCTAGAACAATGTCTAGTCATATTTTCATCCAGATCCGTTTAGAAGTTTTTGCGTGAAAGAGTAACATAACACAACAGGAGTTTTTTTTATTTAATGACTTAGTTTTCTCTAAACTTATCGTTTTATTGCACTCTTTATTGTTTGCCTAACTAATCGTTAGTAGAATAATTACAAAATAACCAAGTTCATAATATATTGCCAACAAAGTTCGCCAGGCGCTGGACCAGTTTAAGCTACAAAATACAATTCCATTTTGTGCCACTTTTGTAAAATTGTATGCAAATAGGATTGTGAAGTGAAATCAAACGCCTCAATATGGATTATAGTCAGAGAGTCCATGACGTTCATTCTTACGATATAGTTATAGAAAATATAGTTTTATCATAGTGTTTGTGTTGAAATGTAACATAATAGATATTGAATTTCACGACCCAGTTGTGTTATGTTTCGGGAATAATACTTATATTTCTTGTACCGACTCTCTATTATGCTCCTTCTACGCCGCCGTCGCGTCACGGGAGCAAAGTACGTTATAGCAGATAAAACCGCTAAATAAATAAAATAAAACTCTTTGCTAAGCTCCTGCGAACGTTACTTTACCGTAGCATGCTTCGGTGTAACCAATAAAACATGTCTTCTACGCTCCTGCTAAGTCGCTACGCCGTAGCAAAATAAACATCTTTGCTAATGCTACGGTTACGTTTCTACGTCGCCATCAGTCGCCATATACACGCTCCTGTCTGTATCATAAGCTTTTTCTAATATATCTGTAGTAGTTTCATTTTGTCTAATTAAGGAAGAGATACGAAAACAGATTTTGGTGGCCAAAGGCAACTTCGTATCTCTTCCTAAACTAGACAAAATAAAACTACTACAGAAGCATTAAAAAAAGGTTATGATAGGTTTAACAAACTGTACGATTGAATTTTGGAAATTCCTTTGTTTAACGGAGTTATATGATAAAATCGGTTAATCCCGCTATGCACGAGTCCCGCTTTGCTCGGGCTTTTAGAGCCCGAGCAATTAAAAAATAAATCAAACAACTGCGGTAATTTATCTTAAAGTATACTCACTTAGTATTTTTTTAATTAAAATGTAACTTACTTGGCTTGTTTTGAGTTAGTGGCGATTCGCCATTATATTATCATAGTGACAAGCGTCTTCGGCAATGGTACTAAAAAAACACGTGTTAGATCTACTTTTTTCTAGTATAATAAGTGGAACTAGTAAGAGAGATTTTAGATGTAATATTTTAACAAAAACACTTTCTGTTCGACAGTCTTAGAATCTCATTCCAAGCAAAGCGGCACTTTTTGATAGGTCCGAGCATAGCGGGACTCGAGCATAGGGGAACTAACCGGATAAAATAAGTGGGTGCGCCACTTTAGGTGCTGTTTGAGCCTTAAGTTGCTACGCCGTAGCAAGCTACGATGTAGCAAAAATACATCTTAGCTACACTCCTGCTACGTTGCTACTCCGCCGTACGTGCAACTGCTATGTTCTACTCAACAACCGTAACAAATAAATATTTAAGGTACATCCACTAATGCCACGCTGCTTCTCCGAACGGTATCAATACAATATCTAGCCCTTTGTTAAAAATCACTCAGTCTAAGCGAATATTCCAGCTATTGTCAAAAACATCGCAATACATTCTCATCAGACCAATGATATTACCCATAGAACTAGATAATTCGTTTTCGTCAATGATAATATCAGACATACATACAATATACGTCTGTAGGAGTATAATATACAGCGAATGACGAACTAAACTACCATTACTAATCGTTACTAATATTAAAAATGCGAAAGTTTGTAAGTATGGATGGATGGATGTTTGTTCCTCTTTCATACAAAAACTGCTGAACGGATCGGGCTGAAATTTGGAATAGACGTAGTTCTAGCTCTGGAATAACACATAGGCTACTTTTCATCCCGTAAATCAGTTCCCATGGGAGAGAAATAGCTTTGAAACGTTTCCATAGAAATAACGGTGCGAAGCCTCTGGCAGATGCTTGTAAAGTAGTAAAATATTGAGCTACCTTTATATTGTTTGCAACCGTCTGTAGTTATCAATGCTTTCAAATAAATACCTCTAAACTAGTTTTTTTTCTATTCATTAATTGTCATGTTCATTGTAAACAAAGATAGTATGTATGCTAATTAAAAAATACGGTCTACATTATGTAGAACACAAAGGCATGCAAAACGTGCGTATACCCTGCTCTATCAGGTGGGCAATGCAATTACTGCGCGCATTTACGGCTTTCAGCTAAAGCGGCGCAATGTAGTTACTAATTAGAGCGGCCATTGTTGAGCTTAGCTCTTTAGGCTTTTACGGCTTCGCAGCGGACTTGTTTTGTATGAAACTTGAGTAAAGTAGTTTGAATGAAATGGATCACGTACAGCTTGCAATGGTGGCTTGGCGTTTGCTGCGACGATGTTATTGTGGTCAAAAGTAGGTGGTTGAAATGTCATTATTTATCTAGTTTTATGTCTGTGTTCCCTTGTTCTAGAGTCCTTTATTTTCTTTTGTCTTCCCTGCCGATACAATCTTGCATGAAAAACGAACGAAATTCTCAGTTTCTTTTACACTAAGTTTGTCTTTCATTAACGTAGACACAGTGTGAATGTTTTGACTTATCCATAAAAGGTCCAGAAAGATAGGTACAAGTATCTATGAAAACTCTGATCCAGTGAATAGAGCTGTTTATTTGTGAAAAAGTAGGTAATAAATAAAAACAGAATTTCCTTCGCATTTATGTACCCATATATTTAGCCGTTTTTTCATGGACCTACTATTTTCTCCTATTAGTAGGACCACGAGGGAGACCTATTTCTGTCTTTCCTATTATATACTATAAATAGAAAAAACCAATAATTTATACACCCTGTATATTAAAAAAAAAGGTGGCCAGTCCTATCTTAGTTTTTCTAAAAAATGGCCTACTGTTATATCACCGTGAATTAATTGTAACTGGCATTTTAATATGAAATCATCGCGATCTAATTCTTCTTTTCGACGTCGTGATGCATCACTTGTTCTTTCGCTTTCCATATCCATTATTGCATTTATCAACCGCAGGATCGAAACTGGTGAACGCTTTTTAACATTCTTGTTTAGTTGAGAGTGCTAGCTTTCAACGACATTATTTGTACGGTGACGTTCACCATATACGCACCATGAAGATTTGTAATCTTTGTTCTTCCACCATGTTCTTTCCATATATTTCAAAAATTTTGTAATTTTTAGGGAACTGGTGCTTTCATTCTTGATATAATCAATACCATTTTCTATGAGATTTTCAAGTAGTAGAGCTAAACCCTTACATAATCCGACAATTATTTTTTCTATTTTTTCCTTAATTTTAAGTTTGACTTTGGAATTTTTCCAAATGGCTTTCGATAAATGAGCAAAACATTTTTTTAATATCATTTCCGGGAAAATGTTCATCAAAGCATTGGCAATAGCGATTTCGAAGTCCAAATGGATTTTTTTTGGAGTCCAATCCGGTATTTGTGATTTTATCATAGCGAAAAGAGCAGCATTACGACTCTTGCTTTTTATCAGACATGAGGGCATAAACAAGTGGTACTACTTTCGTTTCTGATGACGAAGCACCAAGGTCTCCGTGAATTGTAAATAGTTGCTCAAACGGTTGAGGACAACTCTGAAAAGTTCCATCGACGAAGAACTCCTCACCGTCTCATTATCCTAGATGCTCTCCATCATCCTGGATGCTCTCCATCACCCTGGATGCTCTCCATCATCCTGGACACCTCCTGGACACCTCCTGGACACCTCCTGGACACCTCCTGGACACCTCCTGGACACCTCCTGGACACCTCCTGGACACCTCCTGGACACCTCCTGGACACCTCCTGGATGCTCTCCATCATCCTGGACACCTCCTAGATGCTCTCCATCATCCTGGACACCTCCTGGACACCTCCTGGACACCTCCTGGATGCTCTCCATCATCCTGGACACCTCCTGGATGCTCTCCATCATCCTGGACACCTCCTGGATGCTCTCCAACATCCTGGACACCTCCTGGATGCTCTCCATCATCCTGGACACCTCCTGGATGCTCTCCATCATCCTGGATGCTCTTCATCATCCTGGACACCTCCTGGACACCTCCTGGATGCTCTCCATCATCCTCGACACCTCCTGGATGCTCTCCATCATCCTGGACACCTCCTGGATGCTCTCCATCATCCTGGACACCTGGATGCTCTCCATCATCCTGGATGCTCTCCATCATCCTGGATGCTCTCCATCATCCTGGATGCTCTCCATCATCCTGGATGCTCTCCATCATCCTGGACACCTCCTGGACACCTCCTGGATGCTCTCCATCATCCTGGACACCTCCTGGACACCTCCTGGATGCTCTCCATCATCCTGGACACCTCCTGGACACCTCCTGGATGCTCTCCATCATCCCGGACACCTCCCGGACACCTCCCGGACACCTCCCGGACACCTCCTGGATGCTCTCCATTTTCCTGGACACCTCCTTGATGCTCTCCACCATCCTGGACAACTCCTGGATGCTCTCCATCACCCTGGATGCTCTCCATCATCCTGGATGCTCTCCATCATCCTGGATGCTCTCCATCATCCTGAACACCTCCTGGATGCTCTCCATCATCCTGGACACCTCCTGGATGCTCTCCATCATCCTGGACATCTCCTGGATGCTCTCCATCATCCCGGACACCTCCCGGAAACCTCCCGGACACCTCCCGGACACCTGCCGGACACCTCCCGGACACCTCCCGGACACCTCCCGGACACCACCCGGACACCTCCCGGACTCCTCCCGGACACATCCCGGACACATCCCGGGCACATCCCGTACACCTCCCGGACACATCCCGGACACATCCCGGACACCTCCCGGACACATCCCGGACACCTCCTGGACACCTCCTGGACACCTCCTGGACACCTCCTGGATGCTCTCCATCATCCCGGACACCTCCCGGACACCTCCCGGACACCTCCCGGACTCCTCCCGGACACATCCCGGACACATCCCGGGCACATCCCGTACACCTCCCGGACACATCCCGGACACATCCCGGACACCTCCCGGACACATCCCGGACACCTCCTGGACACCTCCTGGACACCTCCTGGACACCTCCTGGATGCTCTCCATCATCCCGGACACCTCCCGGACACCTCCCGGACACCTCCCGGACACCTCCCGGACACCTGCCGGACACCTCCCGGACACCTCCCGGACACCACCCGGCACCTCCCGGACTCCTCCCGGACACATCCCGGACACATCCCGGACACATCCCGGACACCTCCCGGACACATCCCGGACACCTCCCGGACACATCCCGGACACATCCCGGACACCTCCCGGACATATCCCGGACACCTCCCGGACACCTCCTGGACACCTCCTGGACACCTCCTGGATGCTCTCCATCATCCTGGACACCTGGATGCTCTCCATCATCCTGGACACCTCCTGGACACCTCCTGGATGCTCTCCATCATCCTGGACACCTCCTGGATACCTCCTGGATGCTCTCCATCATCCTGGACACCTCCTGGATGCTCTCCATCATCCTGGACACCTCCTGGATGCTCTCCATCATCCTGGACACCTGGATGCTCTCCATCATCCTGGACACCTCCTGGATGCTCTCCATCATCCTGGATGCTCTCCATCATCCTGGATGCTCTCCATCATCCTGGACACCTCCTGGACACCTCCTGGACACCTCCTGGACACCTCCTGGACTACTCCTGGACACCTCCTGGACGCCTCCTAGAGCTCTCCATCATCCTGGACACCTCCTGGATGCTCTCCATCATCCTGGACACCTCCTGGACACCTCCTGGACACCTCCTGGATGCTCTCCATCATCCCGGACACCTCCCGGACACCTCCCGGACACCTCCCGGACACCTCCTGGATGCTCTCCATTTTCCTGGACACCTCCTTGATGCTCTCCACCATCCTGGACACCTCCTGGATGCTCTCCATCATCCTGGATGCTCTCCATCATCCTGGATGCTCTCCATCATCCTGGATGCTCTCCATCATCCTGGATGCTCTCCATCATCCTGGACGCCTCCTGGACACCTCCTGGACACCTCCTGGACACCTCCTGGACACCTCCTGGATGCTCTCCATCATCCTGGACGCCTCCTGGATGCTCTCCATCATCTTGGACACCTCCATCATCCTGGACACCTCCATCATCCTGGACACCTCCTGGATGCTCTCCATCATCCTGGACACCTCCTGGACACCTCCTGGATGCTCTCCATCATCCTGGACACCTCCTGGATGCTCTCCATCATCCTGGACACCTTGATGCTCTCCATCATCCTGGACACCTCCTGGATGCTCTCCATCATCCTGCATGTTCTCCATCATCCTGGATGCTCTCCATCATCCTGGATGCTCTCCATCACCCTGGACACCTCCTGGACACCTCCTGGACACCTCCTGGATGCTCTCCATCATCCTGGACACCTCCTGGATGCTCTCCAACATCCTGGACACCTCCTGGATGCTCTCCATCATCCTGGACACCTGGATGCTCTCCATCATCCTGGACACCTCCTGGATGCTCTCCATCATCCTGGATGCTCTCCAGCATCCTGGATGCTCTCCATCATCCTGGACAACTGCTGGACACCTCCTGGTTGCTCTCCATCATCCTGGACACCTCCTGGACACCTCCTGGTTGCTCTCCATCATCCTGGACACCTCCTGGATGCTCTCCATCATCCTGGACACCTCCTGGATGCTCTCCATCATCCTGGACACCTCCTGGATGCTCTCCATGATCCTGGACACCTCCTGGATGCTCTCCATCATCCTGGACACCTCCTGGATGCTCTCCATCATCTAAGACACCTCCTGGATGCTCTCCATCATCCTGGACACCTCCTGGATGCTCTCCATCATCCTGGACACCTCCTGGATGCTCTCAATCATCCTGGATGCTCTCCATCATCCTGGATGCTCTCCATCATCCTGGATGCTCTCCATCATCCTGGATGCTCTCCATCATCCTGGATGCTCTCCATCATCCTGGATGCTCTCAATCATCCTGGACACCTCCTGGGCACCTCCTGGACACCTCCTGGACACCTCCTGGACACCTCCTGGACACCTCCTGGACACCTCCTGGATGCTCTCCATCATCCTGGACACCTCCTGGATGCTCTCCATCATCCTGGACACCACCTGGACACCTCCTGGATGCTCTCCATCATCCCGGACACCTCCCGGAAACCTCCCGGACACCTCCCGGACACCTGCCGGACACCTCCCGGACACCTCCCGGACACCACCCGGACACCTCCCGGACTCCTCCCGGACACATCCCGGACACATCCTGGACACATCCCGTACACCTCCCGGACACATCCCGGACACATCCCGGACACATCCCGGACACCTCCCGGACACATCCCGGACACCTCCCGGACACATCCCGGACACCTCCCGGACACATCCCGGACACCTCCTGGACACCTCCTGGACACCTCCTGGACACCTCCTGGACACCTCCTGGACACCTCCTGGATGCTCTCCATCATCCTGGACACCTCCTGGATGCTCTCCATCATCCTGGACACCTCCTGGATACATCCAGACACCTCCTGGATGCTCTCCATCATCCAAGACACCTCCTGGATGCTCTCCATCATCCTGGACACCTCCTGGATGCTCTCCATCATCCTGGACACCTCCTGGATGCTCTCAATCATCCTGGACGCTCTCCATCATCCTGGACACCTCCTGGATGCTCTCCATCATCCTGGACACCTCCTAAATGCTCTCCATCATCCTGGACATCTCCTGGATGCTCTCCATCATCCCGGACACCTCCCGGAAACCTCCTGGACACCTCCTGGACACCTCCTGGACACCTCCTGGATGCTCTCCATCATCCCGGACACCTCCCGGACACCTCCCGGACACCTCCCGGACACCTCCCGGACACCTCCCGGACACCTGCCGGACACCTCCCGGACACCTCCCGGACACCACCCGGACACCTCCCGGACTCCTCCCGGACACATCCCGGACACATCCCGGACACCTCCCGGACACATCCCGGACACCTCCCGGACACATCCCGGACACATCCCGGACACCTCCTGGACACCTCCTGGACACCTCCTGGACACCTCCTGGATGCTCTCCATCATCCTGGACACCTCCTGAACACCTCCTGGATGCTCTCCATCATCCCGGACACCTCCCGGACACCTCCCGGACACCTCCCGGACACCTCCTGGATGCTCTCCATCATCCTGGACACCTCCTGGACACCTCCTTGATGCTCTCTACCATCCTGGACACCTCCTGGATGCTCTCCATCACCCTGGATGCTCTCCATCATCCTGGATGCTCTCCATCACCCTGGATGCTCTCCATCATCCTGGATGCTCTCCATCACCCTGGATGCTCTCCATCATCCTGGATGCTCTCCATCATCCTGGACACCTCCTGGATGCTCTCCATCATCCTGGACACCTCCTGGATGCTCTCCATCATCCTGGACACCTCCTGGATGCTCTCCATCATCCTGGACATCTCCTGGATGCTCTCCATCATCCTGGACACCTCCTGGACACCTCCTGGATGCTCTCCATCATCCCGGACACCTCCTGGATGCTCTCCATCATCCTGGACACCTCCTGGATGCTCTCCATCATCCTGGACACCTCCTGAATACCTCCTGGATGCTCTCCATCATCCTGGACACCTCCTGGACACCTCCTGGATGCTCTCCATCATCCTGGACACCTCCTGAACACCTCCTGGATGCTCTCCATCATCCCGGACACCTCCCGGACACCTCCCGGACACCTCCCGGACACCTCCTGGATGCTCTCCATCATCCTGGACACCTCCTGGACACCTCCTTGATGCTCTCTACCATCCTGGACACCTCCTGGATGCTCTCCATCACCCTGGATGCTCTCCATCATCCTGGATGCTCTCCATCACCCTGGATGCTCTCCATCATCCTGGATGCTCTCCATCACCCTGGATGCTCTCCATCATCCTGGATGCTCTCCATCATCCTGGACACCTCCTGGATGCTCTCCATCATCCTGGACACCTCCTGGATGCTCTCCATCATCCTGGACACCTCCTGGATGCTCTCCATCATCCTGGACATCTCCTGGATGCTCTCCATCATCCTGGACACCTCCTGGACACCTCCTGGATGCTCTCCATCATCCCGGACACCTCCCGGACACCTCCCGGACACCTCCCGGACACCTGCCGGACACCTCCCGGACACCTCCCGGACACATCCCGGACACATCCCGGACACCTCCCGGACACATCCCGGACACCTCCCGGACACATCCCGGACACATCCCGGACACCTCCCGGACACATCCCGGACACCTCCTGGACACCTCCTGGACACCTCCTGGACACCTCCTGGACACCTCCTGGACACCTCCTGGATGCTCTCCATCAACTTGGACACCTCCTGGACACCTCCTGGATGCTCTCCATCATCCTGGACACCTCCTGGATGCTCTCCATCATCCTGGACACCTCCTGGATGCTCTCCAACATCCTGAACACCTGGATGCTCTCCATCATCCTGGATGCTCGCCATCATCCTGGACACCTCCTGGATGCTCTCCATCATCCTGGATGCTCTCCATCATCCTGGATGCTCTCCATCATCCTGGACACCTCCTGGATGCTCTCCATCATCCTGGACACCTCCTGGATGCTCTCCATCATCCTGGACACCTCCTGGATGCTCTCCATCATCCTGGACACCTCCTGGATGCTCTCCATCATGCTGGACACCTCCTGGATACCTCCTGGATGCTCTCCATCATCCTGGACACCTCCTGGATGCTCTCCATCATCCTGGACACTTCCTGGATGCTCTCCATCTTCCTGGATGCTCTCCATCATCCTGGACACCTCCTGGACACCTCCTGGATGCTCTGCATCATCCTTGACACCTCCTGGATGCTCTCCATCATCCTGGACACCTCCTGGATGCTCTCCATCATCCTGGATGCTCTCCATCATCCTGGACACCTCCTGGACACCTCCTGGATGCTCTCCATCATCCTGGACACCTCCTGGACACCTCCTGGATGCTCTCCATCATCCCGGACACCTCCCGGACACCTCCCGGACACCTCCCGGACACCTCCTGGATGCTCTCCATCATCCTGGACACCTCCTGGACACCTCCTTGATGCTCTCCACCATCCTGGACACCTCCTGGATGCTCTCCATCACCCTGGATGCTCTCCATCATCCTGGATGCTCTCCATCACCCTGGATGCTCTCCATCATCCTGGATGCTCTCCATCATCCTGGACACCTCCTGGATGCTCTCCATCATCCTGGACACCTCCTGGATGCTCTCCATCATCCTGGACACCTCCTGGATGCTCTCCATCATCCTGGACATCTCCTGGATGCTCTCCATCATCCTGGACACCTCCTGGACACCTCCTGGATGCTCTCCATCATCCCGGACACCTCCCGGACACCTCCCTGACACCTGCCGGACACCTCCCGGACACCTCCCGGACACCACCCGGACACCTCCCGGACTCCTCCCTGACACATCCCAGACACATCCCGGACACATCCCGGACACCTCCCGGACACATCCCGGACACCTCCCGGACACATCCCGGACACATCCCGGACACCTCCCGGACACATCCCGGACACCTCCTGGACACCTCCTGGACACCTCCTGGACACCTCCTGGACACCTCCTGGATGCTCTCCATCAACCTGGACACCTCCTGGACACCTCCTGGATGCTCTCCATCATCCTGGACACCTCCTGCATGCTCTCCAACATCCTGGACACCTGGATGCTCTCCATCACTTGGATGCTCGCCATCATCCTGGATGCTCTCCATCATCCTGGATGCTCTCCATCATCCTGGATGCTCTCCATCATCCTGGATGCTCTCCATCATCCTGGATGCTCTCCATCATCCTGGACACCTCCTGGACACCTCCTGGACTACTCCTGGACACCTCCTGGACGCCTCCTAGACTACTCCTGGATGCTCTCCATCATCCTGGACACCTCCTGGACACCTCCTGGATGCTCTCCATCATCCTGGACACCTCCTGGACACCTCCTGGACACCTCCTGGATGCTCTCCATCATCCCGGACACCTCCCGGACACCTCGCGAACACCTCCCGGACACCTCCCGGACACCTCCCGGACACCTCCCGGACACCTCCCGGACACCTCCCGGACACCACCCGGACACATCCCGGACACCTCCCGGACACATCCTGGACACATCCCGGACACCTCCCGGACACATCCTGGACACCTCCCGGACACATCCCGGACACCTCTCTCCATCATCCTGGATGCTCTCCATCATCCTGGATGCTCTCCATCATCCTGGATGCTCTCCATCATCCTGGACACCTCCTGGACACCTCCTGGATGCTCTCCATCATCCCGGACACCACCCGGACACCTCCCGGACACCTGCCGGACACCTCCCGGACACCTCCCGGACACCTCCCGGACACCTCCCGGACACCTCCCGGACACCTCCCGGACACCACCCGGACACCTCCCGGACTCCTCCCGGACACATCCCGGACACATCCCGGACACATCCCGGACACCTCCCGGACACATCCCGGACACCTCCCGGACATATCCCGGACACCTCCCGGACACATCCCGGACACCTCCCGGACACCTCCCGGACACCTCCCGGACACCCCCCGGACATCTCCCGGACATCTCCCGGACACCCCCCGGACATCTCCCGGACATCTCCCGGACACCTCTCCATCATCCTGGACACCTCCTGGATGCTCTCCATCATCCTGGACACCTCCTGGATGCTCTCCATCATCCTGGACACCTCCTGGATGCTCTCCATCATCCTGGCACCTTCTGGATGCTCTCCATCATCCTGGACACCTCCTGGATTATCGATTATCTGACTGGATTTTTAGGGAACTGGTGCTTTCATTCTTGATATAATCAATACCATTTTCTATGAGATTTTCAGGTAGTAGAGCTACCCTTACATAATCCGACAATTATTTTTTCTATTTTTTCCTTAATTTTAAGTTTGACTTTGGAATTTTTCCAGATGGCTTTCGATAAATGAGCAAAACATTTTTTTAATATCACTTCCGGGAAAATGTTCATCAAAGCATTGGCAATAGCGATTTCGAAGTCCAAATGGATTTTTTTTGGAGTCCAATCAGGTATTTGTGATTTTATCATACCGAAAAGAGCAGCATATGACTCTTGCTTTTTATCAGACATGAGGGCATAAACAAGTGGTACTACTTTCGTTTCTGATGACGAAGCACCAAGGTCTCCGTGAATTGTAAATAGTTGCTCAAACGGTTGAGGACAACTCTGAAAAGTTCCATCGACGAAGAACTCCTCAGCTTCTCCTAAAAGCTTTCTGCCTTCATTCGAGCAAAAAACAGAAATGCGACAACTTCCATTTAGGTATTCTGCTAAAAGATAACTCGACAACTGTTCTGGTATTTCCACAGACTCTACATTCTTGAAATTTGTCCTTTTGCGACTTGTATACAAAGCAGTTTGTATATTTTTAAGGGGTGGCACCGGAAGTACGAAATGTATACCTTTATCTTCCAATTTCTTCTTTTCTTTTCCATATATTTGCGTAATTGGAGTATCAGTAGAAGAAGCTTGTTTCTTCATTTTATTTATCGCTTCGTCGATTTGGTTTTTGGCATAACTGACTTGACAGGAATGATCTTTTCCTAATTAATCTTTTCCTTTTTTTAATAACTTGTCTTCCCTGCAGAGAAACAAATTGAATAGATATGATTATCCTGGGGGTAAAAATTAGCCATATGTTCTAGTCCGAGTCATGGTGTATATATTATGTATTATGTTCATCCGAATCCATTAATCCGTCCGTCTCACTATTTCGAATGCAGTGGGTTATGAGACTCAAATAAAAAATAGGTAAACAATAATACATTACTAAATGTTCTATATTATTATCATAGGAGTAACGAGAAACTTATACAGGAGGTAGATTTTTGATTCACCCTAGAATAGGAAAGACAGAAATAGGTCTCCCTCGTGGTCCTACTAATAGGAGAAAATAGTAGGTCCATGAAAAAACGGCTATATATTTTTCGTCAAAGCTAAATCTTTGAAACAATGAAATAATGCCCAGTCTTCGCACGGGCGAACACAGTCGGATTCAGTCTTTGACCATCAAAGGATATCTATCCGGGCTACTGGCTTTAAAACTCATTAAGTGTTTATGCATGCCTTGCCAGCTTTGCATGTGTACACCGGCGCAATATCGGCGCTTGGGGCTTTATTAAAACTGCTGATCATATTTCATTTATAGCCACCGTAGTCATGTGTATTAATACCTAATGTGTACCAGTGTGTTAATACAAAATTAATACATTAGGTGGTAGTATTAATAAGTGGTAGACCGCTATGACGCTCATTAGAGAATGCCTATGTCCAGCATTGGACTTATACAGGTTAATGAAGATGAGGTAGTAGCTATTAGTACAAATGCACTAGATATCGTTATTTTCTAATGTTACAAATAATTTGACTAAACGTTATACTTAACCATAAGAAAGAAAGAAAAGAATCACTATCACTACATAGTATAAAACAAATTCGCCCTCTCTGTTTCTATGTATGCTAAAATCTTTAAAACTACGCAACGGATTTTGATGTGTTTTTAATAGATAGAGTGATTCAAGAGGAAGGTTTATACGTATAATAAAACCGTGCGAAGGCGGGGGGGTCGCTAGTACACTTTATAGGTAGGTAACCTAAATGTCATAAAATACCTGTTATATGTCATTGTCAAAATAAACTAATAACATACAAATTGATACAGATCTGTGGATTAATTGCTTGCCTGTTGTATTTGCAGGTTCATAGTATTAGTAGTATTAGCTCAATTGATTCATTTGTATACTAGATATAATTTATTTATCTTCTTAGATTGTAATTTTCTTCGTTAAGAAAGATTTCTATAATTATTCTTCGATAGATAAAGTTCAAGCCCTTTATTAGGGTCTGCCACACACATATGTGCACATTCTGTTCTCGTGTGTCACAGCGCAAAGTATCTTAATAGCTTAGATTAGTTGTCCTAATATAATTATTTTTAATTCTGTTTATTAAACAATATAGGCTCAGCGCATCAGCATTGCCATACAGCGTGGTAATGTAGCCAGTGTCTTGGGGACGCTTCCGACTGGTATTGACATGGATCAATTGAGCTACCTTTAGACTGTTTGCAACCGTCTGCAGTTAGCTCAATGGTTTCAATTGTAAATACTAGTTGTAATTTTTCTATTCCTTGCTTGTAATTTTAGTTGTAATATATAAAAGTACTATAACAATATAGTTAACATATTTAAAAAAAATGACTTTTTTGTTTATAGTTGATACTAAAAAGTAAAAAAAATAAGTGCTTTGAATGCAAACCAAGAAATAACGTGCTATTTGGATTTCCTTTTACATCTTTTTAAGCTATAGTAGGTAGATTTTATAAGAACTAAAATAAATAATTATTAGCATAGTACTTAATACTGAAGATTAAATAAAACTGTACTATGTTCCAAAAACTTATCAAAAACTATGGCTTATCCTGTGGACTTATCTAACTTTAACAACAGCGAACACCCAACAAGTAATTAGTTTCGAAAGTATTATTAAATCACGAACTAATAACGCCTTGCAAAAGCTATTAGCAATTTATTGTAATTGAAATAGCTGAAACGTGCTCTGTTACAATTCGCCCTGATTTATGCTTTTCCGCTCAAATGCCGAACCTTATACCGCCATTATTTCCTTAGTTTCCTCTGCTTTAAAATAAATTACCAAATTTCTTATCCCGGTTCTCAAATAAGTAGAGACAAGAATATCGAAACTTGTCGTGATCGTCACGTGAACTTACGAAACTTCGTGGTGAATCCACATGTGATCGGAATGCTAGCTTCAATTTCGTTCAACGAAATAGCCATTGCCATTCAACGTGCCATTGCTTCCAGCTTTCTGAGCCTTCTGGTGACAGCTTAGATTTTAGGAAATTTATATACAACCTATGTACATATAACCGTCAAATAATTGATTGTAATTTTTTTGTCTTCATTTAATAATTTATGATAGAAAAACCAAAAGCATAGGTCAAAAAAAGAGCCCTATTACTTTGTGATTGGATAAATGAACATATACCCCGCTTCGCTTTCTAGAAACCTACCCAGAGTATTTTTCCATACAACAGAAGTGCTAGCGAAGAATCACACTGGTCGGTTTTGAAATAAGAACGACCAAGTGCCGCGAGCTTTCCATTATCAACTGTACCAAAAAAAACAAAAGACGAAGCGAGACGACCGACGAGATTGTCTTCTTTTAATTATTATTTCTGAGGAAACATTGTATTGTACATTTGTACCCTGGCTGTATGAAAAATAAAATGTACCGTGAGCTACCAGATTGTATCGTGGTCCCATTATTTTGTCACATTAATAAAAACGCCCGCCTGGATTTCTTATTTTAAATAAACTAGCTTCCACCCACGCTCGTGAACGTTTTTTTTATTCCAGACTAATAGAACTACATATTTTATACGCAAATTTAAGCCTGATACATTCAGTAGTTTCGGCATGTAGAGTTTTTTATTATTATTATACCAAGGACTTCCCTTAGCGACCACACCGTTCCATAAAAATCAATAATAAATGTAAAATAATTATCTATTGTAAACATCCTTACTTTCGAATTTTTGTTTCGGATACCATATCACTAAATGCGATGCAATAAAGTATTATCTATCTGTCACTGATACATTACTTACATGTATGTATATTTTTATTTATAAATAGGAAACAACCGGAACAATCTGCAGATCGTACAAACATTTGTCCCGAGGCTGGAATCGAACCCGCTACCTCCAGCGTTGACATTTCCAGCACAGAGGTCGTCTTCATCTATTTCTATATAGGAACTCGGAGGAAAAGAAAACAAAGTTCGTACAAAGAAACAGACAAATGAGGTTTATTTCCCAGTTCTGAGGTTTATCCAAAAAGTTTGCTCACGGCCCAATCCCGCCCACACTGTGCCACAATAGCACTTGAGAGGCCAATCAATCACAACACATCCACAGCACCTGCCAGTTTATTCGACCGTTCGCTTCAGACGGATCGATCCGCTACATCGCAAATTCACACATGTTTTCACTACCTCACTGATACATACATACATACTGGTGTGATGGATATCATCGCTGATAAAAGATGTGCATTGCTTGCATGTAATTTTGTTTTCGCGTTCATTTTTGAAACCTTTTGAACCATTAACAATAAAACCACGTTTTTCAGTACATATTACCATATATTATTGAAAAACGTACTTTATACGACAACAACCGTGAAAATTTTATAATTTGGAACAAATAATTTGATGTATTTTACAAAACTTAAAATTTGGTAAGGTACTTATAATTTCCTCAGAAGTATTTAAAAACAGATTTTTTAAAACTTTATTGGGATTAGTAGTGATCCCTTAGTAATTATTTTTTATGGCCAATTCTGGATTCTTATTTTTCTATATCTATTCTTCACCTACAAAAGCAAAACAATCATCTTATTCAAACACCAATTGACGAAAATAAATACATATGTCACAAAAAGAACTTCCAACCGAATTGAAAACCCCTTTTGCTTTTCGTCGGTTGTAAAATAAACCACTTCTGGCGTACTTTAGGCCATAATTTGACTAAACTAACTACCCACTTTAATTCAAAATGATTTGCGCAATATTTTATTCACTTGTCTGGAGAATAGCCAAGTTGTTTCGTTCGTTTGCGAAACATTTTAGTTAAGTAGATGCTTACATTATAAACACCAAAAGTTTTTACTGAAAATAAACACTCGGACACTCTTGGAAAAACCATGATTTGTTTTTCCAAGAGTGTCCCAGAAGGCCACCCTTTTTTTTTACTCCTCAGATAGTGTTGCTGCCATCGAGTGAAACAATATTGATATAAAATCACTTTTACTCATTTGGAAAGTGAGTTAAATTCACGATAAATTTCCTCCAAACTAATACTTAAGAATACTTATTCCCTTCAACGACGCAATTCATAATAATGGGTGATTCGAATTTTAAAAATATTTCTTGTTCAAGAGTGGAATTCTTTTTGTATCTACCTACTAATAAAATTATCTAAATAAATTAATGACAATAAAAGTTTTATCCTGACGTTCAATAAACTAACCATGTACCACCAGTAAATATGTAGAGAAAACTACTTGATTTTCTCTATCTTGCTTGAAGAGCCCTAAAATTTATATTTTTCCAAACTTGTGAATGGACTTATGGACCCAATACAACCATTTGCCCCGATTGGCAAAGTTAAAGTAAAGATAATTCCGACTGATTTAATATTGAATAACAAGAAACGAAATTGGGAATGGCAATTTAATATTTAACAATGTAACTTTGCTAATTCCAAATTTCTTTGGAGTTTTATTTTTATCAATCTTTGCCTTCACGCGATTTCAATGAAGATTGTTCTTGGTACAGTAAACGATAAAAATCCCTAAACAAAGACGACCTTCCAAAATTCGTTAAAATGCCATTAAACAAGATTGATATTTTGAAATACTTATTTAATTTGGCGAGTAACTTGTGGCGCCACGAGGATTTTCAAATTCCACTAGTTCCACATTGAATAAGAAACAACAGAAATAATAAGGAGCAATCGCTTGTCAAAAAAGGAAACAAATAAGAATTTTTCAATTCGGTTCAAGCGTCATCGAGTAATCGGTGAACACAAAAAAAGTTCACGACGAATTTAGAACCTTGTTTTAAAGTCAATTAAAAGGCTAAGTTCTACTGAGGTACCTTGAGCTATGTAACAAAATACTTTGACACGTACAGTTGACAAGGAAACATACCTACTCCTTATTGTAAAGTCCTCGTTCAGTATTGGGTTCGTTACATCTCTGAAAGGGTCCCGTTCCTTTCAATATTGTATCCAAAAGGTTGTTGGCACCGGTAATTTATCAAATTATACGGGAAATTAAATCCGTTTTAGACAGCTTCGAACGAAGAGGAAATTCTTTATAACTTGTCTCTTTTATTATTATAATTAACTCTCAATACACCCGTTCAGTTGATATTGAGGTACTTAGTCGAGTTCAGTCTATTAAATATTTTAAGCGAAAATCCACTTTTTATATTCAATTTATTGAGAGCTTTGAGTTTGAATTTAAAATTTAAATAGTGTTAAAGTTTACCATAGTTTTAAAAGCTTTTTAAATTTGATTTATGTCTGCAAAATACATTTTAATATTGTCGTCGATAATAGCGAAATTTTTGTTGAAATGCATCGCACAACAAGATAGCTTCGAGTACCTACCTATACTCGCAACAGCTGGACACGTGACGATCATCAGGAAAAATAGTTCACAGAACAGAGGTTAGTAGGTCGTTGCAGCCATAATATATAAATATATAAGGTTGGACAATCCACACAGCATCATCTAGCCCCAAGCTAAGCAGAGCTTGTGTTATGGGTACTGGATGACTGACATACTTAATACATACCATTACATAGATAGATATTTGTCATTATAGGTACATAGAGAACACCCAAAACCCCGGAACAAATATTTGTAGATCGTACAAACATTGTTAAGTATCAAGTTCGTATAAGAATTTTCGTCCATGGGCGCTGTATGTACGGTTTCACCCATAGTGAAAAATTCTGTCTTTGGTTTCACCATACATTGTCATTTTTGTGCTCGCGGCAATTTAGGGCTCTATGTTGCTCTAGATTATGTTTTTACTTACCTACGTTACCTACTACCGCAGGAGTGACAAATAAGGAAATAATTGCCAACTAAACCTTGTGGTTGAACTGAGTTGAACTAAATTGTAATAAACTTAACTTTTGATTCGTGTTTTCACGCTCAACCAAACCAAAAACCAAACTTTATTACGAAAACAGTGTTAGGTTAATTACCTAACCTACAAAGTGTGGTGCTGTAGGTAAACTACCTACAACTTAACATAACCATCATCCTCTACATGCAAGGGCTCTACATAGGCCTTTATAAGTGTCTAGGCACAGTCGTAAAAGTTACAGCAGCGCTACAAAATTATATTTCACGCTTTCATTCCATGCATTCAATTACAATATTTTATCTTGTTCCATGCGTAAAATATCTTTTATTATGTCGTTCCATTTCTCGTAAGATAAAAATTATGCAGTATCTTCGTTTAGGGCTTATGCACAATGTCAGACTCATTTGAGTGATAATAGCGCTTTTTATAATAATAATAACAGGTCATAAAAAAGGAACCCATTTTTACATTTACTTTTTTTTACAAAATGTTTTTACGTACCTAAGTAATATATATTGATAAGGATTATAATATAACCCTCTTTTGAATTTTTAGGATGCATACGAGTAAAAAGACAATCTAAAATGTAATGTCCGATTATCCGTTAACCTCCCCAGCGCAGCGTAGTAGGTAATCCTAATTAACCTAAAAGTGAACTTGTATAGAAGAGAAAAGGCAATTTACGTACTTATACCTTAAAACCTTTATCTACATTTGTATCACCGACCCTGCGACCTAGTTGTCTCACATGAATATTTATGGAGATGGGGCTTGTTCAAGCTGCGACGCGAAGTGCTCATTTAAACATGTTAATGGACACAGTTTGAGGAAGTCCACTCATTCTTTGTTAGTCCTAACGTGCCATTCGTGAATAGTTTTTAGGGCGTCAGGATTTTCACGAAATCGGAACGAAGTGATGTGTAGAAATAACCTATAAAATTGCATCAAATTAACGTCATATCAGATTTGAGAGATTTCTATTGATTGTCTTTTTATTTTTATACATCCACTTCATAAACGCTTTGAAAACAGTATCTATGAAAAGTTCATATTGCTTTATACATCTATTTAGTGGAGGAACAACTGATCAAAATGAACAACCAACCAAATAGTAAAACGAAAGTGTATCTCTCATTCAAGTATTAATCCAGCCGCAATCATCCTTTGCCTCTTTGCTTCTTCTCTAGCTTTTCTCTCTTCCTCTTTCTTCTCATTTTCTAGAGCCTCCTGTGCTGCCCTTTCAACCGCCATCTTAGCTAACGTCTTCTGGTCCAATTTGAAGAAATTTATAGGTTCCTTAATGTACCTTTCATCTTTATTATTCAAGTTTTCTATAAACTTCGGGTAGATGAAAGTTCCATCTAGCTCATTGTATGTTTTGTCTTTCAAAGCCAGTTTTATGAAGTCCATGAACTCTATTTCGTCTAGAGGCTCTCCCCGCGTGAAGAGTTCTTCTTTAAGGACTTCCATGAGGCAAACTCCTTTTTCTTCATCGTCATGGCCGAGGGCGGCGCAAGCTAGAGTGACTTCGCGTTCGAATGCATCTCCCATCATCATCTTAGCTTCAATCATTTGCAGGAACTCGTGAAAAAGTACGGTGTCTACGAATTCATCTTCTAAGAACCTTTCGAACAACGCTTGGATTTCTGCGCCATTTGGATTGAAGCCGAGCTTTCGGAGCATCAATGGGATCATCGGTAACGGCACCTGAAAAGAGATGTAAGAAGTATTAAGTCCCTAAACCGATGCAGGAATGCACTAGCTAAGTGTGTCACCAGCCTGAATACCCACTAAAGAAGCTAAAGAAGTGATTTCTCGCGTGATTTCTATGAAAATCTATCATGTTTTTTGTGATAAATGTACTGAACGTAGGATTTTATTATACATAACATTAGTAACTTTATCACGTATAGACCAATTTGTGATAAACCTGTTAAGTGCCCATATGGAAGTATATATTATGTACTAGATGCGCCCCGCGGTTTCGCCGCGTACCACATTTCATTTTAATAACTTAAGTAGCTACCTACAAAGATTACTTATAACAAACATTCACACAGACTTTCCCATTTATTATAATAGTAAGATAAACTCGATAGAAAGTTCGATACAAATTGCTATTCGCCACCGAAATCACCATTTTGCCTTACTATTGCTATTTACCTAAGCGCTATGCGCTATGTACCTAAGGTAAAAATGAGCTCTAACATAAGTGAATAAAAACTCATTTTTAAACTTATGCTTGTCTGTAGTGTGGTGAGTAGATATTATTTATTGATTGGAAAACCAGAATCTTGTATATAAACAGAAAAACTCATATTTGTGTATCGATCGAGTTTAAAATAAGATTGCGTCTTTCGTGTGTCTCTTTGTAGTCTTTGTAACGTCTAACCTAATGCACCAATTTCAGAGAAGCTCAGTTGTAGAAACCTAATATTTCTAGGGGTTACTACTAGTGTTAACTACTTAGAAATTTAGGTAATCGATGGTTTGATAGCTCCCGCAGAGTTTATGGGTTAACTTACCGAAGTAAAATTTATGATAAGAACCTAGTTCTTATACATAATCGAAGAAAAGTGTCGATGTTTTCGCAACGCATTATTACATATATCTGGTTGAGTTTAAATTTTTCGCAAATTCCAACAACGATAACATTTATTTATATTTTAACCTGCTGAAAACAGAGCCTAAATTCGAAACGCGATGCTATTGTTAGCTAATTAAGAGCGAGTGGTTACCAATAGAACCGGTGAACTGATTCTGTTACGTGCATGCAAACACGATAAATAGCCAGTTTTCTGCCCAATGCGCTTTGGACAATGTTTGATATCAGGCAAATTAATGCTCAGGCTTTTTATCGTTTAATCGGTAGATAATCTCTAAAATATAAATGTATCTAGGTAATGCATTTCGTTGGTAATCTCATCACTTAAAAAAGAATTTCCAGTTTTTGGAAAATGTTAGGTATGTACCATTTTTACCAAAACTACCAAAAACATTCAGAAAAATTAAAAAGCCCTTTTTTATCCATTCCATTTCATACGATTACTAACGACACGCATTATGCACATTTTCATCTTTAGAGATTCATTTGTTGTTTGTAAAACAGATAAACATTTTATTGGTAAATTACATTTACAGGTCATAAATTTATGGATATAAAATATCGTCACATTTCACTTATTTAAAAAGCATCAAACCAATTAGTAATTAAATTAGATTAATATTAAAGTTGAAACAAAAAATTAATATATATATGTATTATAATATTACATTTTAACTTTTTGGTCGAGGAAGTCCTCGATCCTATAGAACGCCCTCTCGATCAGCCACAGCTTGAGTTTGTTTTTATAGGTAGCCAAACTGGGTGCATTGATTACAATATAGTAATATATGTAGTTTGAGTTTCCGATAAAACAACGATAACTGAAGTCACTTTTCAACAAATTAAATTAACAATCAGGGTAAAAGCTGGAAACATAGGTAACATTCTTCGTCTTTTGCCATAAAGTGGCTTCACTCGTGTGAAAGTTTATGATCAGGGTAGGTATGTTTATATTATTATTTTACTAGCGACCCGCCCCGGCTATCAATTAAAAACTGCATCAAAATCCGTTGCGTAGTTTTAAAGATTTAAGCATTCAAAGGGATATAGGGACATAGGGACAGAAAAAGCGACTTTGTTTCATACTATGTAGTGATAGTGATAAGTGTGATGATACCGAGATTAAAGTGAATATGAATAGGTATTTCTTTATTTTCGAGACATGAGTATTAATTCTGCAAAACTAAATAACACAGATACCTAGTTACATGTATGTTTAGTAGTTAGATGTATATTTGTATAATTAAATGGAAAATCGTCTCACCATTTCTGTTTTATTCTCGTCATGAGCAATGAACATCTCTTTGAAAAGCGCTATCTCTTCATTTTTGAAGATTGCTGGTGGTGGAGGTATCTTTTTGGGCTTTGGAGGAGCGGATTTAGCAGCCTCAGCCATTGCTTTGGCAGCAGCGCCCCCTTTGGCCTTGCCTTTGCCTTTCTTTGGTGGCATAGTTTGAGTAAACGTTCACTTGGTAATTTGGTAATTTAGTAATTTTAAGATTTTGTGTTTAACTTTGTCTTCTTTACATTTTATTATCGGAAATATGTAGTTTTTTAGTTTATTTATTTACAAAACAATACCATGTCCCTTTTCTCACCTCCCGAATTCCAGGTTTTGACATAGTGATGTCAATACCTTGTCACCAAAGTGTCAACAACGGTACGAAAACTTTGCATTTTTTTTTAAACTAGTAAAACAGGTACATGTTGCCATCCACAAAGAAGTCGAAGTCAATATTTGGCAAACAACGAACCAACCACCAATCTCTGAACGCCACTGACCTGTATCTATTGTATATAATAGAGGTCAGTGCTGAATTGCTGAACGCCCAAAACTTCTTCTCCCAAAATGATTGGAAGGTGGGTGCAAAGCTGGTGGGCGAAGGTAGTGTGGACTATTTCGAACCATTTAAACCCTAAGATCAACAAACCTACGTTCCGTAAGGTTTAAACCATATTTGTCTTAGACGAAGTCTGACTGTTTCTTTTTATTTATTAAGATCGACAAACCAAATTGAGAGAAAAAATTTGAAGCAACTTTAATACAAAAAAACGTTTTGTGTTTAAAGTTTAATTCTATGAACTTCTGAGGAATTCCACTGACCAAAACTAAGGCCACCGCGCGCGACGGCCAAAACCATTTTTTTTTTTGTATGAAAGTTGCTTCAAATTTTCTCTCTCAATTTGGTTTGTAGATCCTTATTTCCATAATTTGTGAGATATCGGCTTAATTGATACCTCAAAAGAAAGAATAATAACCAAACATGTTTTTAAAAAGGTTTGAACAAAAAAAACACAGACGGTTTTTTTTAAATAACTTCAAAAATGGTTTTCGAAAATCGCTGAAAATTTTTGTAAGTTTTAAATGTCTGTAAAAAAATAGCTAATGACTCAGATACCTATAAAAAATTGATAAAAAAGAAACGGTCAGACTTCGTCTAAGACAAATATGGCTTAAATGGTTCCAAATAGTCCACACTACCTTCGCCTACCAGCTTTGCACCCACCTTCCAATCACCCTGTATTACAGTTTGCTAGTTTGCGCTCACTGTACGCAGTTTGCAGCGTTACGTGCGCCGACTGTCTCAGTTAGCGGTCGACTCGCAGGTTCCAGTGCTTGCGATACGCACGCAAACTGATCTGAGTTTGTAGCTGTTCGCCACAAATTTGCGGCTCACTCAGTCGGCCGCTCACAGTTTGCCTACTGGGGACACAGCATATGTGTAATCTGCACTGACATCTCGCATGGGAGTGTAGGTATTGTGCATTATCCCCCTGCCTAACCAGCCCAACTCCTTGATGAACCAGAGCGAGACTTTTGGTGATTGACAGCTACGATTGCGATCGTGTAATGATGCATATTTTTGTACATAGAATGATCCCGAGGTAGTCGAGATGACAAGTAGTTTTAGTTATTCTTATCAAAAGCGTGAAATTGAAGACCGTTGGTCGTTTTTTGTAAAAAAAAAGAAAATTATTCCAGAAAACACTGATGTATTACGTAGATACATAAGCAGAGAGCGTTTGCGGTTCAGCGCGCATAATTAGATCTCGAAAGCAAATTGCCATTTAACCGGGTGTCGAAATGTGTCACGACTCCGTAATGATTGCTGAAGCTGTTTGGAAGGAAAAGAAAAGTGTTTACAATATTAAAGTGAAAATAAAATCCATTTAAGAAAATTATTTATTGGATGTTCTTTTTTTAAAGCTGGTGCTTTTTAGATGGATATATTTGATCGAGATCTGACCAGTTCTTGAGTCATCCTTAATAGAGCGTGAATTACGTAAGTAAAAAAAGATATTACTTACGTGCTGCAGTTTTATATATAGTTAGGTACATAAGTTGTGGACAAAATTAGGTAATAAATTATATTTATTTCAATAATAATTATTGAAACATGTCGGGCAATGCATAGTGATAAAGCATAGCATGACTGCTACGGCGTAGTATGAAGTGCATCGATGTAATGGAAAGTGCTACGTCGTAGCATATATATATTGCTTCAAATTACTCACGACGCGCTTTGAAAACTATCTGAAATTCTTTGTTTATTATAGAAATAACAAATATATGAAAGTAAAAAAAAATATTTTTATGAAGATGTATAAGATGTTTATTAACAACGAAAATTAATTAGAAAAAATTAAAAACCTACCTTTGACAATTGAACTAACTGCAGACGGTTGCAAACAGTCTAAAGGTAGCTCAACTGTCAGATGTCAGCAAATCTAAACTAAATATTTTGCCACCCTTCTTATTTCGATCCTTACGAAATGGACGGCAAGATTTTTATTCCTGTGAACTTTTTACATTTGACATCTGAATCGACAATAGTACACACTGTTATATTATGTATATTAAAAACAACAATAAAAAACATGATGTGGGATTTGAAAGCAAACGCATGGTCAAAAAACAAAAACATCGACATGACTAAGGCCAGGACTAATTCCAAAACTTGAAATGTCTCCTTTTAGTGACTTTGACTCTCGTGGCAATTATAGGCTTGGGATAACAAACGGATCAGCTGAAACTAATAGCAGACGGTCGGTGATGCAATTTTTTTTAATCGGGTGGCAACAATCCATCGGCAATCATCTTTTGCCTCTTCGCCTCTGCTCTAGCTTTCGCCTCTTCATCCTTCTTGAGCTGTTCTGCTTTTTCCTGTTCTGCTTTCTGTATAGCCATCGCAGCCAGTGTCTTCTGGTCCAGCTTAAAGAAGTTGATAGGCTCTTTGAGGAACTTCACATCCTTATTATTCATATTCTCTATAAACTTCAGATACAAAAAAGACCCTTCTTCGATATTATACGTCTTATCTTTCGCGGATAATTTTAGGAAGTCCACGAACTCTATATCTTGGAAAGGTTCTCCCCATTCAAAGAGTTCTTCTTTTAGGATTTCCATCTCGCAGATCCCTGTCTCTTCTTCATCACGGGCTAGGAAGGCTACGGCTTTGACAACAGTGTTTTCTTGATCGTCACCCCACTGCACCTTGGCTTCCAGCATTTGCAGGAACTCGAAGTATTCCACGTGAGTGACTAGGTCATCTTCTAGGAATTGCCGGTAGAGCTGCGCTATTTCATCTGGTTTGGGGTTGAAACCGAGCACTCTTAGCATGTGTGGTATACTCTCTTTTATTACCTGAAAAAAAATACGTCCATCAATATAGTGGCGATTTTGAATCGCAGAAATAAACGATACACAGGTTTGGACGTTTAGATATTTGGATATTTGTTTATACGCACGATAAAAAAGGACGTTTTTAATTATAATAGTAGTAGTAGTAGTTTATTGATAAAGAGTTTTGAGTGAATTAAACTAAGGTAAGTATAATATTTTTCCATAGAAAATTTACCACCCTTTTTAACAGCCTCGGATGTTAATTTTTGAAAATTAGATTAGCCAGCCGTGTCATTCTAGATTTTAAACTATCTACATATAAAATTTCAATTGAATAGGCTCAGTAGTAGTTATGAAGATACCTACATTATAAAGAAATGGTCTATTATGTGTATTGTTGGCAAGCCTTACAACATAGGTAAATAAAAAACATTCACACAGACTTTCACGTTCATGATAAACTAGCGACCCGCCCCGGCTTCGTACGGTTTTATCATAAGTATATAAACCTTTCTCTTGAATCACTCTATCTATTAAAAAACGCATCAAAATCCCTTGCGTAGTTTTAAAGATTTAAGCATTCAAAGGGACATAGGGACAGAAAAAACGACTTTGTTTTATACTATGTAGTGATTGATAGGTATTAGAGGAGTAAACCCTAAATCTCACCTTATCAATGTTTTCATCATCATATTCCTTAAATATCAGCTTGAAGCGAGCCAAATCTTCGACGGTGAAGCACGTCGGAGGGGGGGGGACCTTCTTTCTCTTCTCTTCGAGATTTTTTTCCTTTGCCTTTTCTGAAGCGGTTTTCTTTTCAGGTGGTTTGTTTTTATCTTTTTTATCTTTTTTCTTAGGTCCCATTGTAATTTATTTAGTTAGAAGACGAAACTGTTATGTTTTTTGTTTATTTTGATTTATTTCTTATTGGGGTAATCGAAGTGGAAAGCCAACTATTATTGCTGGAAGTACCTATGTATTATGGTTCCCTAATGTGTTTGATTTTTGGAGGAAGGGTTCCTCCAAAAATCGCTTTGGAGAACCAACGGTTACTTCATGCTAAGGACAGTAAAGTAATAATACTTGCTTGGAGCAAGAAAAGGCTTGAAGTTTAAAATAATCTTACCAACAATTTTTGGTACCTACATAATTGTCGTGAAGGGAAACTAGGATTTACAAAAAAAATGTATGTCGACCGATGCAATTCTGAACCAATACACAGAAACTTTACCAATGTTCCCTTTGCAAAAATGCCAGAAATTTGTTAGAAATGTTTTATCAGTCCTAAATGATATAAATTATTTATTTTGTATATATTTTGAGACTAAAAAACAAAGATTTATTCTTATTAGTCAAAATTATGATTTTTTAAGGTATCTTTACAGTCGCGTCGAATTTATATTCTCTCTGGATGTACCAAAGAGAATATAAATACTATGCGAGCTACTCAGAATTGCATCGGTCGACATATTTTTTTTTTGTAAATCCTAGTTTCCCTCCACTGGGATGTACTAGTAATGCTACGCACAAAGAGAATATACACACTACGCGAGCTACGCATGGAATAAAAAAGTAGTTTTTTATAGTAAATATGACCACAGACGGAACGTAGTAATGCTAGATCTTAGGACCACAGTAGAGTCCTTTTCACGAAAGAAGTCCCCTAGACGCGGCGCTGTAGTAGTACGACCAAAGAGAATATAAATACTGTGGGGAAACTCTTCCCACGTAAATGAAAATCACTGGATTCGAACACTGCGTTTATTTACACCCATAATGTTAGTTCTAAACAGTCAATAAAACAATAATGTCCTGTAGGATTCGTAGGATTGTGGCGTGTCAAGAAGTGAGAGAAAATTAACCACCGTTTCTGTCACCTGACTAGGGATGTGCCCAAACAAATAGAGTTGTGCGAGTCGATCGATTCGCCACAATACTACGTAAAAGTACGACCGAATGAAGCCAGCAAGCAAATGGCAATCTGTCAAATTTAGTTCCACCAGTTGCCGAGGGACTTTTTTCGTGAAAACGACTCTACCTTCTAGAGTCTGTCAAATGAAAGTAGACCCTGAAAAATCGCGGCAAATTCAAAAAATATCAGTGTGTCAACCACTGACCTCTATCTATACAATGTGTAGATAGAGGTCAGTGGTGTCAACCCATTAATTAATAGGACACTTGGAATAACATAACTTGATACTTGGTTAATATTCTAAAAAAAAATAACTTGTCTCAGTTCTTCTTTAAAATTCTACTTAGGTACTTACATACTTTTGATTCTCTATGCAATGTTAACAGATGATGTACTTGTATCTAAACTATTATTCTTCAAAATAATAAAACTAGGCCTAGAAATATATATATGTAGTATGTATGTTAATATTTCCAAATATTACTACCATGCATGCTACCATGAATAAAACACACCTACAACTCAACTCAAACCTTACAGAATAGTGGTTTCAGTACTCAGAGACAATATTATAGAGTCCGTTTCATGAAAAAAGTCCCTCGGCAACTGGTGGAACTAAATTTGACAGATAGCCATATGCTTGCTGGCTTCATTCGGTCCTAAGACCAAGTAGGTACCTTACGTCGTACTACTACAGCGCCGCGTCTAGGGGACTTCTTTCGTTAAAAGGACTCTACATATATGTAGACGAGAGACGAAATGACCTGTCATCTCAAGAACCGACCTACTTTGAACGCTCATCCTCAGACTATGGTAGTCTGAGCGCTCATCAAAGAGTTTGTTGTGTTTATTGTAATGGATTTTGAAGACGATCTAAGGACAATTTTGATTCCTATTACATTTACGATAATGAACGTATTTTTAAAAATACAGCCTTTTGGAGATTTACGAAATGATATGAATGCATAGCTATAACATATTATAGCTTATAGCTATAATATTTTATAGTAAGCTATAATATGTTATAGCTATGCTATTTTGGAGGAATACTCGAGAAATTCTCAGGCTAGGTTGAATGGAGGATTGATTGGCCTAAGTATGTATTGTATAATAAAGTGATTGTTTAAGTCCTTACAACCTACTAACTTGTTTTTATGGTACCTATACCTACTAATGGTGTTAGTAGGTAAGTAATTTTAAGTGTAGGTAGATATTAAGGTTAAAGTTAGGTATATCACTGTATTTCAGCCACAATAAGACTTTTCCTATCTAATAGGTACTTTAAAAATATGCCGGCTTAAAAAATAACCCAAACATACATCCTGTACATTGAAAAGACGACAAAGCGACAATATTGCATTTTATAAATAAACTCAGTGAGTGGCATCCTATAAAGTTAAAAGCAATTTTAATGAACTCTCTTACCACGTAAAACATTTTATGTTAGTGATAGAAGTGAAATTACTTACCTTCGAACCACCACTGCCCATTAAACAAAAGGCTTTATTTACTTGCCTTCCGTAAAATAGACATAATGATGTTCTCGGCTCTCTCTTTATTTAGTGTTTTATTATTAGTGTAGTTCATTAATTTTATTTCGGCCTGTGGCTTACCCTAAGTTGTACCAACCTACCTGGACTAAAAGAAATATGATCTTACTTACTAACTAGGTATAAAACTGACTGATGGTGAATGACGCGCAAGTCCACACAACCCTAAATCGTAAACTTATTTAGAGTTTTATTAGAGTGGTTCATAATACATTTTGTTATGGCCTGTGGCTTACCCTAAGTTGTGCCAACCTACCTGGACTAAAATAAGCATCATCCTTACTAACAATGAAACTCAAATGGTGAAGGACGCACAAGTCAATTTCTGTACTTTACCGGTCACACTGAATATCCGAGTCGCAACTTCGCAACTCTATGTAGGTAGATACCTATTTCAATATTTTTTGAAATAGGAAGTAATCACAGAAATTTATTAAGATTTCTGTATTATTAATATGTAGTTCGAATGAACTGAAAGGACCGTCAAAACTTACCATGGCGATCTGTGAAAGGCTGGAGGCAGACGCTGCAGCTGGCTGGATGCGGTGAAGACAGGTGGCTATGGCGCTCATTATCTGAGGCCTACCTGTGTCTATTATCACTACCTACTTAGTATAAAACAAAGTCGCTTTCTCTGTCCCTATTTCCCTTTGACTGCATAAATCTTTAAAACTACGCAACGGATTTTGATGCGGTTTTTTTTAATAGATAGAGTGATTCAAGAGGAAGGTTTATACGTATAATAAAATCGTGCGAAGCCGGAGCGGGTCGCTAGTAAATTATAAAATACTCTGAATATATTATCTATGAGGTACTTACTAGGTACTTTATAACAGTTATCAGTAGGCACCCATAACACAAACTCTGCTTAACTAAGATGATATTATGTAAATTTTCCAGCAATATTTATTTATTATATATAGGTATTAGGTATAGGTACTTCGGTTGATGATGAATGATGATAATATCATTACCTACTCAGGACTCGAGTGAGTGAGTAAGTCGAGGCTAGAAGTTATAATGGTAAGGTAGCTTAGCTATAATATACATTATAGGCAGTTACGTCAATTTCTTTGAATAGGTATTAATTAGGAGGATACCGTAACTTTGGCGCTCAAAGTTAAGGGTCACCCGAACCTTCGTCCATGTTTTGGTAGGTAGATGTCATTCAACCAAACTGTTCGGTGGAAGGGTTAACTGTTACAGTGTTCATTCCGATTTCTATAATTCTATTTCGTTCGCAATAACCAGAAAACAGCCCTCGGCGCCTGCTAACGTTAAATTGACTGGAATTGCTCTTTTACTATAAACAGGGGCAATAAAATACAAATTTCTTTTGTAAGTCGTTTTCCACAACGTCTTCACGACAACCTAAGGCTAATTAAAGTTGTGAGAATTGACTAGATTTGTTTTATTCCGTGCATGCAATATTATGGTCAATTATTTTACCTTCCTTCAGCTCAGTGACCTAAAGTACCTAAGTATAGGTATATTTTGACCTCAACAAGCTCTATAACTATTTGCTATGTCCCTGAGCAGTTTACTCTCAGATAACCGCTCAGTCCTGGATTTGTAAACAGGCCGCATAGGCCGGGCCTAGGGGCGGCGGCGTCCTAGGGGGGCGGCAGTTTTCAGAGGACGGTCACTCGATTGCAGACAATCAAATTGTATGTCTACCGGGGGGGGGGGGGGGGTGCGCAGCTAATAATGAACGGCTCAGTATGGGGCAGTCATGGGGCGGCGGAAAAAAGTGGCCTACACTCATTAAAAATATAAATCCGGCACTGTAACCGCTTGTAGATCTAAATACTTAAATTATTGACCTTTATTATTGATATATCACAATTCACACATGATCTAACCCACGCTAAGCAGCTTGTGTCATGGTAATTGGATAGGTAGGTAACTGATGTATCAACTTAGGTACTTAGTGCATAGCCATACAATTAACCCTAATCACTCGGAACAAGCATCTGCATTATCGTATAAAAATTTTAAGGGTAGGTATCGAAACTACCTCCTGGCAGAAGGACATTCGCAGCACAGTCTCACTCAGGTCTCCTAAATAATATGCACAATATGTAGGTAATACTTAGTGGTTTAGTCTCATTGTTCATGACAGGAGAATATATTTTGAACAAAGATCCTATTACTACGTTCCGAATATATCCAGAAGCACGAAATATTTGGCGGTTTTCTCAAATTTTTGGTCGAGTCCCGGACATTAAAAGGGGGTCGAGCGCTGGACCGCCTTAAAGCAAGCTGGATCTCCTAGATCACAAGCTGGATGACAGACAATATATTACTTACTTGTTATTGCTACGTTCCACTTCCCCCCACAACCATGTACATTGTCGCGCACCACGCGAATCGCCATGTAAAATATGGTAAGTGTCATTCATTTAGTTAATGTCAATATGTAATTTAGTGTGGCAATTCTAGACACTGTTTTGACTAAGACTATAATGTGGGTAGACGATAAAAATGAGTTGATAACAGGCTATGGCGGTAAAACAACGGTTGCGAGAACGACACTCGAGACCGACACGTGGAAGGAGAAGGTTGATGCAGAGTAGTCTGCACCAGGTGGGCAGACGGAGCCTGGAGATATTCTGTGAGTCCTTTTATACCTTTATATTATAAGAGACCGCGATAAAGGAATTGTACAATCCTTTAGGTAGATTTCTACCAATGAGACCAACGTGCATAAGTTGGTGGGTAATAGCTTCGGCTAACCCAGGATATGCGATGTGTATCGGCTGCACTACACATGGGCTGACGCGTTGGCAAGCGCACCGCCTGGCCAGCGCGCGTTGGCGAATACGCTGGCCTATGTGTAGAGGCAGCTTATTACACGGGAGCGCGGTCGACTTGAGTTGGAGCAACCGAGGCAGGACTATGGGGAAGGTGGAGGTCCTCGTGGGGGCAATGTCCCCACGTCCGGGTGGTGCGTAGGTAGGAAAGGGCTTAGCCCAGGAAGGAGCACAGCTCCAAGTAAGGGCTTAGCCCAGGAAGGAGCACAGCTCCAAGTAAGGGCTTAGCCCAGGAAGGAGCAAAGCTCCAAGGAAGGAGCATAGCTCCAGGGTCGTAGGCACCAGGGCACCTAGAGTGCTTAGACCGGAGCGAGTCGACCGCGAGCCCAAAGCATATAGAACAACTCATTATTACTTACCATATAGATAAAGAAACGGCAAAGCCGTAGGATGGGATATAGGCAAAGCCTAGGTAAAAGTACGTGGCACAGCCACCATGCGGGGTCACCACAGTGTCCCCTGCGTGTATGGGATATAGGCAAAGCCTAGGTAAAAGTACGTGGCACAGCCACCATGCGGGGTCACCACAGTGTCCCCTGCGTGTATATAAATGCGAAGCAGATATAATGTATATATTTATCTATATATCATTAATAAGTATATTTAACATAGTAACCCTTTTTGTTGCCCTATTTTATTATGTAAAATTAGCTCTAATATACAATGGTATAGTGCAGAAGGGGCGACAAAATTTGGTGGAGAAGCTGGGATCTGAAGGAAGCCAGATTCGTTCAGGCTATTCCTTTTCCCTGAGCCTAATTGAAATAATAATAAAATAATTAATCTACCCTATTGTTGTTTTATTTCCAACTATGATATCTAATCTTAACATGTTTTATAAGATTATTAACACACATGATGTTTTTATTTTAGGTCTAAATTGTGCCCATATTGTGCGTATGTAATACTCTGTGGTAATACTTTACTTTGGAACTCGTTCAACTTAGAGCCATAATCAAGAAGTTGAAAATCAACTAAAACCCTTTTAATTTTAGTTGGAAAAAGGGTATAAAAAAAAAAAACTGTCCTCCTTTCTTTTTGTTAGGTTGGCAGTGCGGCAGTGTTTTAGCGCCATTTGGATATTTTCACCTTACAAAGCAAAATTTTCTCGTTTTCGGTTTCATTTTAAAACTTTTACAGCAAGTTAAAAACTTTTCAGCACAGAACAGTGAACAAAACTTAAACAAAATAAAAGATTAATCTATTCAAAGTCCCGCGGAATAAAATACAATTGCGAAACGAAGTTTTTACGTGTTTGCGTACCTGTGAAAAGGTATTTCGCAAAATCAGCAAATTTGATGAAAATTCTTTCACCACGCGCTCAGGTAAGACGTAGTAATTAAAAAACGCTATAAATTGTTGAATAAACAGTATTTCAGTGTGTGATAGTTAAAAAAAAGGTTCTACCTGTAGTGTTATTTATTATTTACAGTGCGAAATTAACGTGGCCTATCGTGAAATCGGAAAATCGAAGCTAGAAGAAATTGGAGAACCCGCGTGCCTACAATAGCATTTTTTACACACCTACTGATATTCGTTGAAGAGTCGAGTTTCTGTAAAAATGGAAGCAGTACTAATAAGGAAATTGGAGATGCGAAGAAGCCGTCTAAGCCAATATCTGGACGAGCTTAATCGTGATTGCGACGCGGGTCCAATGCCTTACGCTAATGCTGTACTTGCAGAAATAAACCTTCGATTACTTGTTAAAAAATTAGAAGAAGAGTTAAATTATTACACTGAAAAGTCATCATCGCCTGAAATGCAAACTATCGAAGCCGCAATGGAGATTCAACTTCTGGGTGAAGAACTACTGTCTCGTATTCAGGCTTCCATGAAAGAGACAGCGTCGTGTCCTACGCAAAGTTCTACTTTACCGACATCAACTAAGCTCCCAAAGCTTGAACTTCCAAAATTCAAGGGTGATCGCCTTAGATGGAGCGAATTTTGGGATAGGTTTAGTACGAATATCCATGAAAGAGGAATAGCAAGCGCTGACAAGATGGCATATTTATTAAGTTGCCTTGAAGGAGTTGCACTCGAAGCTGTAGCCGGATTAACTATAACTAGTGACAACTACACCATTGCGATTGATACATTGCAGAGGAGGTTTGGATCAACTGATACATTAATTGACGCACATTATTCTGCTTTACATAAGCTCTCTAAAGCTGAATACAACGCAGTAAGTTGCCGGTCCACATATGATGAGGTCGAACGCCATCTGCGAGTACTAGAAAAGCTGGGTGAGCCTTCCAACGGGAACCATTTTCGAGCCATGGTATTGTCAAAATTTCCTGAAAAACTGGTACATGAATATCACATCATGAGGCCAGATAAGGAAAATACCATGTCTACAATAAGATCTTGTCTACAAAGGATAATTACCGCAATGGAAGGTTCTCAAGACTTCATTCCAGTATCAACTGTGGAGATCAATGGCAATACTACAGAGGCATTGCAGATCAGAACGGAAAGTGCACAACAGTCAAAATCTTCAAACCCGAGGAGACAAAATCAGAGAACAAACCTGAAGAGAAAGCAAACCGACTCTTCTGAGACACCTCAAGCCAAAAGAGGCAGATTTCCATGCATGTTCTGTAATATGAGAAATCATAAAAGTATAGATTGCAGGAAATACAAAACCCTAGAAGAAAGAAAAGGGAGATTAACAGGGAGATGTCAAAAATGTCTTTTGAGAAATCATAAAACTGATGAATGCCGAAGAAAAATCAAATGTTACCGATGCCAGGGGGATCACATGCAGATCATTTGTCCTGAACAAGAAAGTAATGGAATCAATTTAAATACAGATAATTCTGTCAAAATCCACCACACAGTTAATAATACTTCTATTTGCTTACAGACTGCAGTGACAAAAATCCAAAACCCCAATAGTACAAAAGAAATCAAATGTAGACTTGTACTAGACAGTGGTAGTCAGCGGAGTTATATAACACGGAATGCATTTAAAAGCTTGGGTTTATCCGTTAATAAAGAAGACTTGCTGCTTGTATATACATTTGGAGCATCATCACCTAAGGAAATGTCTAGCCCTGCAACTGAGATATATATACATACAAAACGTGGTGTGACAAAGGAAATGCAGGTAAATGTTGTTCCACATATAACAGACAGATTACCTATTGCCAAGATAACATCTGATAAAGTTGACATCTCTGCTGATGATACCACTGCTGGTGAATCTATTGATTTACTGATTGGTAATGATTATTATGCCAGTTTTATGAGAAAAGATAATTTGAAACTTGGTGAAAACTTTTATGCAATTGATACCGACTTTGGTTGGGTCTTATCTGGAACTAATAAAGATGGAACTGACCATAAAGGAAATACACTTACAGTAACCACATATTGTCATTGCCATAACTCAAGCTGTCCATATTTCACGGAACCTGACCTGCCTTTGAAAAATATTGATATACGTTTCCTGTGGTCCTTGGAATGTATAGGAATAACGGATTCTCCAAAAACAACACGTCAAGAAGAAGCTGTCAAACACTTCAACGACACCATGCAATACCAAGCTGGACGCTATGAAGTGAAGTGGCCATGGATTGAGTATCCACCTCAAATTCCTAGCAACTTTGGTCTTGCGCTGGGGAGACTGAAGACTTTGATCAGAAGATCGGAAATGGATATTCTCGAAGAATATGATAATATTCTTAAGGAACAACTGACTTTGGGAATCATCGAACAAGCTGAACCTCACAATGGCAATCACAATCTTCTTCATTATCTTCCTCACCACATGGTCAAACAAACTGGAAAACGAGGAAGGATTGTTTATGATGCATCGGCCAAAACATCTGGACAGAAGAGCTTGAATGAATGTTTGTATAGTGGGCCATCCATGCTTGAAGATCTAACGGCTCTTCTATTAAAGTTCAGAACAAAGAAAATTGGTCTTGTAGCGGATGTTGAGAAAGCATTTCTTCAAGTGGGACTTCAGGAAGAGGATCGTGATGTCACCAGATTTCTGTGGGTTAAAGATGTTACAAAGGAAGTATCTGAAGACAACCTGATATACCTAAGGTTTTGTAGAGTTCCTTTTGGAATTATCTCAAGTCCATTCCTGCTGACAGCAACTATCAGACACCACATGTCTCAATCAAATGAAGATCTACTGAAGACAATTGCTGACAAGTGCTATGTAGACAACCTAGTTACAGGTGCTGATTCGGACAAGGAAGCTATTAAGATGTATGAAAAAACCAGAGAAACATTTGGTCAATTGTCTATGAATATAAGAGATTGGGTTTCAAACAGTACAGATTTTATGTCATCTATTCCTGCAGAACATAGAGCTCAAGTTACCCACATTGTTAAAATACTTGGATTGGAATGGAATGTCAGCAAGGATACATTAAGACTCAAGGTGCATGAAGACCACTTCAAACCAAGTGTGCCAGTGGTGACCAAAAGGAATGTATTGAGAACTCTAGCAAGAATCTATGATCCATGTTGCTTTGTCTGTCCTTTGATATTGCCGTTGAAACTCTTATTCCAGAACATCTGTGAACAAAAGCACAAATGGGATACAAAGTTACCAACGGATATAGCTGAGTCATTGGATGCAATATTAGAAGATTTGAAATCCGCTACTGAAGTAGAACTTCCAAGGTGCATTACACATTCATCAGATGCCAACACAGAATATGAGCTACATAGTTTCTCGGACGCTTCAAATAAATATGCATATGCTGCTGTGGTATATTTAAGAGCTTCAAGTCTGGAGGGTACTACAGTGTCATTTGTCATGGCAAAATCACACATAGCCCAAAGTAAAGATAAGGATGAGTTAAAGATACCAAGACTAGAGCTACTAGGTTTTCTGATTGCTAGCAGACTCCTAAAATATGTAAGGTCTAACATTGACTTACCAATAAAGAAGCAAGCTCTGTGGACTGACAGCCTTGTAGTACTCGGATGGATGAACTCTAATAAGCTGCTCCCTCCATTTGTAGCCAATAGAGTTGAGGAAATAAAGAGGAACCATCAAGAAACCAATATGTATTACATCAATACAAAATGTAACCCAGCTGATGTTGCCACAAAACCTGGTACATGGAAGCAAAACAAGAAGCTGTGGTTGGAAGGTCCCGAATTTCTCAAATTGGATGAAGCACATTGGCCAGAAGACAGGTACTATGATACTCATAGAACTCTTTTTTCGTGTGGGAGGGCTCCGGACCCTAGTCCAGAGGAGGATCACACATTGGAAGCCGAACATCTGAGCTACAGCCAAGAGGAGTTAATGGATGGAGTGGAAGGCCCTATTGTCTCTGTTCCAGCTGAAGATGCTACTGGACAGGTTTCAGGAAACTTACAACACAAGGGAACCGCAGTACCATATCCATTGAATTCTGACATAAAGAAACTCCAGCTGCAACACTATCCAAATGAAATGGCAGGAAAAAGGACACATTTAGCAAATAACCTAGATTTGTTTCTTGATGTTGATGGAATACTGAGATGCAGAGGTCGTATGGCAAACACCAACTGGAGCTATGACATGAAATATCCAATACTGTTACCCAGAGATAGTATACTTACAAATGCGATAATAAAGGAAGTTCATGAAGCTAACTATCATGTTGGGGCAGCACATACCCTTACTATCATTCGAGCGAAATATTGGATACCACAAGGTAAAGTTCAAGTTCAGAAGGTGATAAGGAGATGTCCGCAGTGTGTCAAGCATGGAGGTGGTCCCTACCAACTGCCATCAACACCAGCGCTACCTCCAGAGAGGGTCAACTACAGTCCACCATTTACCTTCTGTGGAGTTGACTATTTTGGACCAATGTTTGTTAAAACTAAAAATGGAAAGGAAAAACGATGGGTAGTGCTTTACACATGTTTAGCAGTTCGCTCAATCCATTTGGAAGTAGTAAAAGACCTCACTGCAGAAGAATGTCTCTTAGCTCTTCGAAGGTTCTCGGCTACAAGGAATACACCAACGCGGATATATTCTGACAATGCAACATACTTCAAACTTACCTCAGAAGTTGTGGAGAATACACATTGTAAGGAGAGAGGAATACAATGGAAATTCATTCCTCAGTTGGCTCCATGGCATGGTGGGTTTTATGAACGCTTAGTTGCACTAGTAAAACACTGTTTGAAGCGCACCTTAGACAAACATCTGTTAAATGACACCGAATTACTAACGGTCGTGAAAGAAGTTGAAAAGGTAGTTAATTCGAGACCACTTGCAAAAGTAGGCACTGAAGTGGAACATATCCTAAGACCGGCTGATTTCCTAAGTTTAGGAAGTTGCTTAGACATCGAGCCTTCAGCAGCACCAACTGGCAGCTCTACTGTTAAGGTCGACTTGATTGGGAGCTGGAAGCGAGGAATCATGATTATCGACGAGTTTAAAAACATGTTCATCGGGCAGTATCTATCTAGCTTGAGAGATCGCTTTCAACATACTCCGAAGCAGCCAAGAGTTCGCTCTAGCCGCTCGCCGCAAGTTGGTGACCTGGTTCAAATAAAATCGGATGCAAAAAACCGGAACAACTGGAAAGTGGGTAAAATAGTGGAGCTCATTAAAGGTATCGATGAAAACTACCGAGTAGCGAAAGTCAAGTCAGGTGAGTCAATCCTCACACGCTCTATCGGCCATCTTTATCCATTGGAAGCGGAGATCAGTGAGCCCATGTCAGGTAATCCTGCTAGTTCGGACAGGCATATGGCGGCACAGCTTGACGTGCCTCCACAAATCGACCCAAGCTCTAATACCGATTTGGAAAGCATGGAAGTCGAAGAGCCATTAGTTTCGATTCCTTGCGGAGCGCCGCAAGAACACGAAGAGATGGCTCCTGATGAGAGTCCGGTAACAAACACAATCGAACCCATACAACTTGATGACATAGACGTGACAATGGAGGTGCCCGCTTCTAACTCCGACAGTGCGGAGAAAGCGATAACACCTAGTGAAGGTGAAGTCACAACTGAAGAAGGTAATCGGGAAGTGAGAGAGAAGAGTACACGGAGAGCAGCTGTTCGTGCCAGGGAGAAAATGTTAGAGTGGACAAGACACCTGCTTACTCTGCTTCACTAGACTTCTTTCGTTGTTGGGAATGTCGCGCACCACGCGAATCGCCATGTAAAATATGGTAAGTGTCATTCATTTAGTTAATGTCAATATGTAATTTAGTGTGGCAATTCTAGACACTGTTTTGACTAAGACTATAATGTGGGTAGACGATAAAAATGAGTTGATAACAGGCTATGGCGGTAAAACAACGGTTGCGAGAACGACACTCGAGACCGACACGTGGAAGGAGAAGGTTGATGCAGAGTAGTCTGCACCAGGTGGGCAGACGGAGCCTGGAGATATTCTGTGAGTCCTTTTATACCTTTATATTATAAGAGACCGCGATAAAGGAATTGTACAATCCTTTAGGTAGATTTCTACCAATGAGACCAACGTGCATAAGTTGGTGGGTAATAGCTTCGGCTAACCCAGGATATGCGATGTGTATCGGCTGCACTACACATGGGCTGACGCGTTGGCAAGCGCACCGCCTGGCCAGCGCGCGTTGGCGAATACGCTGGCCTATGTGTAGAGGCAGCTTATTACACGGGAGCGCGGTCGACTTGAGTTGGAGCAACCGAGGCAGGACTATGGGGAAGGTGGAGGTCCTCGTGGGGGCAATGTCCCCACGTCCGGGTGGTGCGTAGGTAGGAAAGGGCTTAGCCCAGGAAGGAGCACAGCTCCAAGTAAGGGCTTAGCCCAGGAAGGAGCACAGCTCCAAGTAAGGGCTTAGCCCAGGAAGGAGCAAAGCTCCAAGGAAGGAGCATAGCTCCAGGGTCGTAGGCACCAGGGCACCTAGAGTGCTTAGACCGGAGCGAGTCGACCGCGAGCCCAAAGCATATAGAACAACTCATTATTACTTACCATATAGATAAAGAAACGGCAAAGCCGTAGGATGGGATATAGGCAAAGCCTAGGTAAAAGTACGTGGCACAGCCACCATGCGGGGTCACCACAGTGTCCCCTGCGTGTATGGGATATAGGCAAAGCCTAGGTAAAAGTACGTGGCACAGCCACCATGCGGGGTCACCACAGTGTCCCCTGCGTGTATATAAATGCGAAGCAGATATAATGTATATATTTATCTATATATCATTAATAAGTATATTTAACATAGTAACCCTTTTTGTTGCCCTATTTTATTATGTAAAATTAGCTCTAATATACAATGGTATAGTGCAGAAGGGGCGACATACATACACACCTAAACTACGAAATAGTTACATCTAAGAATGCATGATGTAAATCATAATTTGGCGGCAAAAAAATCGATCGTTCCGGTTCCAATTTCGTTCAAAAATGTTAATGAACTGGTTTAAAATTCTCCTTGAAAAAGTGTTTGACGAAATGAACTGAACAAAACTTGATTCATAATAATAAATAGGTGGCATAAAAAAAGGCTAAGGCTTTTTTTCAGTGAAGAAAACGAAGATATTTTTAATAAAAAGTGTTCCAGTAACATATTTTTAATCTGTTATCATTTCGTTTCCGAACCATTCGGACATGACGCCGATTTTGACAGTTGTTGATTGACTCTTGACTTGCAAACCTTGCGTTTACGTTGTGAAAATATTGCAAATAATCGTCACATTACACGTATTTTTTTTTCTGCCCAGACAAAATGGTTGCACGCGTGGCGGGTGTTTTTGATGAAAAACTAACGGAGGCAATTGCTAATTCGAAGATTTTAGTTGTCGGTGCCGGTGGGATAGGATGCGAAGTTCTGAAGAATCTCGTGCTTACCGGCTTCCCCCACATCGAGATTGTAATTAATTTCATTTATTTTGTGCATTTATATCATTTGTACACTTATTTAATTCAATCAGACTACCACCTACCGATTTTCATAACCTACCATTTTGTACAACTTCTAACGGTATACTGGCGTTTCTTTACAAGTACAGAAAGAAATGTATTCATTCCTCTTCGCGAAAATTAATGGTGATGCTCATGTTATTCATGTGACAAATTCTTTACTTAATAACATTATGTTGTTACCCAACCCAATGTTTGTTTTTGATTACAAACTACTACATCAGTTCATGTAGCCGTCTCAGCTTCAAAAGTTGACTTTTTCACTGTATTGTGGCTTGTTTCAGATTGATCTCGATACAATTGATGTGAGCAACTTGAATCGTCAGTTTTTGTTCCACAAAGAGCATGTTGGAAAATCGAAGGCTCAGGTAGCCAAGGACAGTGCCCTGAGCTTCAACCCTAATGTTAATATTATTGCTCATCATGACAGTGTCATCAGGTAAGAAAAGTCAGTGTATGTAAAATTTACTATTCATTAATGTAACCAAAACTCCATAGGCTGGCATTAGAAAGTGGCAAAGATGATGTACAGTCAAATATTGTATGAGCAGAGCTTTGAATAATGCACTGTGTACAACTTTATACAGAAGGCATTTAATAATAGAGTGAGTACTTCATTCAATGTCTGGACTGAATAAATGAAAATATCAGTATTTTTAATACATCTGTGCAGCAATTTAACTTCTAATATCTATCTTAACTTGTAATTAGCCATCAGCAGTCTCACAAAGACGATTGTAAAAGCCTAACTGAATATGTAAAGTAAATAATAGGACATACCTAATAGAAGGAGAGAACATTAAAAAACAACTTATTTGATGTGCAATGAGCTTGACCTGGCATGAGTTTGAATAATAAAATACACATCTGTGCATCTCTACGTAATATTTGGTTTAAATACAAGTTTACTATGATTTTTTGTAATAACTATGTATTAAATATATTAGTTATCTAGTACCTACAAGCTTTGATTAGCTTACCTTGGGGCTAGATGGTGCTGTGTAAATATGATCCAGCATTATTTATAAAAAAGAGTCATGTATAGTGAAAAATGCAATTTATTAATCACTTAAATAATTCCTACTTAAATATCGTATCAATAATGCAATCCATTATTTCAGCAACGACTATGGCGTGTCATACTTCAAACAGTTCAACCTTGTGATGAATGCACTGGACAACCGAGTAGCTCGCAACCATGTGAACAGGATGTGTCTGGCGGCCAGCGTGCCCCTCGTGGAGACTGGAACTGCAGGCTATGCTGGACAGGTATGTGTGATTTAAAATATTAAAGGGATTAAAAAAATGTATTGAGCACATTTACTCTTACATTTGGCAAGCGTTTCATTACTGCCAGCCGAATCACATTTTTTTTAAAATGGCGGACTTGTAAGTATGCCAAAGATTTACGAAGCTTTTTGCAAAAGCTTATAAAAGTATGTAGCATAAAGTAAAGTTTGTGTTTGATTATTAATATATTATAAAGCTTGGCGAAAATATTTGTATGCCACACTGGTAGTACTATGGAGTTGTTATACACCATAATGCCGTACAAATCAAATAAATTTATTCATACAAAGACATTTTTATTCTATCGATGCATGTGCATCTGTGGAAAAAAATAACACAAAATTAAACAACTTCTATGTTTTGTGTTCTTGATGTTCAATAAAATATTTTATTTCCTTGCTACAGGTTGAAGTAATAAAGAAAGGCCTCTCCCAATGCTACGAGTGCCAGCCCAAAGCTCCCCAGAAGACATTCCCAGGCTGCACCATCCGCAACACTCCTTCAGAGCCTATCCACTGCATCGTCTGGGCCAAGCATCTGTTCAACCAGCTGTTTGGAGAAGAGGATCCGGATCAGGATGTGAGCCCTGATACAGCGGACCCTGAGGCTGCCGGAGAAGCGGGGGCTGATGCTATGGTCACTGAGAGCAATGATGCAGGTAAGGAAGCACAAACTAATAAGTTTTATAATTTTTGCACGCAATGTTTCTGTGGCAAATACTTGAACCGTAAGAACTAAAATACTCCAACATTAAGTAATGGTGCTAGTCACTGGAATAGTTACTGAATTCTCTACCAAGACCACATCTAATTATGGCTGAACAGCCGATGGTAGAATAAGAGGAAGAAAAAAAATGCAATTGTTTCTATGGAAACATTTCAAAGCTTTTTATATCCCATGGGAACTGATTTATATAGTTAAATTTTAAGAGTTACCTAACTCTGAAAATTAAAGCCTTTTTGGTAGTTTTTAAGGAGGAACAATCATCCATCCATCCAAACATTTGTTAAATATTAGTGAGATAGCGTGTTGTTTTCGCAAGAACTACCTTTGCCTAATTGTTTCCTATAACTGGTAAATATAAGTTCTTTGGAGTGAAATGACGCAGCTTAATAAGTACAGTAACTAATTTCAGGAAACGTTGAACGAAAAAGCACCCGCACCTGGGCAGCTGAATCCAACTACGATCCCAAGAAGTTATTCTCCAAGCTGTTTGGAGACGACATCCGCTACCTACTCTCCATGGAGAACCTGTGGAAGAAGCGCCGTCCCCCCACCCCGCTGGAGTGGGACAACCTGCCCGGCAGGGACAGTGCCCCGGCCACACACTCGGGACTGGCTGATCAGCGCTGCTGGACGGTGCACGAGTGTGCTCAGGTAAGTCTGAATAACACAGATAAATCATCATCATCAGCCCATATTAGTCCACTACTGGACATAGGCCTCCCCTAATGAGCGCCATAGCGCCCTGTCTTCAGCTTGACGCATCCAGCATCTGCCAGCAGTCTTTCGCAGATCGTCATCCTATCTTGCCGGAGGACGTCCTACACTATGTTTGCCAAGTCACTGTCTCCACTCAAGAACACGTCTACCCCAACGGTTGTCGGTTCTTCGCGAGATATGGACGGCCCAATGCCAGTTCAGCTAACTAATTCTTTGAGCTATGTCGATAACAGATAGATGTATAGGTTGAATTACTGTTTGCAATGCTGGACAATCCACACAGTATCTAGCCCCAAGCTAAGCAGTGCTTGTGTTATGGGTACTAGATGACTGATATGCATAAACTATATAAAAAATATGATATATTGAAATAAGTATTACAGTTGTATAGTGCCCAAAACTAAAGCTCTGCTTAGCTTGGGCAAATAATGCTACAAATATGTATAAGTATAAAAGTGCTTTTGGTTTATCTAAATTTATATATTATTAATATCGTAAAAAGGAAGTATTTGTATTTTGTATGTTTCTAATGAATATAACTTGAGAACTTCTAAAGTGATAGCAAAAATTATTTCACCATTACAATGCTAAATTGTCCCTAAGGAACATAAGCTATAATTATTAGATGAGATACAAAATGGTTTTTCTTTGTGGTTTAGTATTTTCTAATCGGTATTCCACTGCACGATATTCAGGGCTCGGTAGTTAGGGCGATTAAGGAGCAAGGCTTGCCAGGTCCATCCGCCTAACGCTCTAAATCTTATTACAACTCTCTTAAGCTAGGTTCATATTAGCTGTGTCGGGGTGTGTTGGGGCGCTATGTGTCGTGACGCGTAGTGTTCATACTGTTGTGTCGTGTTATGTTGCAATTTAGCAAAATTATACATCATTGAAGACAGGGCGCTATGGCGCTCATTAGGGGAGGCCTATGTCCAGCAGTGGACTAATATAGGCTGATGATGATGATACATCATTAATAATTTGTGAGTTTTGCGGTGTAGACGTACGTGTTAAATGTTTTTCTTGGAATCATCTGATACTGATAGTGATTTTGACGAAGATGTCAAATTTCTCATTACGGCCACCCTACTTCAAAAAAAGAAAAAGTAGTGTCATAAAGTACTTTATATTGCCATACTAACTCAATAAGTTCATCAGACATTTTTGTAAAGTAGAATAAACAACGACGAAACAACTGCATTCACCGCGATTCCGCGCCGTCATGCTAGATTCACATCAGTGTGGCGTGTTGTGTCGCGACAGATCCCCCACCACCTCTCTGGCGCGACCGGGCGCCGAACGGTTGCCGCCACAACACAATGCAACACATTAATGTGAATCTCATCATAATAAATCTATGAGACCGATAGCATTCTGTCGCGCCACAACACACCCGGACACAGTAATGTGAACTTAGCTTTAGTTAGGGTAAGGGTCCCTGAATATGGTGTAGTGTAATACACCGCTTTTAGTACTAATTTAATTGTAAATGACAGGTGTTCGCCGCAAGTGTAGCGGCCCTGCAAGCGGATCTTGCATCTCGCTCCGCCGGCGATCACCTCGTGTGGGACAAGGATGAAAAGCATGCCATGGACTTCGTAACGGCGTGCGCCAACGTACGCGCGCACATCTTCAATATACCGCTCACGTCGCGGTTCGAAATTAAATGTGAGTATTATTATATCCTTACTAATCCTAATCACTACATAGTATAAAACAAAGTAGCTTTTTCTGTCCCTATATACTTTGAATGCTTAAATCTTTAAAACTACGCAACGGATTTTGATGCGGTTTTTTAATAGATGGAGTGATTCAAGAGGAAGGTTTATACGTATAATAAAACCGTGCGAAGCCGGGGCGGGTCGCTAGTAATATTATAAACGCGAAAATTTGTATGAATGTATCGATGTTTGTTCCTCTTTCACTACTGAACGGATATGGATATGATTTGGCACAGAGATAGACTATAGTCTGGAATAACATATTGGCTATTTTATCCTGGAATTCCCACGGGAACGAGAATTACGCTATATGCGAAAGTTTGCATGGATGTTTGTTCCTGTTTCACGCAAAAAGTACTGAACGGATCGGGCTGAAATTTGGAATAGACTTAGTTCTAGCCCTGGAATAACACATAGGATACATTTCAGCCCGTAAATCAGTTCCCATGGAATAGAAATAGCCTTGAGACGTTTCCATAGAAATAACGCGTGCGAAGCCACGGGAAGATGCTTGTGTATTATAAACTAAACTCAATAGTTTAAATATAATGTGCCTACCGGATGTTCCGAATCTCAACATCAAGCTAAAAACAGAGGAAAGGTGGGTTCATGACGACGACTCAGAAAAACCACGAAATCATGGGTCTTCTATGGTTCATCTTCAAATCATGGGTTCAATGGTTTCCGTGTTTCAAAAACATGGCTGTCTCACTTGCGCTTGTTGAATTCAATATAAATAGATGAAAATGTCTCATTGTTAAGGTGTGAAACTATTTAAGTTATAGGAGTCGCGTCTGGACTGTCCCATCCAAAACCATTGGATGAAAATATTAATGGGGTCTAATCTAAGTCATTTTAAATTGAATTATAATTTAGGTAATTAATACTTTAAAACTAACTAGTAGTTAAGTATTAATATTATTCTATTTATGTATTTTAAATCAATTCTATTTTTTATGTAATCGTGTTATCGAATTCTTTTCTTAATTATTGAGACATTAGATTTTAGTTGTAAGCACGTGATTTATGTATGATCTGAGAATAAATGAGTTAGTAATAATAATATAACTAGGTCATTTCAGAACTTTTTTTTTGTCTTCCAGCTATGGCCGGCAACATAATCCCAGCCATCGCGACCGCCAACGCCATAGTGGCTGGACTCGCCGTGCTGCGCGCTCAGGGTATCCTCAAGGAAGAGATCGCCAGCTGCACCAACGTCTACTTGCGGCCCAAGGTCAACCATCGCGGCCAGCTGCTCGTGCCAGAGAAAGGTAAAGATAATTATTTCCATCAAAAACTTGAAATCTGTATTAGATACTTAAAATCATCCTGTTTAGCGTTATCAGGTTGGTCTATTCGCTGACGATGCGACGTGAATGCGTTCGCTCGTCGCTAGCAGCTGGTTACCGTTTATGCATACCTACCTGTTTCATCATCATCATCATCAGCCTATATTAGTCCACTGCTGGACATAGGCCTCCCCTAATGAGCGCCATAGCGCCCTGACTTCAGCCTTGACGCATCCAGCATCTGCCAGCAGTCTTTCGCAGATCGTCATCCCACCTGGCCGAAGCGAGTCCTACACTACGTTTGCCGAGTCGCGGTCTCCACCCAAGAACATGTTTACCCCAACCGTAGTCGGTTATTCGCGAGATAAAGCCGGCCCACTGCCACTTCAGCTTGCTAATTCTTTGAAAGAAGATACATAATATACACAAATTAGAGAGAAAATAATGTATCACCAGTCGTAATCTCCCAATTATAGGCGGATACATCTAGCACAAACTAGCGGAAAGTTGAAGACAGAGCGCTATGGCGCTCAGTGGTGGACTAATATAGGCTGATGATGATGACATCTAGCTCAAAATATTTTGAGTTGACAAGGCAGACGAGGTTCTTACAAAATGTAGGAATTCAATTATACTACATATAGAAAAAAAAATCTATTTAATGATAAATGAGGGGATTATTGTGGTTCGTGGGGCGATATTCCGCCTGCGACGTAGGATGTTGCGGTTTCGATTATCGCCTTGGGACAAATGTTTGTAAGATCTGCAAATATTCAGGGTTATTTTCGGAGACCAAGTTTAGCAAGGCCTATGTCCAGCAGTGGACTAATATAGGTTGATGATGATGATGATGAAGTTCAGCAAGAATAATGCTGCGCCCGCTTCGCAGAAGCGAGGTTGGTTGATTTAATCCACTTATAATATTTATTTTGTATTTTTTAGAGCTCACCCCACCAAACCCGAAATGCTACGTCTGCTCACCGAAACCAGAAGTAGCTCTCGCCTGCAACCTCAAGCAGCTTACACTCAAAGATCTGAACGGAGCCCTAAAAGACGGTCTCAACATGCAAGCACCGGACGCGACCATCGAGGGCAAAGGCGTCGTCGTACTCTCCTCAGAGCCCGGCGAAACAGACCATAACAACGACAAAACTCTAGAGGAAATAGGCCTTAACGACGGCTGTGCCCTCATAGTCGACGATTTCCTCCAAAACTACGAGGTAAGAGTTCGTCTCCAACAAGAAAGCGAAGAGAAGACCTGGAGATTGATCACCGATGGCGATATCCCACCGCCTGCGCCAGAAAAACCCAAAAACGGGTCTGATGCCTCATCGGAACCCAAACCTGGACCATCCAGGGCTAAGGCTGAAGACAGTGATAGTGAACTGGAAATTGTGGAAGATGGTGATGAAGACGAGGAGAGAAGCTCGAAACCTCCTGCGAAACGTCGGCGCACTGAGGTTAGCCAGGAAGTTATTGAAATCAGCTAGATCTACATCTTTGATACTATTTTTAAAGTAAAGTCTGCCCAATTTAATATGTGAAATGATCGCAAATGGAACTGGGGTTCAATTCTGCTAAATCAATCTCTTATCCGTGACGATAATGTCGCGGAATCGCCACCGAAACAAGTTTTGGTGTTCTATGTCGAATGGAATAGATCATGTTTATTTGCATTTCAAAATAACAACACAGAGTACGCATTCGCTTTTATAATAAGCTTTCATCTAAAGCAACTGAGCTCTTTATTCATAGATTTAAACAAAACATATATAAAACAAAATCATATCAAGTTGACTCCATAGATATTTTAAAAAATTGCCTTGTCTAAGTGCTTGTTTTTTAAAACTGAAGAAATTAAGTCATTGAGTTCTGTAGGTAAGAATGAATGTGAACTTAAATTTACCATTATTACAGCAAAGACTATTACTTTTAAATCAAGCACGTGACGATTCTGGGGAGATACCATTGACATAGTGAACCTTCTAAAGATTGGGTTAGCAGAATTGTACCCTAAACAGTTTATGGAATGTCCACCACTACAAGTATTAATGTATAACCAGGACAACACTCATTGGATACAAACTTCTTGGTGCAACTTTAGTTGCTTATTAATATTTGTAACCACTATTTGTCACTATAAATTGAATTTTTCAACAGAATGTTATTGTAATAGTTTTTATAGGTCATATTAGCCAATGTTACTGTGGGTATTGTAGATGTAAATAATGCCCTTAACTGAGCAATAATAATCTGTTACGTAAACTAGTTGTGAAAGTGTTTTTCCTGTGTATTGTAAAAGTTATATTGTTAATGTACAAGTGATTTCACAAAATACTTAATTCATTGATTCTAATAATACTCTTTTTTTACCTTTGATACATAAAAGAGGGAACTGCTAAACAAAATTTGCCCCAAATGACTTTATCTCGCATCTCTGTTATAAATTGGAAATAAACATATATAATGAGGGGGAAGAACGTTCAAATTCTTAAAAAAGTTTTTTTATATCGTAATTGTTCACAGAAATATGAAACTCAATGTTTGTATATATTTTACTCAGAGGAAGCAAATTAGTATAGCATGCATGCTCTTCTCTTTATGATCGAAGTTCTTTCCAAATAAAACTTACTACTGTATGCGAGGAAATTTCACAATTATATAAATAAATTTAGTAGAAAAAACACTAAATTTTGCATCTTTTGTACAGTCTTACGATCAATGAGATTAAAGTTACTGAGTAACTATAATACGTCCTTCTAGTTCCAACCCCTAGATTTTACAGCTCATTTTGTAACCTTAGTAGGTAAGTAATTAAATAGACATTTTTAACTATCTATTATAGTTTTGAAGCCCTCAATAATGGGGCTATTATAAGAACAATATAGCTATTGTAAGCATAATTTCGAATGGCGCGAATAAATTATAATATTCATACAACATGACTATATTTTTATTTATGTAACCCACACTTAGTTAGCATAAACGTAATGCCAAATAAATCAGGAAGATCATATAACTAGAAAATTAATGAGGCCCAAGAGAAAGACATACAGGCAGGGCTTTATAACGTTACCACTTCCCAAAAAAAATACCGGTAAGTAACGTTACAATTATATAGATACCTATTTAACGATACCAAAAGGTGGTATCGTTACCCAGGTAACGAAAAACTTTATAACGTTATATCTAAAGAGGTAATTCCCATTATTTACCGGTACATAATTTCGTTAAAAATGCACGTTGCCGCTCTGCTCTAAGCACTAGGGCTAGGTAAAGAAGAGCGGCAACGCGCATGCGGTGATCGCGCGCCGCGCTACGTATGCAGGCAGGCACCGATGTAAATAGTCAACCGGTGTGCCCAGATTGCGAAATAAAAAATACTACTTTTTGAAATAAAAAAATATAGTAAATTTGTTAAATAAAGTGGTTTATTTAATCTAGAATATTATTTGAGTTTTGACGCCGATGACGCCAATGAAAAATTTCGGGGCAAAATCTGAAATAATAAAAAAGTTATTAGAATTACTTACATTATTATTATGTAAGGTACCCTCCATAGTAAAAAGTAATTTGGAGAAACCCTTCATTATAAATATTACAGTAAAGTAATTCATTGATGACACGCCTGTCGTGTAATGTAATCTCATTATTTATTAAATAAAAGCTTGTGATGTTTTCAAAGACGGTCATCTGCAAAATTGCGTCAAACCAGACGCAGAGCCATAATCAAGAAGTTAAAGTTGAATCGGTTAGTAACGAAAATTTCAATCAAGTAATAGAAATAAATTAAAACCAGTTTGAGATAACTGCAGGCGGTTGCAAACAGTCTAGAGATAGCTCAACTGATCTTTGTCAACACCAAGTCAATAATTTCATAATTATAGATAATTCTTGACTAAGTATTCACTAATGAATCCAAGGTGTGAAATAAATAAATTAAAAAAAATCAATACAATAGGAAAGGAGGGTCATAGGTACATATTCCAACCACATACCTATCTAGGTATGGTAAATCATCATCACCTACTATTTTATAGCTAATAGGTAGGGTACCAACTCTTACCAGTGCTTTCTTCACAAGTCCTTGCTCTTTTACGCTTTATAGGCGGCGCCAAAATTAATTGTGATTCAGATTCGTCCGAATCCGATTCGAATTTAACATCTCCTGTAAGTATGTATAACATTAAATGAAACCATAATAACTATCATAATAATAACATCAAAGATGAAATTATAATAACTAGGTACCTAGTTATTATAGTTTCATCTTTGTAAAGTAAAAAAGTAGGTAGGTACTACCTACCTACTTTAAAAGCAGTAGGCATTTTAGCAAGAAATGTCCTGCAGTACCAACTAAACAGTGGTAGGCAAGGGACATTAACAGATTGTCATTTCCAAGCCTTTTTACTTATATGATAGCTTGTAGCTTGGAATTATTCCTAGCTCAAATATGTAGGTAGGTAGGTACTTCTATCGCAAAAATAAATGCCTAACTTGCAATATGCTGCAAACACTATATAAAGTTGAACTTTGACTGACTTATTACTGACATAAGAGTAGGACACGACATAACTTATCGTTATTTCCAAATTTAAAATCCCACTGACCCAATTACAATCTAATAAACAGGTCAACTTTTTAAACTGGCACCAACCAGCCACCGCCAACTGCTCGAACGAAACCACAAAAAAAAAGAATGAGATAGAAAACTGTTTTTGTAACATTTACTTTATAACGTTAAGTAACGGTAAGTTTACCGATAAAAGCAAAAGTATCGTTACATTGATTTACCGGTATCTCGTCACAAAATTACCGGTATATCATATACCGGTACCTATTTTAGTAACGTTACCTAGTGTTGGGCCGATGATGTAACGTTACCACCTTTTTACCGGTATATGAAGCCCTGCATACAGGTTACCCGGTCACTGTTCAAAAACAAAAACTACGCCTCGACCCGACTTGTTTTAGGAACATTATCAGCTATTTTTAGCGTTTGTAGGTCATAAAAGAACGTACCCACTCGTCATAACACATTTACCTACATCGATAAAATAGGAATATTAGATCATGTTCTAAAAATACTTCTGTCTTATACGTTCTTTGAAGGCTTGACTGGACTGGACTCACTACATAGCCAAAACAAATACTTTATTACCTTTACTCTGTAAGTGAGATTCATACGCCGCCGGCCGGACTCATTCATTGAGTATAATACTCGCACTTGTACAGTAATTAATAAGTAAAGTACCTCCTCGTGTTAATAGAAGTAATATTTCCTTGGCCTTGGAGACACGTCCAATTAGATAATACCTACATCTAGGAAAGCCTCGAACCCTTTCACGCCGGCAGGGATGCCGATTTTTATTATTTTTTATGCCTAACGTACCTACTTGGATTGGTGGGTAGAGAAGAAGGATGCTTTTTACACGAACATTTCTCTTCTGTACATAATTTCTATTCTCATTCAAACTTTGTTCGCACAATGCGATTAAACGATTGTTATCTTCTTAATGGCTCGGTACTAATTGGGGGCATGCACCTCCGCGTGTAAGTGCTTATTAAACTTAACTACACTTTACAGTACGCGGCACTTACTATGCACGCAATAAATATAGTCCTACATTCAAGAGTTACCACACCTTTACCGACACAATAGAGTTGGCGTGACATGCTAAGACTTCTGTAAATTAAAAATTTACACTTTAAAAAGTGTTTGGTTTTTGCTGCACTATCCCAAACAAGTCTGTTTTTCTGAAAAAGTTAAAGGCCACTTTGGAAAGAAAGTGCTATTACAAAGTCAATGATTTTATGACTGATAAATGTTTTTTAGATTCTAAGTAATGACGTAGGTATAGCTATAATATCGTAATTTTTCTTTTTTATTATTATTATTATTTAATTAATTTTTTATGTTTATTCAATTATAATTTCACTCATATATTTCGATTTGATTTTTGTTTAGTAAGTAGTTAATTTAATAAAATTGTTTGTGACTAAATATTGCACGCCATACTGGTAAAAATACATTGTGTCAAACTTTAAACATAACACCACGTATGTACCGTATTAACATGTATTTTTTGCGATAAATTTTACTTTACTTTGAAAATTCTATTAAGAAATCATCATGTTTGTGAAATCTTTACTTACTAAAAAAAGGAACGACCCGCATACATGGGCTGTTCTTTTTATTCAAGCTGACTAAGGCAGAATATTATTGTCATAAAATATCATATGACAATAATTGTCTAATCCCAGCTTTAGTCTAATAGGATAGCCTAACAAGTACTATCCTATCAGTCAAGTCCATAAATACTGTTTAAATGAGGAACTACTTAAGCTATGATGGTTTTGATTACTTGCTATTGCATAGCAATTAACTTTCACCGGTAAACAAATTTTCTTGTATTCTCTGCCAAGTCATGACTTTCTCACTGTAATTACTGGCCATTTTATAGTTTTAATTGCAGTACCATGCACCATATAATTTTATCTTCTATTAGTTTCCTAGGATGGTAGACTCTCAACCAAGGAATTTAAAGAAAACTTTGTTTTATAATGATTTTATTGATTGCTTTTGTGACATTGATTTGAGTAAAATAAATTAATCTCTCAAATTGAACACCAAAAAAAATGCTTTAAGACGGATTAAATCCAAATACACTTAATTTACAAAACAAACATTTAAAGCAGTATCAAACTAAGTAATTTAATTATTGCTTAATTTACTTAAAATATATTTTTAAACTGGATTAGCTTAAAACTAAACTACACAAAAATAACTTAATTAAGCAGGTACCGCAGTATCCTTACAATGTTTATAAATAAATGCAGACATATATGAATCTCGAACTTTAAGAGACATATGTAATTACATTTCCCTTATTTAAGGTAATGGGCAGTGAGTGGATTCAACAACTTAATAGCTGATACAATAGAATTTCTCTATGAAATACAATAGACATTTTAATAAAATATATAATTTTCTTTTCCTACAAAATGTCTGAATGAAAAATATTAGTTCATAATGTAAATTGATAATACAATAGGTACAAAATTACATTACATGTAAGGCATCTAAAACATTCACAAATACATTCATAGCCCAAGCATGCACAATTAGCTAGCCTCCCTTACGTCTAAAATGAAGTCTACACAACAATTTAATACAGCCCAACGGGTTGATGCAAAATTTCAGTGTATGAATAATGTACAAAGGCTGACACAAGAGTTTTGTCAACTTGTTGGCACCCCACAATTTTGAGTGTAGACTGAAAATACAATTTACTTTTCAGGTAAAACTCCATACTCTATCAGAAAACGTTCAACATCAGTTGCAAAGAAATCATTTCCCAGTTCTGTAGCCAATTGGACAAAATTGCCAATGACCTGGCCAGCTTTGTAGACCAGTATAGCTGGGACTCCTTCCGATCTGAAAAGCCGACTCATACCAGTCACATCGGCTAATATTTTACAGAACTTTATGTCCCTGTAATCCGCTGCTAACACATCTAGACAGCCATTCATGGTTTCACAAGCTTGAGATTTCTTGTTGTAGATGTGTATTATAACAGTTATTTTAGGGTCTTCCTTGTCAATTGCATCCAAAAACTCGTCTTTTGTATTTAGCATTGTCACTTTTCCGAATTTAGGTGGTTTTTGTAATTGAGACATGAGTTCCTGCATTCGTTGTTTTTGGTACTGCATTAGAAACTCCTCATCCATAAGCTCATTGAGTTCATCCTCAATTTCTTCGATTTTCTTGTCTTCCTCGGCCTCTCGGTCGGGTTTCACAGCTAGGGTGAGTTTCTCGGCTAGCGCGATTCGTTCCCTTTCCAACTCGGCCCGGTTTTCAGCTTCCAACTGCTTGAATCGACGCCAGTCTTCGAGGACGCCTTTTGGTCCCGTGTTGTTTGCAGTGCCGTTCCATTTATTAACGGGAGCGGGTGGAAGCTGAGTCGCATTTGCCTGACTTTGGATTGGATTCCCCTCTTCATCACCGCTTCTATCATCGTCCGATCCACCACCGTCTTCATCCTCGCTACTGCTACAATAAATTTGCTGCTTCTCACCCAAGATTTTGTCGTCTAAAGTAGCCATGATAATAAAGTCCGCTATAAATTTAATTAGGTCACTTCACTAACTAATTATTTATGTTGAGGTGCGTCCAAGTTTTAGCGAAAAGAAAACGCACAAGCACGAGCTTTTATTTTGGTTTGGATTGGGAACGAACGAACGGACCGACAATCGATGCGAGAATCAGCAAAACACAAACACACACGCACACACGCACCACAGAGAACATTATAGTCACTGTAGTACAAACAGTAGAGCAGGGTGACCGTTTTAAAAATGACGAATCTGCCAGATTCTGGCAAAAAACCTGCCAAAATCTGCCGAACTCGTCTCAGATCAGAAAATGCCAAAATATGACATCATAATTTGCTTCTATGGGGGCGGGAATTATAAATAAAAATACGTTTATTGAGGTATTATAATATAAAATTTCGAAACACTTTATTCAGAAGGAATTACATTAGTTTTGCTATTATGCGTGGGTAAGCTTTGGATAGTGTCGGGGACCTTTTTGTAGAAGCCTATACATAGGCTGATGATGAGTAATGAAAGATTTGAAAACTTTGCGCTTTTGCTTGAAAACTAGCGTGACTAGACAGTTTGTTCTTAGTTTTAGTATTGAAGGTTTTGTTAAACTGGTGTTTTTCAGTTTTTCTAGGAATCTTTAAAATCTGCCATAATCTGCCACATTTTAAATTCGTCAGCACTTTCTGCCAGAGTCAAAATTTGGGAGCTAAATCTGCCTAAATGGCAGAAGTCTGCCACAAATTGTCACCCTGCAGTACAGAGTACAGAGAGCTACATATATACTAGAATAATAAACCAAACCCACAGAACAGACAGAGAACGTAGTATATACGTACCTACTGGATGTATGTTTAAGAGTGAGACCATATACAATAATAATAGATATGAAGCCTCACCGTCGCTGGAGCCCTATATTATTCAGGGTTTATCATTATTTATCATCAAAAACTGGCTTTATTGTGATTTTCAACCATTGTCCGGTGATCAGAGAAATCCTTCCGCCATGCCATGCCATAGACCATCCAAGTCCATTCATGACCATAGACTCATTCTCTCAATCACAAGAACCGGTCAAACTTCACATGACATGTCAGTGTCATTATTTAGCACTATTGATACCTGAGCCTTACACCCTAACGTAGACCTTGCAAAGGGTCTGCTATAGATTATTCGCCTACCAAAACTAGGATGTGTCTATACGGCCAATACCTGACATGCGGCCGTCCGCGGACGCTATAGGACAACCGACACATATTGGCCACCACCACCACGAATACTCTCTAGATAGGGTAATTGTTAGGTACAGTTGGCCACACCAACCACAGACGCAGAATTTTCTTTCTTGTAGGCAGCAGACGATTTCAGCCATTTGCACTACACTATAGCCAGACCGGACAAATAGCCATTGCCTTCGAAGAACTGCAACAAGCCCAGCCCAGAGAAATAGCACTCGCCTCATGGCAAATACTATGCAATTTTGTATGAAATGCAGCACAGGTAGCGAGCGTCGTCTTCCCCGCCTTGTCCAACTCACCGTATCGCCTCTTGCATACAAAACATACAACGCTCGTCCAATCCTGACATCATTCCACCTGTAACTTCTAGCCAGACACGAACAGGCACCGGCGCCGTGTTGCAGAGTCTACGATGAATGTGCTGATGCGTAATGGAATTGAGGTTGTGTGGTGTGTCGAGCTACAAGACTGGCAGGGACGAGAAATATAAACACGTTGATTCAATTGCAGCTAATTTATTAGTCATCAATAAATAGCATACAATCCACACAATGATTACCTACTTTAATATTTGGAGATATAAAATAATGTAATCTAGAATCAAATACAGACGAACGAGCGAGCCCTGAGAGGAAGTGACACATAACGTTATGTCTAAATACAGTCATAGACTAAAAAGCATAATGAACGTTTCTTTTCAGGAATAGACAATTATTACAATACTTCCCCTCTATTTCTCAAAAGAACGCTCCCGCTCTACATTGCATTCAAAAATAATAATCAATATTATCATGCAAAACAATAGGCACACAAACAAATTATCATAACATTACTGATATACAACATAAATGACTTAATAACATACTTTTACATTCCATGCACTTAAACTTATAACATATTATTTTAAGTCAGATTTCTATAAAGTACATTTCAAATTAAGTCCACTAATAAAATGTTTGTGTTTTGTGGAACCTAGAGGCTTAGTAAGTACATCTGGTAACATATTCTGATTTAATAGGTATTTTACATCAGCAAAACCATTCTGAATTAAATCCTTTACATAATGATATCTCAAATCTATGTTTAGTTTTTTGATGTCAATACTCTTTAGCTTGAAGTAATTTATGTACACTCTGATTATCATTATAAATTATAGTATCATAAAGAGTATTAAAAATTTCAAACAAAAAATTCTTAACAAAGTACTAATCCTTACAGATATCACTAATTGCTAAATACTCAGCCTCTGTACCACTTAAAGCTATGTATACTCTTAAGTAAACATACAAATATTACTTTTATCTTTAGCAAAGCCTTCAGGTTGTCCATATAAATTATTTCATCGAGATTGCTGTTCAAAAAAGCAGTCTCTACATCTAAATGGTCAATATTCATGTCTAGTTCAGTAGCAAGAGCAAATAATGTACGCATAGTGCTGTGACGAACTACAGGAGAAAAGGTGTCACTGTAATCTACCCCCCTCTGCTGAGAAAATCCACGAGCAACTAGCCTAGCTCTATATTTGTCCTTACCTGAAGAGTCTTGCTTGGTTTTAAAAACCCACTTACATTTAACTATATTTTTGTCCTTAGGACGATCTACTAGTCTCCATACTCTATTATCTATGAGTGCCTTATATTCCTTCTCCATAGCTAAGTACCAGTCTTTACCATTCTGTGACGACACTGCATCTCGATAACTAACCGGATCAGAATCACTGTGCGCCAACAAAGATAAATCATATTCATCATACCTGACTGGTAGCTTGCCTCGAGTACTACGCACGGGTCGCCAAGTATTGGTCACCGAATGCCCAGGACTAGTCACCGCAAAATCCACAGGTCGCGAGGTGACGGTCACTGACGGCTCGAGACTATAACCAGCTTCTTCCCCTCGACAGGACACCTCGACTGTTGCACAGTCGCTGTCCTCATCAGCTGAGACCGGGCTTCGATAGCCCTCTGCCTCATCTCCAGTGCAGTACTCGGATTCTGGAGCTGAAACCACAGAAATATTTTGCTTATCACTAGTATCACAGAGTGTCTCATTATTTTCAGTCATATTATAATTAGACTTAGAATTATTTAAATTATTATTATTCGATTCACTCATATTCAAAATATTTTCATTATTTAAATTATTATTATTAGAATTGGAGACCATGTCAAAATTATAAAAATTCACTTCCTCTACTTTGGCATCATTATAATTATTATTCTTGATATCTTTCAAAAATTTATTTTCTAAAAACGCAACATTCCTGGAATAAATAATCCTCTTTGGATTTGAAGGATTCACCAATCTATAACCCTTTGTTGTGTCACTATAACCCACAAATATGCACATTGTGGATTTGGGATCTAATTTTCTACGCTTCTGCTCAGGTATTAAAGTGTAGGCAACACAGCCAAATACTCGCAGGTGACTAAGTTCCACTTTGGAACCGGTCCATACCTCCTCAGGCACTGATCCATCCAAGGCGCGGGTAGGGCATCTATTCTTTAAATACAATGCAGTCATCACTGCTTCCCCCAATAACGCCGGCAAAGATCAGACTCCTGCAGCATACAGCGTGCCTTTTCTATAACAGTACGGTTTAGGCGCTCTGCAACTCCATTTTGTTGAGGACAGTAGGGAACTGTAACTTGATGCATGATGCCCTCTGACCTTAAGTACTGAGAAAACTTATTATTACAATATTCAGCACCGCCGTCCGACCTGAGACACTTAATGGGAAAACCAGATTGTTTTTCTACTAGGGCTCTAAAATTCATAAAACAGGACATTACCTCGCTTTTATTGTGTAGCAGGTATCCCCAACTTTTCCTGCTGAAATCATCTGTGAATGTCAGGAGGTATTTTGCTCCCCCCCAGCTGCACATCGACATCGGGCCACACACATCTGAATGAACAAGGTCCAGCGGTTGATGAGCACGCTTAGTCACACCAATGGGGTAGGGCTTAGCCGCCATCTTCCCCTCGAGACATGCAATGCATTCATCCAAACTAGTCTGAAACATAAGACAGTTATTTCGCCGCAGACTACACATACCATCATATCCAAGATGTCCCAGTCGTTTGTGCCATGTCGCAGTCGGCACACACGCCGTCAGCGCACTCTTTTCCCCCTGGCCTTCATCCGTCAGGGAGGCAGAAGAATGACTCAGCTGCTGCGAACATAACCTATAAGTGCCATTGACATTCTCAGCTTTCCCTAAACATTTCCCATTAATTATACATTCTTTATAAAAGTGACACCCATTCTTATCAAAAAGAATGAAAAAACCTGCTTCTGTAAGCTTGCTAACAGACAAAAGATTTGTGGTTAAATCCGGCACAAGCAACGCATCCTTACACATAATAGAATTATTACCAACTTTTAATTGTAATTTACCAATACCTATACTGTCCAAAGTATCATTATTAGCAATACACACTTTATTTTTAATAGGTTTAAAGTCTTTAATCAAGTCCTTGTTGTTACTCATGTGATTAGTACAACCCGAGTCCACCAACCAGTCACTTTGACGAACACTTAATGCCATCTCAGCCACAAAAAAGGTTTGTTCACTCTTACCAGAGTTTTTCTTGTCCTTTTTATATTTAAAACACTTTGATTTGATGTGCCCTGGCCGTTGACAGTAGTGGCAAATCACCTTCTTATTATACTTATTGGCAGTAAAAGCCGTAGGTTGCTCACTATTGTTGTTTGTCTTGCGAAATTCTTCTTGAAGTAGACGAGTACGCACTAAATCACTACTAAGACTTGATGAGATGCACGCAGTTTCCATATTAGACACCAACACATCGTACTCTGCTGGTAATCCACTCAACAAGATCTCGGCTACCTCAGCATCTTCGATAGTGCGGCCAATATCAGCCAGTTGCTGCACCAAAGTCATTACAGAATTGATAAATTCACTCATGTTTGCATATTGTGTAAAATCTATTCGATGCAATTGCCGCAGCAGGAGAACACGGCGATACAGACTTTTATCATCAAAAACTGCAGCCAACTTGCTCCATGCTTCCTTAGACGTCTTCGCGTCTCTGATATACTGATATAGTGCCGGCTTCACCAACAAACATATGCGCGCCAATGCGCGTTGATCCTTCACTGGGTCAGGGTTATTTTTATCAATACATTCGTACAATCCTTCCAGGATAAGTATCTGCTTCACTACGAATTTCCAGGTCACGTAGTTCTCAATGCCTTCCAGTTTGTCTACCTGAACACTCCCGGCGCCGCTGCCCATGTAGGTCGGCTGCCCTGAAGTGTGGCATGACATGTTGCCACCGCCGCCGTCGTCCTGATCCTCGCCCGCCATAGTCGAGCGACAACACCACTGACGATTTTAACTCGACGATAAACTGGGACCAAAACCCTGTTGCAGAGTCTACGATGAATGTGCTGATGCGTAATGGAATTGAGGTTGTGTGGTGTGTCGAGCTACAAGACTGGCAGGGACGAGAAATATAAACACGTTGATTCAATTGCAGCTAATTTATTAGTCATCAATAAATAGCATACAATCCACACAATGATTACTTTAATATTTGGAGATATAAAATAATGTAATCTAGAATCAAATACAGACGAACGAGCGAGCCCTGAGAGGAAGTGACACATAACGTTATGTCTAAATACAGTCATAGACTAAAAAGCATAATGAACGTTTCTTTTCAGGAATAGACAATTATTACAATACGCCGCACCTGCTCGCCGCGACCACTACAGCATGGTCTCCATCCACAAACCATACATCACCACCCCCACTCGCGACCCGTCCGAAGGACGCGCAACAGCCACACGTCTGCCAACCGAGACTATGTGTTTACAAACAACAGCTCTTTGAGTATGGCACCCACTTATGTGCAGGCACCTTACACATCGAACCAGGCAGGTACTTTGGGTCCTACCACCCAAACAACCAATGATAGTTACTGACCACAGATGAGATACAATTGCACAAACTAGCAGTGTGATTGAGATGAGAAAATCGATAACAGAAGCACTCTGTTTGACCACAAGCCAGCACCAAATTCACCAAAGAATATACCACTAAAACAAAGTCTGATGGAACGGACACATGATGCTAAACAACCACAAAACAATAATCTGATCATGACCACGGTTCAGAATAAAGACACGACATTCAGCCAAGCAACACAATGCCTGAAGAACTAATATTGGGACACCGTTTTCCCAATATACCACAACACACACATCCAGCCAGACGACACACTTAACATCTGGAGGATAGCCCTGGGTGTAGGAACCCAAGGCGCACACACCCTGTTCAGCCAGGCAACACCGTATGCCTGGAGAACTAATATTGAGACACCGTTTCTCAATATGCCCCACAACACATCCAGCCAGACGGCACAGTTTACGTCTGGAGGACAATCTTGGGTGTAGGAACCCAAGATGCACACACCTCGTTCAGCAAAGTCCCAGTATGCCCCACAATGCACTTTCCACCATGTCCGTCCACCAAGAAACCACAAAAGACCAAAAACAACAAGAAACCACACTAGACCAAAAACAACAAGAAACCGAACAACACCTGTAAAACACCTGTACAACCTGTAACCCGTTGTCTGCAAATAAATGATTTTGATTTTGATTTTGACCTCCGCTTCTTGACAAATAAGTTACCTACATGAACAAAAGCTAACAACAAAACACATCAGAGTCTGAGATAGTAATAACTATAAAATAACACACAAAGTAGAGAAATAAATGACACCTTAACAAATTACAATATTTACACACAACATAAACATATCTGGTTGGTCATCATAGCATGTTAGCTAAATGGGAAGGCATTTTTGTTGTCATACTTACACCATAAATCATCCATAACACGATGAAGGCATTTTTATTGTCATACACCATAAATCATCCATATTATTAATAGATACTGGTTGAATTTCTAACAAATTCCAGGTACTATTATAGAATTGGAAAAACAAGGAAATTTATTTTATTCTTTTTCAAAGTTAAACATCGCAATAACCATTGATTCTTTGTTGTTGTCGAATACTTACTTTGGAACTAAAATAAATGAAACATCTGTACATTTCCCTGATATTGATACCTTCCACTGATATTCACACAGACTATGTAAAGTTGATCTCCTCTCTGGGTATCCCATCATCAAAGTATGAGTATCATCCGCTTCTATTTTAGGATTCAATATTGTTGACAAACCATTTTGTTCTGTACTCTTTTGGCATGAAATGTTTGGTATTTTCCAGTTATTGAACTCTGAAAACAATAAATTATAACAGAAACAACAAATAGATTCAGGATTCAAAGAACAAGGGCTATCATTATTCACACTATGTACATGATGACATATTTAACTGGGCCTTTATCAAAGGTATAGGGTTGTGGTGACACAGTTTAGGATATAGTACGCGGCGCAAACGCGTTTCGTTAATTCAGCAAATTACAGCGGCTAAGCCGAGCCCTCAGTGTCACACCTCAGTCACTCCAGCAACCTCCCTTAGAAAACACATAGCCTAATTAAGGTTTATAGATTATCGTAAATGTCATTTCTTGTATCCGTGTTTCTGTGTATTGAATAGACTCTGTATATCGCACAAACTATCTTTTATTATAACCAACCCACAGTAGCTAAATATAGACTTGTAACTTAATAACAAAAGGGTTACTTGATCAGCTTTGACTGATTTTTGTTGTAAGTGCTAAATTCTTTCAAGAAATATAAACATTTCACAAACATTTTCTACTTCGGCGGGACTTGAACCCGCGACCCTCCCTCATACGAGATGCAACTTCTTTCAAATTCTTTAGCATTGATGAAAATGTTATGATTTGGTTACAATAAACCAAAAATGCTAGGATAGTTAGCACAATACCTTTGTAACTTAACCATAGGTAAGTACCTACCAATCAATCATTTCTATTCGTAGAAACTAAATCTATTAAGTCATTGTGGAACGATCACACCTTACCAGACTTCACGCATTACAAACCAATCCAACATTAAGGTCCAACCATCATAGTGCTTGCATTATTAAACATTCCGCTTTGTTTGTATTCTCAGAAAAGCGTGGAATCCTCTCTGCAAGTAGCTGTTGTTGTACTGTACCGCAGCCCTAAAACAACTCCTATAAGACCGCAGCGATCATTCGTAGCGTCCACGTGCGTCAGCCACCGCTCGCCATCGCCACATTCATCTAAAACAAATTTGTAGAACCCGAGTCCATCCCACTTCTGATGAAGCCTCACCGTCGCTGGAGCCCTATATTATTCAGGGTTTATCATTATTTATCATCAAAAACTGGCTTTATTGTGATTTTCAACCATTGTCCGGTGATCAGAGAAATCCTTCCGCCATGCCATGCCATAGACCATCCAAGTCCATTCATGACCATAGACTCATTCTCTCAATCACAAGAACCGGTCAAACTTCACATGACATGTCAGTGTCATTATTTAGCACTATTGATACCTGAGCCTTACACCCTAACGTAGACCTTGCAAAGGGTCTGCTATAGATTATTCGCCTACCAAAACTAGGATGTGTCTATAGATATTTTAAACTGTATATTAGACAGAGACAAAAACGTTGATAACGTGACGAGCAATGTGAGGAGTTTCTCTGATGGATAGGATTCGTAATGAATACATCCGACAGAGAACCAAAGTAACAGCTCAAAGAATTAGCAGAAGTAGCAGTGGGCCGGTCTCATCTCGCGAAGAACCGACAACCGTTGAGGTTAACGTGTTCTTGAGTGGAGACCGTGACTTGGCAAACGTAGTGTAGGACGCCCTCCGGCCAGGTGAGATGATGATCTGCGAAACACTGCTGGCAGATGATGGATGCGGTAAGCTGAAGACAGGGCGCTATGGCGCTCATTAGGGGAGGCCTATGTCTACTAATATAGGCTGATGATGATGATGAACTGAATAAATGCAATTTTTTGTTAAACTATGTACGTAATTGTACTATTTATTCCTTAGGGCGGAAACATATTTACGTGTCGCGACATAACCCCCACCACCGCTCTGGCGCAATCAGCGGCTAGCAGTCTGCGACACGATAGACCGTGTCGCGACACGACACGCCATACAAGTATGTCCCTAACCATATAGGCGCTCCACATTCACACGAGAACTTCGCGAGAACGCGTGAAACAGGCGAGAAACGTGAATGTGGAAGCGATTCGCGTATTCGTCTCAAGTTCTCGCGTTGTTTTCGGGCTTTTCTCCACTTTTTGTCGGTTTTTTGGCGCGAGACAAAGGAGCGCGAGAACGTGAGAACAGGCGAGAACGTGTATTGACTCCACACTCGCATGTTTCTCAGTAGCGCGCGAGCCGCGTAACAATAAACTTGTCGCAGCGGTTACTTCTGCGTCCATCGTCATCGAGCGCGAGAACTGTAGTGAGAACTATTTGAGAACTTTGTGAGAGTGTGTACCCAAAGAAGTTCTCGCTACAGTTCTCGCTGAGAATCTCCGGAGATTCTCGTGTGAACGTCTCGTGTGAATGTGGAGCGCCCAAAACTAAATGTATGAAACCGATATGCTTCTGGCGCGCACACCGCGACACGCAAGTATGTTTCTGGCATTAGATTTACGAAAATAATAATAATAATGGGACAGGGATTTGCTATAGCGGATAGAAAACAAATAAAAAAAAGCAATTTACGTCCAATCAAATCCAATAGTTGTATGTACATCTCTGTGGTCTCGAGAGCTAAAAACACTCCGTTATCTGTGGTCGTCATGTCAAAAAAGGACTCGCCCGGTCCGGCCATTTCACACCAAGGAGGGTATAAGTTCCTTGTTTCACACACTCGTGGGTTTGTTTACATTCTAGTTTGGTTACTGAAAATTCATTTTAATTTGGAAAAAACGTGCAAAAGTGAGCGATGAGTAAGTTATTCAAACGTATATTTTCTATTATCTTCTACGTCCTCTCAAAGGAATAAAATTAATGAATGTGTTACAGGTGCAATTTTGAGCAAAGTTCGTGATGTGGACCTTAACAATAGTGAAGCAATAAAAGATGCTTTAGGTGCTTTTTTTCAGAGTTTACCGAAATATAAAGACGTAGGATGCACTCAGTGGCTCCGAGCTCTGAAAGATGTACTCTACCGGTATGTAACCTAAAACACTATGTGATACAAAACATACTCATTTGCAAGAAAGAAGAAATAAAAATTGGTTTATTAGTTCACTGCATACTTGAGACTGTAACATCATAACTTAGGTAGGTACTTACACGATTATGCAGCAAAGCAATAGGTCCTGTCTCAGCATAATGTTGCTCGACATAAAGTTGAGTAATGTAATGGTTTCCTGACAGGATTTTTGCCGCATGTTAGCATGGGCAACAGACAGAATATAACTTACATAACTGAACACTTTATTATAAATTAATTAATAATTTGCATGGTTCCATACTTAACTAAGCCAATAGAACCCTATTGCTAAGCCTACACCGTCTGTCTGTACGTCCATCGTTTGTGATATGGAAAAGTGAAATTAAACCAGAACCATTAATTTCTCAAATCAAAGTTGCACTTAGCTGGTTGATTGATTTGTGATTTGTGTGTTATCAGAGCTTTATGGCCATTCATTTTTCAGATTTCCAAAATATTGTGGCACACATCGGCCTACTATTGAATCATGTTTGTCTCACTTCTTGAGTTCAAACAGCTTCTACAATGTCATTGAGGCAGCTAAATGTGCACATGCTGTGCAACAAGTAAGTCATTACCTCAAGAAATACCTAGCAATAATATATCATCATCAGCCTATATTAGTCCACTGCTGGACTGCCTCCCCTAATGAGCGCCATAGCGCTCTGTCATCAGCTTGACTCATCCAGCATCTGCCAGCAGTCTTTCGCAGATCGTCATCCCACCTAGCCGGAGGGCGTCCTACAAGCAATAATATAGGTGTTGTTATATTTTCCTTCCACTATTGTAGTAACAAATGTCAGAATATATTTATTGTGGTGTGAGGTCCTATTACCTGTGGAATCGCCATAAGGCATATTCTGGGCGTCTTCTTGTCCATGCATTAAAAAATGGTGGTTCTTTTTGTTAACAGATAGGTCTCATATATTTTACTATCATGTGTGATGTAAGTAAATTACTTAATTAAAATAAATCAATAAAATAATACAGGAAAATTCACACAGTATCATCTAGCCCCAAGCTAAGCAGAGCTTGTGTTATGGGTACTAGACTTGACGACTGATAAATCTAGCCCCAAGCTAAGCAGAGCTTGTGTTATGGGTACTAGACTTGACGACTGATAAACTTAATACTACATTACATAGATATTATTATAAGTATTTACGGGGTTAGGTTTACGTACGGGTATTCATCACATTTATTTTCCCTTTTTTTCCCTGACGATAAATACTCACACCTAAATAATGTGTTCAATACTCAATATTTTAATGCATACATGTGTTACATAAGATCTTAAAAATAAAACAGGTACAACATGAACCCTGCAAGGCACAGCAATCTTATTATTATATTAATCTTAAATCTAGATGTTAAGTGTCTATAAGTAGGTAGGTATAAGGTCGCGTCACGTAAAAAGAACGCTGGAAGAAAGTGGAAGGGGTATGTTCGCGCATGGGTACACTCGCGTACGATAGTACTATGCCAGGTCGCGTCACGTAAAAAGAACGCTGGAAGAAAGTGGAAGGGGTATGTTCGCGCATGGGTACACTCGCGTACGATAGTACTATGCCAATTTGCTGTGCCTATTTTTAACTAATATTTAACTCGCGGCTTGGTGTTGGTTATAAGAAAATAATATTAGATAAAATTAAAAACAAGTTCGATTCAGTTTAGAATGTTTAATCTAATTACAAAAAAATAATGTAATGTAGCAACTCCATCCATTAAGCCGTCTTGGGTGACGTGAAAACCAGATGAGGACGCGGGATTGATACTGGAGGTGGCTATTTCATCATCGTCGCTGTCGTCACTTGAGCTTTCATCATTATTTGAGTCAGAATCATCATCTCCTACACGAATAATAAATGTTTCTGTCATCATATCTACCAAATGATCGCTTTTACAGTAATCAGTCTCTAGAGGTATTTCCTTTACCTTTGTTCATAATTTCCAAAAACCATTAAAATGTAAAACCATTTCGTAAACTTTTGTGCGCGATGGTATTTTGACAAGAAACGTGACATGTGATAGCAAATGTCAACTGACGAACCAATAGCGCACCGGCAAGCATGCGGCGCATGACCCTTCCACCCCGCGCCCCACCGCCTACCTCCAAATAGACCCATAAATCGCCTTCTGCGCAGCTTGACCGCCAGCGTTCTTCTTACATGACGCGAACTATATGTACAATCACAATTTAAAAACTAAAACATGTAAAAAAACAAGGAATACACATTTACATTACAAAATATTCTTCTAGACTGTAAAAGTATTCAGTTCAGTGTACATTTAAAAAACTTTATTACATAGATAATTATAGAGATGTATGGATACTTAATAATTTCCAGGTCAGACCAGGTCAAGATAAGGCAGCTACTCCAAAAGCCTGTTGGAGGGAGCAAATGGCCATATTGTGTGAAGCAGCTCATAAGCTCATCGATGCGTTGTTTGCAAAGAATACTAGTGGATATGGAAAGCAAAAGAAAAAGGTTTTTATCATATAAACTTGAAATTTATTTGAAACTAGCGACCCGCCCCGGCTTCGCACGGTTTTATTATACGTATAAACCTTCCTCTTGAATCACTCTATCTATTAAAATAAACCGCATCAAAATAGTAGTTTTAAAGATTTAAGCATTCAAAGGGACAAGGATATAGGGACAGAAAAAGCGGCTTTGTTTTATACTATGTAGTGATGCAGTCAGTCTAGCGGGACGCTTCCCACTGGTATTGATATGGATCACTTGAGTTTCTCTAGACTTTTGCAACCGTCTGCAGTTAGCTCAGACAGTTGTGTTTTGGTATGTAGATAGTTTAGGCTATAGAATATCACATAGGCTAAAATTTAGAAAAAAATGCTTTTAAGGGGATTAAGGGTGACAAATCTAAATCGAGCTGTGCTGGGCTGTACTGCGCTGTGCTGGGAATTCTTAAGCTACGTTTTTTTAACAATCAACATCAAACTGTGCTGCGCTTTGCTTAGCTTAGTAGTGTAGTCGTTTATCTCGTCAAAAATGACTTTATTTTCAAAGAAACGTAAACATTCCGACATAGTTGAATCCGATGCAGATGAAAGTAAAGAAGAAGTAGATATGGATATTTTATGCAGCTCATTTTAGTAAGCACAGTTCGGCACAGCGCAGCACAGCACGGCGGGTAGCACGCCTCGCTCGAGACTACTGCGTTTTTAAACAGAGCGTAGCCTCACACAGCGCAGCACAGCATTGTTTGTTTGTATCCTCATTAAAATATTAGACGAGCGATTTGACCAACCATAGCACAGCTCGATTTAGATTTGTCACCCTAAAAGTGTGGTAAAGTTTCTATAATTTATTATTGCTTGGTTCCGAACTCATTATCCATAGTTACATAAAATAACTAAAGCTATTGCATTCTGAGTTCTATAAGTAATACCAACATACAACAATTTCAGAAAATCGAACAACCTACACTCAGTTCAACATTACAACAAGCATTAGTAGACATTGACAGCATTGGAGGACATCCAGACAAAGCTCTCAACAAAACTGATGCTTTATGCACTAGACTGAGGAATGTGCTGGTCTTTATTCAAGCAATGCTGGTGTAAGTACCTATAATAAATAAATAAATAAGCCTTTTATTCAGACAGTTTACATTTGTTTTTAACTAAATTTTATCTAAAAATACTATTAATATGTATCTGCCTTTGTGTGCCTCTTCACACTCTTCTCTTGGACAAAGGCCTCCTCCAATTGTGACCATTGTTAGTACCTACTTAAGGTTAATTTATAGCCATCAGCTTATTTTTATGTACTTGTCATTGGTTATTTATCGCTTCTTTCTTTTTTATTTCGCGTTTCGCGCGCGATGGAAAAGCAGTGGAATCAATAAGTTATTTTAACTTAGAATAGAATTCAGTAACTCAATTTTTTTGTACAAAATATGCACTTAGACAAGTCAAATTTTTATAATGAAATAACTCAAGCTGTGCTTAGCTTGGGACTAGATGATGCTGTGTAGATAGATAGATAAAAAGTTATTGTTTCCACAGACACACACATATACAATTAGGTACATGGACAAAAATTAAAAAAAAAAACTATTGTTCAGCATTATTATTATCAAAATAAGAAATATATTATACAGATTTTCTCTCAAATACTTACTGACTAATTTTACATCTTTTAAATTATAGTGAAATATACCCAGTGGGAAAGCCAGTGCAGCCTCAATTGATACTGCAAGTAATTCTCGAAGCTCTGAGTGCTTCTGGCAGTGAAGACTCCATCACAGTTACTACTGTCAAGACACAAGCATTGAGGACCTTGGATGCAATGGTGGCGTGGTAAGTAAATAAATAAATAATGCATTATTTGGTTCGTATAGCCAAATGACTGGTACAGATTGGCTTTTTGAGATGGGTCTTATTCGAAATCACGAGAAAACGGAAAGTTGTCTGAGAAAGAAGCCTTGATTTATGGGAAAACAAAAAGTTATTTAAAAAAAAAACATCCTGTACTTAGAACTTATACATCCGCACTAGGTGGTACTTATCTTGCAAATACTACAAATTCAATTCAATTCGCTTTATTCAATACATACATAAATACAAATATTTTTCTCTACCAGGTAAACCAAATAAACTTTTCTCTTATCTTATAAATAAAATAAACTTAAACAATACTACAGAAAAGACAATCATTATTTAAGCTAATATCCAATTAAGCTGCAATAGAAGATACAACATTAACTTTTTCCAGAAATCGCGTAATTTATATGCAAGGTTTTTTTTTTCAGTTTGGGTTCCAACCTGATTCCATTCTCGGCGCTGATATTCAGATTCGTCATGCAAACGCTCAAGTGGAGTTCTGACAATCCTAGTGAAGAGACCAGGTACTTATTATCCTTACTAATATTATTAACGCGAACGTGAATGAGCGGCACCGATTGTCGAATCGTTCGCTTTCAATCGCTCTCGTTCGCTTTCACTTGCTCTCGTTCGTTTTCACTCGCTCTCGATCGCTTTCACTTGCTCTAGTTCGCTTTCACTCGCTCTCGTTAGCTGGACCCACCGTTAGGCCACGCACGCCAAACTGCAAGGGGTCTTTTACCTGTAAAACCAGCCAAAATTATGAATAACTACTTGCGACTTCGCACCCGTTGTTTACATAAAAGTTCTAAAACTCTACAAGACAGAATAAGACCGCAGCCAACAGGATAACTACTGTACCTACCTAGTTAGTTTATTAAAACTTATTTCTTATTATTCTGTAACCTTGCTCCTACAAAGACTTATTTATTTCATTTGTTTATGATTGATTGTAGAAAAGTCCGCATCCAAGCGTACAGCAGCCTGTCCCAGTGGCTGGACATCCTGCACGTGTTCCGTCCAAGCGCGGAGGCACGAGCACGCGCCTGGCACGTGGACCTGGCCAACCACGTCTGTGCTGACGCGACGCCTCTCAAGCATACTGTGCAACTCACGGTAATACCACCTTATACTCTACTAGCGACCCGCCCGGCTTCGCACGGTTTTATTATACATATAAACCTTCCTCTTGAATCTCTCTATCTATTAAAAAAAAACCGCATCAAAATCCGTTGTGTAGTTTTAAAGATTTAAGCAGTCGAAGGGACATAATGATATAGGGACATAGGGACAGAAAAAGCGACTTTGTTTTATACTATGTAGTGATTACCTGAGATAGAGGCCAAACGCTCAACCATTTCCAATAAATAAATACTCTACAAAGGTCGACAACCTGCGGCTCACATCATCATCATCAGCCTATATTAGTCCACTTCTGGGGCCTTATTGTCTAACTTGAAATTGATTACTGTATAAATTCAAATGTCAACTAGTGGTACAATCGAAGTCCAGGCTAGGTTTCAAATGTCAAAAATGAATCTATCTCGATTATCCGTTGAGTTAGACAATAAGGCCACTGGTCATAGGTCTCCCCTAATAAGAGACAGCGGCCTGTCTTCAGCTTGCCGTATCCAGCATCTGCTAGCAGTCTTCCGCAGATCGGCATCCTACCTGGCCGGACTAGTTCTACACTACGTTTGCCGAGTCGTAGTCTCCACTCATGAACAAGTTTACAACAACAGATTTATGGGGGGCTCTCATCCAAAAAACATGATTTTTTTGCCGTTATTAAAGACACGGAATCGTGCGCCAGTCCGACTCGCACTTGGCCGGTTTTGTTTCTTTGTTTTGATTATTGTGTTCAATTTAATTAATGTTTTCTGTAAATCGATGTGTCTATTTGATTTTTATGTACCAATTGTATGTAAATTAAGGACCTATGAAGTAATAATAATCTGACACTCGCTTACACCAAATTTCAATCACTAATGGTAACTAATGTTTCTACAGCAACCATTGGTGTGCACTTGGCTTAGGCCCGTGCACTCCAGTAAACCGGTATATTTTTATAGCCGAGAAGATGAAAATCTACACTGAAATAATAATAAAAAGAAATAATAATAATTGCAGGTGAACAAGTCACAGCCAATGAAAAACCTGAGCAAAAAAGCTCGTAAGCGCCTTGCTAATACAATGCTGAGGGAAAGCAGCATGGCTGCACATATGCCGGGAGAGAAGAATAAATTTAACCTGTAAGTATTTCTCCTTTGTTTTGTATATTTAAGGTTCTTTGATTAAGTAATGAATGATTCATCACTATAAATTCATAAAGTATAATATAATTATAATCTACTAGCGTCCAGCCCCGGCTTCGCACGGGTGTTTTATACATATAAACCTCCCTCTTGAATCATTCTATCTATTAAAACAATCCGCAGCAAAATCCGTTAGTAGGTAGTTTTAAATATATAAGTGTGTGAATAAAAAGCAATTTTTCAATGTTAATCTTTAATGCTATATATAAACCCGCCAATAGATTTTACCAATTTCAAAGATGTAACTATGTTAAAACTGATATCGTTGATCTAATAACTGCATATTATCAATTTGTATAGATAGAAAATCCTTGAATAAATAATGTAGGGTACCTAATTAAAATTGGCGCTGAAATATTAAAACGCAAATTACTCAAAATGGCTTCCATGTAGGTTAACATGATATTGCTTATCAGCATACATAATATACAACCTCCTTCCTTGCGTAAAAATACTCGACACATAAACTCATTGTGCAAATAAATCCTTATGTTCCTCGATATTTGATTGGTTGATATTTTCGACAAGGAGTTTAAAATTAGAATAAAAACTGTTTTTCTTTGACGTATTTAAAAAAATTGGCGCTAATTTGAATTCTGTAAGTTTTACGAACACAAAGAAAATTCCGCTTAATTTTTGTAATTCCTCCAATTTTATTGTGATTTTTTTCTATATTTTTGTTTTGTTTTTTTCGCTAAAATCTTTCTTTTTCTCGTAGTCCCGATAAAGTATAGTAGTTATGCAACTTCTGAATAAAAGACGTATTTATATTGATGGCCCTGAATCACTTGAGTCGCTTAGCTTACTTGAATCACTCTGCCTATACGGGCGTGCTTCAGTCGTTAGAATCCTTCACTTGCTCATGATTGGCTATTCAACCATTATTCACTAATTAATTACATAATATACTTTTTTGACACATTAAATCAATGTAAAACTCAATGATACTGATGAATATTACATTGGTGAACCAAAAAAAAACAAGGAATTGAAGTGTTTTTGTAATGTAGAAATACCTTATAATTTTGTTTAAAATTTTAATACTTATGTATTATTCTAAGACATGTCATATTTTTTGTTTACTTCTAGGTCTGACAAATCAAATGATGAAGTAGCGATTGCTGCTCTGGAGTGCGCTGAAACGTTTCTGTCTGTTTGTGGAATCTTTTTGGACACTGCTATTCACAAGGTTTGTACAATATGTATTTTGTTTCATAAACCAAAGGTAAATATTCCAAGAGATCGCACAATGCATTTTATACTGTATTGTATATCGACGACCTGTGTGACGCAGTGGGCGTAGGTATGCCTGCGACGCAGAAGATTACGGGTTCGTTTCGAGCCTAAGGACAAATGAAACGATTTCGTGACAAAAATTTGCTCCCTTTCCTGTCCCGCCCGCCAATGTAAATTGAGCCTATGGCTGAAAAAAGGCGCTGAGCATGAAATGATCAAAATACACTAAGCCCTATTTCAGCGCAGAGTCGTTGGTAACTGGTTACAGTAAAATAAAACGTTTTTTACTCACACGATACCGATATTAGATTCGTAACCAGTTACAATTAAAGACGGAAAAAATCCTTGTACTGTACATAACCCTTCCATTCTAATCAGAACTCAATATATTCCAGCAATTCCAGGAGCTCCTCGTCCGCGAGTGCTTCTCCCTCAGCTCTCACAGCACAGAGCGGTCCCTCTGCCTCCTGCAAGCGCTGGAGGCGAGCCGTAAGAACTGCTCCACCCTGGTGCCTCCGCCCACGCAGTACTGTCTGCAGCTGTACTCTGTGCTCATCAACAGCCCTAACAGAGAGGTTAGTATACATGTCCGCGAGTGCTTCTCCCTCAGCTCTCACAGCACAGAGCGGTCCCTCTGCCTCCTGCAAGCGCTGGAGGCGAGCCGTAAGAACTGCTCCACCCTGGTGCCTCCGCCCACGCAGTACTGTCTGCAGCTGTACTCTGTGCTCATCAACAGCCCTAACAGAGAGGTTAGTATACATGTCCGCGAGTGCTTCTCCCTCAGCTCTCACAGCACAGAGCGGTCCCTCTGCCTCCTGCAAGCGCTGGAGGCGAGCCGTAAGAACTGCTCCACCCTGGTGCCTCCGCCCACGCAGTACTGTCTGCAGCTGTACTCTGTGCTCATCAACAGCCCTAACAGAGGTTAGTATACATGTCCGCGAGTGCTTCTCCCTCAGCTCTCACAGCACAGAGCGGTCCCTCTGCCTCCTGCAAGCGCTGGAGGCGAGCCGTAAGAACTGCTCCACCCTGGTGCCTCCGCCCACGCAGTACTGTCTGCAGCTGTACTCTGTGCTCATCAACAGCCCTAACAGAGAGGTTAGTATACATGTCCGCGAGTGCTTCTCCCTCAGCTCTCACAGCACAGAGCGGTCCCTCTGCCTCCTGCAAGCGCTGGAGGCGAGCCGTAAGAACTGCTCCACCCTGGTGCCTCCGCCCACGCAGTACTGTCTGCAGCTGTACTCTGTGCTCATCAACAGCCCTAACAGAGAGGTTAGTATACATGTCCGCGAGTGCTTCTCCCTCAGCTCTCACAGCACAGAGCGGTCCCTCTGCCTCCTGCAAGCGCTGGAGGCGAGCCGTAAGAACTGCTCCACCCTGGTGCCTCCGCCCACGCAGTACTGTCTGCAGCTGTACTCTGTGCTCATCAACAGCCCTAACAGAGAGGTTAGTATACATGTCCGCGAGTGCTTCTCCCTCAGCTCTCACAGCACAGAGCGGTCCCTCTGCCTCCTGCAAGCGCTGGAGGCGAGCCGTAAGAACTGCTCCACCCTGGTGCCTCCGCCCACGCAGTACTGTCTGCAGCTATACTCTGTGCTCATCAACAGCCCTAACAGAGAGGTTAGTATACATGTCCGCGAGTGCTTCTCCCTCAGCTCTCACAGCACAGAGCGGTCCCTCTGCCTCCTGCAAGCGCTGGAGGCGAGCCGTAAGAACTGCTCCACCCTGGTGCCTCCGCCCACGCAGTACTGTCTGCAGCTGTACTCTGTGCTCATCAACAGCCCTAACAGAGAGGTTAGTATACATGTCCGCGAGTGCTTCTCCCTCAGCTCTCACAGCACAGAGCGGTCCCTCTGCCTCCTGCAAGCGCTGGAGGCGAGCCGTAAGAACTGCTCCACCCTGGTGCCTCCGCCCACGCAGTACTGTCTCCAGCTGTACTCTGTGCTCATCAACAGCCCTAACAGAGAGGTTAGTATACATGTCCGCGAGTGCTTCTCCCTCAGCTCTCACAGCACAGAGCGGTCCCTCTGCCTCCTGCAAGCGCTGGAGGCGAGCCGTAAGAACTGCTCCACCCTGGTGCCTCCGCCCACGCAGTACTGTCTGCAGCTGTACTCTGTGCTCATCAACAGCCCTAACAGAGAGGTTAGTATACATGTCCGCGAGTGCTTCTCCCTCAGCTCTCACAGCACAGAGCGGTCCCTCTGCCTCCTGCAAGCGCTGGAGGCGAGCCGTAAGAACTGCTCCACCCTGGTGCCTCCGCCCACGCAGTACTGTCTGCAGCTTGTGCTCATCAACAGCCCTAACAGAGAGGTTAGTATACATGTCCGCGAGTGCTTCTCCCTCAGCTCTCACAGCACAGAGCGGTCCCTCTGCCTCCTGCAAGCGCTGGAGGCGAGCCGTAAGAACTGCTCCACCCTGGTGCCTCCGCCCACGCAGTACTGTCTGCAGCTGTACTCTGTGCTCATCAACAGCCCTAACAGAGAGGTTAGTATACATGTCCGCGAGTGCTTCTCCCTCAGCTCTCACAGCACAGAGCGGTCCCTCTGCCTCCTGCAAGCGCTGGAGGCGAGCCGTAAGAACTGCTCCACCCTGGTGCCTCCGCCCACGCAGTACTGTCTGCAGCTGTACTCTGTGCTCATCAACAGCCCTAACAGAGAGGTTAGTATACATGTCCGCGAGTGCTTCTCCCTCAGCTCTCACAGCACAGAGCGGTCCCTCTGCCTCCTGCAAGCGCTGGAGGCGAGCCGTAAGAACTGCTCCACCCTGGTGCCTCCGCCCACGCAGTACTGTCTGCAGCTGTACTCTGTGCTCATCAACAGCCCTAACAGAGAGGTTAGTATACATGTCCGCGAGTGCTTCTCCCTCAGCTCTCACAGCACAGAGCGGTCCCTCTGCCTCCTGCAAGCGCTGGAGGCGAGCCGTAAGAACTGCTCCACCCTGGTGCCTCCGCCCACGCAGTACTGTCTGCAGCTGTACTCTGTGCTCATCAACAGCCCTAACAGAGAGGTTAGTATACATGTCCGCGAGTGCTTCTCCCTCAGCTCTCACAGCACAGAGCGGTCCCTCTGCCTCCTGCAAGCGCTGGAGGCGAGCCGTAAGAACTGCTCCACCCTGGTGCCTCCGCCCACGCAGTACTGTCTGCAGCTGTACTCTGTGCTCATCAACAGCCCTAACAGAGAGGTTAGTATACATGTCCGCGAGTGCTTCTCCCTCAGCTCTCACAGCACAGAGCGGTCCCTCTGCCTCCTGCAAGCGCTGGAGGCGAGCCGTAAGAACTGCTCCACCCTGGTGCCTCCGCCCACGCAGTACTGTCTGCAGCTGTACTCTGTGCTCATCAACAGCCCTAACAGAGAGGTTAGTATACATGTCCGCGAGTGCTTCTCCCTCAGCTCTCACAGCACAGAGCGGTCCCTCTGCCTCCTGCAAGCGCTGGAGGCGAGCCGTAAGAACTGCTCCACCCTGGTGCCTCCGCCCACGCAGTACTGTCTGCAGCTGTACTCTGTGCTCATCAACAGCCCTAACAGAGAGGTTAGTATACATGTAGACATTGATACATAATAAATATATAATGCTGGACGATCCACACAGCACTATCTAGCCCCAAAGTAAGCTACTCAAAGCTTGTGTTATGGGTATGATAACTGATTATTTAATACAATACATTACATAGATATTCTTTATTTTACATCGCAAACATCTCATCATTTAGCTCCAAGGACTAGATGATGTGTGTATTGTCCATTGTTATTATTATATTTCCACCACCAGTGGCGGTAGCTTTATACAAGCCAAAAAGCCGGGCTTGCCCTACTTCAAATTCCATACCGACCGAAAACATTGACTACCATATTCAAATTTCCGCGCGCCAATTCTTTCACTTCATTTCTTTTTATCTATGACTGTCTAGTATGTTTCCGATAGGGGCCGAACACGACCGATCGCGGCGGCCGGCAACTTGTCGCGCGCCGTTGCATGCATCTTGCTCACACTTATGGGCTTGCAATGTGGCTTCGCGGGCGCACCGTTCTAACCTATGCAAAAGTGCTACGTCTATAGATATAACTACTGTGCTTTTCTATAGCAATTAGTATGGAACAAAAAGTCCGGCTTTCACTGTGAAGTTCGCACAAACTAGGGTCGCGCTCGATCGCGAAGTTCGTACAAGAAAACTGTTCCTTTTCATTTTACTTTTTCATTTCGTTTACTGAGTGAGTGAGTTGGTACATTTAGGCTAAATGTCTCGAAAATTAAAACGAAATTGCTGCTAAATGATTTAGCAGCAATTTCGTTTTAATTTTCGAGATTTTTGTGTGATTTTAATTTTGTTTGAAATGAATGCAGATGCAGAGAAATTATATTGAATTTATTAAGTAGTTTTCATGAAAACTACAAACAAATCTACTTAATCATAAACAAGAAACGTATGTCGGGCTTGCCCTGTTCTCGAGTACCTACTAGACACGCCACTCACCGCTACCTTTATTTGTATTCAAAATAATAGGTATTTATCTAGGTTCTTAAATATTTTTTTGTAAAATACCATACTGAATATGATGTTATAATACTACTTAAATTAAATGTAGGCGACTTTGTATCTTTTCACTTTGAACGCACACTATTGCTGTTGGGCACGCACGCGCGGCGTCAGCTCAACAAAGATAGCTATATTCGTACCGATCTATTCACGGGCTTAGAATTGAAGTTGCGACCGGGGTGCGCCGGATTTTCATTGATTGTTACAGCTTGCATTCGGCGTGCAGGTGATTAAGATAAGATAAGAAAATGTTTATTTGGTTTCCACAAAATATACATTGAAAGCTATAACTAAAACATAAAACAGTAAATACATGGAACCAAAAGGTTGGCCACTCAGCGTGTTCACGCATGTCATAGGGACCGCATGCCGTAAGCCTTTTCAATAGTCGGTAGTAACTAATATAGTAGTAGTATATAGTAACTATAAAATAATTGTTTGTCTGTCTAGATATCAAAGTTCTGCTCGTCCGCGCTCCTCGACATAAGGTTACACCTGCACTGTTCGCCAGCGTCTATCAACTTCGCACTTGAGGAGAAGCCGTTGGCGAAGGACAAGGATGATGGCAAAATGAAGGTCTCGGACAGGAATAGAGCTGCTTTGGAGAAACTGCTTGGGACCGATTGGTTTGTATAAGTTTTTATTGTATTTGAATGAATGAATGAACGGTTTACTGTAGTTGTTATTGATATAAACTAATCTAATTCTAACTAAAGAATAAATAAACACAGTGAAAGAGACTGCCTCATCACTGAAAACTATTTCTCTCAGGCAAAGTTGGTGGAGAAAATTATAAAATTAGGGTTGATGGCCCTGGTAGTAAATTTAAGAAATTTTATTGTTACAGTAATTATTGTAAGTTTGTAATTGGAACAAGAATAAGATCGTTAAATTAAAGCAATACCATTACCAACAAGTTTGTAACAGTCTTTGCGAAACGTAATGGTTCTGCAACAGGAGCTATATTTTTATATCCCACTTCAGGGCAAAGGCCTCTTCCACACTTTAATAATCTGTGACAAAAAATTGCATTTGGATGAAGTATTTTTTCAGTAGCAATGGCTGCTCTTAGATTATTAATTGATGATGATGAGATTATCACTACATAGTCATATACAAAGTCGCTTTCTCTGTCACTATGTCCCTTTGTATGTTATATACGGTATATTACGTGTAACGTATTTTGATATTATATATATATATCGAAATGCGTTGCGTAGTTTTAAAGATTTAATCTTTAAAACTACGCAACGTATTTTGATGCGTTTTTTAAATAGATAGACTGATTCAAGAGGAAGTTTTATACGGATAATAAACCGTGCAAAGCCGGGGCGGGTCGCTAGTCATTAATAAATAATAATTGTTAAAAATATCTATTTTCCAGGAGCAAATCCGAAGACTCAACAGGCGCCGTCATCGCCATATCTGATGAACCAGTAGCAAAGCGTCCTCGCGTCGACGAAGATATCACAGAAAACGTCAGCATTAGTTCCGATTCAGTTCACTCTGTCGAAGAAAACTCTGACTTAGATGAAGTCATCATTGAGGCTGTCAGATCAGGGAATCAACCATTTGATAATGAAAAAGACAAACATGCACTGAGTTTAATTGTAGCGGAAATACACGAAGAACCTAAAAAAATAGCAACTAACACTGATGAAGAAATTGTGACTGAACAAACCACAGATGAACCATTGACACAGATTGACCCTGAATCATCTGAAGTCGAAAATGCTACGATTCACAGTGAAGTAACCCAAATGGTAGTAATCAATATCGAAGACGATAATGAAGAAGCTCAAAAGGGAAATGACGATGGAGAAGTTGAAAAGATAATGAAGACTCCATCTTCCGAGAATGATATCAATGATGCGAAAACGCAATTGCGTCAAGATTCAGACGCGATTGATGGTAAAAGTCCACTATCCATGGAAGTTGCATATGATTACCCAAACACGGGCAAAGGGGATGTCAAAGTTCTTGATAAAATGGATGACGAGAACCTGCCGTCTACTAACGATACTGATGATATTCAGATAACTTGCGGGCAAGTCGTTAAAAACTCGCAAGACTTGAGCGCTGAGAAAAAAGATGGCGACGTCGAAACTACTAACGTAAATATTGTTCCTAAAGTCAATGGATTTAAAAATGTAGATACTATAAATGGTGATGCAGCTGTCGATGAAGAAGCTACAAGCAAAAAATTGCCTAGTGACAAAGTTGTCACGGTTGAAGATATGTTGGCAGATTTTGTAGATGAAGTTAATGAGGAAACTCAGACTTAAATAGATTTAAGATCAACATTTGTAAAGATAAGCCAACTATATTGCTTGCTATACCTAAGTCAAGTCATTTTGAAGCAAAGCATTATATTCTATTTAATTATTTATAATCTTTGTATGGCATACTTCAAGCAAAACTATGTTATGGATAAAGCTGTCATAATCAAAGTTTATAAGCAGGATTTTGTAGATGAAACAAATTATTATGATTTTCTTTTGTTGTGCCAAGCTCTTATAGCTAAGTCAAAGTCAATGTGTAGCATAGTATAGAATATATTGCATTTCGTAATTGATGTTTGTGTGTATGATTTTTCGTGAAGTTTAGACTAACCTACTACAAAAACAGTGCTTAATTATAGCTGTCATGGTCGAAGATTACATGTTTAGATTTTGTAAATTAATTAATTTATTAAAGAAATGATTGCTGAACTTTTGAATAGAACTTGACAATTCAAGAATTTATCAATTATAGTGATAACCAAGTCTTTCACTGTACTAGTCATATCTCGACACTACAACACAGAGAAATTACGATTATCAAACCCATTCTCATATGCAGTATCTTAGGCGAACGTAACAAAAGAAATCGTAAAAATTTAGACAAGCAACTGAATTAACACACAAATGTGTAACAATATGTAGGTGCATTTGTTGCATTATATTCCATTTCATATTAAATTATTATTTGTATATTGTGTATCTATGCTAATCATAAGGATGATTTGTTACCATCTCAGGATGATCTTGAGGATAAATTCATTTGTTCATATTATACATGAGTTGTAATGTGAAATAAATGTGTCTGGAATACAAATTTTGGTTTAAATTAACTGTAATTTCACATATTTGAGTACCCTGCAGCTCCACCCGCATGTAAATTAATAAAAAGTAGCCTAATTTAATTCGAGATCTAGAACCACGTCTATTCAAAATTTCAACCCGATCTGTTAGTAGTTTTGGCGTGAAGAGGTAAGAAACATCAATCCAAACTTTCACATTTATAATAGTGTGATTCAAAACTTCGTCTTGTAGGTTTATTCCTATTGTTCTATTCTACCTGTGGTGTTTGCTACCACTAATAGATTGTAATAGTCTGCTGTGAGCTCAATTGTAAATACGAGTTTTAACCACTTTGCCCACATGGCCAGGACAGGTGCGTTCAACACTAGGTATGTTGCCGAGTTACGATCTCCACTCAATTAGGTACCTTAACGCTTGTAATTTTGATCATTGCCCGAGCCACTGCCACTACCCAACTTACTAATACTATAAGCAATGACGAAAAATAAAAAAATGCCTCAAGCTAAGTAGAGAATCTTGGTTCTCTGTCTGACTGATGTGTTCGTCACATATACGTTACGAATCCTACTCTTCAGAGAAATTCCGAATCCGAACATCATTTAAGGTCTCCACTCCACACACAAAAGCCGGAGGCGGAGCGGAGGCGAAGGCGTGCGAGTTGTATTCTATTGAATCATATAAATAGTCCAGTCGCTCCAGTCATTTTAGTAAGTTCACCTCGGAATTCGAGATACCCAGCTGTAAGTCTGTAAATACTTGTATAATGGCACCCTAAAAGTTGTCTCAAAACCTACATATGTAGGGTGTGCAATCGATTTTTTGTAAAAATTTCATTTCCTATTAGTCCGGTCATTTTAGACATAAAAATAGTGATCAAATAAAGAAAATTCCGACGGAGCCAAATCTTCGTAGAGACCTTAGGTTTACCACAAGGAATAAAGTGTCAAAAGTCCCCATCAGTCCCATGTGAGCTTAGGGACTTATTCGGGGCCCAAGGTAAAAATTTTAGGTTTTTTGGATTTTTCTCGAAAACGATAAGTTTTATCGAAAAAGTACCTCAGAGCAAAGTTGTAGATCTTAAAATTCTCTATAAAAATGGTCCTGTTGATTTTTTCTGTAAGACCCACTATTTCCCAGATAGAGAGTTAATGAACTATCGATAATCAATGATTATAAATATTTTTAAATTTTTATTGAACTCTAACCTTATTTGCTTATCTTATTATTATAATAAATGGGAAAGTCTGTGTGAATGTTTGTTATAGGTAATCTCCGTAACTGATGAAATTTGGTACGTAGATAGCTTAAGACCTAGAATTATTAAAACTTGGAAATTTAAACCTCTGAAGGAGTTAAATAGGGTGGTAAAATTTGTATGGAAAATAATTTTTCCTTGGTTCAATTTACTGAAAATCGGGATAAATAAACTACAAAATAAATAATTAAACACATATTTTTTATTTTGACGAAACTACCCCTAGGATGCGTTCAATAAATTTCTGAAATTTCCATGCGGGCCAAGCCGCGGGGCGCAATTAGTCAACTATATATGGCGCGTTTTTGACCGGGGAGGCATCGGTTGACCTGAAGTGATGTGACCGCGCGTTCTCCACCCTCTATCTCGAAAACGGTTAACGTATAAAAAAAATACAAACAAAATTTGTAGAGAATTTTGTATTCTACAATATTGATAATAATTCTGGTCGATGCGACGCGTGACCCGAGAGCTGGTGAATATCTGGCTCAGCGCATCAGCATTGCCATACAGCGTGGTAATGCAGCCAGTGTCTTGGGGACGCTTCCGACTGGTATTGACATGGATCAATTGAGCTACCTTTAGACTGTTTGCAACCGTCTGCAGTTAGCTCAATGGTTTCAATTGTAAATACTAGTTGTAATTTTTCTATTCCTTTGCTTGTAATTTTCGTTTTTAATAAAGATAGAAAAAAGATAATAAGTACAAATAGCAAAAAACCCATGGGAAATGAGATATTTACAAAAAAATCGCAGAAAACTGGTTTTTGTGACCTTTGACCTTGAAATTTAATAGTTGCGCACACCCTACCAAATGTAGGTTTTGAGACAACTTTTAGGGTGCCAATATACAAGTATTTACAGACTTACAGATGGGTATCTCGAATTCCGAGATTCTTGCCTAATTTAAGCTTAAATGACTGGACTATGAAAGCCTACACACCCACCGCAGGCGGTGCCATAGGGAAAACTGGCACGCCTTCCTTCGCCTCCGCTCCCCGGCTTCGGCTTCAGTGTGTGGAGACACTCGTTCCAAAATCACGTTAATCTAGATGCAGAACCATTTTACAAGAAGTTGCTTTGTTGTAAAACCTGGTCAAAACAGATGCAAAATCGATGCACAAGAAGTTGAATTTAATTTTGTAAACAAGCAAGAAATCAAGCGAATACTTTTGAAACTGAAATAATATTTGTGAAAAAATGGTGATAGCTATTGGGTTCGAAGGCAGCGCTAATAAGCTAGGGATCGGAATCATCAGAGATGGTGAAATACTCGCGAATTGCCGAAGAACCTATATTACACCGCCCGGTGAAGGTTATTATCAAAAGCTTTGTTTACTTACAAACAATTTATAAGTTTTTATAGCTATTTTCGTCTCTCCTTGGCACATAAATATACAGTATATATATATATATATATATATAATGAACCGTTCACGGTAATGGTTGATCCAGTACGATTTGTTAAGAAATGTTGATCCACCTTTTTCATGTGTACATTCGACTCTAGACCTAGTAAACAGATATACTTCGATCCGAATTTCAAAAGCACATGGCAACGCTGGATCTGCATTGACTCGTTTTCAATATACTCGCGTTAGAAAATCCTCATAATACACCAATTTTGTTGATCTTCTAACGGTCAAAAAAATTACACCCAAACGTCATTTTTACATCCGGTACTATATATCTATGCGCCACATTCGCTTAGACAATGTTGATCTGCAGTCTCTGGAGCCACAAATTACTACTTCGTCTGTTTTCAAAGCGGCAACGCCGCACGCGCGGTAGTGGGGGACTTTTCGAGACTTACATAATCGAAGTTAATAGACTTGAAAGCGTTCGTTCTTAGAAATTTCCTTCGGATAGTCGAATAGAATAGAGTAGAAATAGCTAAAATTCACTGACCAAGCACATTACATTTATAAAATAATATTTTTGTGTAGGTATGTGTATTTTTGAAATCTACTATAGCTCACAAAAAATAACTGAACTCTTTAGCAACCAGTTTGTAGGTCATGTTCTTCTTCGACATGTGCCTTACCTAGGTATGAGAAGTTGGTAAAAAGGTTTTTTTTTTTTGTAACAGAACCGTTAAATTCTAATGAAATTTCCCTTTATTTTTAACTAAGAACCTAGAGAGAACCTGCTTCAGAGTTCAATTCTACAGCGATCTAAGTATGCCAGAACGCACTAGACGTCAAACGAAAATATAAAGAGAAAGATTTTAGAATGTTTCTATATTTTAGACTCAAATGAACTCCTACAAATATCACGTCTATAAGTGTGCCGTTAACTGATTTTCATTCACCTCACGAAACTTCCTAAAATAATGATAATGTTGCCCACTAGACAGCTAGTGGGCAACATTATGATTATTTTAGGACGACATTAGTCCACTGCTGGACATAGGGTTCCCGTAATGAGCGCCATAGCGCTGTCGCGTCCAGCATCTACCATCAATCATTCGCAGATCGTCATCTCAACTGGCCGGAGGGCGGGGCGTCCTACACTACGTTTGCCAAGTCGCAGTCTCCACTGAAGAACACGTTAACCCCAACGGTTGCCGATTCTCCGCGAGATAAAGCCTAGTTTAAAGAATTAGCAAGCTAAAATGACAGTTGGTTGGATATATCTTGCGAAAAACTGACAACCACTGGGGTAAACGTACTCTTGAGTGAAGACCACGTCTCGGTAAACGTAGTGTATGGTGTCCTCTAGTCAAGTGGGCTTTCATATGGGAAAGCATGTGTCCAGCAGTGGACTATTAATGGCTGGCGACGAAGATGATGATTATGATGAGACCCGCTAGGTAGTTTACTAAAACATTTTATGATCAGTAACTACCAACGATACGTAAAGGGTAATTTGCAAATCTTACTTTTATAATAAATGGGAAAGTCTGTGTGAATGTTTGTTATAAGTAATCTCCGTAACTACTTAAGTTATTTAAATAAAATTTGATAAGTTTATAGTTTAGGACCTAGAATAACACAATATTAAGTTATTTAAATGAAATTTGATAAGTTCTTAGTTTAGGACCTAGAATAACACAATATATATGATATTACAACTTGGAAATTATTTACTTTAGTAATAACTAGATGCGCCCCGCGGCCTCGCCCGCATGGAAATTTATTTCTCAAATTTCAGAAATTTATTGCACGCCTCGTATAGTTTGGTAAAAAAAATACTTTACTTTACTTTTAGTTTATTCATAGTGTTCATTTTGAGTGAAACAAACCAATGAAAAATAATTTTCCATAAAAACTTTACCACCCCATCTCATAACCCCTTCAGAGTTAAAAATTTCAAATTTTAAAAGCCTATGTCCTATTCTAGGTCCTAAACTATCAACGCACCAAATTTCATCTGAATAACTTAAGTAGCTACGGAGATTACCTATAACAAACATTCACACAGACTTTCCCATTTATTATAATACTAGATACTAGATGTGCCCCGCGGCTTCATCCGCCAACCTGTGTTTTTTAAACAAATTTCAGAAATTTATTACACAACCCCTGGGGGTTATTTTGGTAAAATAAAAAATACGTGTTTAATTATTTCGTACTTTATTTATAGGTACCGAGTTTTAAGTAAATCAAACCAAGGAAAAATACTTTACCCTATTTAACGCCCTCAGAGGTTAATTTTTGATAATTTTATTAGCCTATGTCTTATTCTAGGTCCTACTGTCTACTTACCAAATGTCCTCTAAATAACTAAAGTTAATACGGAGATTACTTATAACAAACATTCACACAGACTTTCCCATTTATTATAATAGTAAGATAAGATTTGAGTCTGACTGAACTCTGAAGAACACTGACTCTAGTCTCTATATAATATGAAAGGATCCTGTTTACCTATGGGAATGGGAGGTAGCTAGGTACTTTACAGAAATATTTGTGAAGATCCTTGCTAGCAATTCGCATATTGGGTAATTTAAAACTAAACAGGTAGGTATTCATCAACGGTAGGCTAAACCAGCTGCTAGTGACTTAAAAATTGGTACAAATAAACTTCAAAATGAATAATTAAACACGTATTTTTTATTTTTATGGAACTACCCATAGGAGGCGTGCAGTAAATTTCTGTAAAATGACAAATAAATTTTTATGCGGGCGGAGCCGCGGGGTGTAACGAGTCTAAAATAATTGACGTTTAATTAAACATCAATAGATCGAGGCATTGACACTAGTTATTTTTTTAAGTCGGTTAACCACGTAAGGTAGGCAACTACTTGAGTTCCCCAAAGTAATTTAAGGTAGCAGGTTATTTTTTGTAACAATTATAACGATAGGCAATTATCTATTCTACTCGGGTGACTACCGTGACCTCTGATGTGTAGTTTTTTAGTTTTAAATAAAAACTAGATTAATAATGCTGGACAATCCACACAGCCTCATCTAGCCCAAAGCTAAGCAGAGCTTGTGTTATGATGGGTACGAGATGACAAATATCTGTAACTTAATACAAAATATTACAAAGATTGAGAAATTTATTACACTTAGAAAACACTCAGAACCCCGTAGAAATATTTACATGTCGTACAAACATTTATTGTTCTAAGGTGGGAATCAAACCCGCAACCTCATGTGCCAAAGGCATACCTTCGGCCGCCCACATTTATTTTCAATCCATATAGTTTCAAAAATGAATTAAAAATTATTTGACACGATACTCAATAATTAAAAAACCTATTAAAGTAAACGCAAGGAACGTCATATTAAGGAACAAAGTGCCACTTTTTCGGTTTTAGTTTTCAGGTATAAAGAAAAATCAAAAAATAGAAAAGTTCTTAGTTATCGTTAAAAAAATATCGATGGATCAACATTTGTCCGTAGAAAAGTATTCGCAATGGATTTTTAGTTTCTAAATAAAATTATTCAGTAAATGAATATCATTATTTCTTTAGACTTACAAAAAAACACTCAATCAAGTCAAATTTTAATAATTGGTACATAATTATCAAACTAATAATAAAAGGACTAGGTAACGCGATGTCATAAATAATAAATGTCATAGAACATAGCGTTACCCTGTCATTTCGTTTCCACACGTGTGGTCATCGACCTCCACGACTCCCGCACGAAGCGGCAACGTCGCTGTCAGTTTCGACCAATGCTGCGTTCTGATTGGTTCATTTGAATCGGATCAACTTGTGTAAAATGGATTTGTATATCGGATCAACAAATGGTATTACAATGCCAAAGGCCCCGTGAGGTCAATTGTTGATCTGGTCGGAGCAACATTTGTTACTGAAAATGTATAATAGATCAACAAAAGAGGATCGGATCAACAAGTGTTTTCGGATCAACAAAGTGCTCGCTGTGAGTCGCGCCTGATCAACAATTGCCGGAATGGTATCTCTATACTGTGTATATATTTATATATATATATATATATAATTATTTATTTATATTTATTTATTATATGTATCATAAACAATTTGTACAACTTCAGGTTTCCAACCCAAAGAAACTGCCGCACATCACTCCGAGCACATTCACGAAGTATTACAAGAAGCCCTTGACCAGTCAGGTATCAAACCAGCGGATATAGAGGTGGTCTGCTACACCAAAGGGCCGGGAATGGCGCCGCCGTTGTTGGTCTGTGCGATTGTAGCCAGAACTTGTGCTCTGTTGTGGAACAAGCCATTACTTGGTGTTAATCACTGTATTGGGCGTATCCTTTTAGATAATATACTTTATTTTAATATACATAACATACTTTTGATTTATTTTTGAAGGAATGACACTGATTTATGTTGATTCTCTACTATCAATAATATCTATTCAGTCAAGCAGCTAATGGAAGCTGGAATTACAAGTTTAATAGTCCCGTTTGCATGGCCTTTGTCGACTATAAGAAAACCTTTGTATCTTTTTTGCTGCAACATTGATGCAATATTGATACCTGATATGAACTTGCTCCTGAACTGTTAATTGCCTAACAGTTCGGCAACTATGCTAGTGTGAACATTCCTGGGATCCCTAACGTCAGTGTTGGGTGCTCAGTTACCTTATAAGGTGAGATTGAGATCAAACGATGGTCTATCACTACATAGTATAAAACAAAGTCGCTTTTTCTGTTCCTATGTCCCTTTGACTGCTTAAATCTTTAAAACTACGCAACGGATTTTGATGCGGTTTTTTTAATAGATGGGTGATGCAAGAGGAAGGTTTATATGTATAATAAAACCGTGCAAAGCCGGGGCGGGTCGCTAGTTGTAGATAAAAAAAAGAAGCCTGGAGTCAAACATTCAAATAAACCTCTTGTCATCAGGATGGCACAAACATGAGGCCTTTGAACTGCTGTAATAGGTCAACATGATCTGGTTTTTTGTTCTGGTTCTGTAAAAAGCTCCAGCTTTGCTTTCTGTACATTCTAAATTTTTGTACACAACTACATTATTTTTTACTGTTTTTCATTACTTTCCTGAACATCCAACACAGACATAGAAATGGCCAGACTGATTACCAAAGCCACCAATCCAACAGTTCTCTATGTCAGCGGTGGCAACACTCAGATTATTGCATACTCCCGGCAGAGGTACAGGATATTTGGAGAAACCATTGATATAGCTGTTGGTAACTGTTTGGACAGGTAAGTTTCTAGAAAGATTAGTTGTAATTGATTTGCTTGTAGATATTCATTGTTCTCATAGCTGAAGACAGGGCACTATGGCGCTCATTAGGGCAGGCCTATGTCCAGCAGTGGATTAATATAGGCTGATGATGATGATGATTCATTATTCCATATTTCTAACATTATTCCCAAGAGAATAATAAGATTAAATTTTGATCATGGGTGAAATTATTTACCAAGGAGATATCTGTACAAAGACATTTTCTTAAAATTTGATTCAACACCACTGTTTAAAGTTGGAATAAAATGAATGCCTGGTAACACTATTAAAACCCCACCGAGTTACACTTGGGATGTCTGTGTGACGTAAGATACTGCTTTATGCCCCCAATGCATTACTTTTCAGATTTGCAAGAGTGTTGAAATTATCAAATGCACCAAGCCCCGGCTATAACATAGAGCAAGCTGCTAAGAAGGGAAAGAAATATTTACATCTGCCATACTGTGTCAAAGGTATTTTTTTTTAATGTTACCAGATTCTTTACATAAATAAATAAATAAAATAAAAAATATTCAGAACCTGTGGTCCATATAAGGCACAGAATGTTACACAAAATTTTATAATAAAAATTATAAATTTACACAACACAAAATTTAAAAATTAAGTTACAATGTTAACTTTATAACTTTAATTATTTATTTATTTAATTATTAGATTTTGTGTAACATTATGTGCTTATATGGGCCACAAAGTCTGAAATAAACGATTTTTATTTTATTTATACCGGGTGTAAACAGACGACTACCGAAAAAAAAGGGAGGTGGAAGAGGACCCCTAAACATCAATAAAAAAAAAATCGCAGTCCGAAAAAAAAATTCTAGCCGAAGATAAAAATGTTTAAAGATTTTCAATTATTTTCGTAGCCAGCAATGGACACCGTACACTTTATACCTACGCTACGATGTAGGTAGATAGTTAGATAACTTATTATACTTAAAACTACTACATAAATAAGAAAGAAAAGAAAAACATTAAAATACTACATACTAATACTAAGTATAACGGGCGGTCTTATCGCTAAAAGCGATCTCTTCTAGGCAACCTTGATGTATTAAGTTGAAAAGATGTTAAAGTTAAAAGTTATCAAGTTGGCTATCGGTAGGTATTTTACCACTTACCTAATTACGCGCTGTAGCCTCGGTCGAATCAGAAATGGTTCAAATTTATCTCCTCCTCGTTCAACAAGGCACAGCTGAGCCCGCCTGATGGTGGATCGATGCACGCGATCCAGAAATGCGGAGTCCTCAGCACTTCTCGCATTTAAACCACGGAATGCTGATGTTATGCGACTCATTTCTTCAGCAGTACTGCAGTACCGGTCGAAGAACCTTTCCTTGATATGGCCCCATAGAAAAAAATCGAACGGGGTCAAGTCAGGTGACCGAGGAGGCCATGCTCGTGGTCCATACCGCCCAATCCATCAGTCTGGAAACTCCAGGTCAAGTTGATTGCGCACAGACCTGACAACGTGCAGCGGTGCGCCACCGTGCTGGAACCACATGCCTCTCTGTTGGGCTACAGGAATTTCATCCAGATACTAGACCACAGGACCTCTCAGTAGATCGAGGTATGCTTCTCCGCGATCTCTCTGTCGATATCTCCATACTCCCTCGCATTTGTCCATACTCCCTCGCACTAAACATGTTTATAAAACACACCGAAAAACACAGAAAGTAACTTCCACTATTTACCTACACTAAGACCATGTACTTAAGAAAAACTTTAAAAACACGCATACCACACTAAAAATCTGTTTCACAAAACAAAACAGTATTCGCAAATTTCCGCAACGACCGCGCAAGTTCGAATACTAACACCGACTAAAAGACGAATAAAAATACAAGCACTATGTACCTGTACCCTGTACCTACATAGAGAAGTTATGCATTCAAAATCCGTTTTTAAATGCCGACAGCCAAAGTGTTATAAACCTTATGCCTAATTAAATAAAGTTTAGATTCCTTTCTATACATTTCCTTTGACTATAGCCGAAAGGCCGCGGGCCGACCCACGGCGCGGCGCTCCGCGCCCGACAAAGAAAAACACCGCTGCTGTTATAAACCTTATGCAGAGTGAAATAAGGTTTTCCTATACCAAAGAGATTATTCAGTATCCAATAAGGTTCAAAATGGGGCATACTCATTTTAAAATCTTTATCACAGAATTATGAGATAATTTTATTTTTTTCGCGGGAATAAATACTACGACTAGTAAAAGGATTACTTAGTTATGAACGTTTCCAGCTAGAATTAACTTTTTACCCTGAACCAAAAAAGCACAGAATACATAATAGTAGTATAAATGTTCATACATTACATCCCAAGGTTGCCTGGATGGTAGAAATGAGAGAACTTTTAGCGATAAGACCGCCCTTTATACCATGTATGCAGTATTTTTGTTTTGTTTTCTTTCTTTGTGTGGTACCTAGGTTTAAGTATAATAAAAAAGAGTTTTCTATTCTATTCTAGTAGGAACAGGTAGGTAAAATGTAAATGATATCTTCAATTTGTTAATAGAAGAAGTGTTAGGAAGGGTTCGATCCTACAATCTTCAGATTGAAAATCGAGTGTATTCTTTCTATGCCAAGACGGCAAAATACAGATAGCCACCAGCGAGCAGCGCGGTAACCTACGTGCGTACCTAGCGTATGTATGTATCTTGCGTAGATAGATAGATACCCATTTCGCTCGCGCAGTCGAGCGGTGGTGCGGCCGTCCATAAACAGCTGAGTTGAGGTCATTCACTTGCGTGCAATACATTACATCTTTTTTTTAATTTGTTTATTTTTGCTTTTAAAAATTGTTTATTCGTGTTGATATGTATTCTTAGTGTTGTACTATGGGTGTGTAACTAGATAAAAAAATAAAAAAATTTTGAGAGGTGAAATTTTATTCGCGTTTTTTTTTCGATAAATATGTTCAGAATCATGGTCTGATTGCTACCTTTCATTTTTCGATAGTAGTCTTTTTACACCCTGTATATGAAAACTTACTAACCCTGCTACCTACTTAACTTATTTATTTAAAAATACATACGTCTAATAATAATAATAATATAATAATATAATTTATGTTAGTTATATAATAATATAACTAGGTAACATAAATCAACAGCCTGAGTCAAGCATACATATAACGCATATTGAATTTTAATAAACAGCACAGGCAGTGCCTCCTTCAGTTGAACCTCAAGAATCTACACACTATGCTGCTAAATTTTTTCCATGCAAACAAAAGCGCAGGTTTTTTCAACCGCCTTAAAAAATAATGAGGAGGATAACAAGTCAAATATTTTTATATGAGAGAACAGATTTTAATTTGAAATCTGATGCTTCTGATGTAGTTCCATATAAATATAATCAAGATCTGACCAGTTATGTTTAAGCTATCCTTTAACCCTCTGTATCATAGTGTAGTCTTTCTCTCTAGAATTTTAAGGTAGTTTTTAGTTTTCAAAACACCAAATTTATGTGGGTTAGCTAGCTAAGCTACGGCGTTTAAGGATAGTTTTTGTTTAAGGGCATTGTGTGAAGACATTAAATTAATTTGGTATGAAATTAATTTCAACATAAAACTATTTTTTTCCCAAGTATAATTTTTTTGTAACTATCTTCAGGAATGGACGTAAGTTTCTCCGGCATTCTTTCGTACATGGAAGACAAAATAGACGATCTGCTGAAAGACTACACTCCTGAAGACCTCTGCTATTCACTGCAGGAGACCGTGTTTGCTATGCTGGTTGAGATAACGGAACGGGCCATGGCGCATTGTGGATCTGATGAGGTACCTATTTTCTCGTCTATACATATATTTTTTTGAAAGGGCTTTTATTTTCTGGCCTGGTCAATTGCGTCAAAACGCGAACAGAAAAGCTCTGTTTTTTTAAGTTTCTTTTAATTCAAATATCTATTAATTTGACTGTACCTTGGTAAACGTTTAATAACTGAGATAGGCCCTACATTTCCCGCCTTATAAATAAGTATTGGCTTTGACTTTCTGTAAAAGTACTAGCCAATCAGTAACCTCGTCCAAAGAGGAGTTGGCCAATCCGGTGTCTTCCCGCCACCGGCCGCTACGTCAGATGTACGCTTGTGGCGCCGACATCTTTTTTCTTCATTGGCGTTTAGTTTCCCGCCGAGTACAGACGTGCTACCAAATACGCAGCACGCTTTTAAAGAAATATTCCAGAAAATGTTTCAAAGTGCATACAAGGATTATTGCAAAGTGCACATAGTATTCTAAAGGTTTGGTGTAAAATTGCATTACTGCGTAAGTACATTTTTCTTTGTCTACACCACTACATACCCACATTTTTTCAATAAAATGGTAATTTGCGAAATAAGTTTCGTAATTTGTTTTTGGACTAATGAGTCCATTCTATTTATATTTTGTTGGAGACTCACGAGTCGCACACATGTCGCATGGTTAGTACGAAAGCATACGCCTTTTTTACCTTGCACTAAGACCGTGACATTTTTCTTATTATTTGTGCTCGAAAGCACGTGGTTATATTTGTTTTAATGACAAAAGCCGAAGCTTTTTACAACTACCTGGCATGTGCCAGTGGCATAATTTTTCTTCTATTACTCCTAAGTAAGATTTTAACGGTTTTTCCGTTCGATTCGTTAGAATTTATTTTGAGGTTATATGTTGCTATGTGCTAAAATACTTATTTTTCTAGCAAGGATGTAAACACGATATCATATGCAAAATTCTGACCGATGTCGTGAAAACGAGACTTGAAAGACAACTGGAGAAGGAGGTCAATATTGGATGGTAATGGAAATAACATCGTGAGTACTTTAAAATATCGTTGTTTTGGTTATTCTGGGCCACGCAGCCACGTGGGCAACGCGTACGATGTACGATACTTTTGGTTGTCACCTGCCCGTAATTTATACGCGAATATACAAAATATGAAATGTTGAGTGTATCTGCACACTTGCGCAAATAACACGTGGCCTACACCCAATGTCGTCGGGTGGATTAATCTAATAGGTTGTCTAACCTATTTTCTGCCTAACCATTGCACAGCAGGTGGTTTTGCAAGGGCACGGAGTGTTAATCTAGGTTGGCAAGAAAGTAACTTTTTTTTCAGGAGCGGGTAGATACATATTTCATTGCCTATTGTTTTTGTACCAAACAGAAGTGTAGAAAATGCAAATATAAACATGTGTCTCAAGTCCACGATTGACAAGATATATTTCAAGGATAAATACTGATATGTTCTATGTTCCTATTTTTCGATATGAGCTAAGTACCTTGATTTTTAAGCAAAACACCTCCCAAGAATAAAAACCCCCGCAGGGTTGTTTTAACGCCCTCGCAGGGCTACAATGGCTGGCGCATTGTCATCTCCTTGTAAGTATATAATAAAACCCTCGCAGGGTTCATAACGCACCCTCGCAGGGCTGCGATGACAAAAATAAAATTCGGGCGCACCGAATATTTTTCAGTTTTAGATTATCTTGGACAAAGAATAATACCCTCGCAGGGTTGTTTTAACGCCCTCGCAGGGCTACAACGGCTGGCGCATTGTCATCTTGCAAATATATCATAAAACCCTCGCAGGGTTCATAACGCACCCTCGCAGGGCTGCGATGACATAAATAAAATTCGGGTGCACCGAATATTTTTCAGCTTTAGATTATCTTGGACAAGGAATAAAAACCCTCGCAGGGTTATTTAAACGCCCTCGCAGGGCTACAATGGCTGGCGCATTGTCATCTCCTTGCAAGTAAATATATAATAAAACCCTCGCAGGGTTCATAACGCACCCTCGCAGGGCTGCGATGACATAAATAAAATTCGGGCGCACCGAATATTTTTCAGCTTTAGATTATCTTGGACAAGGAATAAAAACCCTCGCAGTGTTGTTTTAACGCCCTCGCAGGGCTACAATGGCTGGCGCATTGTTATCTCCTTGTAAGTATATAATAAAACCCTCGCAGGGTTTATTGCGCTCCCTCGCACGGCTGCGATGATAAAATTCGGGCGATCCGAATATTTTTCAGCTTTATATTGTCTTGGACGTGATGAGCATTATTCTCGAATGAAGAGTCTTATTCAACATAAATATGTGTTTACATAAGCTTCAGAAAGGGTTGCTTGTTTGGATAAAGGAATTCATCGTGGTGGTGTACCTCCACCAGCGATGAATTCCAGGGTATCGCGTACCTACTCACAACAACTTCTAGGAAGGCTAACTATAAAAGCATCGTGGTGCACCTCCAACAGTGATGAAAATAAAAAGTCCAGGGTATCGTGTACCTATTGACTAGAACTTCCAGGAAGGTTAACAATTATTAAATAGAAGCATCAAAATAAAAAGTCCAGGGTATCGTGTACCTATTGACTAGAACTTCCAGGAAGGTTAACAATTATTAAATAGAAGCATCAAAATAAAAAGTGCAGGGTATCGAGTACCTATTGACAAATGTCTTACCAATATCTATGTATGTATATGATTCGTGTATTGCATACCTATCAACAAAAGATTTGGGAGGTTCGATACCTATATAGACGGAGTTTCTGTTCTTGTTAGACATTAACATTCAGAAGGAGCTGTTTAGCTGAAGGAATAATAAAATCTTCTGATAAACCGTACTTGTGACAAAAGTCATATAAGAATATCGTAAGAAACTCGGGCTGATAAGCGTGATGGGTTGATAAATTTATCGATTGGCTGATATTTTTATAGGCAAATTATAAATTGCGTATAGCAGCTGGTTGAGGTGTCATTGTGAATTAAGGGCAAGCCTAAGCCTTCGAGCTGAATTACATTCTACATAGTCTAACCCAGAGTTACTATTTTTTACACTGTATGATATGTGAACGGTAGCAGATATAAGAACCCTTTGGATTCATGAGATCGCAGGAAAGACTCTAAGGTTAACATATAAGTTATTCAGTCTACCTACAAAACTTCTCATTGACGAGACAAGTTCTTTAAAATGATTAACAATTGTAGGGTGGGTACCACGAATAATTATGGAAATGAATTATAAGATAAATACTGCCCACCCGCACTAAAAATTTAGTGCCTATTATTAGAACCTTTCGTATCCCTCATTCCATCACGAATTTGAATGTTGCGTGCGTGAGAAAGTTGTTAGTATAAATAAGGTAGCTTCTACCAAAAACACAATATCTTTCACAAAGTTGCCTTCAGTATCAAGATACTGTCTATCAGTGGATATGTCCACGCAAATGTATGGGTCTAGCTCACTCACTGGCCTGACCGTTTTAAGAGTACATTGTCTAAAAGACTTTACTTGTCAGACAAAAAGAAGGAGATTTGGTGAAAGTACTGGCGTTGCGGTACTAACTTAATATACCTACCTGTATAGGCTCTGAATTGTACTCAGCCCATGTCCGGATTTATGATTGTGGGAACGATAAGGGTGTGAACGATAAGAAACATTCCCGTGTTTATTTACAACTACCCTCTTCATACTTTTTATAACCGGTGGCATTTCTTGGTTATCTGTATAAAGGTGTGTACGGTAATGAACGTTCACGCGTTTATTTACAACTACCCTCATCATACTTTTTATCATAAGTGGCATTTCTGTTATCTGCTTTGTATGATAAATTGTTGAATGTATTCTCAACTGTATTAGACATCACAAATACTAGTACATTTTTAGAATTAATATTTGAAACTGTCATCATCATCATTTATAGAAATGACCGTGAGCAATTGAGGGTTTGCGCACTACAGTAATAAAAACCTTGGAAAGTCGTCAGTCTTCTTTTTGAACGTCAGTAAAGGACAGCCACTGTCCTTGACGTAAAGAACTGTTTATATTTTATATAGTGTTACACTATTCTTTACAAGTAAGCGATCATTGTCAGCTTCTAAACTCTAGCACTCTGTGATAGATTAATAAGAATAAAAGTGCATCTATATTATCGCTTCTTAAGCGATGACGTCAGATTTTCAGTAATTGGTCGTGAGATGTTTCAACATAACTACTAGTTAAACGGAAAATGGGTCTTGTTTATTATTTTATAAACATTGTAGTACACCAGACACTACTGCATCTCAAATGAAGAGCTTGTTTTCGAGGTACATTGACAATGGGTGAGGTATTCATGCACAAGTATAATACCTACAGTGTTACAAATAACGTTGGTTCTCGAAGTAAACTTGTTTTTACTGTCACAAGCTGCTTAGTAATCTAGGGTTTGCTAGTTACCATTATTGGTATTAATTTTATTGATGTCTCAATAGACCTCTCTATATTAAGTACCTATATGCTCTCGGGTGAGAATTTGTAAATCTATTCGGTATGATATTCGAATAACATTAGAAGGATACCCAGTGCGTATTTAAGAGCAAAACAAGTACCTATAAGGGAAAAAGAAATAGATATACCTGTATTTTTAGCTACGTGTATCGGATCTAAGATTTCTTACGCTTCTACAGTGGAAATGTACACAAGTCTTATCGCAAAACTTGTAATCTAGTCCAAACATTGTGGGGAGGAAAAACCAGTTATTCAAATGTTTTATAAGAACTTCCCATAACTGGACATTTTAGATGAACATACAAAGCTTCACTATAGTTATAACGGTTCATAAAGTACCTACTCAGGTATTACAGCGCACTGCAATAAATTGAAATTTTAATGTAACGGTTTTCCCACATGCTTTCAATTGGTTAAAACGAGTACTATGTCCAGAAAATTAATGAGTTAAATACCTAGTAACTACCTACTCACATTTTGGAGCAGATATTTTAGTTTTCAGTTGTGCAATGATTTATTGTCACCGAAGGTCGTACACATTGCAAAAGTTGCAAAAACTGTTTCTAAAAGAAGTTAAGCTGCTGAAGTATTATTATACAGTTAGGTATACTGATACAATACGAACATATTTAGCAATTTATTGTTATAAGTTTATCAGTCATCAGTACCCAATCACTCAGAACATATTCATGCTGAGCTGGGCGGCCCTATTGTATGATACTGTGTGGGGTTTTGTTCAGAATTATTTATTTATTATACTAGGACGATGGCACATTCTATCATCATCATGATAGAGTGCGATAAATTTGTTTAAAAATGTTAATTGTCTTTTGGACCATACGTATTGCAGTTTTGAATGTCACAATGACTAATTTGTATTCAAAGCGACGTGGCTTACGATTATAACATTATTTAAAAAATAGTAAGTTCACATTGGCGTTGAGTGTCTTCACCACCACCAGGCGATAACAAACACGTCTCAGTTATTAAACGTTTACCAAGGTACAGTCAAATTAATAGAAGCGTTTTACATAAAATAAAACGCATATTAATTTACTTACCTTGGTAAACGTTTACATTTTAAATTCTGCCTGGTGATATTCGACGCAATGAAGAAAAAAGATGTCGGCGCCACAAGCGTACATCTGACGTAGCGGCCGGTGGCGGGAAGACACCGGATTGGCCAACTCCTCTTTGGACGAGGTTACTGATTGGCTAGTACTTTTACAGAAAGTCAAAGCCAATACTTATTTATAAGGCGGGAAATGTAGGGCCTATCTCAGTTATTAAACGTTTACCAAGGTAAGTAAATTAATATGCGTTTTATTTTATGTAAAACGCTTCTATTAAATTCATTTTGATGTGTTAAAAGCACTCTGGGTACTTCAAAATCAAAAATGGGTAGGCTTTGAATAAATTAACAATTCACGCACTTTACTTACATCGGGACATTTGAAATAGTTTTTTTTTATAAATTTGTGTTACAATGTGATATTTAATAAAAAAAAATGTTATTTGAGAATGTCTGAAAACATAAATCTAAGTTAATGAGTGCAGTTGTCGGTAGTTTAATGTTAGGTGGCTACCAATTTTTACCTTATTTAATTGTCCATTGAATTCAGAGCATTGATTGATTTTAAGCCTTAGGTTCCGTTGTCGTAGTTTGGCTCATTTCACAAATCACAACTGCTTACTAAAAAAGTCTAACATGATCCAATATTTGCAGGTCCTTATTTGCGGCGGCGTCGGCTGCAACGAACGCCTCCAAGGGATGATGGAAGTCATGTGTAAAGAACGGGGCTCGAAGGTTTTCGCTACAGACGAGAGGTTCTGCATCGACAACGGAGTTATGATTGCCCATGCAGGGGCATTGGCTTTTGAATCAGGGACTCGGATGAGCTTTACTGATTCCACGATCACACAGAGATATAGGACTGATGATGTACTTGTTACTTGGAGGGATGATACAGAACTGTAATGAGCGCTATAGCGTCCTGTCTTCAGCTTGCCGAAAACAGAATATGTTTGCAAAGTTGCGGTCTTCACTCAAGAATATGTTTACCCATCGGTTCTTAGCGAGATATGGCTGGCCTGGCCGGCCCACTGCCACTTCGTGACTTCAGCTTGCTAATTCTTTGAGTTATGTCAATAACTTAGGTTCTCTGTTGGATGTATTTGTTGATCCTATCTTCAGAGAAACTCCGAGCATAGCTCTGAACGACTTTTAACTAGTGGACCAACCCAACCGGGAGTGTCCACATCTCCTCACTGTAAGAGGGATGATTAAATGTATTAAAACTGTTTTTTTTCATTACTGGGTTTCAATTCAGATGACGTCATCCAGCATCCTAAACATACTCAACTAATTTGTTAGCACTAAAAATATCGCCCACCAATATCCAATAAACATGAAAGTATAATGGACTGATGGAAAGGATACTGACCAGTATTGCTGTACCTTTCATTCGTTTAAAATAAAGGTTGGTTTCATAGTGACTAGACTTGTGTTATACAAATATGCGCGCAAACTCATGTTCCTATGTTCTGATGAGAAAGGGATTACTACTGCTACTCTAAGTAAAACAAAAAGGAAAATACCAACCATTTATATTTGTTCAAATATGAATATCACTATAAACTGGGGAAAATCACTCAAATAACAATACACACCAGGGAACCACATAATATTGCTACTTTTTATATATCTAAGCAGACACTGATTAACAAGCTTTAACAAGGCTATTTTCATAAATAAGTATATATAACACATGCCGGTTTAAGTCCTGAAGTAGATATTTAATATGGAATGGTTATAACTTTGCCATCTTTGATTTTGGAATTTTATCTTGCTAGTCAGTGCCTGATAGCCAAAACAATAATAATTAATACATTTCACTCTTTCACAGAAATAAATCTTAAAATAATTTAGGGTAAAACTTAACAAATATATGTATTTTACTTAATAGTAAAGGATGCAAATGCAAATATGGTTTGTAGCCAGCAGATTCGCATGTTAAATGCTGATACAATTTAATAAATAGTTAAGAGCAATTTTGTACTTCTATTCGTTTTTCAAGATAATACTAGATGGAGAGGAAGACAAAATATTATTTTATAGGATGAAAAAGTAGTAATTTAACAACATTAAAATACAATCTGAAATGGATTTAATAAATAAAATGAATTAACCTACAGCAATGTAGGTAATTCATTTTCTCTCTTTCTACATAACAATTTACGGATTTAAGACAGATTTTTCATTATGTTAAAACAGTCCAATAAAAACTTTTGAACCCAAAAAGTGAACTAATACAAAAATCAAATTCACAAATTTCTAACTGAATACCATAAAAATGATCAAGCCACTTCAACACCTATTATCATTTACAAGTAAAAACTAGGCAAAGTGACTATTTTTAGTGAAGGGAGCTTACATTTTTGTCCCTACAATCAGCCAAAGTATATTATTATTTCTAGATCTCATTACAACCAAACATTTTATAATGACTTTGAATCCAACACTGTATGTACAAGCTGTGCTAGCTTTTCCACTTGAAACCATTGCTTACTTGCTATGGGGTGAACCTTCATAAATCTGAACTATGAAGTCCTGTGTACACTATTATCCATGTTACCTGAAAATTAAAAATATGAGAAATATCTGGCCTTGAGACAGATTTTATAATATAGTAGCTATGCTAATAAATTATTCATAGGCAAAATTAATCTCTGCAGATAACATATCCCCCACTTATTAATAATACATATTTAGAGATACCAAAGTAGTGAGTAAATACTACCTATTTAAACAGTGAGGCTCAGATAAGAGGTTTTAGGTTTCTTAGTAGTGAATTTTAAGTTTCTTACCAAAAATCCAGCAAATGAGGTCATAAATCCTTCTTTTGTGATTTCCCACATTCCACCATATTCCTCTTCATCTATACTTTGGAAATTTATGACATAGAAGTATAGAACACCAGCATTTAGTATGACAAATCTGCAAAAGGATGTTCGATCAATTACTATCTTCCGTATGGGTTTTAATTTCACAATATCAATGCTGCTAGCTATGTGAAATGCGAAGTATGGTAATTAATTGGTTAAATTTATTCAAGACAAAACACGTTCAGTTGACGAATGTAAGGGTACTCACAACAGAATACCAAGAAAACCTCTGAATGGTAGAATACCCCAGCCGAGTCCCAAAATGATGCCTAAAATTTGCCGTATCCAGTAAACCACATCGAGGAATTCTTCCTAGAAGAAGAAATAATAATAATTCACTTATTTCTGAATATTTTCATTCAAGAATCAAGAAGTCTCGTGATAATAAAACTAACCTTGTCTGGCCATTCAGATTTAGCAACCAAAGCTTTTTTCCAAGTCCCCTCGCCAGTTTTGGCTTTACTGGAATTTTCAATTGATTTGGCCTTTGTGGACATTTTCGAATAAAATGTTTAGTTTCTATTTTAGATAGCTTCAAATCATGAAATCAATAAAAATCAGTGAGCGAGCGCCTGCCTCGTCTCGAAGAATTACACGTCACGATGACATTGATGGACAATGACACATGACATTTTAGTGACAGTACAGAAAAAATATCTGATTGGTTCCACACCTTTTAAGCCCTTCAATGAGCACCGATATTAGCATATATTTTGAAATAATTTATTCATAGAGGTAGAAATAAGTATTATATTGGCCCACGCACGTTACATGTATTCTAAGCCGAAAGTGGGTGATTCTGGACCCCGAGGGAATAAATAAATAATTCTGGACAATTCACCCAGCATCATTGAGTGCCTGCCATTATTTGAGTCCATGGAGCTGCAGTGTGTTCCATGACAATGCGTTGGAGGATGAGCAGTGAACTTCAAACACTGATTATGTCTCTAAGATGCACTATACTTGATTTATCGTATAATACCGCAGACTGGGCAGTATCTTAGCTACTGGTACCATAGCTTATTCCTTTTTTATGTTTGTGTAGGATTTAAAGGGTTATTACACTACACGGTATTCAGGGACCTTACCCTAACTACAACGACTCGGCAAACGTAGTGTAGGACGCCCTCCGGCCAGGTGGGATGACGATCTGCGAAGGACTGCTGGCAGATGCTGGATGCGTCAAGCTGAAGACAGGGCGCTATGGCGCTCATTAGGGGAGGCTTATGTCCAGCAGTGGACTAATATAGGCTGATGACGATGATGATGATGACCCTAACTAAGAGAGGTGTAATAAGATTCAGGGTCCTTGGGACGGACCCGGACCCGGACGATATTCAGGGCCCGGTAGTTAGGACCCTGAAGTGTAGTTTAATACCACTTTTAGAATAGAACTCCGAAAAAAACTCGTCCAAATAAATAATTATAAAACATTTATTAAAAAGTGCTCTTACAAACTAGACGCAGCCCTATTCTTAACCCTTCGCAGCCGCTCTGCCTCCATATCTTTGGTGATGTCCCAGCATTCTTTGCTCAAGGTGTCCAGTCCACGGGACAGACTAACTAGTCGCGCTAGCACTAGCAAACGATGGAGATCATCTGCTGTTACTGGATTCTCGTTGTCTGATTTCAATCGCATTTCTATGAAGTCGTCTTCTACGAACTGTAAGAGATAAGAGAAATCATGATGTGGAGTTTTTTATTATATGTCTGTGGCGCAACCCCGAAGGTGTTTTGGCGAAGGGTTTGTGCGACGGAAATTAGCCTCAGGGCCAATGTTTGTTACTTTTTCACGCAAAAACGAATGAACGGATCAAGCTAAAACTAACAAAAATAGACGTAGTTCTAGAATAAAACGTAACTACTTCCCATAAATCGGTTTCCGTGCGAAATAGACTTGAAACTTTTCTATAAACAAAGCGTGCGAAGCCGCAGGCAGATGCTAGTTAATAAATAAGCATTGCATTAATCTATTAAGCATTATATTAATTAAATTATTCTATAAGCTCTTATTTTTATGTGTACCTACTAAACTATCAGAATAAACGTTTCATTCATTCATTCATTAGTCATTTTACACCTTTTGAACCAAGCTTCGCTTTTTCTTATGGTATGCATTCTGCACATTAAAAATAATGTAAGAAATTGAATCATGGAATTTACCTGCAAATCCTCAGTAATAGTGTACTTCACAAGCTTGAGATTCGTAAGGTATGCTCTGATAATGTTTATGATGTCTTCTTTCAAATAATATGTGGCAGCCTCAACAACGGCGTCGAATATTTCGAGCGATGATTCCTCTGGTTTGAGTGGTAGATGGTAATCACTCTGTAACAAACACTATTATAAAACTACAAATCTTTAACATATATTTTTTTGTCAAAATTTGTTGTAGTGATATATTATTATGTGTGATCAATATATCAGATAAATCACATTCCATTTATTTTACGTTATTTTCTTGTCTTATGTTTTATTTTAACTTAGTATACCTACCTATGTACCTACTTATAGTTTCATATACCTACAGGTGCTGAGGTAGATATTTAAAAAGATTCTTAAGTTGTTTCTATTTTAGGTGATTTTTTTATGTTCTTAAAAATAAATAATAATAAATAAAAATCTTTAAACTGAAACACTTCTCCTTACTTAACCTGTCTTGTTCTTGAGAATTTAGTACTAGAACTTTTGTACTTTTGATTATAAATTTGTTAACACACATTGTACCTCAAGAAAGGCTTGAATATAAGTCTAATTTCAATTAAGGTAAAACTAGAACAGAAAAAATAACTTACCGGTAACAAAGTTTTCCCCTCCGATAGAATGAGCACAGAAATATCAGAATCAAATTGCATCTGGTAATACTTGAAGTCGTATTCCACTTTCTGTGTCTGTATCATTTTACCCAAAGCCGCGATGTTGCCAACACCGGTAGAGTCCAGACGACCCTCTTCCATTTTAGTCTCGTCTAAAACGAGATGCGTGTCTTTACTTAGCTGGAGGATGCCGCTGGTTAGACGATTGCAGTCGTAGTCTTTTCTGTAAAAACAATTTGAACTTTTAAAAAAACTATAAACTGACTTTAAGAAATTAAACCAGACGCAGAGCCATAATCAAAAAGTTGAAGTTGACTTCTAATTCTTCAAATTCGAATTCTTAAAAGCTGAGAACAATAATTAGATACGTATTTTTAACGACTAGAATCTGCCCTCGTCTTTTCATGCTTTATTTCACGCTTTTATTTATTATTTTATGGAAACGTCTATATAAAACAGCTATTTCTATTCCATAGGAACTGATTCATGGAATGAAAAGTAGCTCAATTAACTATTATTCTAGAGCTAGAGCTACATCAAATCAAAATTAAAATTACAGCCTGATCCGTTCAGCTATTTTGGTGTGGAAGAGTAACAAACATCCTGTAAAGCAGTTCCCATGGGATAGAAATAGTCTTGAGACATTTCCATAGAAACAACGCGCGCGAAGCCGCGGGCAGATGATAGTCTGCTTATATTTGTACTCACTTTGGTAACAAACAGAGAGTATTCATATTTTCAATGGTCATCGGCAAGTAGTAGCTCTTGGTGACAAACTGCTTGATAATATTGTACAGTTGGTGTGCATAGTTCGGGTACTTCTTTATAGGCAGGTTGGATAGATTTAGGCAGAACTGCCCTAGCGCCATTGTGTCTTGACGGAGATACCTGAAATAAAACAATTTTTTTTATAGAAAGCCATAAAAAATATAATCGCTTCTTCACTTTTTTTACAGTCCTTGAAAATGTTGCTAAAAATAATTAGATAGGAAGCCAGTCGAGTGTTTTGATACCTCTTTATTAAAATCGATTCAGCCGTTTGGATACAAAGCATGCAATGGCTGAAGCAATAAAGAGTGTCGTATCGCCACATCGAAACACTTGATAACACATAAAGCCTGCCACTCTAGGGCAAAAATACACTACCATTTACAAAAATGTGTTTACGGAGCAAAACTATGGGTATTGGAATGCGAATTCGACTCGCAGTTGAATTTTTATTATTATTTAGTAATAGAAGTAAACTACCTAACAAAAACAGACAAACCAAGGCGGCAATATTTTAGTGACGTCAAATTAGTTTATTTTGAAACCTTCATTATGTTTTTTTCTTCTCTTTCTCTTTCTTCTTCTAAAATTTACTATGTATGTGGAAATTTGTATTTGTAATTAGTAGTAGGTATTTTTGTGTTTATTTTTTCCAAATATAATTAATTATCCTCCAGTTTTGAGTTATTTTAGCACTGTGTCTTATTTGATCGTATTTGTGTGTAATTCCCTATCTTTTTTTCAATATAGGTAAGTTCAATTATGCACGCTACTTTAAAAAGTTTGCGATGCTATCAAGACACGGTAATTGGCAGAACTGTACCAAACCAGTTGGAGCGAGAGGATCGCATTATTTACGCATTTTTCAAATAAAAAAACAATTATTCTTAACTAGCAGCGCCTCGCGGTTTCACCCGCGGCAATTTGAAATATAGCATATGTTATTCCAGACTATAATCTATCTCTGTGCCGAATTTCATCCATATCCGTTCAGTAGTTTTTGCGTGAAAGAGTAACAAACATCCATCCATCCATACTTACAAACTTTCGCGTTTATAATATCAGTAGGATAATAGTACTGTTAAATAGATTTATAATATTTTGTATTTTCTATTATAAATAAAATTTACTAGATTAAAAATTTATAAAGCATAAATACTTACACACTTGCAATAAGATGGCAAATCAAATATTCAGCAGCTAATTCATCACCCAATAGAAGTTCTTTGAGTGCTTTTAGTAGGTGATCTCTTGCTGATTGGGCCTCTTGTAATACTGTGGCTGAAATATAATTATTTTCTGATGAACCTGAATTTAATTGTGAGGTCACCTCATTTATATTGAAACTAGCGACCCGCCCCGGCTTCGCACGGTTTTATTATACGTATAAACCTTCCTCTTGAATCACTCTATCTATTAAAAAAAACCGCATCAAAATCCGTTGCGTAGTTTTAAAGATTTAAGCATTCAAATGGACATAAGGACATGGGGACATAGGGACAGAGAAAGCGACTTTGTTTTATACTATGTAGTGATTATGAAAAATAGTTTGGAGCTACATTCTTCTGAGGGAAAGATTTTATACTCAAATTCTTTTGCATGTCAGTTTATGCAGAACTTTTAACAGGAGCTTTCAGTTTTTTTCAACCTTCTTCGAAAATTATGTTCTCAATTCTAGTCTGACCAGTAGTTTTTTGAGATGTATAAGTTTACAAGTAAGTAAGAACGCGTTTACAAAGTAAGTAAGAACGCGTTAGTTTAAAAAAGTTATAAATTTTTTAGTGTAGAGAATGATCCAAGGATGCAGCATATTGTGAAGGCGTAAATCATCTAAAGAATACATATTGTTCATTTTAGATATAGATGAAAAAAATGTGATTTATTATTTTTAAAGATTTTCCTGTTTATATTTTTAATTATAGATAAAAAATTGTGGTTTATTATTTTTAAATATTTTACCTTGATTAAATCCTTCCACCAGTGGGTTACAATGCTCCAACTTCTTCACATAAACAGCATGGAGCCTCGGCACCAAGCTCGGCGGTGGATTGTGAGTTATGGCCTCCACATCAGTCTCAGTCTCGGGCTCTAGTAGAGGATTCTTCTCCTGTTGGAACTCACCAGAGAGGGCAGGATCTACCGAGAGGAAACCAACCACTTCTACCATGGTGTTAAGTTTTATGCTTTCACTTTCATTGTAGATCTAAAAAAGAAAAATCAAATATTTTTATACCAAAAGGGGATAAGTGTCTTTAACAGTTGCTAAATCACATGATCTGTTTAATAGAAACTTTTTTATTACAATGGACTATCCACACAGCCTCATCTAGTCATCTAGCTAAGCAAAGCTTGTGTTATGGCTACTAGATGAACTTACATTACTCAATAGATATTTTTTAAAATACATAGAAAACACCCAGATACAAACTCAGTGTAGTGGTTGGTTATTATTGTTTTTCGAGTTATTATTTCTGCTGTAGATCTAATGAATAAAACAATAATAAGGTTAAATACACTTATAGCCTCATTGCGCTACTTCGGATGAGGGTAGATAATAAACATTTTTGGATAAGCTATTTCAAACTAGATATAATAATGATAGAAACCAAACATATTTTTTATTAACTTATTTGTGTATTGTATTTACATACCTTAAATATGTGATAATAGCTCACTCAAAATTGAATTTTATCGTACTGTAGTGTAGGTCTAGCATTGCCGATTCGAAAAAAAACCTGTTATGATTAATAAATATAAAATAACATATCAATACCTTGACAATGCAAGATTTGCTTTGTACATCTGGCAGTGGAAAATTGAGTAAATGCTCTTGTGAAACTGCCTTGGTGGCAGCACTGGTAGTTTCCACCACCCTTGGCTCTTTATTCCCATCACTTTCAACCTCCATAGCATCAGCATCATCATCAGCCTCTTCATAACTCCGCTTTAATTTAGAACTGCCTATTATCCTCTTTGATGAGTTAGGATGCTCTTCTAAATGCTTCAAATGGTTCTTTTTGTCTTCTAGGTCTTGAGCCCAGGTGCTTAGACCAGGTATTGATATTACAACCATGGTTTGACGCTGTGCACTTTTAAGGTTTTGTGTGTAGTTGATTTTTTCGTTTTCCTGAAGTAATCAATTTAATTACAGATAAGATTCTTGTGATACTTTTGTGTGTTTAAGAGGAGGATTGGTAGAGCCATGAAATACAAGATTACAGTTGATATAGATGCAGATTGTGTTTTATTTACTTTTGTGTAAAAATAACAATTTTATTCCTATTCTTTTGATAAGGTGATTGAGGTTTATATTGTGTATTGTTTTGAGGTGTTTTGTGCTAAAAACCTTTTAAATTTATGTTAAAAACACTTGTGTAGCTTCAATCTAGCCATAGAATTGGCAAAATCAGAAATACCTTCAGTTTTTAAGAAATAAAAAAGCTTTTTATAGACGGTAAAAATTTGGTACAATATACAACATATTGTTAAAAGCAACATATTAATAAAAATATTTTGCTAATTGAATCTGAGAATATTATGAATGTTCATTTGGCATTTTTCTTTGTCTCTACTTTGGGGGAAGAAATTTTTTTCATGTGTTCTTTAAAAATACTTAAAGAAATTAATAAATAAATGTACTTACGGCAATATGAGCAGTATCCTTGTACTTCCCACTCTTCATTTTACATTCATTTGTTGTTGTGTTGTAGACTTCGAACTCCTCAAAGTAAAACTCAGGGTTGTGCATATCCTGTACCATGCCTCGGAACCGTACCAGAGTTCCATCTGACAAGTTGTGGGAGGCATTTGAGTTTATTATTGGAATCTGAAATCATAATCATTTTTCTGAAGTTGCTTGGTTCAGATTGTTGTTTTTTAAGGATATAAATTTCACTTTATCTTGAGGATGGCAGGTTCAAAGATAGTATAAAAAATTAAACCTTTCAGAATGATAATACATAGATTTAGTATCTTTAGTATGTATTGAACTTCGAAGACAGACTGAACTGAAAGTTTTACTTTTCCGAATAACCTTTGTCAAAACAAAGGTCATGAAGTTCATTACTATTTTTTTGTATGAAAAAAGCTTACCTGGTACCAATTCGGCAATTTTGAAAGTTTTTCTTTCCATGCTTCTTCGTTTGCAATCCATAAATCCGGTGTTACAGTTTCGAAATCAGTTAGATCGTGCATGTTTACCATGTTGAAATATTAGGTATTTTGTTGTGTTGATAAAACCTTTTGCCAGTCAACGGCGGCGTAATAATAAAGTACCTAACACGTAATTGCGTAATAGCGAGCTTTTTAAATGCACCAATACAACATAAATCTTCAATACGACTTAATTTTTCGCGATTTTTGTTTTCTTTTTTTATCTTGCCGACAACAGCGAGCGAACACGCGCCAAAATAAATTGGACATAGACAAGACAGACATTTTTTTCCGATCTAGAAGTTGTTTGTTTATTGGCCGGAAACATATTTACGTGTCTGAAGCCTCGCCGTCGCTGGAGCCCTATATTATTCAGGGTTTATCATTATTTATCATCAAAAACTGGCTTTATTGTGATTTTCAACCATTGTCCGGTGATCAGAGAAATCCTTCCGCCCTGCCATGCCATAGACTAAACAAGTCCATTCATGACCATAGACTCATTCTCTCAATCACAAGAACCGGTCAAACTTCACATGACATGTCAGTGTCATTATTTAGCACTATTGATACCCTTGGATAAACAACAGCCTCTCAAGAAGTTGAAGATAAAACCATACTATATTCGAAGTCCAAGTGAGCCTTACACCCTAACGTAGACCTTGCAAAGGGTCTGCTATAGATTACTCACCTACCAAAACTAGGCTGTGTCTATACGGCCAATACCTGACATGCGGCCGTCCACGGACGCTATAGGACAACCGACACATATTGGCCACCACGAATACTCTCTAGATAGGGTAATTGTTAGGTACAGTTGGCCACACCAACCACAGACGCAGAATTTTCTTTCTTGTAGGCAGCAGACGATTTCAGCCATTTGCACTACACTATAGCCAGACCGGACAAATAGCCATTGCCTTCGAAGAACTGCAACAAGCCCAGCCCAGAGAAATAGCACTCGCCTCATGGCAAATACTATGCAATTTTGTATGAAATGCAGCACAGGTAGCGAGCGTCGTCTTCCCCGCCTTGTCCAACTCACCGTATCGCCTCTTGCATACAAAACATACAGCGCTCGTCCAATCCTGACATCATTGCACCTGTAACATCCAGCTAGACACGAACAGGCACCGACGCCGCATTTGCTCGCCGCGACCACTACAGCATGGTCTCCATCCACAAACCATACATCACCACCCCCACTCGCGACCCATCCGAAGGACGCGCAACAACCACACGTCTGCCAACCGAGACTATGTGTTTACAAACAACAGCTCTTTGAGTATGGCACCCACTTAAGTGCAGGCACCTTACACATCGAACCAGGCAGGTACTTTGGGTCCTACCACCCAAACAACCAATGATAGTTACTGACCACAGATGAGATACAATTGCACAAACTAGCATTGTGATTGAGATGAGAAAATCGATAACAGAAGCACTCTGTTTGACCACAAGCCAGCACCAAATTCACCAAAGAATATACCACTAAAACAAAGTCTCATGGAACGGACACATGATGCTAAACAACCACAAAACAATAATCTGATCATGACCACTTTTCAGAATAAAGACACGACATTCAGCCAAGCAACACAATGCCTGAAAAACTAATATTGGGACACCGTTTTCCCAATATACCACAACACACACATCCAGCCAGACGACACACTTAACATCTGGAGGATAGCCTTGGGTGTAGGAACCCAAGGCGCACACACCCTGTTCAGCCAGGCAACACCGTATGCCTGGAGAACTAATATTGAGACACCGTTTCTCAATATGCCCCACAACGCACTTTCCACCATGTCCGTCCACCAAGAAACCACAAAAGACCAAAAACAACAAGAAACCACACTAGACCAAAAACAACAAGATACCGAACAACACCTGTACAACCTGTAACCCGTTGTCTGCAAATAAATGATTTTGATTTTGACCTCCGCTTCTTGACAAATAAGTTACCTACATGAACAAAAGCTAACAACAAAACACATCAGAGTCTGAGATAGTAATAACTATAAAATAACACACAAAGTAGAGAAATAAATGACACCTTAACAAATTACAATATTTACACACAACATAAACATATCTGGTTGGTCATCATAGCATGTTAGCTAAATGGGAAGGCATTTTTGTTGTCATACTTACACCATAAATCATCCATAACACGATGAAGGCATTTTTATTGTCATACACCATAAATCATCCATAACATTAATAGTTGGTTGAATTTCTAACAAATCCCAGGTACTATTATAGAATTGGAAAAGCAAGGAAATTTATTTTATTCTTTTTCAAAGTTAAACATCTCAATAACCATCGATTCTTTGTTGTTGTCGAACACTTACTTTGGATCTAAAATAAATGAAACATCTGTGCATTTCCCTGATATTGATACCTTCCACTGATATTCACACAGACCATGTAAAGCTGATTTCCTCTCTGGGTATTGGGTATCCCATCATCAAAGTATGAGTATCATCCGCTTCTATTTTAGGATTCAATATTGTTGACAAACCCTTTTGTTCTGTACTCTCTTGGCATATAATGTTTGGTATTTCCCAGTTATTGAACTCTGAAAACAATAAATTATAACAGAAACAACAAATAGATTCAGGATTCAAAGAACAAGGGCTATCATTATTCACACTATGTAATGTACATGATGACATATTTAACTGGGCCTTTATGAAAGATATAGGGTTGTGGTGACACAGTTTAGGATATAGTACGCGGCGCAAACGCGTTTCGTTAATTCAGCAAATTACAGCGGCTAAGCCGAGCCCTCAGTGTCACACCTCAGTCACCCCAGCAACCTCCCCTAGAAAACACATAGCTTAATTATGGTTTATAGATTATCGTAAATGTCATTTCTTGTATCCGTGTTTCTGTGTATTGAATAGACTCTGTATATCGCACAAACTATCTTTTATTATAACCAACCCACAGTAGCTAAATATAGACTTGTAACTTAATAACAAAAGGGTTACTTGATCAGCTTTGACTAATTTTTGTTGTAAGTGCTAAATTCTTTCAAGAAATATAAACATTTCACAAACATTTTCTACTTCGGCGGGACTTGAACCCGCGACCCTCCCTCATACGAGATGCAACTTCTTTGATTCTTTAGCATTGATGAAAATGTTATGATTTGGTTACAATAAACCAAAAATGCTAGGATAGTTAGCACAATACCTTTGTAACTTAACCATAGGTAAGTACCTACCAATCAATCATTTCTATTCGTAGAAACTAAATCTAATAAGTCATTGTGGAACGATCACACCTTACCAGACTTCACGCATTACAAACCAATCCTGAATCCAACATTAAGGTCCAACCATCATAGTGCTTGCATTATTAAACATTCCGCTAGTTTGTATTCTCAGAAAAGCGTGGAATCCTCTCTGCAAGTAGCTGTTGTTGTACTGTACCGCAGCGATCATTCGTAGTAGCGTGCGTCCTCGTGCGTGTCAGCCATTTTTTTTCCACATTCATCTAAAACAAAGTTTTGCCATTTGTTCAATTTGGGTCTATCCCACTTCTGATGAAGCCTCGCCGTCGCTGGAGCCCTATATTATTCAGGGTTTATCATTATTTATCATCAAAAACTGGCTTTATTGTGATTTTCAACCATTGTCCGGTGATCAGAGAAATCCTTCCGCCCTGCCATGCCATAGACTAAACAAGTCCATTCATGACCATAGACTCATTCTCTCAATCACAAGAACCGGTCAAACTTCACATGACATGTCAGTGTCATTATTTAGCACTATTGATACCCTTGGATAAACAACAGCCTCTCAAGAAGTTGAAGATAAAACCATACTATATTCGAAGTCCAAGTGAGCCTTACACCCTAACGTAGACCTTGCAAAGGGTCTGCTATAGATTACTCACCTACCAAAACTAGGCTGTGTCTATATGTCTGTCTGTGTCGGTCGAGTGAGTGTCGTGTCTGTGGTTATCTCGTTAGAGTAATATTGTTCTGTGGTGGTTATTCTCTCTATGGTATCGCGTCCGCGTCTCTCCATTTATAAAATTTTGTGTTGATTTTGTTGAATTCTTATTTATTAGTAGGTAAAAGTTGGTGAAAGAGCATTTCACTATTTTGTGGCAAAACTTTCTCTTGTTATACTCTTGATATACGTATAAAGTTTAACACACTGGTTCCAAACAAGAAGTTGTTTTTAGGTTACTTCAAAAAAAGGAAACAAGAAATCCCGCAAAATGAGTAAGTAATGTGTGAATCTTGATGTGAATCGCTAGACTAACGTTGCCTGTTAGCGGAGTCCACTAAAATCTGTTCAAGCACTAACAAGAAATGTTATCTTCTTCACCTTGTAACAGTCATAAAATAACCCATCTTTTTTTCTAGCGCTGGACATTCGGCCAAACCACACAATCTACATAAATAATTTGAACGAGAAAATAAAGAAAGAGGAGCTGAAGAAGTCCCTGTATGCAATTTTCTCACAATTTGGTCAGATTTTGGACATTGTTGCCATGAAAACTTTAAAAATGAGAGGTCAAGCTTTTGTGATCTTCAAGGAGATTTCCAGTGCCACTGTTGCCTTGAGAAGCATGCAGGGCTTCCCTTTCTATGATAAACCCATGGTAAGTACAAAATTTTACAAGAACATGATATTTTCTCTAACTTTTCAATTACATCAGTGAAATTCACTGCATCATAATAACAGTAAATTATCTTCATTTACAGAGAATCCAGTACTGCAAGACTGACAGTGATTTAATTGCCAAAGTAAAGGGCACATTCCAAGAGCGGCCCAAGCGTCCCAAACTTCCGAAAAGCATTGAAGATGCTAAGAAGAAGAAGAACAAGGAAGCTGGTCGTCCCATGCCTGGAATGGGTGGTCCGAACCTCCTCAACAATGTCAATGTGGAACAGCCTCCTAACCAGATTCTATTCTTGACCAACCTTCCTGATGAGACGTCGGAAATGATGTTGTCCATGTTGTTCAACCAGTTCCCTGGCTTCAAAGAGGTCCGTTTGGTGCCAAACAGACATGACATTGCCTTTGTGGAATTCGCAAATGAAATGCAATCTGCTGCTGCCAAGGAAGCCCTTCAAGGATTCAAGATCACACCAACACATGCAATGAAGATTACATTTGCAAAGAAATAGTCATTTTGTGTTTAAAATTACTTTTAGTAAATAAATATTAAGATTTGAGAACTGTTTTAAGCATTGCACTTCGCTGGAACAGCTCTCTGGCTGTGATTAGTCATATGTTTACAAGTTATATTGAATTTGTATATTATTTCATACAACTCCCTCAAATTATTAGAAGTTAAGAACTAAAGAGTCTGGTAGTTAAATGCTTCTATGCTATTCATTATCACTACATGGTAAAAAAAAGTTGCTTTCTCTGTCCCCATGTCCCTTTGTATGCTTAATTCTTTAAAACTACGCAACGGATTTTTATCCGGTTTTTTTTAATAGAGTAATTCAAGAGGAAGGTAATAAATAATAAAACCATGCGAACCCGGGCGGGTCGCTGGTAATTTACACTAGCCATTAGTTACCAATCACAGCAAGCATGACCAGAGATTTGTGGCAATTTGCAGTCATTCATTTATTTATGATTTGTTTGTAAAGAGCTTATGGCACCCGTGAAAATTCTGCTGATAATTGATGAGCTAGGCTAATGTAGATGTAGCCCTGTGAGAAAAGAATAAATAAAAGTAACGATATTTGCAACAAAATTTGGTAGTTGCAGCTGGCAGCACTCAAATAATATGCGGCAAAATAAAAATACCACAGAAGGAAACAGCAGCATTGTAAAAAAACACGAGAGCAAAAGAGAAAATAAATGCAAACAACATAATTTTGTCGCTTAGCACATTATTTTTGGTGATTGCGAAAGTGTCAACTTCCTCACGAATGAAATATTTTTTATTATTTTTCTGCTCTATTTAAGTTTCTCGTTATTTGTTTTGCATGACTGTTGTAGGCAATAGTGAAACGAACCTAGTGAAAGTTATTCCTGTTGAAAAAGTAACGAAGTTGCACTGAAAACATGGAAGATATATTTCAGTGGTGTCGGGAAGGCAATGCCCTTCAGGTGAGGGTTTGGCTGGATGATACTGAACATGACATGAACCAGGGGTAAGTTTGAAGTACTCCTTCTATCTTTTCGTATCAATTTAACGTAAGGAACGGCCAGGTGTTCTGTAAATGGAATTGGTAGTCACGCCCACAGTGTCATGGCCTTAAAAATGCGTCAGCTTCATTCAGTAGGTCTGAATAGCTGAGATCAGCATATTTATTTATTTATGTAAACCACCTACAGGTGGTTACACATAAAAGGTGAGTAGGTAAATAGCATAAAAGTACAAGGCAGATGTTTTGGAATACTTTTAAGATTTACATGAATCTGTCATGTTTAAATTGGTAATCAGGTCAGCCTTACTAATGAACCAGTAGGAATATTTTGATAGGGCAGCCTATTCTCTGAATGCTACCAATTAAAAATAATAAAGCATGTACACATGAAACCCTGAGCCGAGATTGCGTGGTTTTAACTGGAATCCCATTAAACCTGAATATACATACATAAAACAATTTTCCTCCTTGTTTTACTAGTTATTTTTCCTGGATGTTTTGTCAATTCGATGTTAATTGTGGTGTTGTTTAAGTTGTGAGAATTTACCTATTTATTTGTTTGTCATCAACATATTGTACTCTAAAACTAGCTTCATTTTATTTATAACTGAGGACAGCATTCCAAGTAACATGTAGATAAAACAAAACTCCAAGTTAGGTTTAGATTTTGCTGCGGTAAAATATCAAAATAGCTAATTTACTCGTATTAGCTAGAGTAAGCTGATCATGAAATCATTTAGTGACTGTTTTTTTTGTAGAGTCGCTGGTCACGCATTAACTAAATTATTCTGTTGACGACAAGCTATTCTAATTATAATTATTCTAATTGAGATAATACAGAAAGTACCCTTGTGTGCGAATGTTCACCTACAATGCAGGAGGTTGAGGGTTCGATTCCCGCACAAACAGATGAAAAATGTTTGTATGATTTGCAGAAATTAGTTTAGTGTGATCTAGTTTTTATCTATCTAGATTAAAAATATCTATTTATGTAATATACGAAGAATTTCAGTTATCTTAAAACAAAACAGCTCTGTTAAGCTGGGGGCTAAATGATGCTGTCTGAAGTTGTCCAGCTTTTTTATTATTTATATATTCGAGTGTTATTATTATTTCCAGTGACGACCATGGCTTCAGTCCTCTCCACTGGTCATGCAAAGAAGGGCACCTTAAGATTGTAGAAATGCTGATCCGAAGGGGTGCTAGAGTCAACAGCACAAACATGGGCGATGACACACCTCTGCATTTGGCAGCGGCACACGGGCACAGGGCTATTGTATTGTTGGTAGGTGTTAGATTAATGATGCCTCTCAGTTCAAATGGTAACATTTAGGCCAAAGTAGGTGTGGCGATCACGACGTAAGAATCGATCCCTCTAGGCCTAGTCAGGGGACGGACGTGGCGATCTTGGCGTAAGAATCGATCCCTCTCTAGGTCTAAGTCAGAGGCCGTGGCAATCACTTCGTACGAATCGATATATCTTGGCCTAAGTTAGAGAACGTGGCAATCATGGCGGCGTATGAATTGATATATCTAGCTAGGCCTTAGTCAGGGGACGCGGCCATCACTGTTTAAGAATCGATCCCTCTTGGCCTAAGTTAGAAGCCGTAGCGATCACTTCGTAAGAATCGATAGGTATCTAGGCCTAAGTTAGGGGACGTGGCGATCACGGCGTAAGAATCGATCATTTATAAAAAATACCATCTCTTTTTCAGCTCCTACAAAACAGGGTAGACGTAAACTTCACGAACGAACACGGAAACTCTCCCCTCCACTACGCTTGCTTCTGGAACTACGGAGACATAGCTCAGGAGCTGGTGATGGCGGGCGCTCTGGTGTCTCTCGCTAACAGAGAGGGGGACACGCCGCTAGATAAGACTAGGGGACAGCTGGTGCAGAGGTAAGTTGGATACGAAAGAGCGATTCTATTTTTCTATACTTGATTTACACTTAGTTAAGTATCAAGTGCAAGTGACACTTGCCCTTGTAAGCGAGATTACTAGACGCAGCGCCGCGACGCGCGCCTTCGGATCGTAAGCATCAAGACCCAGCTGTGTGAAAATGGCATGCGTCTTAAGGTAGCCTTCCGTTCCTAGCGACCGCGACGCGCGACCGGTGAGCGTGGCTCCATATAAATTCATACAAATCCGGTCGCGGTCGCGCGTCACGGTTGCTAGGAACGGAAGGCTACCTTTAGTGCAAAATGTTCCGTGAACATTATCGGAAATCATTTTCACTCGCACTACAAGTGTAAATCAGGTATAAGAGTACATGTTTTGTCTCTAAAATAATGAATTTTACACCTAGTAGTACATCACCTGCCATATTTCATGTACATGTATCATCCGCTTTAGGGATAAAAAACCTGTAATGATGTAATGCTGTTTTTTCAAATATGATATAATATGTTATTTATTCCCAAAGCTTATCCCAATCTCCCGTTCCTACAGATTACACGAGATGGCAGTAAACCAGAACCAAGACCTGAAGAAGATCCAGTTCAAAGACCAGTCCTGGATCGGGCTGAAGACCCGCAGCCGAGACGCCACTCTCTCGCGCCACAAGGGAATCAACATCAACGAGCTCACGCTGCACACCAGGATCGCTGTCACACCTTCTGGTAGGCACTGCTTTATAACAAAGGAAAGTAATAAAAAACATAGTAATAAAATTAATAAAAAAATTAAGTTTATTTATAGTATCTAATCTTATTCCATTCTATCCTATTATTATTATAAACATGAAAATTTGTATTGATGTTTGTTCCAGCTGTACTATATTATGGTGATATGTTTGCCAAGTCGCAGTTTACCTCATTTTTATTAGTTAAACTAGTATGGAAACGTTTATATTCCAACTGATTTATGAGATGAAAAGTAGCCTAGGTTGTTAATTTTTTTATGTATTTGTATTTTCCTTTTTTTGGCGACCGATGTGGCGTGGTGGGCGAAGGTCCGCCTGCGACGCAGGAGGTTGCGGGTTCGATTTCTGCCTCGGAAGAAATTTATGTATGATCTCCAGTAATTTGTTCCGTTGGTCTGGGTGTTTTCTATTTATAATAAAAAATATCTATGTAATGTAGTGTATTTAGAATATCGGTCATATCTAGTACCAATAACACTAGCTCTGCTTAGCTTGGAGCTAGATGATGCTGTGTGAACTATCTGGATTTCTATTTATATATTTCTACTTCATCCGTTCAGGTGAGACCTGGCGAGGCAGATGGCAGAAGAACGACATCGTAGCCAAGATCCTGGCCGTGCGGGAGTGCACGCCGCGCGTGCAGCGGGACTTCAACGAGGAGTTCCCCAAGCTGAGGATATTCTCGCACCCTAACATACTTCCTGTCGTAAGTTAAAATCGTTAAAATCTACGAGTCTAATAATTGAGAAGTTAATTCGTGTCTCGCAGTTTTGTGTACAAGAATAACTCTATCTATTAAAAAAACAGCAACAAAATCCGTTGCGTAATTTTAAAATCTAAGCATACATATATTATGTAGTGATAGTGAAGATAGTTATGAACACTGTGAATGAAATTAAAATGTGAATTTGCAATTTTAATAGATACATTATATTTTTCTAGGTGGGGTGCTGTGTAGACCCACCCTCTCTGGTCGTCATATCGCAGTACATGTCTTGGGGCTCCCTGTACTCGTTGTTACACGGCTCGGGCGGCGGCGGCGGACGGTAAGTTATTGTAACTTAGCGTTATTATTAACTAGTATCTGCCCGTCACTTCGCAAGGCTTTGTTTCTGTGGAAACGTTTCAAGGCTATTTCTATCCCATGGAACATTCGTGGGATGAAAAGTATCCTATTTTTAATTTAAGGGTTATTAAAGGCGTTATTAAGGGTTATTAAGGTTTATTTAAGGCTATGTTTTCAAAAGTTTGTATGTTTGGTTGGACGTATGTATTGGATGTTTGTTACTCTTCCACGCAAAAACTACTGAACGGGTTGAAATAGACATAGTTGTAGCTCCGGAATAAAACATTTTATTATGAAACGTTTCGTTAAATAACTCGTTCGAAGCAGCGGTCAGATACTAGTGTAAATATGTTAATTGTTTAAGATAGAAACTAAAAAGGGATGGATCCTTAATAATAAAATTACAATTAACAAAACAAACAAAACAAAAAAGACAAGAAAATAAAAAATACAGGAAAATGAAATGTTAATGATTAACATCAGCATTGTAATGGTGTTTTTGACAGATTTGTGGTAGACGCAGCGGCAGCGCTTCGTCTGGCGCACGACGTGGCTAGCGGGATGGCCTATCTACACTCACTGCCGAGGGACAAGATCCTGCCCACTTTCCATCTCAACAGCAAGCATATTATGGTTAGTATAACATAATGTTATGGTTGTCAGTAAAATGTTTTGCTTCGTCTGGCGTACGACGTGGCTAGCGGGATGGCCTATCTACCTCGTGTTCATAAGTCTTGAGACACAGTAAAACTAAAATATTTTTGGAGCTAAGTTGAGTATTCATTTATTGGAAATTAAAATTAAACTACTGACATCTAGATCTGTATTTAAAAATAAACCATTCAAAACGGCCGCCTTTGCATTCAATGCAGGCCCTCAAACGCGTGCGCCATTCATACAACAATATAAGATAAGATGCAATGTGGTGAACTCTTAAAATATATTTTTTTAATGGTACGTCATTATTCATTTACACAATACTATTATCTACTTATATAAATATTTTTGAGTTCACCACAGATTCAACATGATCATGTCATGCTAGCGGGGTGGCCTATAAGATCCTATTTAAAAAAACTTAATATATGGTGTTGTGAATTCCCCAGATCGACGAAGACCTGACGGCCCGCATCAACATGGCGGACTCGAAGTTCTCGTTCCAAGAGCGCGGGCGCGTGTACGCTCCGGCGTGGATGTCCCCCGAGGCGCTCCTCAAGCCGGCCGCCAAGCGGAACTGGGAGGCCGCGGACATGTGGAGCTTCGCCGTGCTGCTCTGGGAGCTCGCCACTAGAGAGGTTATACATTAATCACTACATAGTATAAAATAAAGTCGCTTTTTCTGTCCCTATATCCTTATGTCCCTTTGAATGCTTAAATCTTTAAAACTACGCAACGGATTTTGATGCGGTTTTATTTAATAGATAGAGTGATTCAAGAGGAAGGTTTATACGTATAATAAAACCGTGCGAAGCCGGGGCGGGTCGCTAGTAGTAATATATAGCCTTTTCTTATACAATTTCGTATGCAAATTTTTAAAGAAATCGTAGCGGTAGTTTCCAAATAAAAGGGCAGCTTTCGTTCCCACCCACCTTAAGGCGCAAAAGCAGTTACGCTAGTTTAGGAAGTGATATGAACTTGCTCTTGGTGGCCACCAAACTCTGTTTTCGTATCTCTTCCTAAAATAGACAAAGTACTACAGATGCATAACAAAAGCTTATGCTAGGTTTAACAAATTGAACGTCAAATGTGTAGCGTTAGTTAGATAAGAAAGGAAACAACTGCTGTTTTACTGCTTCGATTCCGCGCGGAGGAGTGCCATCACCCTCAACCTTTACTAATATTATGAACACATTATTAACACTCAATGCATTGCTAAGCTCGGTTTCGAGTTTCAAATTATTTATTGCTTTCATGTTAGGTGCATGGTCTTTATGTAAAAGATACAAAATAGGTAGTTATTGACGAAAATTAACCCCCTAAACGTTCTAAATATACTAGATAAGCCTCTAGTTTTGGAAGACCTTTTTTGTTCCATCTTAGCAATTTATCTCAAAAAAATCCTTTCATTCCAGATTCCATTCGCCGACCTATCCCCAATGGAATGCGGAATGAAGATAGGTCTCGAAGGCCTACGCATTTCCATCCCTCCCGGCGTCTCGCCCCACATCGCCAAACTGATCAAGATATGCATGCATGAGGATCCAGGAAAACGACCCACATTTGACATGATCCTGCCTATTTTGGAGAAGATGAAACGCTAATGACAATGAAAGACGTGACAATTTGTTTTTTTTACCCACTGGTAGTACTTTTTTATTATGCCTGTAGATCAAACGGCTGTATGGAGTTTTTAACATAGGTCAATTCAAATGTGGAAGGCATGATAATTTGTTTTTTTGACCAACTTTTAGTACTTTTTTGGGGGTTTATTATGCCTGTCGCTGTAGAACATACGGTTGTATGGGTTTTGACAAATATAAGTCAATTCAAATGTCACAAAAACTAACTTTACACCTAAGAGCCCCTTCATGAGCTTTTTATCAACCGCCTACGCTGGACATATATTAGTGAGAAGCGTATCTAAAAATAGTTTTTATTATTTTTATTTTGTATGAGACAGGATCGCGACATTTTTCAGCTGTGAAATTAGTTTAGTTTTTGTGACAATTGAATTGACACCAATATAATTAAAACTGCGACATGACAGTAGAACCATAATTCAATACAACTAAGTACTCAATTAATTTCGTAATTCGGTTTTTTGTTTTCTTTATTTGTAAATGTCTGAAGTCATCTAGACTCGTAACCAATTCATGAAAATGACTTCTTGAGTAACAATTTGTATAACATGATAACAAATTCAAACTGTTTGAAAGAATGTAGAAACAATTATGTTGAAAATTTGGATAATAGGGATACAAATACGTACTTACAAAGTAATAAAGTGCCATTTAAAATTTCCATAACAAATAATATCTACGTATCCATTGATCGATTTGTTTTATGTTTAAATTACTGCCAGTATTTTATTTGTTGTGTAGTACATAGGTTGTGTATTAATTGTAAACTAATCACTTAGAATTGGTGCTAAAATTCTAATAATAGACTTAAAATTATTGTGAAAATAACATTGCCTCGAAATATGTCTTGAAAATAGCAGTACCAAGAATCTCTTGTGCAATATACAATTACAATTTGAGATTAATATATTTATATATACGACAATTTACAAACAATTACATAAATTATTTTAAGCTGCATTTGATGTAATGCACCACAATTTTTATTATTAGATTTAACATATACATATACAATGGTATGTTATTTTGTATAGAATCATATGTTTTGTCAATCAATCAATTTGCTGGACAAGCCCTCTATAAAGGTGCCTATCCATTGGAGCGGAGCGAGCTGGCGGAGCGGAGAAACGAGGAAATATTAACCAATAGGATTGCATGAAAAAGCGGAGCGGAGATTTTATGGCAATCCTATTGGTTAATATTTCCTCGTTTCTCTGCTCCGCTGCCTCGCTCCGCGTCTATGGACAGGCAGCCTAAAGGTTGTTGGGATATTTATTTTATTTTAAGTTATAAATGTGTGCTTATGATGTAATGAATGAAGTGCCTAAATAAATAATGGTTATAAGCTTATCCTAAGATGCTACATGTGAACAGTGCCTTACAGTTTTTGCCAATTTACCATTATTAAAAACCTAGTTATTATAATGTTCATTATAACAAGCTTTATTGACGATAAAATTAATTAATATTTAATTATGTTACTGGTTTACATGTAATTATTTTAATGTAAAGCATTCAAATAATGTACCTAAGCAACGACTTTCATAAAGTTGTAATAATAACTAACTTTTTGTAATAAAACTAATCGAAAAATCATACATTGGTTTTTATTCCTTTCCTATTAATTTTTATATGTAAAGGTTTATAAATTTATATGCAAAGGATTTTATACCATAATTGCTTCGTTCGGAACCAGTGCACACTGTGCACATCAATATCAAAAAGTGTCTATCTATTCTACCAGCTAATATATTGTCCTAACCACAGAGCACAATAACACTACATATGACCCTCTGTATGCTTATTTATTACCTTTAAAACTACGCAACGGATTTTGATGCGGTTATATAGATAGAGTGATTCAAGATTTATAGTTTATATTATACTAGCGACCCGCCCCGGCTTCGCACGGTTTTATTATACATATAAACCTTCCTCTTGAATCACTATAGCTATTAAAAAAAACCGCATCAAAATCCGTTGCGTACCTAGTTTTAAATATATATAAAGAGCATACACAGGGACAGAGAAAGCGACTTTGTTTTATAGTACCTATGTAGTGATTACAACATATACACAACCGTGCGAAGCTGGGGTGGGGATTATATGAAGTAAAAAGACAACAGTACCTACAACATACTAGGTCAAAGACATTATGTTAGGTATGTACCTATGTTATTTAGTAGTATGGCTTTATAAATGTATATCCATTCCTCTATCAGCAACAAACAGCTGTGTTACAGAATACAGTTAGGTTGCTTTGTTTGCACAGAGCAAATACGTAGGTCCTTGTAATCAGGGTTGCCAAATAGAGTATTGTACTCTATATCACGTAGGCGTATTCTATAATCTACAACACTAGAGTATCCGCTGATTTGCCAGTTGGCCGCCAGCGCACAACCGCGCATTGACCGTAATTTTTTATACCTGCCCCGCTCCCCCGCCGCGCGGCTCGGGTTTCACAGAACCATTCATTGTGCCTCAAGTTGTTATGATAAGACTCACAAGTGTTATGTTTTTATGTTCAGTATGAATGAAGCTATTTAGTTAGTGTTTTGTTTATTATTATTCAACTACTGTGTACAAAAAATGACGTCAGCGAGCAAAAAAAACGGTAAAATGTACCACAAAATGCATCGCGTTAGAAAATGCTAAATTTTGTGTTTCATGCTGAAACCTTTATTTCTATGTATTAGTAGATAACTTTATCTTAATAAAAAACAAAGAATTACGTAAATAAAACCATGAAACGTAAATAAATCTTTCAAATTAAATGTCACAATGACGCATGACACTCGCGATTTCACACCATCGACCAGTTCAAGCTTGATTTTCTAATTTTTGTTCTATGGCATGGATTGAAGGCTTAGATTGATTTGGTAGAAAATTTTACAAAGAGCAGGATAGATCTATACACGTCGACCTTAAACAAACAGGGACAGGCCTATATCAACTAGAATGGACGGCGGCGGAGCAAATACCCGTGAAATGTCCGTGTCAAGTGGTAGTTGACATGGTCAATTTGGACTAAAAAATTATGTCATAAGGATTAGGTCATGGCAATTCAGCGGGTATTACTAATCTAATAAGGTCAGTTGGGGTAAGTGCGGCTATGGGGTAAGTGCGGCAAGCATCATTATTCAAGAAATTAGCAATGTTATTGCTAAAACCGCCATCTAGTCATGACAAGAGACACAAAATTAGTTCCCAGAAAAAAAATTGGGAGCGCCACTTTAAGGAAATAGGAGTTATCGCCATTTTTATTTCTCTTCTTAGATTGGATAATCTGTAATACGTTAGTGTTTTCTTTAGATCCTAAGCTTCGTATTTATGTAGTTATTTTATTTGTATCTATGCGCAATAAGCTATAATCCCAGTTCGAAAATTTCACCTCAAGTTGCACTGTTTGGGAAAGTGCGGCTACCATGCTTGGGGGAATTGTGGCACTATGGGACGGTAAAGGTCCCCGTGGTGGTCGCAGCGCGTCATGTGTTTCTGGCGCGTCGTGAAGGGGGTGTTAACCCCCAGTGAGGGGCGCGATCTCGGGCAGCCGCGGTGGTTTCGTGGAAGAGAGCGAAAGCGTTCCCATGCTCCCACCACAAGCGACAGAGGCGGAAACACCCTGAGGGTTTTAGTGGGTTGGAGTCCCACATAATCGTACTGTCTCCCCGTGGCAGTGCGATATGCGTGCGCATTTCCCTCGGGCTAATAGAAAAAAAAGTTTAGTTAGGTTAGGTTTGGTTGGTTAGGTTAGGTTAGTTAGGTTAGGTTAGTTAGGTTAGGTTAGTTAGGTTAGGTTAGTTAGGTTAGGTTAGTTTGGTTAGGTTAGTTAGGTTAGGTTTGTTAGGTTTGGTTAGTTAGGTTAGGTTAGTTAGGTTAGTTAGGTTAGGTTAGTTAGGTTAGTTAGGTTAGGTTAGTTAGGTTAGGTTAGTTAGATTAGGTTAGTTAGGTTAGGTTAGTTAGATTAGGTTAGTTAGGTTAGGTTAGTTAGGTTAGTTAGGTTAGGTTAGTTAGGTTAGGTTAGTTAGGTTAGGTTAGTTAGGTTAGGTTAGGTTGGTTAGGTTAGGTTGGTTAGGTTGGTTAGGTTAGTTAGGTTAGGTTAGTTAGGTTAGTTAGGTTAGGTTAGGTTAGGTTGGTTAGGTTAGGTTAGTTAGGTTAGTTAGGTTAGCTAGGTTAGTTAGGTTAGGTTAGTTAGGTTAGGTTAGTTAGGTTAGGTTAGTTAGGTTAGGTTAGTTAGGTTAGGTTAGTTAGGTTAGGTTAGTTAGGTTAGGTTAGGTTGGTTAGGTTAGGTTGGTTAGTTAGGTTAGGTTAGTTAGGTTAGGTTAGTTAGGTTAGTTAGGTTAGGTTAGGTTAGGTTGGTTAGGTTAGGTTAGTTAGGTTAGTTAGGTTAGCTAGGTTAGTTAGGTTAGGTTAGTTAGGTTAGGTTAGTTAGATTAGGTTAGTTAGGTTAGTTAGGTTAGTTAGGTTAGTTAGGTTAGGTTAGTTAGGTTAGGTTAGTTAGGTTAGGTTAGTTAGGTTAGGTTAGTTAGGTTAGGTTGGTTAGGTTAGGTTGGTTAGGTTGGTTAGGTTGGTTAGGTTAGTTAGGTTAGGTTAGTTAGGTTAGGTTAGTTTAGTTAGGTTAGGTTAGTTAGGTTAGTTTAGTTAGTTAGGTTAGGTTAGTTAGCATGGCGTAGCGTAGCGTAGCATGGCATAGGGTAGCATGGCGTAGCGTACGCCATGCTACGCGTACTGTACTAAAAATTCGACTATAATTACAATCATGTAATTAGTACCTAGTTATGACGACATGTCATGTTGTAAATAAGCATGTTATTTTTAAATAAATTATCATTTTGTTTAAGTGTCAGTGACTTTGAGTAGGAGCAAATAATTAGTTTCCCCAGTCCATTCTCTAACTTTCCTAAAAGTACTTCAACAAGCATAAGCAATTGTGACCGTTTTACACAAGTTTCACCTAGCTGAACTATTAAAGTGGTGCTTTGATTTAGGGAGTTATCTTTCTGTATATAATCGGTAATTCTATTTATATTAGAATGTGGATAACAATTATTTACAACATTTTGTACAAGTAGGTCACGCAGTTTTAGTTTACCCATACCTGCAGCCAACTTATCTGAATATATAACAGTCTTCCTAGTATTTTGACTGTCTTACACTAAATCTTAATCCTTAACTGAAGATGGTGCAGCTTGAACTGGACCCTCATTGGGTACAATCGTTGCTTTATAGCTAACACAGTTAGGTTACGTTATAATAATATGCAAAATTAAGTTTTAAAACCGCCTTAATATTTCGAACTTATGAAAGGCTGAATCTAGAATATTAGGCGAGATTTATTTTAAAACATTTATTTTCCATGGCAACTTAATAAATTAAGTTTTTTTAAAATAATAATACATTTAGTCACTAAACTAGTATAAGAACTAATGAGAGACTGAATGTTATCACTTCATAGTCACTACATAGTAATAAAATAAAGTCGCTTTTTCTGTCCCTATGTCATGGTGTCGCTTTGAACGCTTAAATCTTAAAAACTACGCGACGGATTTTGAAGCGGTTTTTTTTAATAGATAGAGTGATTCAAGAGGAAGGTTTATACGTATAATAAAACCGTGCGAAGCCGGGGCGGGTCGCTAGTTAGCTTATAATTCAAAGAAAACAACGAATGCTAAAATTAGGCATAATTTTCTTATAAATATAAAAAAAATATGAAAAATAATTTATTAAATTTTTAGTTTTTATTAAGTTTATTTTGATACTGTCTCTTCTACTTGTTTCTTATTTTTTTGTTAATTATTTGATTATAGTAATCTCAATAAGTTAAATTAATAAAAAATAATAACTCAAACTCTTTTTTCATTTAAAAAGCTTTTTCAATCAATAAAAAGGAACATAAAAAAATTGACGGATTTTTAAAGTGCATATAAACATCATCATTATGATCATTGTTGTAAAAAAAACATACATCCCATTACCTTTATCTTCCTTCTTGGGCAGTCAGGTATGTTTAGCACCACTGGATAGCTTGTTCCTTAGGAATTATGCCGCACTTCCATTTCACAATTTTCGAATTTTTTTCGGTGAACCTTATTTCTAGGATCCAAGAGTCGAACAGAGACTTTGATTTGAACGTCCCTCTTTCTGATATTCATATTGAAATTAAAAAAAAGAGTCATTTACTGGCATTTGCAGACCCCTGCCGCACTTACCCCATTTCGTTGGGAAAGTATGGCTATGGACATGCTGTTAAAAATACTGCTGTTGAAAACTACATCGGGTGAGGATGAAAACATGATAAAAACGGATATCGACAGAATGACAAAATCAAATAAGTTGCAGGGCTATGTGGCTCTGAGGGGCTAAGACCAAGTAGGTACCTTATAATATAATCTTTGCTGAGTGGTTTATTGGATAGCATGGCCATCCTTCAAGAAGTTGAAGTTACGATTAACACAAAACTGAAATGAAAGGCATCAAACCACTTATTTTATTTATTGTTTATCTACAAATCTGTGCTGTGCAAACCAGAGAACGGCAAGAAAAGAAATATGAGATTAAAACCACTCCGTGGCAAGAACTGGCGCCAGGAAATTGTGTTTATGTATCTCTTTTTGAGTTTCTATCGTATAAAATGAGCGTATAAATAAATTAATACAGCAAAACCTTTAAAAATGTATTTTTAAAATCGACCATGGATCTCAGTGGAAATCAGAATATGGGCGTACTTCCCAACATCGTAGATGTCGAGTGGAAACTTGAAGTTACCACAAATTCTCCTGGTACAGGATCAGATAATCTTCTTTATACTGTGATACTGAAGACAGACGTCGGCGAAGATGTCGTGTTCACCTGTGGCAGCCAGCAGCTCCAAGATTTGGTGTACAAGTTGAAACATTTAGTTCGGCATTGTGAAAAAGTAAAAACTGAACTCTCATAGTGACGATATTTTTTTCGTGTTCTTAGTGAAATGGGACTAATGAGAACTGTGTAATTTATCTCTATTTATTGATTGTAAATAAAGCTGGTTTGTAAGTAATTGTTTTGTTGTTCTCTCATATCATTGATCAGATTTACCCTTTAGTGATAGACTCATTTCACAATCTCTTGGACATGAATAGTAGGTATTATATTATCTATTGAATACCTATCGGAATACTTTAACTAAGTACTTATTTTTGTCTGCAGTATTACATGCATTTTCCCATTTTTTTCCATGGTAAAAAATAGTAAGATAGAAGTTACTGTTGTGGACAATTACTTTTAAAAAAAATTCATAATAAAATCTAAGATGTTACTGTATAGGTTTGATAAAGTTTTAAACTTATAAGTACTGATATTTTATTATCAGGTTTGCATCTCTATAAAATCAAAGTGTCTTTCTGTTCTGTCAGTATTCATTCACTTACCCAATAAGGGAATTTCAAAGTTATGCATGTATCGAAAAGAACTGTAGGTCAATATCTTTATTTCTTTGTAAGCCTAAAGAAATAAAGATATTGATATGTAAGCGAGTCTGTCGTAACCAGAAACCTAAATCTGAAATCATCAGAATCTGACTAAAACAGAACAAGGGCTATTGAAATATATATCAATTTTATAGCTTTGATGTCTTCAAAGAAAACAGGGAATAGATTTATCGAAAATATCTTTATTTCAAAACATAAGAATTAGGATAATACAGAGAACAAGATACAGAAAACAATTCCCTTGCACAACAAAATCACAGATTAACTAAAACTTATAATTAATAGGTAAGCTGCTACTTTAAGGTTGTTCGATTCGTTCGATCGTTCATACGTTTGTATTTTCCCAAATATGAGCGATGTGGACATAATTTAACAAATAAATAACTGTTTTTGGCTTTGTTATTCATCATTATTTGCGGCAAATTGTGTTTGATTCATGAAAACACTCGGTATAATTAGAAATAACGTGAAAATTTTAGGCCATTTCTATCAATGCGTGAGTGAACACGGATAGTGTCGTACGCCCGCTTACTTGAACATGTGAGTGTGATGGCGGCGACGGAATCGCCATCTGTGTGCTATCTAAAGAATCATCTAATAATACCATAGTCTACCGTTCTCAAAGGGTTTTTCCATCGTCCAAGTATTTATTCCTATCTATTTTTGCTGCATGTCAAATAAGATCTAGGAAGCCTACGTTCCGTTTCCATGACAACAATAAATGACACTATGTAAACAGATAAAATGTTTGCTTATAGATACCAGTTTAGAGAGTTTTACGCTGGGGCCACACTACCTTACCGTCTACCGGGCTGTTACCGCAATAATTATGACATTAAATTACCGTTTAAATTACTGCATGACCTGGTGTGGTTACACTAGAGTTTACCTAGATATGTCAATAAATAAGGCGGTAAAAATATCACTTGCGTCGCCGGTGAGCTCATATTGCACACTGGACAAACGGTAGTGGCCACAAACGCATTAATTACTGCGGTAATCTTCTTTGATGTGCGAAAAAAGACCGCCGCCGGAGCTATTGTCTACCGCCATTTGCCATATTGATTGGCATTGTAAAATTATGGCCATAAATCGTGGTTACACCTAGGTGTTGTATAAGTTATAATTAAAATAATTATCGGCATATCACGGTAGTGTGGCCCCAGCATCAGACGTGTCAGATTGTATGCAAAGCATTTCGATCATTCATCAGCGACAACCGATGTGGCGCAGTGGGCGAAGGTCCGCCTGCGACCGGTTGTGGGTTCGATTCCCGTGTCGGAAAAAATTGTGTACGATCTACAGAAATTGAACATGAAATTGTTCCGTTGGTCTGGGTGTTTTCTATGTATTTATAAAAAAAAAATCTATCTATGTAATGTATTGTATTAAGTTTATCAGTCAACTAGTACCCATAATACGAGCTTTGCTCACCTTGGGGCTAGATGATGCTGTGTGGACTGTCCGGAATTATATATATATATTTTTTATTGGACTAGTCGTAACTTTTTACAGAGAGCCAAAACAAAATTTTCAACATGATTTTTTTGAAAAGTTAAAGTTTTTCTTTTTTAATATTAAAACATCATTGTTTTCGTAATTTTTTGCTCTATTTTTTAAAATAATGGTCGCTGTTATAGCTATCACCCAACTTGATAAAAACTACAAAAGCCCATTTTGCATTAAAATTTTGAAGCAAAGTTAAGATAATTATCCCAATAAAAAGAAATAAATATTTAAATTAAACTAGCTTTACGAAATGTTCTCAAAAGAAAATATACTTTATCAGAAATAAAACCATTTTCTAAATTTTTGAAATGTGGCCGTTTTGCATTCAATGAGCGATTTGTAAAAATGCGTGAACTTAGCTGGCGTAAGAGCTAAAATAAAATAAAAATCAGTTGGTGTTGATAGTACATAATTGTTTCTTTTTATTTTTGTCATACCGTAAGAAACGAGGTCAGGACCCTTTGTGGGATGTACCTACGCAGAACAGTCTACCAAAGTTTTATATAACAATCAAATAGACTTAGGAAGGCTTACAATAAGTAATTTATGACAAATATGAATTTGTTTGTACTAGGTCTATGACATTGTTCAAAATATAAAGAATAAAAATGATAAAAATCCAAAATTTTGGTAGTGTTGAAGGGATTCGAGCCCGTACTAACGGGATGTATCAAAATTTTGTGGATATTTTATTTTCAAAAAGCAAAAAGTAAATTAAATTTTCGGTGGTTTCGAACCCAGGTACGACTATACATCGTCGCACCCACCCGACTGTTCAAACCGCTAGTCCAAAGTGAGTTATTGAAATACTGTGAAAATTTGTATTACTTTTAATCTTTTATAAGTGGTCGTAAAATCGGAGCTAAAATACCTAAGTACATAAAGAACAGAGTCAAAAAAAGTGGAGACTTCCTTACGCTAATAATTTTAATGTAATTTTATTATAAAATTGGAACAACTTTCACAGTGAGTACATTTAAAATTAATGATTGTTATTGTGAACTTATTCAATTTATTTGTCAATTCCAATGATTTAACGAAATTAATAAATAGCATGAAAAGTATTTTTTTTTACCGATGATTTGTAAGATATTCTTTAGCTAATAAGCTAGTTTGTAAATAACATTACCCTCTGCGCCTTTTTACTTAAATTGTTCAAAAAGATAAAAGAAAATTACCTCCAATTTTTTTTAAATGTAAATAGAGCCTGTTTTTATTCTTAAAAAAAACAAGAGTCGATAATTAGTTCGTTAACTAGTGGTTTTATTGAATTAATTTTAGATGTAATTTAGTAATGTCCCGAAAACGGAAATATTGGTCCGAAAAATATTTAGTCCTAAGGCGTCTCCAATTATCTCTGTTATTTTTCGAACAGTAGTTATTTTAGTTCCACTGAATTTATAGGGTTTGCCTGTGTGAGTGACTCGTAGCGGCCGATCACTCACACAGGCAAGATCTTTTTTTGTGTGAGTGACTCGTAGCGGCCGATCACTCACACAAGCAAAATCTTTTTTGCTCTTCCCAAATACAAGCTCCATAGATGCTTTCAACACTTGAAAAATTGCTTGGTACATAAAAAACAACATCCCATTTGCGGCAAATATATTACAATTAAACAATTATGCACAATTTAATAAGAAAATAGTGAAAAACTTCAACATAGAAAATCAGCGCCATCTAATAGCGGAGCTATGCTTAGTCCTGGACCAGAAATCACCTTAAAAAGGTTAGCTTCTTGGAACTACAGATATGACCTGAGAAGTATTGATAAATACACAGATGAATAGTATCTAAGTTAATCATAATTAAATAATTTCCAAAACAACAGATATTGCACTGGGATATCATTTTTCTAGGCCTAAGTTAATCCGAAGCCACCTTAAAACCATAAATCTTAAAATATCACAATATCAACACCTACATTGCTACAAGACTTATTTTTACTAAATAATTCGAAAGTTTTATAGCCCCCAGAAATTTTAAGTTTGAATTGAACACATCATGGTTAAAACACAACCAATCACTTTTGCGTTATATTTTCTGGCAACTACTTATCTGTTTTTTTTGGACAGATTCATGTAAAACATTTTAAATTCATCCTTGCCCACTTGAATTGTGATGGTAGTTTGCACATGCAAATGCACATAAATAAATTAAACCTTACTTTTTTAAAACTTTTAAGTAGATAATTTCAGAGAACTCCTAGGCCTTATGAAAATATAATTGTAATGATACTTCTCCAGTTTTTTTGGTATTAAAATATTGCTTCTCCAAGCCTATTTTATACAGCTGCTACATAACATACCTTAACGACACATATTTTTTTTATAACGTTAGGTACATTACATTTATTTGACACAATAATACTTCTGTTGGGTATGACTTGCATTGGTAAACTGATCAAAATTAAAGACAATAATTATCTCTAATATTAAACTTCCAATATTGAATACCATATTTAGCGAAAATAATGTAAGTACTAAAAAACAAACAATCACAAACATAAAATTTTAACTATCTTAAATATTAAAATGCCTTTTAAAAAGGTTATTTAAACAAAATAAAGCATAAAATAAAAAAAAACAACTCAAACGATGTATTTTCCAAGTACAGAAATAAAATATTGAGGGCAACATACAATCAACTCAAATAGTTTTAAATTTACATTGTAGCCATTCATTCTGTATTTGGATTACACGAAATATAGAACACTCGCATTACCATATATTACCATTATATCATCAAGGTTATATCACATGTACGAGTTTTTAAAGCATATGTCGTTAGTGCAAGTAAATAACAAACATACTAAAAGCTGATTATAGTTTGGTTGGATAAGAAAACATTAATTGCTCAATATAACTAATGATGTTTTACCCCAACTATGCCTATAAAGAGGCAAGTTAGTACATTAAAAATCAGTCTGTTGCAAGAACTTCAGAAATTTCTATGAATTTGGTTATTGTAGGTACCTTCAGAGTTGAACAATTCATAGGCAGGTTTTAAAAAACAACAATATAGTAGGTACTTAAATAATACTAACTTAAACTCTAATGTTACAGCAATAAGGTACTACCGCTACTTTCTACTTCTTCTTTTTTGCTTCTTTCGTTTCTTTTTTTTTATTTTAAGATCAGCTAAAACAGTACACGGAACACATTTTTTTATATTTTTATTTTTTTTCCAGAATTTTAGATTAACTTAAATTCTAGTGAACTTTGGTTTGCACCATTCTTAGAACGTTTTTATTAAATCATGGAACATAGCTCTGATTGCAATTTAACAATTAGGCCTGTCTATGTGAGATCTTCCAATGTCAGTCAGTTGATAAATTCATTACATTTACAATCCAATATAATCAGATACAGCATAAAATATTATTATTATTGTACAGGTTGTCACATAACATGTGTACTAATCCGAATGGGGGTGATTTGAACCCCACAGGTTCATATAGATTTGTTCTTGGATCTTTTGAGTTACAGCCTGCCTTCTGATCGGCAATACGGCCAGGATCTTTAGGATGTTTCCTTTATTGGTATCCTTTAGCTTACTTCTAACTTGATTCTTGGCAACCGTCTGCAGTTACATCAACTGTTTTAATTGTAAATACTCATTCTTATTTGTTTCAATTCATTGACTGTCTAGTTTTATTAGGTTTTATTTAAACTTTTTCAAACAGTCTTTTAAAGCAAATATTATTAATAGCTGCAAAATTTAAAGCAAACTTAGCTGCCTATGAGGAATGTTGAAACATTGATTGACAAATAACTTGAAATATTTAAAGTATTTTTGCTTGTATCTGATATATTGCGATTATAATAAAGTCGACATCCTACTATCTTAATCTTTCTCTGCCAATAAGGGTGATCCACCAATAATCACACCTGCAAACTTATGGCCACCCTGTAGGGTAGTTTATTTCATAGTCAATGATCTTCAATCGATAACTCTTGCAAGATTGGTTGTGGTTAAAATGCTAAATGGTTCTGAAGAACCTTTGCTCGTGTAATGCGTCTTACCAAACTACCTACTATTTACTTCCGTACATATAGGATTCATAATGACGTCGCGTCATCACTCATGCTGTCCTGCTCAGTTCGAAAGCGATCTGAGCGAGACAGCATGAGACATGTACAGCATGACATCATTCTCAATCTCATTTTTAGGCCCAGTATACACCAGTGCAATCATGACAGAGCGCTATTGAAGAAAACAATTTAATATGAACCTTAACAGCTTGAACATATGGTCAAAAATTTGCCTGGAAGATCCGAGATAAGACAGAGATATAATTTTATTGTTTTGTGTCAAAAGTAGGGAGAAGAAAGAGTTCAATCAATAATTGCATACCAAGCACCCATATCCTTGTATGCAATTATTGACCTTATGTTCAAGCCGGTATAGTTTGTATTAAATTATGGTCTTCAAATGAACTCCCTCGCGTTTCACTCGGCCTTAGTACTCAAGTTATTCTAGTAGTTCGGTCTATCTCAGTTGGAAGCCCGTTCCATACAGCGGTAGTTTAGAGCGAGAAGAATTTGAGGAAAGCTGCGGGGGGCACGGGGTGCGGAGGGAGGGGGCCGCCCGCTTCCTTCAGCCGCTCGCGGTATTCTGGACACTGGGGGAAATTAATAGTTGAGTTAAAAAAAGAAGATAACGCAGGTGATAAAGATAATTCTGCTTGAAATAAAAAGATGGTGTTGATACTCCATTAAAGCTAATTCCCATAATTATCACTACATAGTATAAAACAAAGTTGCTTTCTTTATCCCTATATCTCTTTGAATCTTTAAAACTACGCAACGCTTTTTGATGCGTTTTTTTATTAGATAGAGTGATTCAAGAGGAAGGTTTATACGTATAATAAAACCGTGCGAAGCCGGGGCGGGTCGCTAGTACTTTATAAAACGCATAAAATATTATTAATTTTAAAATATACTAAAAGTTATTTAAATATCGCGCGAATCTGTGTCAGATTCAGAGTCAACGGAACTTATAAAAACCATTGCTTGTCATCCAGCAGTCAAATGATCAAGGTGTATTCGACGCACTATATTTATGAAATAAAACTAAGTAGGTATAAGGTGATTCGAGTGAGGTTGACATCTTTTACACTGACCTGATCAGCGATACAAGGGTGTCCCAGCGACCTCCAGAACAGACACTTGCAGTGACGACAGAGAGACAACGTTTCAGCGTACTGTGCGTCCTCATTCAAACCGTACGTTCTGAAATAAAAGAAAAAAAAACAATCTAAATATAATAATAACAATAATAACCTGGGGAGACCCTTCGTCATATACTTTATAGGGGTTGTGGGCTCCTTGCTAATTTTCGGTACTTTACAGACACAACCGAGTAGCAAAATTATACATCAACAACTTGCTCTCCGATATGGCCTCACTGGTCCTGAAGTTCTATACTATAAGTACATACATCGTCCCGATAGTTTTGTTAACGAGGTAATAGCGAAGAGCCTCGATAAACATCTCAAGAGACTCTCGCTAGGAAGTTGGATCAAGGGCCAGATCCAAAAAGCTCCTGGATTCGACGCGTATCGTCAGGAAGTTCCTTTCTCTGTAACCCTAGTCACCGGCTGCTTGAGCCTAGCTTCGCGATCGGTGATCCACCGTTTTGATATATTTTTTACTGTAGATTAGTTTTATAATATGTTTGTATTTTCTAAAGTAAAAAATGTATTTTTTAACGAGTATTAAAATAAATATTTTTTTTTATTTAAAACAATTAAGTTACATTTATGTTAGTATAGTGCCTTAAATCCTATGTTAGGTTTGACTTAGCACTAGGTTCTCGTCTATTTAGCTTACTTAATAAATTATACCTAATAATTAGCCTAAAAGTAGAAAATACTAACTAGGTACCTATACCTAATGCGAAACCCTGTACATCCTGGGTGAAACCGCGACGCGCTGCTAGTCTTCAATATAAGTGTAACGTGTGATTAGGACTTACTTCCTGAGCTGATGGAACAGCTTCCTCCAATCCGTAGGGTCCTGGGGAGTCTTGGCTAGCTCGGCCTCCGTTTGCTGAGGCGTGAAGTGGAACGCCACCAGGGAGCGCCAGATCTGCTGCTCACTGCATACCGACGCCATTACGTTCCACGCTGAGGATGCTGACTGGAAAAAATAAAAATAGATACATTACACATTTATTTCGAATTTCAACACAAGTCGCCATCTCTGACACATATATTACGAAATAAAACGCCGACTTCTGCGTCGCAGGCGTGTGCGGGTTTGATTCTCGCATCAGAATAAGGGTTCAGAATTCAGGGTGTTCTGGTTGTTTTTTTATGTAGGTTAAAATTACTATGTAGTATTTGTTAATATTAAGTTATCTAGTACCCATAACACAAGCTCTTCTTAGCTTGGGGCTAAAATGATGATGTGCGAATTGTCTAACATTCTTTATACCTATATGTACTACCGATCAGCCCCGGCCACGCACGGGCGTCTTATAAGTTACATATAAACCTTCCTCTTGAATAACTCTACATCTATTAAAAAACAGCATTTAAATCAGTTGCGTAGTTTTACAGATTTAAGCATACATTAGGGACAGACAGTCCGACAGCGGAGAGCGACTTTGTTTTATAATATGTAGTGATTTTAGGCAAAATGAAGCTTACTGGGTCAGTTCAAAGAGACCTGAAACTCGGGTTACCATATGGAAAAATGAAAATTCCGGAGATAAGCCAGATTTGTATTGGAAATTCCTGAGATTTAGTCGTAATTTCAATTAAAACGTAATGGAACTCTACAACCTATATTTACAATAAAAAGTCAAAATTTTATAATTTCTTTAATCACCTCACCACATACATACACGCGACGCGCCCACCTCCCGCCGCCCCTCAGTCAGGACGTTTACCTTAGATTGAAGTCACACAATATTGGTCAGAGACTAATATGCGTATGCGGTGCCTTCGGTCAACCTTTTACTGGAGAGTTTACACGAACGAACTAGACATAGTCTGCCTGGAACTGATCTATTTTCTCTGAAACCAGATAGAGCGAGTACCTAAGGCGTGTTTTCCTCAGCAAGTGGGTACTTCGAGGCTCTTCGAACAAATAAATATGTCATGCCAATTTAACTAAAAATAAGAATACTCACATCTAAATCCCTGTGATCCGCTATCCTCAGTAATATTTCTCTGATGCATTCCTCTGGCATGTCGTGCAGCTTAGGCACCACCTCTGGGCCAGGCTGGAAAGACATCAGATATGATCAGTAACCTAGCTCGTGGTGGACTCAGAGCGATAACCAGCTAGGGCGGTCTTAACACCATTATAGACCACCAAACATTGTCAATATCAGATTATCTAGAGTCTAGAGGATATATGTAGGTAAGTAGGATTTTAGTTACCCACTATTTTTGTAATTATAGTAACCTAGCTGTTTCCCCAAAATAGTAAAATTAAATATACAAAAGCTTGGGACCGGTTTTGCTCCAACTTAAAAATCAAAAACATAATGAGGAGAATATTTCATGTTCATGCCTTCGCCTCCGGCCCGGCCTCGATTTCTGTGGGTGGCGGCTTTATAGGATCGCAAGAGACTTCAACTGAACTTGGATATACGACGAAGCTGTATTGGATAGGTTCAGTTCGCAATAAAGAGACTTCAAGTGTACTTGTATCCCCTACCTCCTGTATCCGTATAGCATTAGCGATGCGCTGTATCCGGGCGATGGCGTGGTCGTGGTGGCCCCAGGCCGCGCGCTCCGCCTCTCTCAGAGACCGCAGCGATGTCAGGAGTGTACTTGTATCCTACCTCCTGTATCCGTATAGCATTAGCGATGCGCTGTATCCTGGCGATGGCGTGGTCGTGGTGGCCCCAGAGCGCGCGCGAGCCGAGCGGCCGGCCCCAGCAGGCCGCGCGCTCCGCCTCTCTCAGAGACCGCAGCGATGTCAGGAGGGCACGGAGTGCGTTCAGGTTCTGCTTTGATGATGCCACTGGAATTATAGGTTCTAGTTAGTTGGAATCTGAGAGCAAAGCTTTCACAAGTTGTTCTCACAGCTTGTTTTAGTACTTCTAATTGACCAGTTGTAAGGGAGTCAAAAAAATTGTGCGTGCAGTGTATAATAGGTGATGAGGTAACATGTATCGGTTGCACTTAACGATGAATAAAATATTATTTTTGCTAGTTTTACGTACCTACTACGAGCTACCCAGGTATGTTTACATTTTTTGCCTTTTAAATTATAACTGTAATATTAATGTCAATTTTTGGTAGCCCTACCTGTGAGAAAATGTAGGATTATATCGACAAAGAATACCTATGTACTTGTGCGCTAGTTTAAGTTTATTTAGAATAATCTTTTTCATTCAGAAATCATAAATATCCTAAGTTCTATTTTATATTACTTAATTTCTAACAAAAAGCTCTTAAATGGAGAGAGAGAATCGTTGTTCAGTTTTCCTCACCCTGGTCAGCAAGTTGCTCCAGCATAGACAACAGCAGTTTCTGGGCTGCGCCAGGCAGGTGCGTCAGCCTCTGTTCTCCCAGTAGCAGTTCAAGCAGCGCGCAGATGTAGTTGAAGCGCCGCACGTCGCGGACGGCCGACGAGAAGTCTAAGCGACGAACTGCTTCTGATAGTCCGTTGAATCCTGCTATCTGGAGATGAATAGGAATAAAATAACTAAAGTATTTACTTGTCTCTCACAATACTTTGGAATATAAATATATGGTTACTTGGGAAATTAACTAAATAGCACCTGAAAAACTTCATTGCTAGGTTTTGTCTTATGTAAATGAGTTAGATGAGTAGGTATACCTACCGAAGTGACGGGATTTTTGGCCATAAGGTCTTGAGCTGTTTGCTTTAGATATTTTCAGAATCTTCAATGAGTACAAAAATGTAGTTAGGTAAACTCACCTCTTTGGTGCATTTGATTGTGATGTGACAATGCGGTGGTATCCTGGATTGTAGGTCTTCTGAATTCTTCTCTGCATCCTCGTTATCTGACCTATAACAAGAAAATTAATACTTAATTGAAACCTTACTAATTTTATAAACGCAATAGTTTGTAGGTTTGGATGTTTGTTCCTCTTTCACGCATAAACTACTGAACGGATCAGGGTGAAATTTCGAACAGACGTAGTTCTAGCCCTAGAATAACACAAAGGCTACTTTTCATCCCATAAATCAGTTCCCATGGGATAGAAATAGCCTTGAAACGCTTCCGTAGAAACAACAATACCAATAAACTGAAGTGACATAAAAATATCATCGCCTATGTCCTATTAAGTGTTAAGTTTTTACTAATTAAGTAAAAAAATCAATATTAAGCAAGACCGATTTCCAATAGCTTTTCCAAGAATATACATAGAAAAAAGCTGTTCCTTATTTTCAAAACGTGAAGGTCTGAAATTCAACTAACGAAATATTGTCCGCAAAATAGGTCATGCTGTTGATTTATTCGGTAAACGTGACCTAAAAATAAATGGGATGACCAGAGGATTTTCGTCGGTTAGTTTATATTTATAATAAAATGGTGGAAGGGTTCATCTGGCTGGTTATTTGGAATTGGACCACATGTCTTGGGAAATAAGGCTTCATTTCACTTAGTACGAATTGTAAATAAAAGTCTACTTACAATGGGTAGGTATCTACCGAATTATCTAACATACTTCATTTGGTCGTGTTAAGAGCAGGGTTGATAAAAATCATGATTATTATAAAAAAATCAGATTAATTTGATTTAAATCGGATTAATTTGATTTTAATCAGATATTTTGGATTTTTTAATTTATGATCGTTTTCAGTATGAAAGTCGGTTATTTATTGAATAAAACAACATATTTTTTGTTATATCAACATATTTGAAATCATTATTTTATTGCAAAAATGAAGAAGCATATTTATTTGCCTATTTAATAAAGCATATTGAATTAAATTTATAAAAACTGACTTAAACGAAAATCAACAAACATTATATTCTTCTAAACTTCATTTTGTAATATCTAACAAAAAAATAATTAAAATAAAAAAGACAGCATTAACAAATGAACAAAGAATCATTTGTGTTTTACAGCAGACACTTATTTGTTTGAAGTTAGTTCTTTCAGACGGGAGACTAGTTTGGAACCCCGAACCATATAATCATCATCCTATATTAGTCCCAATGAGCGCCATAGCGCCCTGTCTTCAGCTTGACGCATCCAGCATCTGCCAGCAGTCTTTCGCAGATCGTCATCCCACCTAGCCGGAGGGCGTCCTACACTACGTTTACCGAGTCGCGGTCTCCACTCAAGAACACGTTTACCCCAACGGTTGTCGGTTCTTCGCGAGATATGGCCGGCCCATTGCCACTTCAGCTTGCTAATACTTTGAGCTACCATATAATGGTATAGGCATATTAAATTAGCAATGCATACTTATGTATGAGCTGTAGTTTATGTCAGGGGACACTTTTTGGCTGTTTTGGTTGCAGTTAAAAAATATTGATTTAAATAAACGATTTTTTTAAAAAATCACTTGATTTTAATCGCGATTTAAATCACTGATTTTAATCAAATGATTTAAATCATATCATTCCTGGTTAAGAGTATGTTGCAAGGCCAATAAATACGAAGACCTAAACAAAAATTCATATGCCTGGAGTCCAGAAAAAAAATATGTTAACGATATTTACTGAAGAAAGGATTACACATCGACAGTTTACTTTGACTTGTACCTCTATTATAAAAATCAACAATAGAGTTTATATACATATACAAGAACATAGTCATTATTTATCATTAGGTATCTAGTATTCTAGAGTAATGAATGATGAAGATGTAGCAGTATCTACCCACTTCATCATCATCAGCCTATATTAGTCCACTGCTGGACATAGGCCTCCCGTAATCTACCCACTTACATCTGCTTTAATTAAATAATCATACAAAATAAGATCTATTCATGTTTGATATCAATCGTTGTAAAACAACAATAATAGAATAACTTTTGATGTAAACTCAGAAAGATATCAATGTCATTAGAAAGTTTTACTTACGCAACAAATTGCCAATTTCGATGTAACGATAACAATCTTAACGAACATGTAATATAATAAATAGATCATAAATAATAAATTAGGTTATTTAGGTGTTTGCCACCGTAGCGTAATAATTTCCTCTGTAATTCGGCCATGCCAAAAGTCATGTAAGAGTTGTTGATCTTAGTTGCTACAACCCTCGTCGAATTTTGAATAATTTTTACACGAGTAAAGTCCAATTTAGGCAAGTAAATTTAGGAGGTCGAATTTTATTCAGGTTGACCCTAACAGCCTGTCCAGATAGGGCGCTTTACGCGCGTAAAGCGCTGGACTCTCGACTCGCGCGTGCTACGCGCGAGTCGAAATACTCGGGCGAACAGTGGAGCGCGCGTAAAACGCCGCATCTGGACGCAATATAAATTGAAACGCGCGAGGGCACTCGCGCGTAAAGCGCGCGTAAAGCGCCCTATCTGGACAGGCTGTTAGGTAGGAATCTGAGTCAGCTGATCTTAAAGGGCAATTTTACTTCTTTACTAACCTTTAAAAATAATAAAAGTCAACAGAATTGTAATCTCTTTATTTCCTACTTTTACTTAAGTTATTTAAATTTTCTGGCGTGTCAAAGAGTAGGTACCTATCCTACCGCAACTCACAAGGTCTAATGAAAGCACTCTGAATTAAGTTAAGAATGAATGAAGAGTGAATGAAACAAACCAATGAATGCAAATTCAAAAACAGTAAGAAGTCTGTTTACAAACATTACTTTGTATGCAAATGGCGGCAATTTTATTTTCTTTCGCATGAAAATCGACTCTAGTAGGTACGCTATCATCACCAACTCTTACATTTTAGATGTTGCACTTTACGTAACCAGTGGCTAGACCTCTTGACACCTTCCTTCTGTGCCTTGGAACAAGGAGGGAAGACAGTTTGCAGTGAAAGAAGCAGCTCTGGTTAGTCTGGTCTTACAATTCTCCGGTCATTGACACCTAGTCTTTCAGATCCGTCTACGTTACAAAGTAAAAGGTGATTCAGTTGATGCAGTGTTTGTTTATTCATTGTCTGGAAATTATTTTTTTGGGAAAACAAATTCAAATTATCTTTATCAATCGCAATAATAAAATTATAAGATTTACAGGTAACAATAATCTAACGCGTTGTCTGTGGATTCTTAAACATAGGACTGTCTTTTCAACACATTAAGAACTCATTCTTGGGTGGATATTTTATTTTCTTCTTCCACTAGTGGACAAAAGAGTGAAGCGAACTGAAAATCAATTATCACTTTATTTCTTACTAGCGACCCGCCCCGGCTTCGCACGGTTTTATTAATACGTATAAACCTTCCTCTTGAATCTCTCTATCTATTAAAAAAAACAGCATCAAAATCCGTAATTTTAAATATTTAAGCATTCATAGGGACATAGGGATATAGGGACAAAGGGACAGAAAAAGCGACTTTGTTTTATACTATGTAGTGATATTATTTTGATAATAAGGAAGTTTCCGATTTTTTTATTTATATGTAAAAAAATAATACTATACTTGCAATAAAGCCCACTGAAATTCTTTTTCAATTATCTTCATAAATGACGAAGTTATGATACTTTTCCCGTCCGCTTTAAAACTTCTCGGCGCGCGGCCGCTCAACAACGTCATGACGTCATAACTCCGCTCGAGTCTAGTAGTTTCTATGCGCGGTAACCTCAAACAAATCTAAAATACTTAATCAAGACGGAACGGATATTTATTACCGTTGTGTAATCTGTGCAGGACAACGTTTACATAGTTTTAATATACCTAGCTTGTATTTTTCTTAAGATTTGGTTACCTATACCATAAGAATAAGTAGGTATAGTTAATCTTACCTACATAATTTTCAGTTATCAATGTTATCATCATACCCAGAATAGAGTAAGTAGTACCTACCTACGCGATATCTCTACAACAATCTGTTTGTTATACCTACCTAGATCAATTTATGTACCTACCTTCCTCTGTGTAAGTAAGGGTTATTTTCTTCGCCTTGATAGTTGAACATTTAAGAGCTTTTGGGAATGAGCAGAAATCCAAAGAATAATCCAGTATCTTATGAACGTTCTAGACTTTCAAGCATAGGTAGGTATGCCAAGGTTCTCGAACGAATCAAAAGGAAGAACAGAGTCAAGTAGGAATGACAGAGATAGATATAGCTTCCGGAAAACAGTGGAAATAAAAGACAAGGACGGCGTAGGTTAAATGTAAAGGATAGAGTTATTTCTAGGATTGCAACGAAAAATCTATTTGGCAGTACCTATACCGAATATTCGGCGAGCCCCCTGACCGAATAGCCGAATATTAGGCAACGGTATACGACCGGATTTTAGCGTCGAAACTTGTACAGGTGATTATCTTTTCGAATACAGTCTATGATTATGTACCTATTTCATGTACCAATGACTATTTAAATTATTATGAGAGAAATTAAAAGTTAATTATTTATATACGAATGATAATGAATCGATTTTTTTTTCATTTTACATAATTATCTCCGCATTGGCCTTGTCTTTGTACCTGCACATAACCAAAATGGGCAGATCCTAGTTATCTATATAAATTAGAATAGAATAGAAATCACTTAATTATACTTAAACCTACCACACAAAGAAAGAAAAGAGAACATAAAAATACTACATACTAAGACTACATATAAAGGGCGGTCTTATCGCTAGGTACTTATATATAAATATAGAAATGAAAAATAAATCATTATATGAATAGAATATAATAATATTATCTATCAATATTATAATAACTTATAATTTACATAATTTAACTTATTACTTAAATTATGTACAGAAAAATCGATATCGATATTTTTGTTTATTCAATCAATACGTTTGGGTCACCTCACCACTTCGTTGATTATATCAAAACGTGTAAGTACATATGTTCAAGAAATATCGATATCATTGCCGGCCTTACTATGCATAAGTTAATAAATTACAGATTTATGTTTATAGGTACTTAAAAAAAATCAGTGGTGAATTAAACTTTAAATAAAGGCGAAGTAGAGTACCTAAACCTATTTTCCTAAAACGAATAACTACTACCTAAAAGCTGCAGCAAACTGATGCGCGTTATTCCGTATGTTGATTGTTATGGTTGAAAATATTATGGAATTAGATAGGTACTTACGTTTTAAGTTTCACTCCTCTGACCTCTGCACTTGTGTACAGTGGATCATGAATGTGCCAGAAAATCCAAAACCATAACCATGTTCACTTTTGGTAAATTATTTGACTGTCCACGCACAAAACCACTCTCCATCGTCAAAATTTTACTTTAATTTAGTTATTACTTATCTAAATGATGTATCTATACGAAATAAATTAATATACTTTACATAGACACTCGCCCACACCACGTTCCATGTACTTACTATGAGCAAAATAACGATGAAACACTCGAAACAGTCGAAAACCGCTTTCCCCCACCTGTGCCGTTGACCCGCGGGAACTTGTGACGTCACAGGCCAAATGCCATGCGCTTATTTTCTTGTTCGTTTTTGATTCAGTAAAAGTGGAATAACTTTGTCATTTTTCAAGTTATCAAAATAATTCTTTCACCATATTTATTGTAATATATATGCCCTCAAACTTACATAATTAGTTTTTATTTTTGTGAAATTAGAAACTTCCTTATTATGTACCTACCTATAGTATTAAATTTGACTTGTCTAAGTGCTTATTTTGTAAGCCTAAAGAAATAAAGATATTGATTTACTGATTTAATTTACTGATTTATATTTGGCATGATATTTTGGGCCAGTTAAGTACCTACGGTATAGTGGATACAGCATCACTGTACCCAGGCTATACAGACTGCTGCTTAACTAAAGCTATTTAGGTACTACGTATACTACTTATGTGAATGTTATGCTTCTGATTTCCCAACAGAGAAGTTCTGAGGCTAAATAGCAGATTTGACATTTCAAACAGCAAGCAGCCGCAAATGTGAAGGCTGAACAAGAATAGAGATGCAAGAAAGCAGAAAACGATTTTTTCCGCATTTACAACGACTTAAAGACCTCGACTCAGTATTTTGCCGTACCTAATGACTGCAATTATGTTATGTATGTTGTGAGAAAGCTGCTAAGGATTGCACAGACACGCGTCGTTTTAGGAAATCACGTGTTGTTTTGTATTAAATTAAAGCGAAAGTGCTCGTTAGGCCGAGTACCTTTTAGGAATCAAGGTGCGTAATCTATTAGTCTTCATTATAGGAGACTACAAGCACTGAATAGATATTATCTACTTTTATCTTGAGTCAAGGTTTGTATAATATAAACGAGTGAATCAATCAATATCTTTATTTCTTTAGGCTTACAAAACAAGCAATTAGACAAGTCAAATTTAATACTATAGGTACCTACCTACATAATTATCAAAATAATATAAGAAAGAAAGTGATGATTGATTTTCCCTTCGCTTCAGTCTTTTGTCCACTCGTGGAAGAAGCGAAACAGAAACCACAATATTTGAGGAGTTGTTTCATTTCAAAGTGAGTGAATTTTCGGATCGTATTGTGTTCTATTTTGTGGTTGTTCTGTTTTGCGTTAGTTAATATTTAATTATTGTATATTATCGATAAGAGCTTTAAAAAATTACTTTCTGCGCGAGTTCATATACTTGACACTCGATCTGACAACTTCCTTCTTTCAGCACTCTTTCAGTTATAAAGTCACGGCTTCTACTTCGTATTCCTGAAAACCGTATTTTTTATTTAAAGTATAAGCAGAGCTAGGGAGTTACCAAACAGATAAATACCCTGATTTATTATGAAACGTCAGTTATTTAAAAACAGTTAACCCCATTTACTTGTTTCGCAAAAGCAGTGGCTGCAACTGAAAATTTGGAACGTCTATAAATACGGCGAAACTGTAGAGCCATGCACCATTTTAGAAAGACCTGCTCAATCTATTAAGGAGTTTGAGGAAATCAACACGTTTAAGGTTCAGTATATGTTGGCGGTGTTTTGCGTCAGAGTTTACAGAACAATTTGACGAAGACCTATGTTTTCTTGGAAACTGGAAAAAAACATTAGTGTTTTTTTTTGGGTGTCCTGGTCGTTAGGAATGATTTTTGTACGGACCAGCGTATGTACAAAACTTCATTTGAATATAATTATCATGTCATAAATAACTTAATACATTATAACAACGAAAATCACAATCAAGGTATATGCAATTGAAAACATTGAGTTAACTGCCGACGGTTGCACACAGTCTAAAGGTAGTTCAATTGATCCATGTCAGTCAATATACCAGTCGGAAGCCTAATAAACATAAGTAACTTGTCTTTATCATCACTATATTATAAACGTGAAAGTTTGTATGGATGAAAGAACATGTATGAAAGTATGGATGTTTGTTCCTCTTCCACATAAAAACGGATCGGGCTGAAATTTTGAAGTTCCAGCTCTGGAATATAACACACAAGCTACTTTTTATCCCATAAATCAGTTCCCATGGGATAGAAATAGCCTTGAAACGTTTCCATAGAAAGTTCTAGTATCTTATAAGTTATGTTAATTAACTTGACCAGGGGCCTTATTGTCTAATTCAACTGATAATAGAGATCGATTCATTTTTGCCACATGAAATTAACTTGACCAGGGGCCTTATTGTCTAATTCAACTGATAATAGAGATCGATTCATTTTTGCCACATGAAACCTAGCCTGGACTAGTCGATTGTACCACTGGTAACCTATTTATATTTAATTGATAATCGTTTTCAAGTTAGACAATAAGGCACCTGGTGGCTTCTTAAATCTTCACACTGAAGACATGGACGAAAGGTGAAGGGTGGATAAAGTTCCTGAATAAACTAAGTGTATTTCTTTTTATGTACGTGTACTGTACCTACTTCTTGTATCATAAACTGTATTCATTTATTTTTAAATGGAAAATAACTCTTATTTATATACCAGAACAGTTAGGCCATAAATGGCAAAGTAGAAATAATTGCGTTCGTTGTTACTGACCATTAAATAAAACTATTATATCAAAAGGAAGTAATAATATTATGTTGTAATGACCGCGTGACTGCTTCTTATTTTTCATGTCATACAAATATACAATATTGAACAAAACGCGTCATAAGAAAATAAATACTTAAAAGAATACGAATCTAGCTAGCGTATTATTCATTTGAAAATATAGAAACAATGACAATTACGATATTGCGGAAATAGGTGGAACTTTGCCGTATAGAATCGCATTACATCTATATATTTAGCACCCAAGTGCATTTACGAATAGACTCAGAAGTAATCAGCGATATTACTGCAGTAGTATCAACGGGAGTCACTCAAGGCCATATCAATAACAATAAAAGTTGAACTTGCAATATCCATTTGTCGCTGACAGAAAGGTCAAAGCTGATGGATTGCATTGGAACTCCTATGAAGGCCTGAAAGGTCAGTGACGATTTCTATTAGCTGGTTGGACTGAAAAGGTCAGATAAAGACAGATAGATAGTTTATTGGCTTTGAACAGACAGTAATAACTGTATTCATCATCATCGGCCTACAGTAGTCCACAGATGGACATAGACCTTACCTGATAGACCTTAGTATTATCACACTAAAATTATAAATGCGAAAATTTGGATACCTAGCTATTTCTTACGTTAAAACTATTGATCCAACTGAAATTTAAATGGAGATAGTTTTAAGCATGGAATAAAACAAATGCTACTTTTTCGTCAATTTTCACCCTCTGGCCACGTGGTCCTACTGCCTTTGTCCTACCTATCGGACCACGCGGACGAAACTAGCAGTAAGATAAATTGATAAAACGGATGACAGAACTCCTTTATAGAAGGCTGAAATCGGAAACCAACGGTGTGGAATAAAATCCTAGAAGTGACACCAATGCCTGAACAGTGCATACTTAAATCACCGTATTCAAGTAATCAGGTACAAATGCGGGTGCAATGCAAACACTGACCTACCGTTACATGACAACGGACCTTAATATCGTAAGTGGAGTCAACAACAATATAAGTGAGGTAAGCCATTACAGCATGATTACAGCGATCACTTACGTGCACTGACAAGAATTGACGATTTGCCAGCAAAAAGAAACAAAGACGTGAGTGAACCGTACAATACTGACGATAATGTTAAACTAAAGATACCATTAAAGGGTACCTTTATAAACCAACATTACCTAGAAGCGGGTTGACAGTTTTGAATTAAAATCATAAAGGATTCTGAAAATCTGTATAAAATTCTGAAAATCTTTATAGATTGAATTCCTCGAACTTTCATTAATTTTCTTTGTAGGTCCAGTATCTTCATAATGGCATTTATTTCATTTTTATGCTATCAGCTTAACTTATTACAATATTAATTTAAAGTAGAAACAGGAAGCTAATAATAGGCATTCACTAGAAAATGTTATATCTGTATGGCTTGGATGGTGTAGTGGCATGAACTGTATGCCATGAATAATTTTTCAAAGTGTAGAATGTTTTTAATGATAACTAAGGGTTAATTTTTCAAAGTGTAGTGGTAGGATGTTTCTAATCATAACTACTTCTTACACCTGTGGCACAAACTACTTTGATCTTCGAAATTGTTTATTTGTATAAAATATATTATATTCTACATGCAGTTGGATCCTAATAACCCTCCTTTTAAGTATAACTACTACCTAATATAGGTACTTATGCCAGGATATCCTGTTCTTCCATGTTTTCATATTTTAGGTCCATAACCACAAAATCCATATATATGATACATATAGCTGTAACAAATGAACTAAATTGATTATTGCAATACAATATAGATCTGTGCAGTCACTTCACCGCTTGTATAGTTCTTACAGCGTCTTATGATAACTGCATCAGCCATTTCTGCCAAGCAAGGCGCGTCGAGAACTGGCGACTCGCCAAGGATGTTCGGACAACGACCAACCTTTAATCACCCCTTATGCGTGCACCACTTTTAGAGCTTCATCCTATTTTAGTTCTCGACGTTTTATTGCTTTGACATTTTGAAAGAATGTCGCTTTCGCCGCAGCGTTTAGTCAGAATAGAACTGATACTATGTTCGGGAATTCGTGGACGAATACTTTCCTGTTTTCTTTATTTCTAGAGGCTATTGTGCTATAAGCAGACCGGGATAAAAAATGTCTGGAAATGTCTTTGCTATTAGCAGACGATGATAAAGCAGAAATGTCTATAGCTACGACACTGATTGGTGGGTAGGGAAAACACATTTGAAATTGGATTGCATTTAGAATATAGTATTTGAATTTGGATCCTGCTCAAAACTAAATGATTGGAAATTATAAGAGACCTTTCGATACAAGTATGCTTAAATTTCTTATGAGAGATATCACTTTTGTTTTGATAACAAAGATTTGATATTATAATAGTGAAGGTGGTGCGATACGTAGTGTAGTGAGAAAGTATATCTAGTTTACAATTAGGTATGTTTGTTAGACATGAACGGTCTTAGTTTATCTTATATGACAATCTAAGAGCCAGTGAACTCTCTCACTCTCAAAACAATATGATGTATAACGATATAAGAAACCGACAATAATATTATAGACTTATGAATTCAATATGGGAAAATATGACGTTATTGGATATATTATGTAAGTACCTACATATCGTCGTCAGGCATTCAATACCGCGAATGCGACATTTTTGACGAAAACCTTTTTTTTTGTTTATTCGATTCTACTCGTTCAAATACACATTCCTACATTAAAATTTTGCCCTAAAGTTGTACCGATCCCTATGTTTTCGAGTCATGCCAAAACCGCGAACGTGATTTAGAGTCAAAAAAACCGCGAATATGACAGTTCCTTAGCGCTGCCACGCTATTCCTAGCGCAAGTGCAACATGTGACGCTGTCATATCTGGGCAAGTTTTTTATTTTCAATAACTTTTCCTCATGTTTTCTTTGCAAAATATGTTGATGAATCTGCACTAAGTTAAATGAACGTCATGTGTGAGCCTATTTCAAGTATTTTATACCTACATCAATAGGTACATAAGAACTAAAATGATTTTAGTAAAGTTATAGCATTATTTGGATAATATTTTAAACAGTTGTTATTTTTACAGCGTGTTGGAAAACTCATAAGATAAAAATATTGTAAAAGACATGGCATTCAAAATTTTACACAATAATAGGACGATTTTAAAAGAAAACTCGCTTAAACACAGAACAGTTTCTCTTCGCTACCGTTATGAAAATTATTTTCATGACGATAGCGAAGAGAAACGTCTCAAAGTAGATACTTAGTCACAGCCTGAAAGTTTTTGCTCAGCTTTCCTGTATGGATTTAAGTCTTCAGCCTCACTCGAACTGTGTTGTCACTTAAGTAGAATCGTCCACCAACAGATCGACTTCTACCTACCACTCCAGATCGCTCTGAAATAGAGTTTCAGTCGCAACCTGGACCTTTCCTCTCCTCCGCATGTCATCAGCCTCAGCAGAATTTGCTGACACTAATAGAGCTACAGTCTCAGATCACTCCCCACCGTCAGTGCAAACTCTACCTAGCACTCCAGATCGCCCTGAAATAGAGCCTCTGCCTCTTCAAAATAACAAGAAAGTCTTATAGCAACTAATGTACCTAAACAATACACTCAAATGCTTACTCCATCACAGCCAGTAGTTTCTTCTTCTGTAGACTTAACGGGATCACATCTTCATCTAACCTCGTAGCGGTCTAAATAAAACATTGTGAAGGTGGTGGTTCATTGGAAGAATTTATACTGAATAGCAAATCCCTTTAGGATATCAAAAAATGGAAGATTCTATATATTCAACGATGTAAAAGAGAGAGGACCGTGGTGACTATCAGTTGCAAGCTTAAAAGGAGGACTTAATTGCCGGGATATAACAGCAGAAGATGGGAAGAAATTTTTTGTATGGTTTTGGACTGAAATGGATTGGATCAAAAGATTAAATGAACTTTAAAATTATTTAAAAAAAATACCTTTTGACTATATTTTTTTTAAAGATTATTATTAATTCTTAAATGCTTAAATAACATTATTAGTTAAGTAAAATAAAAACTATTAACAGAAAATTGTTGTTCTAAATCTAGAACATAACCGCGAATATAAAAAGATTTTACCAAAATATTTAGGTAAAAACCGCGAACGTGATTTTTTCTTGACATACTACCATAATATTTAAAAAAACATGTATTTATACTATCATAACACATATTATTAGTTCTAAATATTTTAATTTAAAAGAATTGGACGTGTGCAGTATCATTTATACGTTTTTTTCGTTTCCTGTAAATTTTGACGAATGTCTCATTCGCGGTATTGACTGCCGAACGACGATATGACGTTACATAATGAGAATAAAGATCTCTCAAGTACCCAGCTATGCAGATTAGTGAGTATTAGTGTAGATGCATGTGGCGTATAGGATCACAAAAAGGAGGAAATCAAGACTCAAATGACTTAGAATTTTTTAAACGAAAGTAGAACATACTTGTTTCTAAAATAAAGAAGAAATCGACGCACATACTAAACCTAATATACCTATAACAAAAAAATGCTACGTTTTATCTGGGAATACTGCGTGCGTAGCCGCTGGCCGAAGCTAGTCATGAAAAATGGAGCAAGAATACATTTAAGTTTGAATGGCAGTTCTAAAATAATAACATCCAAAGTTTACGTTCCTGTGTACAATCAAGCCATAACTTGCTTATTTTTAAACTTCCGCAGATGAAATCATAAATAAACAGCACACGGGAACTAGTAGACTTTCACTCTCTAAACCAATCAGTAAAAACACCAACGATTTTAAACTCTAACAGAACCATTCAAAGTTCTCTTCAAGTTTGAGCACTCAAATGCAGCAATGCAAAACTAAGTTGGTCACGCTCCTAATACAGATCCATGAGATGTGATAGCGACGTAATTTTGCCGGATTACTATAATGAGTTGATTGGTAAATCGCTCTTGAAAGACGCTGCTTCCGCTAGGTTGCAATTACTGTTTCTTTAATATTAAAATACGATCTGTTGTAATAATGCCAGGGATTTTGAATACAAATTGCCTGAGATTCGGTACGGGTATCTTCATAATGATGTGCAAATATTCATGACGAGGTCGTAAACGATGAAGCAACACCTCTAGCATATTCAAAGATAGGTAATAATATAATATAGGTGCTAGCGTCTGCCACAGCTTCGCATCCTCTTTTTATGGAAACGTTTCAAAGCTATTTCTATCACATGGGAACTGATTTATGAGTTAAAAAGTAGCCTGTGTGTTATTTCAGATCTAGAAGCACGTCTTTTAAAAATTCATTCAGCCCGATCAGGTCAGGTTCCATTCGTTTTTGCGTAAAAGAGGAACAAACATCCATACATTCTACATCCATCCAAACTTTCACGTTTATAATCGTTTATAAAGATCTTTTTTTCCTTATTAATGTGAGGAAAAAAAGATCTTGTATATATACACTCACAGGCACAATTAACCGCCCGCCTATATTTTTCGTCACCCTGATTGTTTATGTTAACTGTGGCTTATCGAATGTTTTGTTTTAAGTAGAGTGGGTACTTTAGCAATAAACAAAACACTTATTTCGATGAATAAACCTGTGTCAATGATACCCTTTTGGAATTTAGTGAATTGAATCCTTGTTTGACATTGTTGCAATTGCGTTACCGTTTATACAGTTCTTGTTCTTTTCTGCCATCGTGTGCGAATATTGTCTTGTTTGAGTTTTTATTGTATTCTTGATTCTTTTTGATTATTTGTAACTGATAAAAATGCCTCTTGATGCAACTGGTGCTGCTAGGGCAGTAGCTTTAGCTGACGCTGGGTTTAGCCAACGTCGCATCGCTCATACACTCGGTGTACCTCGAACTACGGTACGGGATGCCATCAGACGCTTTCGGGAGACTGGTTTATACACGAGGAGGCCAGGTCAAGGTCGCCATAGGTGCACTTCAGCTCGGGATGACCGCTTTGTTGTCAGTAACGTACTCAGAAATCGCTTTTGCACCGCTACTGAAACGCGTACACGTCTTTTTGAGGTGAGAAATGTCAGTGTGAGTGAACGTACCATTAGAAGAAGACTGGCTGAAAGGAATCTGAAGGCTTTTCGTCCAGCTCGCGATCCACAACTGCTCCCACAACACCGAAGAGCTAGACTTGCCTTTGCGTGGGAATATGCTGACATTACTGTAGAGGATTTGAAGAACATACTGTTCTCAGATGAGAGCAGAATAGCCTTAAGTGGTCCAGATGGACGTAAACGTGTATACAGGCGCCAAAATGAACGGTATGCTCCATGCGCAATATCTGAAACCGTGGGTTATCAGGGAGGGTCAATAATGGTTTGAGGTGGCATCTCTTACGAGGCCCGTACCGATCTTGTGGTGTTTGATAGAGGCAGTGTGAACGCGCAAAGATACGTGGAGGAAGTGTTACAAGACCACGTCATACCTTTTGCACTATTTATTGGTGAAAACTTCAGATTAATGCACGACAATGCTCGTTGCCATACAGCAAGATCTGTAACTCAATACCTGGATGAGGTCGGGATTCAAGTTTTGCCATGGCCGGCACGTAGTCCCGATCTGAACCCGATTGAGCACATTTAGGACAACTTAAAACGACGTATCCAAGCAAGAGTATCGGCACCTACGACCCTAGGAGAGCTCAAGACGGCTGCGGTAGAGGAGTGGCACAATATGCCTCAGTCGGATATTCAAGACATCATTGATGGATTTTGAAACCGGCTCCAAGAAGTCATTAGGGCCCGAGGTGGTAACACCCATTATTAAAATTAAAAGTTAAAAAAAAAATTAAGATTACTTTCAAAATTAAACAAATTACATTTTCATGCAAATTTTTCATAATTTCGATTATTTGGCATATTTTTTTAATTAAACGGATTTTTTCACGACTATTGTTATTTTATTTATTCTTAATGGTAGCTTTTAACATAACTTCCGTCAAATGTGGTCCTAATTTGACGATAACTGAAAACTGAACAAAATACAACGTGGGCGGTTAATTGTGCCTGTGAGTGTATCTATATGATATATTTCCTAGAGACCTAGAGACTCTAGTTAGCCTACAGCTAAGAATTTTTGATAGAACTAACTATTAATGAACGGAATCCGTTTTGTGTTTGGGTAATCAATACATCCTGCGGATTGACGACCGTGACCTAAATGTGTAAGATAATTTACACACATAACGCGTCTGGTTTTTAACTTAAATAGGCGTAAAAATATGAGCCGAAAAATTACGAAATGAAGCCCAGTTTATGTATGAACTAAACTGTCTTTCTTTACTACATTATGGTACAAAGTACCTACTACCTAGTTACGAATTTACGACGTACTTAATACTTATATTATCATTATATTTTTATATAATTTGTCGATAAATAATTTTAGAGAGAAAACATGGCATACCTACAGCAGTTTCGTAGTCTATCAAAATAATTCAGCAGAGTTCAAACGCTTTGAGTAAATTCCACGTGTTTGTCAATTTCCACGGAAAATGTGTAGAGAAATTTATGCGAATACGAAATTTGAGATGAAGAGGATTTTACGAAGATTAATCCCATCCATATTGGAGATTCAAGCTCATTTCCATTAGCTATCTCTTTCATATTCCAATCGGAAATGAGGTCTTTCCCAATTTAGGGTGAATGTAATGGCTAGAATCCAAGAGAATTGGAGTATAAATAAAAACTTCGCCACTTTGGCAAAATGATTTCTATGTAAAATTATTGTAACGTTTATTTGCTCCAAAGGGTCAGTAAAAGGTTACGGGATTTCTTTACGACATAAAGGGCGTAGCCACTTTACTTGATCGAAGTGATTAGGGAGTGGTAGCCATTACCATGATCTCGGCCAATCTATCTTTATAAGGCATTGTCAAACAAAGGACAAACTTACGAATCGTAAAAACAGGGTCAACGCTCGTATTATGAAGATACCAAAAGAACGAAATGAGAAGAGAAGAAAGAGTCAATCTTTCAAAATTTACTAACTATATTAAAGACAAATGTTTTTCAAAAAGCAAGTTGGTGCTAACAAGGCCAAAAGTTAAAGAGGAGATCGAGAAACTAAAAATAGAGAAAGAAGAATCTACCCATTGATCGAATCTGGTTGAAATTTGGGATAAGTCAAGTTCAAAAACTGCTTAGTAGGTATTCTCATAAATTCAAAGATTGACATTATACACAGGACAACCGAGCGAAAGCAAAGGCGTGCCTGCCTACTGCCTACCAAATATTAATTTTATCAAACAATGTTTTAGATTCTGAATACACACGACATTTCTTTGACTCCCATCAAGTTTAATAAACTACACTATATTAAAACCTTATAGAACAATAGCAAATAAAAACCGTGAACTTGTTTGACGAACCAAGTTTTAATACTGGCATAATTTTTACCTACACTTTAAGGCTTCAAGATTATGGAAGCTAAAGAACATCAGTATTGATTATATCAGTCTGCAAGCAAGCTGCAAAGCGCACTTCCTATGACCAAATAAATTGCATGTGTTTAACATACGTAAGATGCAAACACGTGTATATAATTTCACCGGCAGTTCACTTCAAACCGGAACACAGAATGAATACATTTTACATTTGGCGTGTGCGATTAGTATTTTGATGATGTATGCAATGCGGGTTGGTATAGAACACGACATGCATTCATTTGGTATAGATGCGTATTGCATGTCCGAAACTGAAAAAGATGGGAACCCAACAAGGCTCATTCATACATAATTAATTTTCAATTCAATTAAGAACTTTAATGAAAACATGATAGAAATAAAAAAAAATGGTTTAAAAACTATGAGACAACATTCTTTAGAGGAATTATAATCACTACATACATAGTATAAAACAAAGTCGCTTTCTCTGTCCCTATATCCCCATGTCCCTTTGTATGCTTAAATCTTTAAAACTACACAACGGATTTTGATGCAGTTTTTTTTAAGAGATAGAGTGATTCAAGAGGAAGGTTTATACTTATAATAAAACAATGCGAAGCCGGGGCGGGTCGCTAGTTTAAAATATTTTGTACCTTAGGGATACATGATGCTGTTTTTTTTCACTGGGTTTTCAACGACAACTGACGACAAGTTGCAAATATTAGTTTCAGAAATTTCTTAATAAGTGATTGCAGAAGTAAATTTTTTCTTTAAGTTTGTTTTCAGTTAAAGATTTCGATTCGAAACTAGTAGATTCGTTATTATTAGATTAAACAACTACCTACTATTGCAACTTGAATATTTAAGAAATATTCTTTGTTTTATCAGTATCTATATATATATATATATAGATAGACTAGACTAATCTCATCATATTATTAGACCAAATTCATCCATACTCTACATGCAATTTTTTGTTTAGTTTTACAAAGATCTTTTGGATATTTTATGTTATGCAGTTTTTATGTACAGCTTTAGTTTAAGTTTTTTCTTTTTACTTTCCCGCCGTTTTTTTTTGGTGTCTAAATAACTTCTTATTCTATTACACTCTTATCTATTTGGGCTGGTACAGATAAGCCAACACTATTGAGTACGAGTCTCTAATGCGCATATAAAATTTATTATTCTCTATCTAGTAGTACTTTAGTAGAGGGTGTTACGTTTCATTACATAGATCAATCAAATCTCATCTAGAATATTAATAAATGTAAAAGCTTCGATGGATTCGATGAAATTTTACACGATCAAATTACCTACTGTTGGTAAATAAATGCAGTTTTAGGACAAGTTACTTTTATCTCGTAATAATGGACTAAAATACGCAATCGTGATACCGTATGTCCTTGTGAAACTCCCAAGCAAAGCTCCCACTCGGTTCCGTAGAGCCTTGACCCATTTCAATGTTGAACAAGGCCTCTGCAATACGAAGGCACTAGGAAATGTGGTTTTCCTCAAACGGTTTTTGAATTTGAAGAAGAATGAAGATTCTAATAAGAATTTCACGGGTAAGAAACTTGAGTGAGGTTTGTTAAAGTTTTAATGAATACTGCTAAAGTCTTGAGTTAGGAACAATTTTTGTTCCGAGCCTTCTTGTACCAATTTAGTGCAAAACAAGGCTTTAGCGATACGAATGCACTTGGAAATAACGGTCTTACTCGAACTAAGTTATGATTGCAAACTGCAAATGTTAAAGTAAGCTAGAATAGAAACAACATTAGGAAGAATATGTATTTAAATTCTATGTAGAATAATGTTTTCTACGTTTAACCAACAAAGGCCCATCCCATGGAAAAAATTGTTAATAACAACTAACAAAACTTCTTGATGAAGAACTAGATTATATTACAGATTTGTTGATTTCATACACAACAGCTTTAGAATCTGGAAGTACAGAAGACCTTGAAGTGTTTAGAAGGGATAGGAAAGCCTTTACCTGCAGTGGGCCGAAACATAGGCCAATTAAATCAATATTAGAATAAAGATAAGAACCACAATAAATGAACCGCCTATTAATCACAAAAAACAATCTACTTGAGCAAAGATGAAAATCTTGAAGCCCCGACCCAGTTCAAAGTTTGGCAGCGCTGTACCTACAGTCGTAATCCTCAGTTGATTAAATGCATGAGTTTGTTCAACCTGGTGAATAGAGGTGAATCATTCGTGTTTATTCGTGTTTACCGGGTTTCTCGTAAGCTGAATAAGCAATCAGGCAAGTTGGTTTAGTTATGAGTATACTGGCACGTAAAGTTTTGGACATTGATGGTGTTTTCGTGCCTTGTTTTTGTTATGATAGAGTTGGGAATTCGTTTTTTTCTCATTAGCGCTTATAGAAATGTTTAATTTAAGTAAGCAAATGTATAAATGTATTTAATTAAAACTAAGCTCAGTAAAATATTAGCCAGCACCCTAGTCCATGTTTGAAATAATTCCCCTTTGTCACAGATTTTACAATATTAGTAGCTTTTATCTAACATCGTAAAATGACTACAGTTGCATTGATCATCATCAGTAACCTGATTTCATACACGTCGTGCCGAGTCTCTTAACTCGTCTAACTATCCTGCACTAGTCACATCGCAATCACATCAACGAACGAAATCACAAATGAAATGGACGGACATTGTCGGATCGCACATAAAGGACGGGTGAACCGTTCTTTCGATGACCTTACTATGAAAATGATTGTGACAATTATTTCTTAGACCTCCGAAGTGAAAGGTGTCAGTTTGGTGACGCGCCCGTAGCAACTTCAGATGGAGGTTGTTCGTTTCTTGCGATTTATGACGTCAATTTCGCTCGTTTTTTCAAAGTAGACCTCCAGATTAAACCTGCCACATTCGAAAAATCATCTTCCCACTGTAGCATAAGTCTGCTAGAAAGTTCTTTGATATGATTATGATCCAATTTCTTTACAATTTCCTTATTCAAAAATCATAATCTATCTTTTATGTATATTTTAGTTTCTACTAGCGACCCGCCCTGGCTTCGCACGGTTTTATTATACGTATAAACCTTCCTCTTGAATCACTCTATCTATTAAAAAACCGCTTCAAAATCCGTTGCGTATTTTTAATGATTTAAGCATACAGTCATAGGGACAGAGAAAGCGAATTTGTTTTATACTATGTAGTGATTTGCAATAACAACACATAGAGAATATTTAGCTGTAAAATCTCTTTCGCTGGTCCGCGAATCACAAAAAGTGAGGGGGAAAAGGCTATCGGATAGTGTATTCAATCAAGTCCACGCAATCTATAGAGGGTACTTGTATAGGTATAAGTTTATAGGTAGATAGAGGATAGATTGGGTCACGATTTCGATCAGTTCGCGCGTGTTCCATTTGAACTGCAGATTTCCAGGTTTGCTCACCCGTGAGTCACTGGGTTTATTTGGTCATGTTGTGCATGAGCGTTGCTGATTTATCGTGTTTTCGTCTTTATACAAAGGTTTGATGGGTTCTCCATAAATGTTTGGGATCAGTTATATTGGGTTTTGTTGTTTGTACTTTAGGATTTTATTATTATAACAGCACAGTCTGACAGTAACTAACAACGCCTAATTGCACAATTGAAGGGAAAAGTTGCAAAATTCGGTTTGAAAGAAACTGATGAAATACAAATTGATTAATTAATTGAATGATGTCAAACCCAAAAAATTATCTTTTCGTAAAATGTTTTCAAGCGCCATACAAAAAAAAATATCTCCACTTTACTCCAATGAGTTTTTGAAGCGCTAGCGTAAGAGCCTTGATTTTTATCTCCTTTGTTTCCAAAATATACGGCTTCTAAAACCGAGGTATTAGTAGTAGTATTCACTATGATTCACCAATGTTTACCTGGCACAGAAAGTGTGTTCATGTGTGCTATTGACTACGGAGCTTCTGACTGCCGACCCAATTTGGGTGAATAGCATTGAATCCAGGTTTTGGCAGCACTGGTCGGAAACTATTTGTATAGACGTTGTTCCAATTTCTCACAGTGAAGTAGGAATATGATTTATTTAGGGATTAATGTTGCATTAACGAATGAAAATAGGGGTATTCTCGTTTTTTTAATTATAATGACTTTGGAAAAAAAACTTTCTCTTTTTGTCTGCGTTTTCAAAGTTTCAGTGATATTTATATCTAAAACCATAAACCTACTGATTCCTGAAATACATATAGAGTTTGAAACGAAAATAGCTAAGAGGATAAAGTAAAAGAAGATGCAACCGCAACAGAGGGTATTTTAAGTCATAAGTAACAGTTAAAAATTCAATGACACATGACTAACTTCAAATGATGGGAAATATGTGGTTGCCGAGATATTAAGAGCTTACAATCCCTATATATATATGAAGACCACGTACACTGTGGACGGTAATTTATAGGTTTGTGATGATGGTATAATTTTAAAAAAACCCACATTTGACGAAGAAATCGAAACATACTTAAAAACATACACAAATAGCCGAATCTAGAACCCGATCTTTTTTTCGAAGCTGATTAAAAAGCAAACGCTAAAATCACACTTATGACTCGGGTACAATGAAAGGTATACAATCTTTACCATTTACCAACGAGTTACAGAAACGGAACGAGTTGGCAGATAGGTAGGTAACTTAGAACGTGCTGTGCTGATAGTTCAGCTCCAATAATCGACGTCGATTAGAAACTAAGCTTGGATGATAACCGCGCGTCATGGCACCGGGACTCATTATGGGATGTCATAACTGCAGTTTCTATTTCAATGTCAGTCTGATCTGCGTTTCATGATAGGTGGTCTTGATTCGGTATTTCATTTTATTAACCATAGGTATTGTTTCACCAGATAACATTGTTTCTGTATTTAGGTAGGTAGCTACTTTATACTGACTGAAGTGCAATGAAGCAGAAAGAAATGATTTTATAACGGGCCTTTTTCATCTACCTATGACATTCAATGAAGGATGTCCTCATACATATTTTCGGTACCTACTTACCTATAGAAGCATTGCACATGATTTTGTCTCAGGATTTTGTTAGAATATTTGGTAAGTTTGATAGGTAGGTAAGTTATCATACCTATCTAACTCTTTGATTTTTCACAATCTTCTAAAACCTCTCATTTCTAATGACTTACGTATCTACCTATCTATACTATTTACTATACTATTATACCGTATCTATCCGAGTAAGATGCGTTGTAAGATGCTTTAAAACACAAAGGAACGAGGAAGCTGGAATATGCCTTTGGTCCTGCTGTGGGAATGGATCAAAGCGGGCTAAAAATAATACTAGCAATACGAACGAAAATGAATGTACCTAAACCTCGGATTTTATAAAGGGGGATTTAAAGACGTCTTTTTTCAGATGTGCAACGCGACTAACGCATTTCAGATGGTAGGATAGGAACGTAGGCCCAAAGTTTACTTTAAAAAATAGGTACCTACTACCTTCCTATTTATTTATAGCCAGCTTAAAGCATACGTAGGTAAGTACTAACTGGATTATGTACCTATTTATAAGTAAGTAGGTAGGTAAATTATCTATCTTGGGTAGATCTACAATTTACCTACATATTATTAGGCTTAACTCACAAAGAAGCTACGCAATGAAAAAATCAATACAGCTGCGAAGTCAAAACAGGAACAGCTGATCCATAACAACAAGATAGGAAAACACTCACCATGGCTTTTGATGGCGCTCATCAGTGTTAAAGTTAGTTATAGCGAGGTATCTGTAATAAAAACACTCATTCAATCACAAAAAACTACAAAAAAAGCGTTAGTTTACTAGTTAGTAATCATTGTAGTAAATAGTCCGAGGCGTGCGTTGTTGCAAGCGAACAAAGGATCTCGTTTATTTTGCAACGCAACTTACCTTTGAGAAGTGCACTCCAAAACCTTCTTCTTCTCCCAACCCTCTTGAGTTTTCACCCACTCTTCACCAGGAGAACGCCAATCTTTCGAAATGAATGGCATTTTATTTTTCACAAAAACACAACAAAGTTCGATTTATTGTGCGCAGAATAAAACACATGCGACCGCTTCGAATGCGAAACAAAAATTGACGAACGTAACGAACTGAACGAAGTCGACGACGATTTGACTGTATATTGCGACGTTGCCGGTCTGTCGTGCAAAACGCTGCAAGTGCGAAGGAGTACCACTGTTCGAGGGAGAAACCGTCGCGCATGCCCTTTGTTTTGTTTTTTCCGGAAATCAGCTGTAGTTATGTTTTGAAAACAAAATCAATGAATACATTTCCTTTTTAATTTTCTGGTCAATTGTTTCATAAATTTGTTACCAATATTAAAACATATCGTTTTTTTGAATTTTTTTTACCAACTTAACTTAATCAATAACATAAAAAAATAATATAAAAAAATATATAAGTTTATAGTCGCATCCGGAATGTAGGTAAACAAATGTTCATTCATTCATTGTCTATGGATCGCTTTTGATTAAAGATTTTTCATTTTCACTCATTCAATCAGTCAACAAGGAGACTTCGGATTTTGAGGTTATTAGCAAAATAAATACCTATTTCGTAATGGGAGATTCGGATTTCAAGCCGAAAATCACCGGCACTAAACAAGATCCTGTGCTGAAGGAGGCGGAACTCGCTTACATGCGCATAGTTGAGCAGAAGAATCGTGAGCGAGTAAAGAAACTCCAGCTGATCGCGAAGAAAAACAGATTGACTGGTTTGTCCATTGGTCTCGGGGTATTGGGAGTCTACGCGTATTCCATCTACGCAGTGAAGCAGGAGACGTTCCTAGACGACTTCGACGAGCCTGCAAAGATTCAACAATAATGGCACTCGCCAAGAAAGCTTTACATATAAGGTTACCTCCCCTACCAAGCATCAAAGATGTTATTAGACTCTACAAACTCCGTGCCCTCAAGGAGCTATCTCAAAACTTCCTCATGGAGCCCCGACTGATAGACAAGATAGTGCGTGCGGCGGGAAACATTTCCGGAAATGTTGTCTGTGAAGTGGGGCCCGGGCCAGGAGGTATAACTCGATCCATTATTCAACAAGCTCCAAGAAAAGTCATCCTTATAGAAAAAGACAGACGCTTCATACCCTCACTAGAACTTATTGCTGACGCTTGTAAAGATAATGTTGAAATGGATATCATCACTGGAGACATACTGAAGACTGACCTTTCAAAGTTTATACCAGCCGACACCAAAACAGACTGGTTGGATCCACCACCACCAATAAATCTAATAGGAAACTTGCCTTTCAGTGTCTCAACAATTCTTATAATCCGCTGGCTTGAAATGATGTCTACTCAAAGTGGCCCCTGGGCTTACGGCCGCACTCGAATGACGCTTACATTTCAAAAAGAAGTAGCAGAACGGATGGCAGCTCGCATTCTGAATCGACAAAGATGTCGACTGTCAGTGATGTGTCAAAGCTGGTGCAATATCAACTACAAGTTTGATATACCTGGCGCTGCGTTCTTACCAAAACCTGATGTTGATGTGGGAGTAGTTACACTCACTCCTCTCAAATATCCATTGATCAAGCAACCTTTTAAACTGGTTGAAAAAGTTGTTCGCCACATTTTCTCCATGAGGCAAAAGTACTCAATAAGAGGTGCCCAGACACTGTTCCCTGAAGATGTAAGAGTGGAAATGGCTTTGAGAATGTACAAAATGGCTGAAATCGATCCTGTTACAAGACCGTTCCAAATAGCTAATATGGAATTTGCCAGAATATGTGAAGCCTACAGTGAAATTATCAAGAAATATCCAGAATTTGAACATTATGATTACAGAGCACCAAAAAATAAAACCACAGTTGATAACACTAATAAAACTACAGTTGATACAGCTAATTTTAATATGGAGGTGTAGTTTTTGTTTGTAAATATTATTTGTTTACTTGTAGTGTATTAAAAAAATATTTTTTAAAAGTATTTTATTGCTTATTATTATGAATTTAAGTAGGTTAACTACAAAGCTAGTTTGTATTTCAAGAACACCATTACTTTATAGTTAATAATAATAACACACACTAAACACAAACAAAACATAGCCTAGTGTCCTAATAAAAAATAACTTTCTTATCCTAAATATTACATTTGTTTCACATTATTCAGCTTTAGTTTGACCATGTTTTTCTTTATCAGTTTTAATTTTTAACATTTTTTTATGTTTAGATGACTTAAGATGAATTGCATAAATATGATCACCCAGCAAAATTCTATCACAAACATCACAGAAGTTGTAAGAATGAGGATCATAAGTTTGGTTTCTCCACACCTTGTGAGGTTTCAAAGGTTCAAAATCACAAGTTGTCTTCTTCATGTAGCTTTCAATAATATGAATGGCTTTATTCTTCACGTTTTCTTCCCATTTAGCAATATCCGTAGTATCCAACTCATAAATTGGAGAAACCTGCGGAAAAACAAAATTACTTTAGAATCCATAATAAATCTACTCAACACTAGATGGCGTAATTATAGGTTATTCAAAGCGAGAACCATTACCCCACGAACCCAGGCTCAGACAAAAATATTAAGCAGCTCGTGTGAGCCACAACTCATAGTAGTTCGACTACTCGCCGCTAGATGGCGTTGTTTCACCTTTTTATGTTTTGTTGAAGAAAATTGGATTAATTCGAATAATTAGGTAAAACGTGTAGGCCATAAAATATTTCATTCCTTGAAAATGTCCACTTTTATTACGTAGTAGGCATAATATATGGGCAGTAAAAATGATAACACGCAATCCATTTAAGTGGGGTACATAGCCAGAGGATATAAAATGAGCTTGATCTTTTGAATTGTTGTGCTACAAAGAAATATTCGGACATAAAACAACCTACTAGGTATGATCAAGCTATCCTAGGTAAATATATAGATCGGCTTTACGTTTTATTAGGAAGTAAATTTTGTATTTTATTTTGGCTATGGACAATTGTTAATTGTGTTATAAATAAAGTTACTTACCTATTTTGATTTGAAAATTGTGAAAATTTTTCTATTGGCTTGGTCTATATTTATATAACCAGGAATTAGAAACCGGTTACCCATAATCGGTTTTTATAAAACAGATATGGTAAGAATTGCGTGAGAGACCTGTTTATTTTCATCTTTTTGCCATCAAGTCATCATCATGAATGTATGCTAGATAGACTGTTCACTACTGGTCATAGGTCTCCCCTAATGATCGCCATAGCGTGACTGCCTGTCTGCTCGAATTGTTATAATGTTCTTCAATATTTTTGGCCAGGCTTTACATATTTGTGAGGTTGACTGACCAACCAAGAGCGTGAATCCGCCGGTAGATGTTAAATGGGAAAATTATAGTATTATAATGCTGGACAATCCACACAGCATCATCTAGCGCCAAGCTAAGCAGAGCTTGTGTTATGGGTACTAGATGACTGATATACTTAATATAATACATTAACATAGATAGATATTTTTATTATACATATAAAACACCCAGAACCCCGAAGCAAATATTTGCAGATCGTACAAATACTTGTCCTAAGGCGGGAATCGAACCCGCAACCTACTGCGTCGCAGGCGGACCTTCGCCCACCGCTCCACATAGGTCGTCAATTGGTCTAATAGTTTTGTTCAAGTACAGTCGATTAAAACTAACTTCTCGTGAAGGGTGTTCCAAGAATCTCGCCAGCACCATCTTGTTCTGCCGTCTCGCAAACCGTCTTGTGGCTATCTTCATGCTCTGGATGCTGTCTTCAAGTAGCTTCTGGGCTTGAGGTGTCTCCCTTTGTTCTGGCGTTAGCATCAGGTATTTGTGGAACTCCTTGAAACCGAGGGTTTGGTAGATGCCTTTCGTGTAGTCTGGTTCCCTGGAATGTACAACGAATAAATAAGTTATATAGATTTAAAAAAGTGTTTAATTGATATAGGTACTTGGTTTCGACTGGTATTGACATGGATCAATTAAACAGACGGTTGCAAACAGTCTAAATGTACCTAACATTTAGACTGTTTGCAACCGTCTGCAGTAAGCTGAATGGTTTCAATTGTATAGGTAGGTTTAGTAGGTAATTTTTTCTATTTCTTGATTGTAGTTTTCCTTGTTTCGATATTTTGGTTTATAAACGCGATAAATTCCTTGAAAACGTTTAGATATTTTAGGTAATGTGTTTGAGGAGCAAAAATACTAGATATGTCATATTAAGACATTATCATCAAGCCCTAAAGTAAGTAGACCTTATGGCTACCTACTACTGCTACCTACAAGGTGACTGCTATAAATAACTCTGCAACAGTTTCTTTTGACGTGAAAGTCTTTCATTTCGTCCCAATAGGGGGTCACTTCAGTCAGCAGGGGGCTAAAACCAATAAGTAACGAAAATATGTAATGCCAAGATCGCTTATTACCACGGAAGTTTCACCTACCTTTCTCATTTTATTACCTTAGCTTAGTAAAAATGTAGACGCTATTAGGTATTCGGAAATGGTCCGACGACGGTCAAATGGTGGTATTTTTAGTTTAATCTAAGGTATACCTACAGAGAAAGCTCGGAGTCTTTCAGAAGGATAGGATTCGTAATGATTACATATCTCGCGAAGAACCGACAACCGTTGGGTAAATGTGTTCTTGAGTGGAGACCGCGACTCGGCAAACGAAGTGTAGGACGCCCTCCGGCCATGTGGGATGACCATCTGCGTAAGACTGCTGGCAGATGCTGGATGCGTCAAGCTGAAGACAGGGCGCTATGGCGCTCATTAGGGGAGGCCTATGTCCAGCAGTGGGCAGGCTGATGATGATGACAGTCTCCACTACGGTAATCTTACTATTTTATACTTTTGTAGAAATGGATTATACATTTATTTTTCTATTACTTTCTGGCTCTACCATGTATCCACAACCCGCCTTTACCATAGTCGGTGTAACGTAAACAAACTCCTATTACAAGTTGAATGACATACGAGCCGTGGCTACCGCGGTACGCAGCGGAGTGAATTTAGGCGTGAAGCGAAGTGTCAATGCCGGGGTCATCTTACACCCCAAATGTGCACCTGCCCTAAACGTGTTAAATACCATAACAGTTATAAGTCTTTTCACGGGTGCTCTGACACTTTGGGGTCATTTTTCGGCGGTGGTTTTGGAGGTGTCAAAAACTTAAAGGTATTCATTTCAGTCTTCTAGTAGGTCACCTATCCGTAACACAAGCACTGCTTAGCTTGGGTCTAGCTAGATGATTTTGTGTGGATTGTCCAGTATTATTTATTAATTAATTTCTACATATCAGTAGTACGGAGGACTCTAGAGTTAACTTCAAATTATATTGAGAGATCCGAACACAGTTATAAAAGACAAATGAAAAATAAAAATGCGGCAGTAATAAACATAAATTCAACTTTTTTGTTCTTGTCCTTTAAAAACATTGTTCCCTAATAATTATTGTAATTATGTTAAGCTCTACTCCAAACATGTGACTTTAAGGTGTTATATTTTTTATGCAGATTATAAAAAAAAATAGTTTAGACACCGGTCTACTTAGCTGATGAAATAAAATGCGCATTATACTAACTCCAGAACATTTTTTTATGATAACACAAGAGAAGTAGAATCTTTCAAATAAAAAAAAGAATAAAGTTACTAAGAGGTAGGTAATTACCACACATAAAAAATACAGTCAATTGAAACCTATCCTCTTTTTATGAAGTCTATTGAAAACACACAACCTTACCTTACCTTAACCTAAGGTTTTCTCCTCTGTATTTGATTTGCTAGTTTTAACAAATCAAATACAGAGGAGAATACCTTCGAAAACCTGCGACTGATGTATTACGTGCGAAGAATAAGAAGTTAATCCACCTACTTAACCATAGACAATTTTACATCCGTTAAAAAAACGAATGCTTAAGACATAGAAGAAATGGCAATCCATCAAAATTAATTAGAAAAACAATGAAGCAACAAACAATGGGAACTCGCTGTGCGCGCGCATGTAATATGAAACCATAGACCGCAGCGCAGAATGTGGTAAAGTGATGATCATTTCTTATTTCACTTCTATCTATCTACCCTCATGACGAAGAACCCCAGTGAACAAAAATATAAGTGAGCACTTTATTTCATAATTACAATTATTTTTTTAAACTTTATTTTATAACGTGCCCAAGAGTCCTTTAAGGTCTAAAGGAAATAAAGCACTTTGAGTTTGTTTTTATGACCCGCTATGCTATGATTCGCTCTGACATAGCACACGCTAAGTGGTAACCATTTTTGACACGTCTTTTTATTTTATATCCAAAAGTGTGTTATTTATTTTATATGAAAAACATTTTTTTACTTTTTCTTTTAAATCATTAGGATATTAGATACTAATTGATTGTCACTCGAGCTGTCAAAAGTAAAAAGGCGTGGGTGGACGGAGTTGGTTCGGGTTCAGGAAAACGACTGAAATCCTAAAAAAGTTATATTTGACTTCTTTTGAAAAAATACTAACGAAAAAAACTATACCTACCTACCTACTCCAATCAAACTGTTTGTAAACATTATACATGTTTGTAAATCAGTTTCCTGAAACATTTTTTGGCATATTTTGCACTTGGTTTGGTAGCAATTTACCTAGGTACTAGATTTGACTTCTTTCCTACAATACGTTCGTCGTAGTATTAGTATAGTATTCAAGTATGAAAATATACACAATAAAATATGAATTTAAGTATGATATCTAAATAGGCATGCTTAACCCGAAAGTGTTTTTCCAGCAAACAATAGCACCAGGAGAGGCGCTATACCAAGCCAGACCACCAGGTAAATACTTATAATCTCGACGTACAAAGAGTTTAATTTTGGTGTTACTAGTTTTTTCACAAACATTGATACCTTTCTTGACTTGTGTAGGTACATATCATAGAGATAAAATATTAAAAATTTTGCATAATGTCATTGCAAGGAAGTGACACAGGTCTAGACCATAGACCGCATGGCAGATGCCGCTCGGACGTTGACGTTCCGCCATTTTGTATTTTGCGCGCCTTTTTTCACAGAGCTTTTTATTATTTCTCTTTGTTGATTTCTTGTTTGACGAGAGAAGTGGGATGTAAATTAAAACATTCAATTAGTTTAATAAAGATGCGGGAAAGCTTTCAGTGAGATTGAATACTATTATACTCTCACGGTTTTATAATCCTCGATATTTTATGTAGGATAATAGTGTTCCTTCACAATTGTGTATAATAATAACTTAACACAAACTGATAAACAATAACAGAAAATAAAAAAGCAAGGTAAAAACTGAAACAAGAAGAAAAACGTGCAAATTCGAGTTAAAACAGAAGAAAGACAAATGAATTATAATTACAGGATTAAATGAACTCACCTGAGTGAGATTCTATCCTGATTATTTAAGTTTTCAATTCCTTATAATATTCTGTAGTATCGATCCTTCGATGCGATCTCGGCGCGAATTTTTAACACTGCAACACAAAAAAAAAAATTCGACGGCAACACCCTATATGTCAAATCAAATCATTACGTTCAGAGATTAATAAAGGTACAGGGGCCTGAGCTATGAAGGTATATATGTATTTTTAAAAATAGCGATGGGAGGGGGGGACTTTCTACTTATAAGGAATTGAAAACTTAAATAATCAGGATAGAATCTCACTCAGGTGAGTTCATTTAATCCTGTAATTATTTTTGTTTTCAATTCCTTATAATATTCTGTAGATGTTCAGAGTATTTGAAAATCATCCCCATATTTAGTTTAAACCGGGAGTAGACATGGAATTGTATTACAACAATCAAAATAGCCAATTCCCACAAGATAAATATTTATCCACATCTGTATTTAATTAGACTTAAGACTTAGTAACTCCTTTGTACTTAATGATATGGTAGGTAAGTACATAACATTTTTGATAGCTATCCTCACATACTCATATTTCATAAGTATTATGATTTATTAAAAGTCCAAATTACCAGTTAAAATAACCACTATAAGGTACCCCATCATAAAATTAAACTAAAATTTTTGGAAGGAACAAACAGCACTTTCTACACCAAATTTTTATTTCCGCCATGTGGAGGCCCAATGACATTTTTTTACTTGAAGGCCCAACTGGCAACTTCCATAGTAAAATCCGGTCTATGAGCTCTAAATTAACAAGATAACTCTATAGGTACCATTTCTTTTCTTTCTTTGAGCCAATGATTTTTCTAGTACTTATATTAAAAATAATAATAATATTTTCTATAGTAAAAAATGTACTTTTTAACAAGAATAAAAATAAACAAAATTAAATAATAATAATAAGTAAAAGTTGATCAATCTTGTATCTTTTCATTTGTTACTTTATCATAATTTTAATGTAAATTAAATAATCTGCCATCGGCTAACTGTAACCAAACAATAACAAAACTATGCTGCCTGGTTAAGTTTTCTATTACATCAATTATAGTATGTTGGTATACTCATTAGTATCTACTGTAAATTATTGTCATGATAGAAATCTATTATTGAGAATAAATTATATCTCGAGCTTTGCCATTCCTACCATTTTGTGTCCAAATCATCTACAATGTCCAAGGTAAAAAGACATAACTAGCGAGTGTTAGCGTAGTTTAGTTCGTATGTTTAACTTCAAGTAACTCAACCTTCAAATTGAAATGTGATTTTAGCTATAATTTTGTGACATGACTTACGACAATTTGCCTAAATGATGCTGTAGGCGTTTTTCTATTTCAAGAATATGAATCTGTCACTCTTTTCTACATCTATTCTGTGACCATACTGAGGTCATCGTCGCAAGTATAAGAAACAGTTGATTTTAGGGTTGTTACTTCGTAAAAAATCAGCTGGCCATGTGAAAACTTTGTTTTAGTTTTTTCAGAGATACCAATCGAAATTAGAAAAGTCGTTGAACAAAAGTTGTTCCCTGGGGGGGTAGAAATACCCAGCTTTTCGCTTAGTACATTTATATTGTTACACCGTGTATAAATTGGTAAAATTAATCCAAAAAGATGGTTAAAATTTAATAACTTGGGCTGGGTAGGTTCCAACCTTTAAAATTGTCGATTTTAAGAAATCAACTTTGTAAACGCAGCTATTGAACGTTTGTATGTTTAATAAAGACTTTGTCAATCTAGTTAGGCTACAGGTATACTTAGCAAAGTTACTCGGTGGTTTTTGACCGTGTTCAGTGGGTTAGCTACAACCAATCTACATTTTAACTTCTAGTCCATTTAAATTAGTACATTTAGCAATGTTCTTTGTTGTACCTAAGCGGGTTTACTGGGTTATCTATAACCAAGTTGCATTTTTACTTCTAGCCCACTTGAATTGGTATATTAAGCAATGTTATTAGTTGTTCCGTGGTGGGTTTATTGGGTTAATACTGCTAAATACTTATGTGCAGGTACCTTCTATTTCCAATTGACCACAATACAAGCTACAGATTTGAAGTTCAAACTTGCGTTGTACTAAACCCAGAACCTGGATTAATGCTTATGAAATTATCCAGCAAGAAACCCTTTAAGTCTGTAATATAACAAATATGTCAATAAAAACAGTCTTGCCAAGGTTGATTTTTATCATGCTTGACAATTGCAACTACTTAAGCTGTTATCATATGCCAGGCAGAAACTTTATCTATGTTTCTATTGGACTTTTAGATGCCTCATTCATTAAATGCAATTTCAAAAAGGCTAAGTTCCATAGCCAATGTATTAGGGAAATTCAAGTTTTGGACATAGGTACAAAATAACAAAGGTATTCTGGTTAGGGAACCAAACAGTAAGCTGTCATAAGAATTTCTCTTGGAAATCTTGTATTAATGAAATTACTAACCTACTTAGATCTGATGAAGAAATATGAATAATTTCTTCTTATTTTGCCCAGATAATCAACACCATATACACAAATTACATTTAGCATTTCCCCCCTCCGTTTAAAGCTCATAATGAATATATATTTATATATAAATAAATACTTAAGGCCATAATTTTGATAGTCAATAGCACACCTACCAAATATTTCCTTATTTTAATAATTCTCTGTTATGTGATTGTAAGTTATTTTTAATGCAATGGAAAATACCTAAAGTTTCACTTTTTTAATTGTAAAGCTTAGAAAGGCCTGCTACCATCTTATTATATTGTTAGTATGTAACTAATAACTTATTTTTCATTTAGACACTGTCATTTTTCATTTTATATGAATATGAACATTCAAATTTGATGAAATATCCACTACCTATAATATAATGTCATTGTTTCCTGCACAATTACTTTCCAAAATACAGTATATCTAAACCCTTCAATCTTTTACATAAATAATGCCTTTATCATAAATAATGCAGGATATGCTGGATATTTATAAATTAAATTAAACCATAGTTGTCAAATGAATTCTTGAATCAAAACCAACTTATTATTAGGGTTGCTTCCCAACAGGGTAGCAACAGGATTGAATAGTTAAGTTTGGAATTATTTAAGGTCCTAATAGGTCCTGTGACTTCTATTCATGGTCTAATGAAGGGGCTGCCTTGCTAGCTGGCCTAAAATTGTTACCTGTTGCTTTTGTCTTCATCTTTTAACATGGTACTGAAATAACCATTAAATTACTGGCTCTTATGTATAAGCAACCATTGCTTAAGACTGGTAAGTACTGCTAGGCAGCATCACACCAATATAAAGTTTTCAGATGGGTATCTGTCTTGAGACAGGCTTTTGTACAACTAAATACAAGTTTCATCCAAAAACATCATGATTAAATGAATGACATGTTATTATACTCACAATGTGTACATGATACCTTCCCATCTTTTCATTACTTTTTCATTTATCCTGAGAGTAGATGTCAGATTGTAAAGGACAATGTAGATGGCCCAGAGCATTGTCTTTCTTGTTAAAGTTTTTCCTATCTCTAGATCTCTGGGATCAATAGGGAAGCTCTTCTTTGAACTTGGGTATCTCTATCATTCTGATGTATGATCATCATTCTGCATTTAGAAAATAAGAATATCTCTCAGGTGCTTAGTTCAATGCCTCAACAATGTAAAAGTGTTATTTAAATTGATGTGTTCTTTTTCATGTTTCTCCATCCAACTGCAACCTTGTATCTTTATCCATCCCAACGGAGAGGTACACAATGTCTTGCAGAGTGTAAGATATAGTATAAGACTTTACTTCTCCTGTAGTCTGACTATAAGGGCCTCTGGCTTCGGCTTTTTTGAAAGCAACATTGTATTTAGATATCCACCCCACCGGGGAGGTACACCTGCATGGCAAGGTGTAAAATAAGGTAAGACTTTACTTCCCTGAAGTCGGTCTGTAAGGGCCTCTGGCTTAGGCTTTTTTGATATAAGCAACATTGTATCTATATCCACCCCACCGGGGAGGTACACCTGCATGGCTAGGTGTAAGATAAGATAGGACTTTACTTCCCTGAAGTCGGTCTGTAAGGGTCAATGGCTTAGGCTTTTTTGATCTGAGCTAGATTGTACCTATATCCTCCCCACCGGGGAGGTAATCCTTTGGATAAATACATTATTGCACCGCAACAAGTAAAAATAGGTAAAAGCTCACTTCTACTATAGAACACATGAAAATCTCGTGGAGATTTAAGATGTAGGTACTAGCCATGGTCAACTTCTTGTGAAGAATTAGATAATTACCAGGAAAGCTTCTTATGAAGAACTCCTAGACCCGTAAAAGCCAATGGAATAAGTGCCAAGTGTTTTTTCAGGTGGAACATATTGGAGGCTTCTAGGATCCTTTCCAACGATGTAAGGTACACATTGTTATTATCTTCTACTTACTGGAAAAGAAGAGTGCGACCCAATTCAGCACCAGGCACTTTGTTTGTCAGAACAATCTCATTTAATAACCTCATTTGTGTCGGTATGTAAGTATGATGCTTTTGATTGAAATCTTGATGAAAAAACACCCTTCGCACCAGCTTCACGCTGACAATGATATTATAGTCTATAATTCATGTACAAGAGCTTCTTTAGTACTCTCAATCAAACCTATGCACACTTTTCCAACTTTGGCGAAAATAGTAACTTTTTCACCATAACTTGTATTGAGTATTGTCTCCTTGCTTTTCACAAACACATCACAACGATTTACATCAACGCGAGACGCTATTTATCATTAGTTTTCAATGTATAACAAAAACATAGTAAAATTTTGCAAACACCGAGAAACGCGCGAAAGAACGAATGATTTGATTTGACATATAGGGTGTTGCCGTCGAATTTTTTTTTTGTGTTGCAGTGTTAAAAATTCGCGCCGAGATCGCATCGAAGGATCGATACTACAGAATATTATAAGGAATTGAAAACAAAAATAATGAAGATTAAAGAAAGCTGAAGAGACACAAGACTTTCGAAATCTTATCGTAAATACTCTATAAGTAATGTTTTTTGTTATTCTAGTGCATTCGTTCACACTAAATCCCTAAATAATTTTTATTTCGACTGTACCTAAATGAAACGGCAACCTTCTCTTGCTTCAGTGCGGTAATAAACATCAAGTAGGTAAGGTTTTTATTTTCGTCACGTGATTCACCACGTTGTTGTTTTAACTTTAGAGTTATAAAACTTTGGCTCCAGCTTTACCAAGATGGATCCCCAACGTTTTATTTACCACCTCTAATTTCACGGATAATTTGTGAGAATCGAATGCCCTTTGTTTCGTGTAGATTAACTATTGATCGACGGCTATTTTGTTTTTTTCCTTAAAAGAAAGTCAGCTGTTTTCATACTTATCTTAAAGTTTCGTCCTCTGTCACAATTTTGGCAATACAACCAGCATAGTGACGTCATAATTTTAAACTTCATCTTAATACATATCATTATTATAATACTAGCGACCCACCCCGGCTTCGCACGGTTTTATTATACGTATAAACCTTCCTCTTGAATCAAGCTATCTATTAAAAAATCCGCATCAAAATACGTTGCGTAGTTTTAAAGATTTAAGCAGTCAAAGGGACAGGGAAATAGGGACAGAAAAAGCGACTTTGTTTTATACTATGTAGTGATGTATATGTATACCTTAACAAAATTTGAGACCGTTAACTTATGTTCTGTTGTATTGTAACTTACTTATCATCCTGCATTCTCTGCTGGTTGTGCCTGACGTGGAAGTCGAGGAGTTCCTGCACCAGACCCTGCTCCACCATCGCATCCACTCGGCTGTCCAGTCTCTCGTTGTGTTTATCCTGGAAAAAGGTAACAAGGGAGTTTTAAACAGGACCCAAATGAACAATAAACGCTCATTCAAGATCAACCATCGTCTTCATGATAATGATAGGTAGGACTCAAATGAACAATAAACTTTCATGGAAGATCAACCATCGTCTTCATGATAACGATATTATGTTTTATTTAAATGTTTTTTTATTATATTGATACTTGTAGTTAAAAAAATCTTTTTCTTATAAGTTTTTAAATCAATTATTAATTTTGGTTTACAAGTCCTACATAAAATAACCTTATGTACCTACTGGTACCCAGTTTTAATCTCAGTTTTCTGATTTGAATACCTTCATGTGCTCAACATGCATGCAACTTGTAGTTATGTCATTTGGGTCGTGCATGCTTGTCCTATGACCTCAACGCATGCGTTCTATTAATACAAATGCAGGTGCAGACAGAGAATGCCACTAGTTGTGTACAGTCGTACACACAATGCAATGTGTCAGACTATTAGGTACATAGGTAAACAATTTAACCGGTAGGTGATTCGACCACATCTTTTTTAGGTTTCTGTAACTAAAGGATAGAACGGGACCCTATAAACCAACCTACAAACCACCCTATAAACTAACCTACTAAGACTGCGCTGTCCGTTTGTCCGTCTGTCGCTGTATCTCATGAATCGTATAGTTAGACAGTTGAAACTTTCACAGATGTTGTATTTCTGTTGCCGCTGTGATAAAGAATACTAAAAAACAGAATAAAATATATATTTAAGGGGGCTCCCATACAACAGACAAACTATTTATAGATCGAAACCGAGCGCGAGTTCGACTCGCGCTTGGCCGGTTTTTTTTCGCTAAGGAACGGTCAAACTGTTAAATTGGACAGTATTGTGCCCAAAGAGGAGGCTAAAGGATCATACATCTACAACCTTTACTGGTCCACTGCTGGACTCAGGCCTTCCCATAATAAGCACCTCATTGGCATTCATCATCTGGGAGTAATGCCCATAATCCGCACGCTGGGCATGCGGGTTGGAGATCGCAGTTCGGTGGTAGAATTGTTATAAAGGAGGCGCTGCTGCCCGCCCCCCGGTGGATATCCCTTAGTCGCCTCTTACGACACCCACGGGAAGAGTTGGGGAACTAAAGGATCATATCATTATATAATAAAGTCCAAACGATGCCGTCTATACCATATGGACCATATCAAATGGAGCTACCTGTATATTTTTTGTAACAGTCGGCAGTCAGTTCAATTTTTATCGTAAAAACCAGTTTTGCTTTGATACTAATCTGTTTTGTTACCGAAATTTACTGGTGGCTTGAAAATTAATGGTAGGAAAAACTAAGTGCTTTATTTGTATGTCTAATGAAATGTAGTTTTTAATTTCTGATTTCTTTACAACATTTTCGTCACCGACTGTACACACGCTATACAACTATCCTTGTACCAGATATGGCTGTGATAATTTTAATGATCGAAATTATTTTGAACCTACTTGCCTATGCGCTTGCGCTTGCCTGTGAGCTAGGGGCGTGTACAAACTATTCACAATAAAATTATTATTGTTTTAAAACACAACTCTGTACCTACCTGTCTATACTCCAGTCAAGATCAACGAGAAATGTTTGTAAAGTAACTTTTTGAGATCTAGGTCAAGTTTCACGAAGAGAGCGCTAAAGATCGATTTTTTTTGTATGAATGTATTTTAAAAGTACCAACTATTTATTTTAAAACTTTACTCTTACAATTAGCAAACTAACCAATTTACAATCAATTAATTTGGATAGTAAGTAAAATTATTGTACCTACTCATGTTAGTGAACTCTGTTTTTTTGAGTAAATTAATTTCGTTGGTTGAAATTGAATTTATTTTAACATTTTATTTTGTCTCTGCGCTTGCTCATGTATATGGCTAGGAGCGTGTAGAAACTATTCACAATAACACATAACAAAGTACATTACATATACTCTACCCAAGATCGATGTGAAATGTTTGTAAAGTGTTCCTTTATCCTATTTTTGTAGTATTGAGATTCTGTATCGTTTGATTAAGAAATCAGCTAAAGCGCCATTTTAAGATTTTCCCTTCTGATGAAAATCTGATTCAGATCATAGATTTTTTGTAAAAGCTGACATTTATGAATGAAAACTTAACAAAAACTGATAAGAATAACAGACAACAGCAGGATATCAACAAGCTAACAACTAAAAACCAAAACAAAAACTTCAAAAACGCATAATTTCTCAAGCACAGCGAAAAAGATACAAGTTAGAGTTCGATAACGAATGAGAAACCAATGGAATGATGAATGAAAACTGTCAAAACTACGAATTTTTCGGAGCTCCTGTAGCTTGCTCTGATGATAACAGTGTGGAAAATATGTTCCACCAATTTTCCTTTAGTTTTGTTATATTCATGGGTGGAATTCCCAGACAAACCAAGCCACACTAGTAGTAAGTACAAGTAGGTTAGTACGTACTATTAGTTAGTACGAGTAGGTAAGTACTAAAGCAGTCCAACAATACCTTGAACTCGCCGCTTGAGTTTACAATCACTATTGCATCGCATGAGTCACTTCAATTATGTCATTCATAGAGACGGGTGCAATGGTGCCAGTGGGTTGCGCCCACGGAGCACGGAAAATAGCTAGTTTACTTCAATTTTATTTATTTTCGAACAAAAAAATACTGGTTTCTCCCCACTCTCGTCTAAATAAACACCTATACACTAGCCAAACTCGATGTAGAATGTTTGTAAACAAACCACGACACAAAAAACGAAAATTAACTTGCTTGGCGTCGAGTTTTAGATAGTACGAAGAGTGTACGAAATATTTAGTGAAGGAAGGATCTTAAATCGACAAGTAATGTAAATTGCGTATAAAAAGGCGCGGCAACAGAGTGTATTTTAGGTTAAGTATCGGCGGTTTGTTTACAAACATTCTCATCGAGTTTGGCTGATGTATAGGTATTCACTATCGGAGCGACGGACAGTCCTCTCTGCAGAGGATGCCTCAGCGACGACAAACAGCTGCCCACGTAGTCCTGGAATGCGAGGGAGTAACAGCACAACAGAAATCCACAACTTGCCGAGGTCACTCCTCGACGGAGTCAGGCTAGCTAGCAAAACCTACGAATAGTGCACCAAACAGTCTTTTTCCATCCTATGGGAACTTATTTATGGGATGAAAAGTAACCTATGTGTTATTTCAGGGCTAGAAAACTGTCTATTTAAAATCTGTTCAATCCGTTCTTTTAGTTTAGTTTTTGCTTGAAAGAGGAATCTATACATCTATATCCAAACTTTCACGTTATATAATATACTAGCGACCCGCCCCGGCTTCGCACGGTTTTATTATACGTATAAACCTTCCTCTTGAATCTATTAAAAAAACCGCATCAAAATCCGTTGAGTAGTTTTAAAGATTTAAGCATACATAGGGACATAGGGACAGAGAAAGCGACTTTTTATACTATTTAGGGATTAGTAAGGACATTTTTATGTGATATTGTATTGTGTGTGGCAAAAGCAAATAAATCATTTATCTATCTAAGTGATCTAGCCATCCTCAAATCCCTACGTCTCAGTTCTTTCAATGGAGTGGATACTATAGTATCCACCAGTAGACTTAGTATAAGTGGGAGGAGCGTGAGCGGTATCCGGACTTAGAGGAAGCAGCTTTAGATGTAGACCAACTTTACGAGCGCGATGTGGGAGTGATTGAAAGTATTTGAAAGTAGGCAGGTATGCGAAAGGAGGCTCAAATCTGACCTGATCAATCTTTACTATAATATCAGAGAAAAGAAAGAAAGAAAATATTATTATTGGTTTTTATAAATATACGCAACAAAAACTTATTTTCATTTCCAAACTATAAATAACGAGTGTAGGCAAATAATATGGCCTCCACACAGTTACGTAAAATGGATGGTTATTGTTGAAGCCTTGGTTAAACTTAGCATAAAAGAAGATACATTCACGCTGAAACTTCTAAAACTAACAAAAATATATTAATACAACTCTATTAATCCTCCACTCGAACTGAGGAGAGAGAGACTGAAGGTGTTTCGAGCATTTCTCCAAAACCCTCCAGTTCGAATGTGACAAAATTAGCAACTCGAGGTCGAGGGAACGACTGTAGATAAGTCAACTGGCCATGGACAATGTTTTTTATTTCTAATTTATGAAAATTTAAGGGTAAGATACACTTCATGTTATCAAACCTATGTACCGAAGCTTTTTGATGGTACTAAATTCAAGTTTCAACTGCAATTTTATACGAGAAACTCGTTGTAATCTATTGTAGGTAAGTGGTGTCTATTCATTGACGACGGCGTCACGGCCCATTTGAAAACTATTTACGATTATTATCAAAACTAACTAGACATTTTCATTTTAAACACATTCATGAAGTGCTTTTTACGCAACTAAGATAATGCGTGTAACGAAATGTTTTTTATTTAAAGTAACATGAAACCTTATTCTAGTCCAAGAAGAAGAAAAGAAAAAAACCTTATTCTATATTCATAATGTCTATCAATTTTCCTTTCCGCGAGTCGATTTGAATTTAGAACGTGTTTGCATTCCGAATTCAAATAATCTTGACCTTGGCAGCTACACGATTACATTAGTACAACGCACTTTTAGGTACTCTGTTGTTAATGTTCTATTAGTATGGAAACTATGCAGTTCAATGCACGATGAACCGTGAAAAAAACAAGGTTTTATGCAAATTATGATCTAGCCACACCTTCGGTTTCTCTCTACGATACTAACATACAAATTTAGTTTGATTCCATTCCATGCATATCCTTACTCCTACTAATGTAATAAAGGTGAAAGTTTGTATGGATGTACCTATGGATTTTAATTCCTCTTTCACGCAAAAACTACTGAATGAATCGGGCTGAAATTTTGAACAGACCTAATTATAGCTCTGGAATAATACATAGGCTATTTATCATCCATAAATCATTTCCTATGGGATAGAAATAGCTTTGAAACTTTTAGATAAAAACAACGCGTGTGAACCCTCGTACATGTACTAGTACCTTATAATAGTACTAATATCAGAGTTGGGTTTACTGACTTAGGTACCATAAAGTCCAGAAGTAATAAGTAAATTACAAACATTAAGTTAAATAAGAGGGTACCTGACAATTAACTTCATAATAGCTTTACCGAATCATACGCTTTGGCTCCTAATGCCACCGTCCACTAAAGCTTCATCAATAAATAATATCAAATAATTAATAGCATCTTACACACGATACCTGATTTATCTGATGGTGCCATTGATTGAGGCACAAACAGGAGCTAAACTAGCGCCATCACTTATCCTACTAATATCATAAACGCGAAAGTTTGTAAGTATGGATGTTTGTTACTCTTTCACTCAAAAACTATTGAACGGATATGGATAAAATTGGGCACAGAAATAAATTAAAGTCTGGAATAATACATAGGCTATATTTTATCCCAGAATTCCCACGGGTACGGGAATTACGAATTATTACACCTAACATAAGCTTTTTTAATGCATGTGTAGTAGTTTCATTTTGTCTATAAAATGAATAGATACGAAAACAGAGTTTGGTGGCTACCAAGAGTAACTTCGTATCTCTTCCTAAACTAGACAAAATAAAACTACTATACTTAGACGTATTAAAAAACTTATGGTATAATAAAAACTGCCAATAACAAAGAAGTCCAGTCAAGTTGGGATATAGTCAGAAACGCTTCAGTGGACAGTTCACCTCACCCGGTGCATCGTTCGAAAACGCGCATAGTTTTTATAACCTAACTAATTTCTTCCGTCACGCCTTATAAACCGTCTTAAGCACCGAAGTGCGAGACTAAACTCAAAGGTCTGTCTGACCTTGGCACCCAGAAATTTGGTAAGTAAATTATGAACACAAGTCTGCTACGAAGATAATTTATGTAAAACTATAAAATGTCTACAATATGTCGCCGGCTGAATGAAACAACGAATGTAGGTATTTCGAATACAGTAAAAAAAACAAGAAAGCAGAAAAAGAACTGACAGATTTGAAAATAGAACGGAGAAGGAACGAACCAACAGCAAATGCAACAAGACAAGAGACGCCAATGATGTAGAAAATTCTAGAAGCGTCAAGTTAGTTATATTCATCTAAGATTCAACAAACACTGGAACGAACTTCCGGCAGAGATAAAATCTTGTGGTCTTTAAATCCAAAGTGAATACGTTCCTCCCGGAAAAGCGTGCTCCATCTTAGGCCATGTTCACTTTTTAAGAGAGTAAAGCATTCGACATGGTGGTCGAATGCTTTACCATAATAAAAAAATATATATAGATACGTTATGTTTCATAAACTCTTTAAACATTTAATTAGCATTATAGCCTCTACCCGGAACCATCTGAAGGAAATTGAATTTCGAAATGCCTAACGAAATTTTTTGATAAATATCTTGGGTTTTAGGAAACCTAATTACGTCTTTGGATTTAATAAAATGAAGGTAATTAAATTTTTGAAGATCCCGTCACTTCCAGACAGAAATCTCATTTTTATCTATGTTTTTGTAGGATATTTGAAGAGTTCTATTTTCAAATATTTGTAAACTTCAGTGTAGTAGGGAGACTTTTTATAACGACACGGAAAAACTTTCTATTAAAAATGAGACGTTCAAAAGCTGATTATCTATTAAGAAAACCAACCACCAATTGATGAAATTACCCAGCACTAAAAGAGGGTGCTATTACTTACTGGTCCTGTTTCTTTAAAATATCGATTCTAAAAATATTGTAAAACTCTTCTTACTAACTTTTAATAAACAACAACTTCCTATCACAGTCAACGACCGATTCAGGAAGACTATTGAAAAACTAGAAGCGCCTCGCGGTTTCCCCCGTGGTAATTGCGGGATAAAATATAGCCTACGTGTTATTCGAGACTATAATCTATCTCTGTGCCAAATTTCATCCATATCCGTTCAGTAGTTTTTGCTTGGAAGAGTAACAAACATGCATCCATCCATCCCTCCCTCCATCCAATCCATACTTACAAACGTTCACGTTTATAATATTAATAAAGTTGTTTGTATTGTAAAAAAAAAAAGTAGGATCACCCTCCTTCTAGCGCAGTCGGGTAAAAAATAGAATAACCAGACGACCTCGAAACTCTTCCTCATTTTTTCTCAAGCTTTTCCTCGAACGCAAACCTTGAGGCCTCCATAAATTTTCGCATCATTTTCCTAAAATACACATTTTAGACTCCGCGTAGTTACTATCGCCTAACCTTGAGAGCGGTCGTGAATCTAGTGCCATAGACTATACTATAGTTACCAGTTACGTACTATTATCTACTATTACCTACTTGTAAGTACTACCTACTTATAAACTGTGATAAATGTTACAATGTGGTAAACAGGTAATTCATTGAAAATTACAAGGTGCCATGTAAAATTTTGTAGATAACTCCCCACCTACTTATGTAGGCTTGGCTTATTATACACTAGCTGCGCCCTATGGCTTCGCCCGCGTGGAAATTTATGTGTCAAATGGAGTACAAAATATTATTGCATATCCCCTAGTCATAGTTTTGTAGAAATAGAAAATAATATAGTGAATTGTTGTTTAGATTTCACTTTTGAATTTGGATTTTTAGTCTATTGGGTAGGAAGCACTTTTTCACTCTATAGAGTAAGTCTATATGTAAGTCTTTTGTCCAGCAGTGGGACTGCAGCGAGAAAAATAAATTTAGACACCATTATAGACCATAAGGAACGACAGGAATAGAAAAAAATAGTATTATCTAACATGGTAGAGCAGAGAATATATTAAATATTTTAATTAAATTGTGTAATACGTACTACTTATTTATATATTTTTTTTTGTATGGATCTTGTCTCGAAATAAATGTTTTATAATCATGCTGATAACTCCCACACAGCATCATCTAGCCCCAAGCTAAGCATAGCTTGTGTTATTTGTACTTAATAACTTATATTAGTTATTAAGACTTATCAAAAAACATAATATAGGTAGATATTTTATATTAAACAAAGAAAAATAACATAAATCTGCACAACGCCGAGGCGAGAATCGAATTCGCAGGCAGACCTTAGTCCTGTGCCACAGATGTCGTCAGCAGATAGATAGATAGATAATAACTTTATTGCACCATCAAAGTTATGAACATCAGATAATGTTAAGAGACCAAAATATTAAGAAGGTAATAAAGATTCTAAGTCAGCCTATATACAACTAGAATCAAAACTTCATCATACATCAGATAATAGATCTAAAGACAACGCAACAAAGTCTATTTTAAAATACACTGCCGGTGTAGTGGCAGTGCGTACATTTACATTGGACTATAAGTCAGAAGGAAGCCAGCTTGACCGCCCTTGACTTAGTCTCGAACTAGACTTCTGCCACATTAACAATGCATTGTACAGAATTTTCCATAATTAAAATAAAAAAATAAACTCAAAAACTACCGGTCAGTTCTTGGTAAAATTTATACAGGATGACATGAGAAGCACCAGCTTTCAAATTAAATAATCATTAAAATCGGTTCAGCTTCTAAAAAGTTCGTCGAAGAGATGAGACTAGCACACATAAAAAACAGTCAAATTGAGAACCTAGGTACTCCTTTTTTGAAGTCTGTTAAAAGAGATTCGAACTGCATTAGTAATGCGTTTACTGTCGAGGCAAGCAAGTTTTTGCTCCAAAACAAAGGCCTATGGCATTCGCGCTATCTTATTTATATACATATTTATTTATTCATTTCCTCAATGTCGGTGGACCCCAATAGACCCCCATCCTTACATTTTAAAGCCATAGATCACGCAGCTCTACTTTACAGGTGTTAAGAATTATAAACGAGAGTTACAGTGCCACCAACTTGGAAGTGAACTATGGTAAATATTATGTCAGTTAATCCCTTTCCTAATATTAAATAAATAAAAAAAAATATGCTGGAGAATCCATACAGCATCATCTAGTCTAGATGTGTGGATGAATAGATGCATGGATGTTTGTAGTTTTTTTACGCAAAAACTACTAAACAGATCGGGCTAAAATTTAGAATAGATGCAGTTCTAGCCCTGGAATAAAACAAAGGCTACTTATCGTCCCATAAATCAGTTCCCATGGAATATAAATAGCTCTTGAACGTTTCTATAGAAACAACACGAGCAAAACCGCGGGCAGATACAAGTAAAGAATACAAGTTACAGAAGAATTCACGCTCGGCCTCCGCACTAGGACAAGCTGCCTGCATCGCAGAATTTACATAAATAATTAATAGCTTTTCTGAAAAAAATAACACTGGCTTCATTTAATACAGCATCGTCTAGAAACAAATTAAATAGAGGTTATGTAGTAGGTACCAGAAGATCAGGCTGCCGCTCAATTAGTGAAAGGAAGATACCAGGCCTGGCACAAATATTAGCAGAATTTGAATCGCGGCGGGAATCGAACCCGCATCTTGTGTCTTAGACATACTTTTGCCCACTGGGTCACTGTTGTCAGAAGAATCAATAGGTAAGTACTTGCCAGGGGCCTCTTATATCCAGCTATAGGCTGAGAAAAGCTATTAAAGTGATAATTATGTTCAATTGAACATATAATTTTGTTGCACTGTAGATCGTAATTGAGAGGTAAATTCAATTAATTGAAATTGACGTATCGCGTGTGTGATTTGCGTAAGCGAAAATAGTTATTTTACGATGATGAAGCAAAAATGGCCGTTGGATTTATTGTAAAAAAGTTTTTTGCCATCCCCGTTCGCTTGAGGCAGAAAGAAAAATAGGGACATATTGAGAAAATTAGCAAACTTAAAGTTACATTACAAGATACAGGAGACTAGCGACCCGCCCCGGCTTCGCACGGTTTTATTATACGTATAAAGTAAACCTTCATCTTGAATCACTCTATCTATTAAAAAAAACCGCATCAAAATCCGTTGCGTAGTTTTAAAGATTTAAGCCAAAACTACTGAACAGATCGGGATTAAATTTAGAATAAAATTGCCTGGAATATGAACATTAAGTTATAGTATTAAGCTTCTCTGTTACTTCAAATTTTGATGGTGCTATATAGAAGTTATCTATCTATAAACATAGACTATTTTTCATAAATTTTCACGCGGGTGAAGACGCAGGGTGCAGCTAGTTATATTACAAAGGACTTTTAAACTCTTTTTAGGGTTAAGCTCACCTTTGCCGTATTTCTCTAGTTTAAAGTTTTACATGTATGTATGTTTTATTGCATGCAATAAAGAGTTAAGATTAAAACGTCGTTTTTTTTAACCCAAGAGTCTATTCAAGCAGTTGCTCATTGAAATCGTGCCGAAATCAGGCGTTATCGAGCGAGGCTGGTTTTTGTGTGTGTTTACAACTCACGCGGACTTTTTGTTATTGTAAGGTCTGTGAACCAAAACTGTCTGTGGAAGCCGTGAGAGCTTTAGCACTGGAGCAAAAAAGTTAGTCTTCATCTTTTCTAGACTAGCAACCAAACCTGGCTTCGCACGTGTATTGAATATACCTTGAATCACTATGTATAAAAACCGCATCAAAATCCGTTTCGTTTTGAAGAATAAATAGGGCTAAGCACTCTTGAATCACTCTATCTACAAAAAAAAAACCACTTCAAAATCCGTTGCGTTTAAAGATCTATGCTTACATAGCATAGGGCCAGACAAACAGAGAAAAGCGACGTAACTGAGTATAGCAGAAATAGCTGATAAAGTTAAGGAAGGTTCTAGAGTGGCGTAGACTTCCCGCTCTATTCCTAAGATATCCTAGTGCCACTACCGATACCGTTCGACGTATACAGGCTGATGATGAATAATATTTATTTTTGTTTTTTTTTTATATGGACAATCCACATTGCATCATCTAGCCCTAAGTTAATCAGAGTTTGTGTTATATACCTACCTACCACCTATTAGGGTACCTACTAAATGACTGATAATACTTAAACTAAAATACAATTTTTTTTATTATAAATAGAAAATACCCAGAACCCCGGAAAAAATATTTGTTAATCATACAAGCTTGTTAAGGTAGTAAGTAAATGGTGTTTCGGGAATTCAACATAATTCAGATAAACTATTTCCAAAAACGCAAACAAACCTACTTTCTTACTATTGTATTTCTAAAATCAAAACACAACCCTATTAACTTCCAATAACACAAATGAGGGGGCTGTAGCAAAGCGATGACATGTCAAACGAAAGTCAACCGTTACTTTCGGTCAGGAAGGGCATGAAAGATTTGACATTCGACACTTCAAAGCGCCTTCTTTAATAGGTACCTACACGTCCCTTCACTACTATTTTTTGGTATATATTGTAAGGAATAAGTATTTTATGTTGTAATTTTTTCTAATCCTTGACTGTAACTTTCGTTGTTAAAGAAGTATATAATTTTATGTTTGATGTATATGTATTAGGATTGTTAGTTTGTTTACTGACAATCCTAATAGGCGCTAAGGCGCTCATTAGGAGAGGCCTTTGTCCAGCAGTAGACTGATATAGGTTGATGATGATCAATATCTGGTCTGGGTGTTTAATATGTATAATAAAAAATATCTATCTATGTAGTATATTGTATTAAGTATATCAGTCATCTAGTACCCATAACACAAGCTCTGCTTAGCTTGGGGCTAGATGATGCTGTGTAGACTGTCCGGAATTATTATTATTATAATATACCACTAGTTCAATTAAAACAATTATACGAAAGTTGAAAACTTAATATGTGCATCAATAAATCTCACTTAAGAATACGATTTAAAATAAAAACCTCACAACACAAAAATGAAAGAAACGATAAACGACAAAAAAATAAATGGAATTCCGAAAAAGCCGGATGTGCAAAAAAATAACATAAAGGTTAAATAAAATGCCAAAATGACCTACCATAATGCAAGGCGGGTTGTTACACTCGCCAAGTTGGGGTTAAATATGGAGACAAAGAATAAAAAAAGAAAAAAATAACAGGAAAATCGGCAGGTGTTCCGCCGCAAGTTTTGTTTTGTAACTTGTTTTTACAGGGTGTTGTACAGAATTGTACAACATCTGTCGAGTAAAATATTAACTGTATGCTGCCACAACCTATCCTTATATGAGAGGTAGTTATTAATACACAAATATGTTTGTGGTGATGGGAAACTCATTTTTGTAGTTAACAATATTGCTACGATAACGTAGCAATATTCACTCAGTGACTCCGGAAGCGAAACAAGAGAAAGACAGAAACTAGTTTACTGATACGTACGTAACCTATTGCTAACAAGTAACGAAAAAAGTGAAGAGAGAAGGAAAAGTAGTAAATTATTCCTTTTCTGACTTCTGACTAGAATGGTGATTAGAAAATACATTTTTCAACTACCTTTTTTAATTTGTCACGGATTTTTTTCTTACTTGGGAGTCCAAATACAAACAAGAGAGTAGTCCTTTATTGTTAACTGCCTTCCGCCCGCTGTTCTAAAGCAACGTGTTAAGATAAAATTTCATAGGAAATGAATTTCGGGATAAAAAGTAACCTATTTTATATAAGGTAGGCTTACAGCGGCTATTTCACATTATTTAAGCCCAATCCGATCAATAGTAATAGCGTGAAAAAGAAACCAACATACAGCCATCCAAACTTTCGCTTTAAAAGATTATTTATTTTTATTAATGTAAGGTGATGATAAATTCTTAAATAGCAACATCATATTTGTGAAAATGAACAGCCTGTATCTAACTAAGGGCGCTTCCACAACAGGTGGGCGACGAGCGCATCGCGTGCCCACAACAACAACGGCCCGATTTGTAGACCTGCCCTAAGTCCTCCCGCAGGTGGTGTACACTCACCTTAAGGTTTTATGACGAAACAAATTAAAAGATTTTGTGGCTTTTTAATGGGAGTTATACATTACGTTAAAATTGACTAGAAAATAAGTATTATAAATTTATTAAGCAGGAGATGATGGGAGGTGATAAAGAGGTGAAAATGGATGAAAACCTTTGTATAAAACTTTTTGATTGAGTAATGATTCTATTGATTTTCTTTATGAGAATACTTTAAATGCAAAATAAAAGAACACGTATTCCAGGATTTTCGAAACTACCCTTAAAAAGGTAAGATGGGGTGTCAAAGTTTGTATGCGAACTTTTTAACGCGTTGGGTGATTGTGTTAAAACTCTGTTAGAAAACTATTAATGCTAAATAAAATTAGGTATACGAGTTTGAAGATTTTTCAAAATTATCTTACTTAGGATTGGATGTGGTGTTACAGTTTGTTTATGTATTTTGTAACGCTTAGTGAGATTTTAATGAAACTTTGTCGGAATACTAAAGTATACGATTCAAGATCTTGCAAAATTACCCTCAAAATGCGGGTTGTGTTAAAAAAATCTAATTCTACGCGGACGAAGTCACCTACTGCTAGTAACATATCAAACGAAAATACATCAACAAGCACAATTTACTGAAGAAAGCCCGAAAGGCTTTACGTCACATTCTGACCCCTTCAAGTCCTCAGAGAACAAACAAAGTTTCCCCTACAGTTCCACGTAATTTCTTAGAATTCCAAACGAACTCGATGTTATTAAGGAAAATATTTATTTAAACAACCCTTCTCAAGGGTTATTTATAAATATTTGCGGGTTGTTGACGGGGCATCCATTGTTGAAGTTTTTTGTTTATAAAAGCTGATGGTCAGTTATATGGATTTAAGCTCTATCGGGCATATATTTGGGCACGCGATACTTTTCTTGTTTCATGTGCCCTGTGATCATTTTTGCTCTAGCAACGTTGTGGTGAGACTTGTTATGGAGTTTTTAGACAAAAGTCAGCAGCCGTATGAGCTGCCAACACGTTGACAAAACACCTACAGAATGAACCAGTCCCAGCATTTCTACAAAATGAAATGTCGCACCGGCCGACCCCGGGCACTGTCCGACTTAACTTTAAATAGCTGTCATTTTTAATTCTCTATACTTATATGTCAATAAACAAAACCTCTATAAGCCATAGCAAAATCACTGTGATTCAAAATTACAGATTTTTAGTTCGTAAAACTCATCACATTAGTTTTAGAACTATAAGATAGGTACTCTAACACAGACGCTGGTAGAGTCGTAGAGAAATGCAAACAGAGCCATACAACAAGAAGTTGAAGTAAAGTAATTGTACAAAGTACTCGGTAGGTCAATTATGACTTTTGATAAAAAAAAGTTATTTCTTCTCTAAGTACCTACACATTTACTTCTGTTAACCCTTACTTTCTCAAGAAGATTTACGCATTATCGACAATAAAAGCCTGTTTTCATATTAGTACATCCACTTTATTTCTAACATGTCTATAAAAGCTATTAGGACTATTTAGGACCCTTATATAACTATTTTCATATAACTTTAATGTCCTAATCAGACTTCACACGTCTATTTTATTCATGAGCGTATTATTCAAGGGCCTATTAATTGGACAACGCCTTTACACCTGTCTTGGAGCGCAACGCAGCAAATATTATTATGTGAGACTAGTTTTAGCATCCGACTTAGCTTGATTGCCAGCTAATCCTGTCCAGTCTTTGTTTTACCTTTCGTAATGTTTGGTAAGTGGTAGAATATTAATGATTAGTCTCGTTTTGTCAAGTATAACTTCAGTTGGTTTGCTCAGAATAGATAGATCATATAAACATTCAAAGTACACGAAAATTATCTTTATTTTATGACCAAGACTTAGGTGGACAATGATATTTTCAAAACGAGAAAAAAAAAGCACATATACCTCAGTCTGCCTACAAAATTGGCTCTGCCTCAGCTTTTGGTTTGTCATCCAACGCTGATCTTCCGCCAGAGCCGCTTTTGACTTACCAATTCATTACATAAATTAGTGTTTTAATAATTTAAACACTAATAATCGACAAGAAAATAAGGGAAATTTGTTTGTGGAAATTTATATGTTTTACATACAAATTTCTCTTTTTTCTATTCGTAGATTTATCCTATGTACACGAAGGACAAGAATATTGTAAAATTACCATCTGCTTTGAGCACATAAAAAACCACGTCTATAAAAGTTGTTGTCACATGCTCGCTCTATGCGCTTCGGTATTCGTTTCTTTTGTGCAAGAATAAACGCATTTGCATACAAACGCACTTCAGTTCTAGTATCGTTTAAAATTGATGTTATAACGTATTTTTTTACTATTTGATAATAGTTTTCTTTATAAAAGCAGATACAATTCGTGAATAATAAATATTTACGGTAATACGGTAATACAAACAAAGCAGAGCTTAATATGTTTTTCTTGTCAAAGACAACCTATCAATGGATAGGATCATTGAATAGGACACGGGGATCTGCGCGATTAAATATGTTTTGTATATAAATTACTTTAACTTTGCACGAAAATACACTAATCACTACATATTATAAAACAAAGTCGCTTTTTCTGTCCCTATGTCCCTATATCATTATGTCCCTTTGACTGCTTAAATATTTAAAACTAAACAACGGATTTTGATGCGGTTTTTTTTTAATTGAAAGAGTAATTCAAGAGGAAGTTTTATATGTATAATAAAACCGTGCGAAGCCGGGGCGGGTCGCTAGTATGAATATAAAAAATACGACATAAATACATATACTAGGTATACGTATCCTACTATAGAGAACGTTGCACCTCTGAGAAAAAACAAACCCCAAAATGCCTGACAGCTTATGTAGTTAAGTCCATGTACTTTTCTCGTTACCTACAGAAACCATTACACCTGTTCCCTCATACCTGAGCAATTTACTAATTAAATTAAAAACATCCACGATTTATGAGAATAATTAGACGTTAACGTAAATGGCCGACAGAAATCTTAAACAGTTAAAATACTTTAGGAAGCCTATCACGATTAAGATCGTTGCCATAAACTATTATAAGTAGCATCAATTAGTAGAAACGAATACTGTATTTAAACTAGGTTTTGCCCGCGGCTACGCACATGTTGTTCCCTTATTACCTTATTAGTTTTAAGAGGGCGCCTTGTAGCAATTTGTGCGAAAAGGATAGGAATAGGACTTCACTTTCATAAGAGCGTGTCACAGGATATCTTTTTTCGAAAGGCGATTACGTATAAATTCAGTTTATAAGTTTATAACAGCTAATTAAAAAGTGTCCCATCTCAAATAAAAACTATTATAAACGGGAAAGTATGGATGTATGGATGGATGTTAGTTCCTCTTTCACGCAAAAACTACTGAACGGATCGGGCTGAAATTTTGATAAAATATAGTTTTAGCCCAAGAATAAAACATAGGCCATCACCATCAGCCTTTCATCCCATAAGTTCCCATGAAAAAGAAATAATCTTGAAACTCTCCTGATCAGGTTTTAATGGTATATATGGAATTAGCGACCCGCCCCGGCTTCGCACTGTTTTATTATATGTATAAACCTTCCTCTTGAATCACTCTAACTATTAAAAAAACCGCATCAAAATATGTTGCGTAGTTTTAAAGATTTAAGCATACAAAGGGACATAGGGACAGAGATAGCGACTTTGTTTTATACTATGTAGTGATGAAGTACGCTGGACGCAGGCCTCTAGCTTTTATCATGAGGTGTAGTGCATAGTAGGTAGGCACAGATGAGTAATTTTGCCGTTTAGAGAAACAAACATACAACCAAATGCATTTACAATATAAGTGCGCTGCAACATTGTAGCCGGAGGCATGTGCAAAGGGTAATAAAGTATGCATTATCTGTGGCAAGGGTTAGGGAGGCAAAAAGGCTGTGTTCCAAGCCGCAGATGTGCGGGGCGCATGCGTCGCACCTGCCAATCACGACGCGCAGGTGCCGCGGTGTTTACGTTTTTTTACCTACCCTCCGACTGTGTTTCATGTATTTATTTCAAAACTGTTGGGGCTCCGTACCCAAGGGTTAAAAGGGGTATTACACTACACTTATTCAGGGACCCTGACTACCGGGCCCTGAATATCGTCCGGGTCCGGGTCCGTCCCTTAGGGACCCTAAATCTTATAACACCACTCTTAGTTATTGTTAGGGTCCCTGAATAAGTGTAGTGTAATACCCCTTTAAACGGGAGCCTATTACTAAGATTCCGCTACATACAAGAAAAACTTAAAACTAGATAAATTATGGCACAGGCGAGCTTAACCCTAAAAAGAGTTATCTTCCAGCAAACCTTATTGGGAGAGAGTCAAGTTAGAGCAGTGGGTACGTGTGCATATTTTTGCAGATAAAAATGTGATTTTATCCATAGAATAAATATTACTTTTAAAATTTCTTTCCTGTCTGCTCATCTGTCCGTTTGTCATCAGGCTGTATATAATTTCACCTGTCTAAAAGTCTGTTTGTTAGACAGCTGAAATTTTCAAAGATGGTGTTTTCTTTATTGACGACCGATGTGGCACTGTGGGCGAAGGTCCGCCTGCGACGCAGGAGGTTGCGGGTTCGATTCCCGCCTCGGAAAAAAAATTGTGTACGATCTGCAGAAATGTGTTCCATAGGTCTGGGTGTTGTACGTAATGTATTGTATTAAGTATATCAGTCATCCAGTACCCATAACACAAGCTCTGCTTAGCTTGGGGCTAGATGATGCTGTATGGACTGTCCGGAATTATTTATTTATTTATTATTTATTCTGCCGCTACTACTAAAAACAGAAAAAAAAATATTTAAGGGGGCTCCCATACAAAAGACAAGTTTTTTTCCGTTTTTTTATAATAGATAATGGTACGAAAACCTTCGTGCGCGGATCTAACTCAGACTTGGGCGGTTCTTTTTGTATACATTTTCTTAAAAAGTTTCCTATAGCTTGCGAAAAACAAAGATGACAATTCAATAAAGTTTACATTGATTACCTAACAAATAAATAAAAGAAGTTACTTAAATAAAAAGCTAATCCAAGAAAATTTTGAGCATGAAGAGGTCCCGAAAGCCCAAAGAGGTCATGAAAGTCTAGGTTGAATCCCTAAGAGGTTATTATATTCCTATACCACGAAATCCCAAAGAAGTTATTACAGCCCAATGAGTTTATGAAGGCGCAAGGAGGTTATTCCAATGTTATTCCAAGAAGGTTGCGAAACAAAACCCCTAACAACAACGACAATAGAGCTTTGAACTTCTTTCACAAGTTGAAACAACGAATTTTACACACGATTCGAATTCGAAATTCGATTTCGAACACAATTGTTTACACTTTTATGGAATTTTCGATAAGGCTAACTGTAGCTGTTTATATAAAGATTAATAAATGACTAAAAAGTTTTATCGTCGACATTAATAGTGGTTTTGGTGATTTTTTAGTGTCTTTTGGGTATTTCCTATGTATAATATAAAAATATGCATCTATGTAATGTATCGTACCTCTCTGTTAAGCTTGGGGCTAGATGATACTGTGTGAATTCTCAAGCATTATTATTTATTATGTGAATGAGTTGAGTTTTAGTGAATTTAATCTTATATCTAAGTATGTTTATTTATGGTTTAAATTAAATAATGTTTAAAAGACCACCAAGCTGCCCTAAGTGTGGTAGTTAAACTTATAAATGTTAAGCAACTTATTATTATTTATAAAAATAATTGCCATTCACACTTTAGTATTTTATCGACGCTGTGGTCTTGCAATTTATACATCCTATAAAAAGGCCGCAACACCTGACTTAAACCTTCTTTGAAGTTTCATTCCTTTTTTTAGCTAAGTACAAAACATTACCCTATCACGCGAACTAAGCTTTTATAATCTTAACTAGAAACTAAATTAGAAGCGCTGATCTAAAAAAAAGAGGCAATTATTGTTGTGATGGAGTTAATCTATAATTGAATCGGTTATTTTAGAAAGCGAATAAGTCAGGTTTTTTGGCAAATGGCGATTTTGACAGATTCGTATTCTCTGTGGATAAACGCACAAAACAGTCAAGAAAACGAATAAGTCCGACCATCCGTTGCAGAGTTATAGGACTGTAAATTTTGCCGTTATTTATGAAACCGAATAAGTCACTGACATGTTCTGTTTCACGCCCAACTTTTTCGCAGCTAAACAGCTGATTTTTGTTTTGTTCGTCAGTCGATTGTTAGGTTTCTCGGTTTTCATCTTTGGTTTTCATTGGATATTCCTGGACATTCTTTTTTGCCGAATGACCGGTCTTTCGAAACAGTATAGAAACTGCTCAAAACTATATCCCGATGGAAATCTGCCAGCTCATCTAGAGCGCACATAAGAAGTTTACGGTTTCCATGGTAATAACGGAAGATATCTTGGATTTCAAGGGTTGGTGGACGAAGTATTAAAAAAAAATGCCATTTCCATCGAAACTCAAAGTCTGTCGACTTTGAGTTTAAACAGGTTTATACCACGAAATGAAAAACGGCACTTTTTGGCGTCCCATGTAACGAGTTCGAGTAGGTAGGTATACTTCGGCCCTGAAAGGCTGTGTCATAACTCGCCCGTTCATCCAAAGCATTGGGCGAGTGAACACATTTGATTTGCGAAAGAATCGGGCAGTTATACCAGAGATGCCCATGGAAAAAGCATTCAATAGTCCTTTACCCATCAATATCAAAGAAATAGATGACTTTAGACATACTTTGCAGTACATCCCATGTACAACCAAGGACTTTTTCATCAATATTGTTGAGAACTGGCCCAACACTAACGATATTAATGATAACGATGATGATTAAAGTGGTTTCTAATGTCTAATTTTGTTTTTTTATTCATCCTTTGCCCGTTTGAGTTAGAAAGCGAACATGTCAACGACTTTTAAACGCTTATTAAGCATAGTCATGAATTGATTAAAGGAAAAAAAACCGTCTGAAAATACTTTTATAATACTAATTTAACATTAGAAATTTAAAAAAATCATAATACGCCATTAAACTGTAAGGTATTTAGTTTTTTCTGTCTCCTGAATAATTTGGGTTCACTGACACGTTCTCTTTCTTAAATAACTGATTCAATTGCAATCGGAAATGGTCTATATAAATGATTATTTTAATGGTTTGTTTGCGGTGTTAACGAGGTTCAAAGGAAATTATATGGACTTGCCTCTTTTCCCCGTATATTTATTTAGTTTTACACGTGTCTTTTCTTTTTTTCAATATTTTCAGCACACTTGTAGATGAAAATAGTCTGGTCCCTTAGTATTCGTAACCCGTAATAAAAGTTATAGATTCGGCTCCTGTATTGGTACCCCAGTGTGGTAAAGGACCAGTCAATAATGATAATTTTTTAAGGTACTAAGTAACTACAAGTCTCCTGGAATAAAAGTTATAGATTCGGGAACTGCTCAGGTCCCCTTTGGTTACCTTATAGAAATCCAGTTATATTGCACTGATATTATAAATGCGAAAGTTTGGATTGGTGGATGTTTATAACCTCGTTACTGAATGGATTGGGCTGAAATTTTGAATAAACGTAGTTCTAGCCCTGGAATAACACATAGTCTTTTCATCGCATACATCAGTTCCCATGGAAATAGCATTGAGAAGGGTCCATAGAATTATTGCGAGCGATGCTAGTCTATTATAAATAAATATGTAATTATATTTGGTAAATCCACACAGCACCTTCTAGATCCAAAGTAAGCTACTCAAAGCTTGTGTTATGGGTACTAGGTAATTGACATATTTAATACACTTTTACATAGATAGATATTTTTTATTATACATAGAAAACAGACCAACATAACAACTTTCTGCAGATCGTACACAAATCTATTCCCCGAGGCGGGAATCGAACCCGCAACCTCCTGCGTCGCAGGCGGACCTTCGCCCCCCGCGCCGCCGCATCAATCACTGAGTATATGAAAATGGCTAGCTACTAATGGAACAAACAGAGTCGATCGACTAGTCCTGGACTATCTCACCTGATCACACCTCAGCCAGAGTATGATGGTCTCATCTGGTCTCCGGAGCTCACCTTCCACCAGCTTCTGATCGTTCAGGATCTCGCTGTGGAGCCGCCCCGACTTCAGCCAGACTTCTATGGACCTGGAGACAAACGTACAAACTGATCGTGACTGTTTCAACTATAAAACTTTTAATTTGTTCTAATCTTTGATTGTAATTTACTTTTTACTAGCTACAGTTTACTAGCTAAAGTAAATGTTTTTTGAAAATTGTATTGAACAATCCTACTAATGCGCAAAAGTTTATAAGTATGGATGGAAGAATGGATGTTTGTTACTCTTTCACGCAAAAACTACTGAACGAATCTGGATGAAATTTGGCACAGAGATAGATTATAGTCTGGAATAACACAAAAGCTATAATTTATCCCGGAATTCCCACCGGAACGGAAATTAGGCGGGTGAAACCGCGAGTATACTTGAAATACTAATCCTGCGCAGACGAAGTCGCGGACACCTGCTTGTAAACAATAAATAAAAAAAATTGATCAAATGTGGGCAGGAGAGCATAGGTTGAAGACCTCTGTATCGCAGGCGAGGGATAGCCTGTGACGCTGGAGGTTGCGGGTTCAATTCATGCCCCAGTACAAAAGCTTGTACCTACCAGCTGTTATTTGTTCCGGGAGTTCTATGTATAATAAAAAAACTCTCTGCAATGTGTTAAATATTTATAATCACTTAACTAGAAGCTAGAACCCTAACACAAGCTCTGCTTAGCTTGTGGCTAGATGATGCTGTGTGAATTATCCAGCATTATTTTTATAATAGGTGTCTAACTGATGCTTGTCCGTGAATCAAAACTTAACATTGGCCATCCCAAGCATTTATTTTTGGCGATTTGGTGATCGAACCTAGGATCATGAAGAAATGTCTTATAACTTTTGGTCTGATCACATGACCGGCCATTGCTAAATTATTAACCATCCTTACAACATATTTTATTTTCACACAAGTAATCCTAGCCAAAACCGAATTTTAAGATTCATTTTTCTTTAGCTAGTTGCTCGAAACGGTTTCCTAACACGAATCAAAAAGTGAAAACGGAAAATGCAAAAATAATAGCACAAATCTCTCGCTTCCTACGATTTACTGCATTTTACTATCGTTAGGCCATTTGACACCTGACCTTGCCATCAAAAACGTCAAAAAATAACGGTTAATTTTTGTAAAGTGTTACCAACTTATCTGTGCCGATGTTGGAGGTGTCAACGATGTAAATTCCAATAGAAATAGAGTCTAAATGAAGTTAACAGCTTTAGTTTCTATTGAGTCCAACTGAACATGAGTTGGTGGATGGTTTTAAGTGTCGAAATATTCTCACAGCGCGTCACGTCATCACAATAATATCAAGTTACAAGCTACCTTTTGTGGCAGTTTAAAAGGAGTAAAAACTATATTACCGCACATCCTCTCGACATTTCATACTTTGTCTAGTTTCGTGTTGATGCTGTGTTTAGATGCGACAGTTACATAATTACTTTATATGCTTTTGGCATGGCAAGTATTTAAAATTTTACTTAAGTAATTAATACATTCTTGAAATCAATTATTCAAAGAATTGAGAGAGCTCAGAACCGCTGTTCATGATCTCGTTCTCGTGTGTGGGAGGCCTTTGTCCAGCAGTGGACGTTTGGAGGCTGATAGTAAGTTTTAATAAATAAGTACGTAAGCATATTCTTAGCAGCTAACATTTATTAAAAAAAAACACAAACTCTCTCGAAACTAGCAAAGGGTAGTCAAAGTCCAAACGAGGCATCAAACATTTCCGTGTAAAGCCCATGCCTCGAATAAAGACATTAAGTACCTATCTACGATCCTCCACGATATAATGACCACTTAAAAACTCATAAAAACAAACTCTAAGCTCTTCCACTAAGGTACCGACCGATTGAACAATCTATTAGATAACTTAGATATAGACAGGGTGGAAAGAGAAGAGTAAAAATCAGAAAACAGAGTAGTTTTTTATCATGATTCATTGTTTTTACAGGATGATTCATTCAATTCAATTACCTATGTTTCATTACTATTTTACGTTTAGAGTTACAGTTGGAAAATGCGAAAAATGTAGGTAAAGTATTGTTTATTGAAAACTAGCAACCCACCCCGGCTTGGCACGGGTGCAATGCTATGTATAATACATATTTTGCATGTATTATACATATAAACCTTCCTTTTGAATCACTTTATCTAGCAAAAAATCGCATCAAATTCCGTATCGTATGATTTCGTGAAGATGCTATAAAGATAAAAAAGAATTACCTACCTAAAATTAGAGTTTGTCGCGCAAGACATAAAAGACAGTGAAAAATTAAGAAATTCTAAGTCAGTTCTTAGTTTAGTCATAAAAAATCAAATTCCCAATCTATAAAATCAAAACAAATGTTTTTATTTCGCTAAAAAATAGATAGGTCTTATAAATAAAACACTGAAACCCCCTTTTAGGTAAGTTATAGACTTACCGACCGAGACGATTGTTTAAACACATGATATAGGTAGTTCTTATAAAATATATTGAATGAAACCTTAGACGATTATTTAAATATGTGATCCAAAATAGAAAAACGCGCTGCTCTGTTTATAACTCCGTATATTTCTCAAGTCTTAAGCAGTACGTGCTCAAAGATCTAAGGGCTACAGAGACACCGTTTTATGGCACTTCCCGCCTTATCTCGCACTCGTAATAAAAGAAGGCATTTAAAATCTCAGGTGAGGTAAATCACTTTTATGTTATGCATTTTAAACCGACTTCAAAAAAAGAAGAGTTTCTCAAAAGACTCCTGAACCGTTTAGTAAATTACCATGATTCTTGTTCGCTTCTTTACTTTACCTTAAAAATATTGAAGAACAAAATTAAAGCGATCAATTTATTTCCAATTTAATTCCTAATTTTAATATATGTCGATGCCTATACGTGCCAATTTATATACGAACTTTCTGACTCTTGGAGAGTCCTATAAGGTCTAAAACAGGAAATAAAGCACTATAAGTTTTGAATTTGAATATAAAATTTCTTCTTAGTTGACAAGCAAGGAGTATTGTGATAGATATACGTAACCTAAACTTTTAATGGTTATTCTGATGCATCAAAAATGCATAAAAATGGAGAAATACTATTAAAAGTTGAATGTCGTCACTGCTAGTACAAGTTTTTATGAATATAAAACTTGGAAGTATCTAAAACTAGCCGGATCTTAAAACTTGAAGAGTTACAGGCAACTACAGAAAAGCTAGTTAAGTCACTTTCATAACTTTTATCCTATTATTCGTTCTAGGAACCGATGTTTTTTTTAAGATATAAGGTCGAGCGGGGCTATTTCGACTAAAAAAACACTGACTTAAACTTCAAAAGTTAGCACTCTCGTTTGTGATAGCGATAAGGTAGATTGGATGAATGTATTATCAAAAGGCTTGATTTGAGATCATTTTTCACCTATCACTTAGACAAAATACCCATTTTGTATGTTCAAAAGAACGAAGTTTCTCAAACAAGGCAGAAATAGTTGAAATTACCCCTCGGTGGGGTAATTCCAACTATGGCACATAAATATCCTGCTTATGCGAATATTGCGATAAAATTTTGTGCTGGACTATAATAATAGCATCTTTCAATCAAATTTGTATGTTACAACTGCGTAAGAAGGCTCAGTGTTGCAATAAAACACTTTAACCGTTTTGGAGGGGTAATTTCAACTATTTTTCATAGATATAGGGCTGCGCGGTGCGCCGCATTTGTCGATCAACGTAGTCGTTAAATTGGTTCAAACTAAAATAACTAAATATAAACATTTGCTAGCCCTTACCTACTGAACAAGAAATGAAAATAAGTTACTTATATATTTAAATTAAATTTATACAAATAATAAACCAAAACATAATAAGGTTAGTATAGTAAATAGTTAAAAATGTTTTTCTTTTTATTTAACTACCTCAAAAAGGCGTGCAATTAATCTCTTAAATTTTTAGGTCTTCGATACCTTTTGTTCTGCATTTGACAAATAATTTACTATGAGGGCGAAGCCGCGGGGCGCAGCTATTTATAAAAAAAGTATCGATATATGGGACATCACTAGTCTTTTTCAACACCATACAAAACTGAGCGGGGTAATTACAACTTGATGTTAGTTGGAATTACCCCACTTAACTATTTTGGCGGGGTAATTACAACTGTTCAAAAATCTCTTCAAAAACGTACCTTTTCTTAGAACAAATAAATGAATAACAACTAATAGTTTATATTTTCTTCACTCGCAATGTATTATCTAGAAATCAAGCGTTCAAAACACAACTTTTGACGAAAAATGTAAAGAGCGTCTTCGCTGTCACTGTTGCGCAAAATGACGTCTGACAAAAAGCGCCTATAAGTAAGACAGTTTATGCCTTAGAAGGGCCATCTATGAAGTATTGTCGAATTTACCTGTTCACCTACTTGGATCTAGATGGCGTTTTGAGTAATTATAAGTAAAATAAAAGTTATTGTCATTAGTTGGAATAACCCCATAGTTGGAATTGCCCCGCTCGATCTTACAGAATTCGTCATAATTACCCAGCTACATAAAACTATAATATGATTACCTATTTCATTTCATTTATTGCACGAAATATGTTCATATACAGGTTTATACATTAGAATAGTGTCACATACTTCACCAAAACACATTGGTATGCAAAATATCTTAAAAGTAAGTAAGTTAATATATAAATATGAAGCTAGTTTGTGCGTCAGAATACCACACTGACAAAAACCCTCGTTAAGGGATGAATTATTATACACGTTTCTTTCCGGCCCTTTGTGGGGGCACGGAGGGGGGCCTCGAGGCTGGGCCTCTTTACCACGGCTGCAACTCGAGGGGTCACGACCCCTCGGTCCTTGGGTTCTTGCGGATTGCTCTTTTTCCGCAAAGTATTCTTTTTTTTTTTTAGGCTGCATTTGTGGTTTTTTTTTTTTTTTTTTTTTATTTATTCATTTTTTTTTTTTGGTTTCAATTTATTTTAATTAATTTTTTTTTTTTTTTTTTGGGAACCCAAGGACCTAAGGCGGTTCCGCAGGGATCAGGTCCCGCGGAAGGGGTCGCCACGGGCGATCGTCGTCCGAGGGTCGGCTGCAGCGGGGAGCGAGGCTGTTGAGGTGGGAGTGTCGGCTATTGTCGGCGCGGTCGAACATCCGACGCGCCGACTTCACGACGAATTCTTCTATTGAGGGGACCTGCAGGTCGCGGGCTATGACGTCGTTCCTGACGTAGCGGCCCGCGCCCGTGCAGATCCTGAGGCTGGTGGCTTGCAGCGCCTGGAGCCGGCCTTGTTCGTCTGTGACAAGAGAGCGTACCAGGCCGGCGCTGCGTAGGTGAAGCGGGACCGAACGTAACTTTTGTACACCCGCACTTTGGTCCTCAGAGGCAGGCGAGATCCCAGGACAGGTCGGAGGAGAGCTCTAGCGACGCGCGCTTGTTGCAGCGCGCGGTCGACCTGTGGCTGCATCCTCAACGACCTGTCTATCTCGATGCCGAGGTACCTGGTGTGCGAGCTCCATGCCACGTTCTGGCCCCGCAGTTGTAGTTCTGTTGGGTGGTGGCGGCGGCGGGAGACAAACAGCGCGGCCGTCTTTCCCACATTGACGGCCATGCGCCATTTGTCCAGCCATGGCGGCAGGATGTCGAGTAGACGCTGCATCCTGCGGGCTGCGATGGTGGGGCTGGTGGACGATGAAAAGAAGGCGCTGTCGTCCGCGTACAGCGCTAGCGAGACGTCCCGCTCCCCAGGCCTGAGGTGGCCCTCCAGGGTGGGGACGTCGTCGGTGTAGAGCGCGTATAACGCAGGTGACAGGCAGCTTCCTTGCGGCACACCAGCCGAGATGTTCCGGGTGGTGGAGGTGGCTCCCTCGACTGCGACAAAGAACCTCCGGTTGTCGAGGAAGGAGGCCACGATCCTGATGAGGGCGGGCGGCGTTGGGGTTCGCAGGAGCTTGTACAGAACGCCGGGGTGCCATACTCGGTCGAAGGCCTTCTCTACGTCGAGAAAGACCCCCACGGTACAGCGCCCGGCGTTGTGCTCGACTGCGAGGTGGTGCAGCACCCTGGTGAGCTGCAGCGTGGTGGAGTGGCCGCTCCTGAACCCGAACTGCTCCGGACGCGGCTCGATGGTCGGAGCCAGGCGCCACAGAAGCAGGCGTTCAAGGAGCTTGGCCACAGTTGGTAGAAGCGTGATGGGGCGGTAGTTGGCTGGGAGGCGGTGGTCTTTACCAGGCTTGGGCAGGACGATCATTCGCCCGGTCTTCCAGCAGTCCGGGAAGTGGCCCGTCCGGAGGATGCCATTGAAGACCCGGGCGAGCGCGGTGACTCCGCGGCGGGGCAGCTGGGTGAGGGCCAGGTTCGGGATGCCGTCGTAGCCTGGCGCCTTCCGCCTGGGTAGGCGGAGGACGGCCTTCCGCACCTCGGCTGGGGAGATGTAGTACTCCCCGCCTAAGGGCGGTGTCGGGCCAGAGAGGAACTCCCTTACCGTCTCCTCAACGTGCTGGTGGTGGCTGAGCGTCGCGAAGGTGGCGTCTGCAGGGACAGGGTGCGGCGTGAACTGCTCCGCCAGATGGTCGGCCAGTATCTCGGCACGGTCGGCGGGAGCAAAGCGCCGGACCCCATCACGGTCAACCAGTGGGTAGGTGGGCGCAGGTTTGCGCGTGAGCGCCCGGTTCAGCGCGTACAGGTTGGTGTCGCGTTCAGAGGCCCGGTCGATCGTTAGATCCCAGGTCTTGGTGTCGCGTTCAGAGGCCCGGTCGATCGTTAGATCCCAGGTCTCTCCGCGCCAAGCCTGTACAGCGGCCGAGAGCTCAGCGGTGAGGGCGTTGAGGCGCGCCTTGATGCGCGGGCAGCGGGATCGCGCCCACTCGCGCCGCAGCTCGCGCTTGCGCGCGACGTCTCGTTGGAGGTGGGGCGGGAGGTCGTTCCGCCGCCCCGGGCTTCTGGTGATGGGGGTTGAGGCCGCGTCTTTGGCCTCTTTGATGAATTATTAGTGTTCTTCAAACACACAAACTGTGATGTTCACAATAGAAATACAAGAAACAAGGACAAACTACACATCCCTTCATTTAGATTACGAAAACTGGGGAAATCATTTATGGGTAATTGTGTGCGCTTCTATAATAAGCTTCCATCTGAAGCAACTGAACTTTCTATTCGTAAATTTAAACAGTACATAAAACTAAATCTTATCAAGAAGGCATATTACTCCATAAATGATTACATCAATGACGTTAGTGCTTGGCCAGATGTCGCTCAGTTCCACATCGACAATAGTATGTAATTATTTATAAGGCAAACATGTATTAGACACATAAGTTATACACATGCTAGTGGTTTCTATTTCGCCTCTTCCACTAGTGGACAAAAAATTGAGGCGAATTAAATTTGACTTGTCTAAGTGCTTATTTTGTAAGCCTAAAGAAATAAAGATATTGATTATTGATTATTATTGACAAACTTAGGTTCGTAGCTAACCCGATGAATTCGTCAAGCTTTGAAAGTTTGTAATTTAAAAGATCTATTCTTATGTCGACTGTTGTTTATATTCATAATGCTCCGAAACAACACATAAGGTAATCTTATCTTATACACTTTGGCTGTTTATTATTTTATTAAAAATGCTTTGTAGTATAGAATTTTACGCATTTTCTTGTGATTTATTATTTGATTTAGAATAGAATAGAATAGAAAAAAACATTTATTTAGACATAGGTACAATAAAAAACAGTAAATTAAATTAACAAACAGTAACATAATAATTATGTAGCATGGAGGTAATTAAATGACACAAAATGGTGCTTCAAAAATATGGTGCCTCGGCCTCCATTGACCCTGCGTCGAAATAGTTGGCTCAGCGTGTGCTGAAAATGTCATGTTCAGCGCTGTTTTTTCAGCCAAAGACCTTTATTAATTGATTTGATAATGTATGTACTTTATTAAATTTTTCTATGGGTGTTATTGTCTAAAAAAATATTTGAATTGGATTAAGGTCGTTTTGGAGTTGCGACAAATTGCGAAAGTAAAAGAATGTTCCGTGGGACCGAACTGACAAATCGCGGAAGATCAAAGAATGTTCCGTGTGAAGGAGCTGTTCTCTCCCCAGCTACGTGTCACAAAGGATAAAGGCAGAGATTCGTTCCCTCGATGTCGATATATCGAGGGGATGTGATCGCGGGGATTTGCAAGTTCAAATGTTCAAAGATCACGAACTTCAGAGGCATTTGACGACTGGGGCGATCAGAAACTTTGATTGTACTGCACTGAATAGAAGCAAAATATTGCTTTATAAAAATATGTTTTATTATTTGTAAGTAGGTATCTGCCCGTGGTTTCATACACATTGTTTCTGTGGAATCTTTATTTCTTTCCCATGGAAACTAATTTATGGGATGTAATAGTAGGTTCGTAATGAATACATCCGACAGAGAACCAAAGTTATCGACATAGCTCAAAGAATAAGCAAGTTGAAGTGGCATTGGGCCGGCCATATCGCGCGAAGAACCGACAACCGTTGGGGTAAACGTGTTCTTGAGTGGAGACCGCGACTCGGCAAACGTAGTGTAGGACGCCCTCCAGCCAGGTGGGATGACGATCTGCGAAGGACTGCTGGCAGATGCTGGATGCGGCAAGCTGAAGACAGGGCGCTATGGCGCTCATTAGGGGAGGCCTATGTCCAGCAGTGGACTTATATAGGCTGATGATGATGATGATGATCTGCCCGTGGTTTCATACGCATTGTTTCTATGGAATCTTTATTTCTTTCCCATGGAAACTAATTTATGGGATGTAATAGTAGGTAGGTATCTGTATCGCACGCGTTGTTTTCAATGGAAACGTTATTTAAATCTCATGGAATTGATTTACGGGATAAAAAGTAGTATATTTTATTCCAGGCCTAGAACTAGGTCTATTCAAAAATTCTATTTTTCAGCCTAATCCGTTTAGTAGTTTTTGCGTGAAAGAATAAAAAACATTGATAAGTACATCCATACATATAAATTTTCGCGTTTATAATAATGTGTAAGGAAGCCATGCAGTATTGTTGACCTCTATCGACAAAAAAAAAAGATAAAAGATCGTTTGTCATTTTTTGGAATAAAAGATCTTTTTTTTATCTATGTCGCAGCGGGCGAAGATTTCGAGACACGCGGGTTTCGATTCCCGCCACGGAGTTCTGTGATTCCCGCCTAGGGCAAATGTTTGTACGATTTGCAGGTATTTGTTTAAGCTGTTCTCTACTGGGTATTTTCTACGTACAGTAAAAAATATAACCTAAAATGCTAGGCAATACCAAAAATTTTAGCGGTTCCATTGATATTCCAACGATGTTTTCATCACCCAGATACAAACTCCGCTCCTAATAATCCCCCACTCAATGAGACTATAAAAAAGCTGTCTGTGGAAGACATCACAGTATTACTTAGCGCGTAGTTTTTGTGGGATCACGCGACTGAGGTCGATGGCATGGCACCTGTTGGTTACGTTTTTTAGGGTTCCGTGGTTAAAAAAAGGAAGCAAAAAGTTAATCCAATATAAAATTGCGCGCTTCACCCCGCTTAACTGATTCATGGTATCTAAAGCTAGAAATAACCCATAAAGATTCAGGTTTAGTAATGATGCGCATCTCACTCATAATTAAATATACCTAATACGTATCTAAATGAAACTTGCATGTGATAACTTGAAATAGCACCATAGATTAAATGGAATAAAGGTTGTGTTTAAGTTCTCATTTCAGCTAAAAGGGTTTTTAGAAGGAAGTGATACTAATTTCTTATTAATTTTCGGATGGGTTGACTTCCTTTTTGTTACTTACATTAAAAGGAACGTAATACTTCACATCACTACGAGTATTATTTAGTTAATGTTTTTCTAAAAAGTGCATCGATAGTTGTTACTCCTTCACGTCAAAACTACAATATTTTTTTTTTATAATTAATGGGAGTATCAAATAGCTTACATATCATACAAAAATCCATCGCTTTATAACATCGATGAGCAGAACCCTTTTTATAAAACTTTAGCTCGCACTTGCCCAAGTTTTTGCACTTATTCGATACTGAACGAACACTCATTTATAGCTCAGTTTTTAGGTAGTTATTGATTTACACCGCCCTGCCTCTATTTAGTTGAAGATCTTCCTCTCTGGATGTAATCAAGTTATGTCGATAACACAAAAGATATCTACTAGGTATATTTTTGTCATAGATGTTACATTAGGTTCACTGTCTGTCAATACAGCGCGTAGACTTTGTAATAACGAGAAAATACTAAGCAGCTCAATATTTTGAAACTAAATCAGAACACATAATTAATTATTTAACGGTGACACGTCTGTCGAGACGTCGTCGGGAAAATAGGTAAATAAACGTGATAAATACCCGATAATTACACTTAAGTAGATACTTACTTACAAAAAATAATAGTAATAATAATAATATAATTTTTATTCAATAAGAAAGGTCTTATAGGTAAACAAAACAAAGCAAACAATACAAAGTAGATAATTAAATCTTAGACCTATTTCACATATTGGTTTCGTCACCTCGCTCTAACTAAGTTCTAGACTTGTGATGTAGACGCGAGGGTTCTCTACCTCAGTAAGTTAGGCTTACACTAATTTTTATTTCTAGGATACATAGGAAAACTATACTTGTTAATACTATATTACATATAAGCCAAAAGAAAAATACAGAAATAATATAAATGCGAAAGAAACTTTGTTTTTTTGTCGGTTATCAGACAGCTTATGAAGATATTGATGTAGGTCTTTCTGTCAGGAATCGAACCAACAACCTCCTGCGTCGCAGGCGAGCCTTCGTCCGCTGCGTCACATACATTATCATGTCGTCATATCAAAAACAAATAAAAAAAATACTTAGTATTTATAATTCAAACGGTTCAGCTAACTGCTGACAATCTAAAGATAGCTCAACTGATCCAAACTATTTTTAGACCTTATCTAGGTCTAAAAATTATAAAAAAATATGTGGTAATTATTTTGGACAAAACCTAAACAAACAAATTAGGTATTTTTTTAAAGTTAGTTTTGTTTTGATGTTTGTTTTGATCGACACCTAGGTTATGACTGCTTCAGGAGGGTGGTTATGTTTTATCCCGGAAAACCGCATCCGAGGGCAGAAGCTAGTTATGTATAATTATCGCTTGCAAATACGCACACTAATTACTAATCTTCGTCCTTAATTTGCTCTTGAGGTCCTGGCGACGTTCATAATGTACTCGACAGGGATGGATTTAGGTGGAGCCTTGTGGGCTTTAAAAAACGCAACACCCACTTTAGGTCGTGACGTTACATGCCTTTGACCCTCACTGAAAACCGGCACTGGGTGGATACACCACAGTGTTTATCCAGCACGATGCTGAGGCTAGAGGCCATATTTGCCACAGACACAAAATACACACACACTGACTTGGTACACAAAATTTACTTATAACTATCATCATCATCATCATCCGCAGCCCGACTTCACCTACTGCTAGTGGGTATAGGGCCATAGGCCTCCAAACTTTTGTGCCACTCTTCACGGTCCTGCGCCAGTCTCATCCAGTTAAGCCCCGCGATTTTCATTATATCGTCTTATAAGTATATGCACGATTAATTAGTTTTTTGTTGTAGTGTAGTACTACGTAGTAGACTTGGGTAACTATACATTTTATTTCATGTTTCAACAAGGATACTTTGAATTTTTCTTTGTTGTATGCTAGATTAGTCGTTTCTTATAACTGCGATAAGTTTTGCTACTCCGGTCTAAGAACTAACGGGAAAATCTATGTATATAAAAATGAATGCCTATTTCCCTTGGTTACGCCTGAACGGCTGGACCGATTTCGCTAATTCTTTTTTTGTTCTGTTCGTTATTATCAGGAGAAGGTTCTTATGAAAGAAAAAAATAAAGAAATTGCGCGGAAAATGCGAATTCTATATTCATAATTAAGACAGGACAACGTATGTCGGGTCAGCTAGTCTCTTATAATAATTATTCATAATTTTCTTCCAAAACATATCAAAGATTTTGTTAATTACCTGGGTTTTATTTGAGCTACCACTGATAGCTACAGCTTCAATAATACATAATCTATCCGCCTACGAATGGGCAATAACCTTTTTATCCTTAATTTTATGAATGCGAATGTAACTCTATCTGTTACCTTTTTACGACTTAATCAAGGATTAAACCTATTAACGACTAAACGTATTAACGTCCAACTTATTTTATATAGTATGGCAAAGAGATACAAGGCAGTATTAAGCTAGGGAATAAAAGGATTTTGAAAATAAGGGCTCCTTCTGAAACCATCTGGGCCCACCACACAATGCGTCATTCATCAAGTGCTGTTCGCTATTTTGTCACAGTGTTGTCTTAGTCACATCACATGTTACATCTTGATATTCCTCAGTCCGCCCCTGTTCTGTACATTGATTAGACAGGAAGCAGTTTGTTACTCGGAGACAGCCGATGACTTCATTTTCTTTTCGGTTTGCAATCATTTATCTTTTATTATTTTATTTCGTTACTAATACCTACCTAAATATATCCTTTATTTGTTTTGGTTATTTCTGCAATTGAGTTTATATAAAATGTCAAATAAAATTATTGAAAGTCCATTATAATATTAACGATCCTGGTGATAAATCTAATTTAAACAATGTCAAAAATTCAGACCCCCTATGTAGTGGGTGCATGAATGCAGAGGAGACGGCCGCGCATGTGCTTGTAGAGTGCGATAGCATAGCGTCTCAAGGACGACTTTACCTCCGAGGCCGCCTAGGGAAGCATGCACCGGGGCGTCAGCGAGCTGCTGGCTTTCCTGGAGGATATCGGGTGGTTAGACTAGCAGCCCCCCACCCGACACGCAAAAAGGGCTCACCTGTGTCCTTATTGCGGAAACCAGCCCAGAATCTATGAACAAGTAATGTCAAAAATGACGTTACGTTACAATAAACAAAAACATTACATTGCACATTAATCCATCGTTTTACAATATTTCCTCCCAAAAGTCTTTTCGAGCAGCAGTTTGATTGCAGATTGAAGCCCCGAATAAGTCTACTCAATCGCAGAAAAAAAGGAACAAAATAATTGTCTTCTTTGTTTCCACTTTCTTCGAAGCTTCTCAGAGCCCTATCCTGCCACTTCCTAGGCAGGTCGTGCCTTCCTAGCCTGCTTCCTACGCAGGACCTATTGAATAAGAACTGTCACGATTACGTCATTGCGTAACAATAGAATTAATGACTACATCAGTTCACGCGCCCAACAAGTTAATAAACTAACATTGTACAAAGTAAACATTATCTAACAGTAAGAAGAAATTATTTTTACCCATACAGAACTTTTACCCAGACTGGGTAGCTCACACTAGAAGTTTACACATTTAAAATTAAAAGAAACAAAATACAAGTAATTACGTAAGAAGAGTAATAAAAGTTCCATGCCTCAGCATTGTGTAGCATTTGGCTAGGCCGAATACTACGCTAGTTTTCAGGTAAGAAAACATTAGACTTCATCTACACCACACCATCTTATTCTGAAGATGTCCGCTGAGATTTGATACTGGTGGCCCAGCCCTATTCACTATCAGATCTTCTGTCTTATTTTCTATACAATAAATAAATATTTTGAATTGTAAGTTGTGATGGCTGTTTCGTAACTAGGAAAGATAGAAAAGGCCATATCTAACGTCTAATACGATTTTGCTACTAGATCATCTACTTTGACCATATAGACGACCGATGTAGCACGGCGGGCGAAGGTCCGTCTGCGACGCTAGATATTTCCTGGTTCAATTCCCGCATTGGGACAACTGTTTGTACGATCTGCAAATATTTTTTACCGGGGTTCTGGGAGTTTTCCATGTTGCTGAATTAATTGATTAAATTTAATATTTTTTTTATGTTGATGTCTGTTTTTCTGCCTTCGCAGTTCTTCAGGAGTTTTCGCAAGCCTACAGTTGCGACTCTGTACCCCCTGTACTTAGCCACGGTGTCGGCTCCCATGGCGCGTACGCATTGGAATGCGCGCGCAATCTAGACAGTTTTATTTGTTTCTTGGCCTTTGTTCACCGAATTCCGAGAGTTACTTTACTGGTTATTATTTTACTGTGGGTTAGGTAAATGGCGTCACGAACTTTCTTCTCAATCCTAGAGTTATTTTTGTATAAAAGGCCTAAACAAAATACGATCGAAACGGTCGCATCGGTGAATTTTAAGGCGCAAACATCACCTTAAGTGGCGCCCCCACTTATTTTAGCATATAATTTCGTTAAACAAAGGAATTTCCATAATTCATATCACACGTACAGTTTGTTAAACCTTTCATAAGTTTTTTTTTAATGCGTCTGTAGTATTTTCATTTTGTCTAGTTTAGGAAGAGATAGGTACGAAGTTGCCTTTGGTGCAGGCAACCAAACTCTGTTTTCGTATCTCTCCAATAGGTGTTGTTTAGGTTTAGTTGCTGTTTGCGCCTTAAATCGACGTAGTTCCAGGGCTGGGTCAAAATATAGGCTATTTTACATTAAATTTTAGGCGGGTGAAGCTACGCGTCGCTGCTAGTAAATATGTAATTTGAATTTCTGCCACCTCTAATGCAATCCACCTACTGATATAATAATGATAAGGATTAAGTTTCAGTTTTGTAAAACCATCCATCTATTGGAGGAAGCATGTTGTATAAACCATGTTTGATATAATAATAATAATAATAAAAGTATTTATTTTCGAAAAAGTACATAGTAAACTTACATTCTAACGTAATCTAAGTAATAATACAAACCAATGATCCTGTTACAAACGTAAGTTTGAATCCTCGCTCTAACTAAGAGAATCTTGTATTAAGATGCGAGGGATCCCAGCTTCGACTTATTCACAAGTTATTAGTTTCTTTATTAACTTTCACTAAATGATAACTATTATTAGAACAAAAACTTAAAATTATTACCTTAATATCAGCAGAAAAAAAAATACTATGTTTGTGTGTACAATTTCGTTTCCAAAGCATGTATGTATAAAATGTATGTTTAGTCTCCTGAGGTCACCAGTCTCATGAGAGACAGGGCAACAGAGAGACGGCTCGAATGTAGAGTGTGTAGTGTAGAGTGTAGGTGTGAATGAAACTTTGATTATATACTTGTCTAGATAGATAGTTCGAGCGTCAAAACGCCAAAAAATATATCAGCCAACTGTTGGCTCATAAGCTGATCCCGCCTCGTCAGTGGCGACTCTGACTTTGTGCGGCGCACACGCGTTTCGTGACAAATAAAGATGACGATTTGCGCTATAAAAGTGTGCAGGAATTACAAAGGACGATTGAAAACAACTAAAGAAATTACTTATCATCGGTAAGTACACTTTGAATCACTGTAAGTTAACGAAAGAATTTAATAATAAAGTTTTAATGTTGTCCTTAAATACGATGCCATTTGACGCCATGTTAACTGGGTTGCCTGCTCTATGAATACAACATTTCCATAGTGAATAATAGCTAATAAGTATTTAATCACGACCCAACAAATGTTTTTCGAGATTTTGCCGGCGCCGTAGATTGAGTCGAAACTGCTAAATACCCCCTGCCCCCCATAAGACTGCCCCTATTGAGGTTGCTACTAGGTACATGCCATAGAGATAGGGCGTTTCTGATTGCGGGATCGCTTTTATACGAACCCGTTTTCGTTTCTTATTCATCGTCATCATAATCATGATCAGCCTATAGTAGTCCACTGCTGGACATAGGCCATAAAAAAATGAGCGCCATAGCGCCCTGTCTTCAGCTTGCCGCATCCAGCATCTGCCAGCAGTCCTTCGTAGATCGTCATCCCACCTGGCCGGAGGGCGTCCTACACTACGTTTGCCGAGTCGCGGTCTCCACTCAAGAACATGTTTGCCCCAACCAACGCCCCGCGCCACAACGGTCGTCAAATGAATCTATATGTAAATAATCCAATTTTAAGCATGATTTTATGACTTGTATAAATATAATTAAGAACTACAATATTAAAATAAACTTTAATTTTCAGTTATATTTTTACTTTTCCTTACACATATATTTTACTTAGTAATCCATATGTACAACATTCTAAAAAGTAAATTAAAATTTAAAATCAAATAATTATAGATGATTCAAAATCTAAACATTTTTTCCCTATTATTATGGGAAATATTCAAGAGCTGGTATCAATCAGTACAGCCACATGTGACGTAGCACGCTTGTAGTTACACATACTTGTGTGCGTAATTCGCACACAACCGCTTCAAGTCTGGCCTATTGTTTTTGTTGCGATTGCAGCGCAACACTCCATCTAGACAAGTATATAATCAAAGGAATGAAAGTGTAGGTAGTATGAGAGTTTTTAAAGTGTGTTTTATCCTAGAAAGAATTTATAGTTATTATACAGGGCTATAGGTGTTTAATGATTAACCTCGAAAAGGCGGCTTGGGTAGATCAAGACTAACAACTTTTGTTCTACGATTTTTTCTAATTCAATGACTTTTTACCCATACAAAAAAAAATATTATTAGCAAATTTCCAGTTCTAATCATCTTACCTCTAGCTAGGCGTCGCAGATTGAGACATGTCGGTTTGGTACATGACCTACATGTCGTATAGATAATCTAGTAGGGAAAGAAAGGGGTTGCGGTGAGGCGAGCGGGGGTTGAAAGAAATGCCCGCCAAAACAAAAAAAAATTAAAACTGGAGATGTATTACGTTTTGGCAAAAGTCATAGAACAAAAGTTGTTAGTCTTGATTCACCCAAGTCGCCTTTAAGAGGTTAATCATTAGATACCTATAACCCTGTATAATAATATATTATTATTTATTTATTAGATATGATGAAACTTCAAAGTTACAAAAGCCTAGATTAGGTATTCTTGGTTCATTATGTTGTAACAAGTTTGAAGGAGTCTTAGTAATCGAATCCCAGTCCATTAGTCCTGATTGTTACCAATTATCCAAACAACGAGCCCGTTACGATATTTTTAATTCTCGGAATCGAATAAAACTCCAGAAGTTGCCCTCATTCGGGAGAAATCCGACCCTGATTATTAATTAAATGCAATTGAATCTTAATTACTTTTATGTGACCTTATACCTTTTAGATTAATATTTTTAAACCAATATTGGAATTCATTAGGTATATGTATGAATAGTGTGTTGGTCCTACAAAGCATGATCTGAGAATTGAGTCATAAACCACCTATTTGAAGCTGTAGGCGAATGTCTGAGAAGCAGTCAGGTAACGCGTTCGATTCATCGCAGACCAAAATTATTTACGATTTGGTGTTCGTACATAATTGACATTATAGGTTGTAGTTGATGTCGGATTATACCTAAAATAGTCTCGCAAATACTTTACATATAAAAAGGTTTATGTAAAAAGGTAATACAATTATAATAACTCTTATTTCATACAAATTGTATGCACATTGCACATTCTTATCCTGGCACTGCAGTGTGCACTCAGCTACAATGTAGTTTATTACTGGTGCTCTGAATGCACTGGGGAAACGTCTTCCATGTAAACCAATGAACATTCACTTTCAAACTACAGGACATTCAAATGTTTCGCAGTGTATAAAAATTTACTGATTTTACTTAACATAGATAGATAGATAAATAGAAAACGCTTTATTGCACACTTAAATAAAAATAACGATGTACAATAAAATTACTAAAACTAAGTTACAATTGGCGGTCTTATCGCTGAAAAGCGATCTCTAGCAGACAACCGTGGATGATTAGAATCATTGGATAGTATAAGGGGATCCGTGTGCTTACATAATTACCCTACATTTATATAAATATAATACTTATGTAACATCATATAACATCGCTTGAATAATATTTTTTTTTAATTAATGAATTGATATTTTTTACAAAAAAACTAAAAAACGGATTTGAATTTCCTCTAAATTGAAACTGTTTCGAAAGATTTTCTGGACTGCTGGAATAGTAATTTGGGTATAACTGTAAATATAGGATCATTCTTTATGAAAAAACTAAAAACAATAAAATCGACCACAATCTTGAGGGAAAAATCGATAAAAATAAATGTACACAGATGATAGGAGATCTTTTATTATTTGTATATATAAATATAGTTTAAAATTTCACTTGCTTTAATGCTTATTTGGTAAGACTAAACAAATAAACTTATTTATTACAGAAAAAAGAGACGTCACGATCGCGTCTCGATACTATCGTCAACCAAGCGCTCGATGCATCAACCGAACTCAGGCAACTGTTTCTGGAGGAGACGTTCCACCTTAGTACAGTGTTGTAAGTCAGACACTATCTCTTTTACTGGAGTTGTGTTGAGTGAAAGATTGGGCAGTCATGACCACGGCTGAAGATTATGATAAAAGTTATATAGTTATATAATATAAAGAAAGAAATAATGAAATGAACTTATGAAAAAAATCTCACGAAACTTATGACTAGACCATAAGGTACTAAATAACCTTGCTTTACCACATAATATCACCATCATCATCAGCCTCTATTAGTTCACAGCTGGACATAGGCCTCCCCTAATTTGCACCATAGCACCCTTTCTTAAGCTTACCGCATCCAGCATCTGCCAGCAGTATTTCGCAGATCGTCATCCCACCTGGCCGGAGGGCGTCCTACCCTACGTTTGCCAAGTCGCGGTCTCCACTCAAGAACACGTTTAACCCAACGGTTGTCGGTTCTTCGACTGACACTGCTACTTCAGCTTGTCGATAACTTTGGTTCTCTGTCGGATGTATCCATCACGAATCCTATCCTTCAGAGAAACTTCGAGCATAGCTCTTTCAATAGCTCGCTGAGCGACCACACAGATACCACCTTAATAATATAACTTACATAACAAATAATTAATAAACGCAACTACCAAAAGGTACAAAAACAAAATGGCCGCAAAAAATCATAACTAGAAAAACTCAGGTCAATGGCTCCACGGCCTACCGTTTTAGATAAAAAAATAATTACTTATTACAATGTATTAAGGTTCTAAATTGTTTTTGTATTGTCACCCGTGGCCTGTCGAGTCCGTGGGGGATTATGGGAATAAATATATAATAGATGATCCGTCAGTCTGTCATTCGGTTGACAAGAACGTGGCGATTGAGAAGACAAGAGATACAGCATCTTAAATATTGGACAAGGAATCGTGTAAGATAATCAGACTTTTATTATTCTATTCGAAATAAATTATATGGAGAATGTTTGTAAACAACACATCCACTAAGAAAAATTGCTTGCGATGGTTTTTTCTAGATTTTTGATACGTTTTCATTTGGAGAATTATAAGCTTGCGTTGGCATTAAGTAAGAATCATTCTATTCGGTCCACAATGGCGGAGAAATATATAAAAAAGTATACGTATGCACATACAACCTTTAACTTTTTCGAAGTCGGTTAAAAATGAAATTAATTCTTATTGACTTCTACATATGAGGCAACTTTTTATTAAGGGAAAAGCGTGCTAAACCGGAAACAGAAAGGAATTAAATTTTATATTGATACTTAAAATAATTGCAATATAAACATAATGCTATCCTGTTCCGTTTACTCTAGATAAATCTATGAGATATATCAAGAAATGTTTGTATTTCAGAACTAGTCGGTATATGCCCGCGGCTTCGCATGCATTGTTTCTATGGAAACGTTTCAAGGCTATTTCTATCATATGGGACCTGATTTATGGTATGAAAAGTAGATGTTATTCCAGGGCTAGAACTGAGATTCAAAATTTCAGCCTTTTAAACCCTTTTAAATCAAATAAAGAATTTGAAAAAAGAACATCTCTTTATGTACAGTAGTTTGTGTTTGAAAACGAAACAAACATCCATTCTCTCCATACATCCTGGATGTTATTAAATATTGTTGCGTTTATAATATAGTAAGTACTAGCGGGTGCCCGCGACTTCGTCTGCGCAGGATTAGTATTTTGAGTACACTCGCGGTTTCACCCGCGTAATTCCCGTTCCCGTGGGAATTCCGGGATAAAATATAGTCTATGTACTATTCCAGACTACAATCTATCTCTGTGCCAAATGTCAGCCAGATCCGTTCAGTAGTTTTTTGCGTGAAAGAGTAACAAACATCCATCCATCTATCCATCCATCCATCTATCTATCCATCCATATTTACAAACTTTTGCGTTTAAAATATAGTAAGTATAACTGTAGTTTAAAGTCAAGAGTCTTTGAATGAAGGTTCAGCGGAGCGTGGGCGAACAGCTCTGATGTTCAGAGTGGCAGCTTGGACACTTGCTCTGCTTTTTTGCTGAGCTTTTTAACGGGGCATGTAGGGTTGACACAGCTTGTTTACTTTGGGTTTTGTAGTGTAGAGGTACACGTTATATAAAGATTGGACACGGTACGATAGAGGCATCTTAGAATTTTTTTTTACACAGAAAAGAAAAAAATTGTCGAAAGAAAGATAATTAGATTTAGTCATGTTTAGCTGTACTTGCTATGTAATGTCAACAATAGCCAAAAAATAGGCAATAAAAAAAATAAATCAGCATTTATTTATTTAAAGCCAGATATCGAGATAGATACCTACCAATTTTATTGAAAACCTCAATCTCAATACGAGAGTTTTGATAAATCATAATAATTTTAGGCAAAATGGGTAGGTATTGCGGGATTAATAGGTATTCTTTTTTGCAGATAACAAATCGAGTTGTTAAGTATACCTACCCGTAAATTTAGAAACATCAACTGGTATCTAATAATTTCCCTTGAAAGTATCGACGCGTCTTAAACTCATAACGTGGGTCGTCGTAAATAAAGTATAATTTAACTCAATCGTCCGAGTAGATATAAATTTCCTCAGGTTTTTGATGCTAAAAAATGGCAAGTACTGCCCCTGGCAAGATTCAGGAGAAACCAAGCTTTACTCTTCTTTCTACCACACAAAGTGCTCGGATTCGTTCGCAAACATACAAAGTATCAACCCTACAAAAAATCACAATTCTGTAACTAAAACAACGATCCATCGATTGATCAAGCTCAAAACTGATCCGCTAACAAGTTATGACATCACATTACTTCGTGCAAAAACTTTACGAGTGTTCTAAATATTACGGGTGAAAGAATGCCATACACGAGGTATCTATGTACGTATGTAAGAGCGGATTATATTCTTACTAGCTGGTTCCCGCGACTTCGTCTGCGCAGGATTAGTATTTCGAGTAGCTTTTATTAGCGTGGCTTAATGCTTTTTTATAGGACTGTTACGCCTCGCGGTTTCACCCGCGTTATTCCCTTTCCCGTAGGAATTCCGGGATAAAATAGCCTGAGTATGTGTTCCCGACTATAATCTATCTCTGTGCCAAATTGCCACCAGATCCGTTCAGTAGTTTTTGCTTTAAAGAGTAACAAACATCCATCCATCCATCCATACTTACAAACTTTCGCGTTTACAATATTAGTAGGTAGTAGGATGATGTCTGATTAGCATCTGTGCGAGGTTTTGCATGCTTTCTTTTTGGTATACCTAAATGAAGCAGTAACAAATACATATTTAAACGTCATGCGTTCGAATAAATTTTTTATTATAATCTAGCTATACCTACGGCTTCGCCCGCGTGGAATTCTGTTTTTTTACGATTACTCTGATATTCGGGACGGATACTAATCCAACAATCTAAAAGGTAAATTTTAAAAGTCTGGAGATGATCTCCTTTCCTTTCCTAGTTGATTTCACAACACATTATTTTTAAAAGTCTGGAGATGATCTCCTTTCCTTTCCTAGTTGATTTCACAACACATTATTAACTGAACGTCGCGTCGGGACAGGACAGGGTGTGATTTCGATGGCTTCGAAATGCAATAACATCGTCATAAAAACTGAGACGTATTCCACGAACGAAGCCTTTCCCAAGAGTTAATAATTGTGTCTAGAAATTAATTTACTCTACTTCATTATTCATAGTCCTTGTCGTCAACATTTTTGCCTGCCTTTGGGAGTTTTTTTTTGCAATTTTTATTTTATTCATAATCGTCTGCTATGTATAATATATATATATATATATATATATATTTTCTATCTATAACAAAAATATATATATTTTCTATCTATAACAAAAATATATATATAATAATATAATATAATAATAATAATAATGTGTATGTATGTAATGTATTGTATTAATTATAATTAATACCCCTACCCCTTGTTATTTCTCACTCTGTCATCTTCTATTGAAAGTCACACTGAGAAATAATACTGCTACTTTTTAAAATATATTTTTTCGATATATTTAAAAAGGTAGCAGTCGAGCTTTTGGCCACTATCTTATGAATAAGACGTTAAGTATTTGCGTTTTGATGGCTTCATGTAAAAAACGTATCAATGTCATTTTATTATAGTGAATAAATCGTGTGAAGGCGTAAACGTTTTTTTAATGCATCTGTAGTAGTTTCATTTTGTCTAATTCAGGAAGAGGTACGAAAACCGAGTTTGGTGGCCACCAAAGGCAACTTCGTATCTCTTCCTAAACTAGACAATATAAAACTACTACAGATGCATTAAAACAAACAACGTATCAATAAAAAACGTATCAATGTCATTTTATTTTAGTGAATAAATCGTGTGAAGGCGTAAACGTTTTTTTAATGCATCTGTAGTAGTTTCATTTTGTCTAATATAGGAAGAGGTACGAAAACCGAGTTTGGTGGCCACCAAAGGCAACTTCGTATCTCTTCCTAAACTAGACAATATTAAACTACTACAGATGCATTAAAAAAAAGCTTATGATAGATTTAACAAGCTGTACGAGTGAATTTTGGGAATTCCTTAGTTTAACGGAATTACATGATAAAATGAGTGGGGGCGCCACTTTAAGTGCTGTTTTCGCCTTAATCTTTGAAGCGTCCTAGCTGTGATGATATTACAAGTGCTTTGAGGAATGTAGAATACGCACGAGCGGTTTTTTATAATCCTTGATCGATGATCCGAGTTAGCGGATGTTTTGAACGAGTTTCTGCTGTCGACTTGAAGAGTAAGGGTGAGACAGAGCAAATTTTTGAGGGTTCCGTGAGGAAAAACATTATAATAATAACCATCATTGCCTATGTTAGTCCACAGCTGGAGATAGGCCTCCCCTAATGAGCGCCATAGCGCCCTGTCTTCAGCTTGCTGCATCCAGCATCTGCCAGCAGTCTTTCGCAGATCGTCATCCCACCTGGCCGGAGGAAAAAATACATCGGGCGTAATTATTGAGAAGGTTGTTGCTCTCTTTTTGTAGATAAAATGAACCTGTATGTAGTAAATAGAAATGACTAGACATTTAATTTGAACAGATTAAAAATTCTATGAGATGAAATTAATTTGTAAAGATGTTACAGAGGCTTCGCAATCTGTCTGAGACTTTTTAACAGGAAATACGTTTTATTTATGTCTTATAGGACGGGATTCTTACTTAAGGTATTAGAAGACCGATGTGGCGCGGCGGGCGACGCAGTAGGTTGTGGGTTCGGTTCCCGCCTCGGCACAAATGTTTGTACTAATTGTTAAATATTTGCTCCGGGGTTCTGGGTGTTTTCAATGTAAAATAAAAAATATCTATCTCTATAATGTATCACTACATAGTATAAAATAAAGTCGCTTTCTATGTCCCTATGTCATGATGTCCCTTTGAACGCTTAAATCTTTAAAACTACGCAACGGATTTTGATGCGGTTTTTTTTAATAGATAGAGTGATTCAAGAGGAAGATTTATACGTCTAATAAAACCGTGCGAAGCCGGGGCGGGTCGCTAGTTTAGTATATTAGTCGTCTAGTACCCATAATACAAGCTGAGCTTAGCTTGGGGCTAGATGACGCTGTGTGGATTCGCTAGCATTATTTATTTATCCTTAATAATATGAATGAGACTGGCGTAGGACCGTGTGGAGTGGCAAAAAAGTTTGGAGCCCTACTTATACCCAGTAGTGGGTGAAGTGGGGCTGCGGATGATGATGATGATAAATAAAATGAATGCATTGTGTTTGTTAGTGGGTTTTGTGTTTAAAGATACGGAAGCCTCATATTGATTTCTTCTGCCCGGGATATGGTATATCTGACATTGATGAAATGATCTTTGCTTTATCAATGACTGGCTGGACTCGTAGTTCAACTATCTACAAAAAACGGTAAGTAGGTATCGTGTTTGATCGCAGGTGTTGAACGAGACCAAAAAATCCTAGGTGATCTTGTCAAAGATTTCTTAATTTTATTCATTTAAAGGTAGCGTATCCAGGGTTCATATGTATATTACATCTAATTCTATATACGAGTAAAAAGAGATAAAAGCGTAAAGTTTAAAAAATTCACTGATAAACTCGATTAATATCATCATCATAATAATTGATATTAATGAAGAGCATAGTAACAGCCGGGCGTATTTCAATAAATTTAATTAAAATAACTAGTTACCCGTATCACTATGTAATAAGCTTCAAAATTGTTTAGCATTTTGTCGAGTACCAACATCTTGATCTTGGCAGATAATAATGATAATGATAGACCTATTCAAAGTACAATATTAATGATAATTAATTAAACATTAGTCCAGTCCGTGAGGCCGAATGTTCTAATAAGAGATTTGTCAACGAAATGATTGTGCGTTCTCGTTGTTCTACGATATTCTCGTCTGTTACTGACGACAATTTATAGCAAACTGTGTGATTGCTAATTCAAAGTATTTTGGGTATTATCTAACTGATTCATCACGGGTAGGTCTGGCTCGCTAAGATTACGAATTCCATAGGTTTTATCAGTGCAATCAGTGCATTCTAGAGGTTTTTTTTTATGAAGTCCTTATAGTACTACTTAAATACATACCTCTGTAATGGTATGATATAATATACATATATTCTGACAAAATTATTATAATATCATCATTATGTTTATGTAATATCAATGATGTTTACATAAAAAATGTCATGAAAATCCAAAATATTTCATGTAATCGAGGATGATAATCATTTCATTGCCAAAAGTGGACTTATTGGTCGATAAGAAAAATCTCGTGCTAGCTACAATTTCAACGAGCCACAAGTGAAGTAGGCAAAGTTAAATAAGCTACGTAAGTTTTTACACCCTGTATAAATAACACCAAACCAACCAAACCTAAGCACCTCACTTCAAAACCTCTCAAAACATAAAACCGTGTCGTCTCCAACAATGGACACACACTGAGATGGCGGAAGCTTCACATATGGCTCGCATGTGACAGGTGGCGACCACACTTATCCTATAATTACCTATCATCAAGTGGGTCTAGTATAGTTAGTCGATTATAACCTACTTTTTACGTTGTATTATAATGTGACATTAGGAGTTTTCGCGGCAGGAGACATTGACGGAATTGGTCAAGTTTTTCATCTCAATTATCAAAAAAGAATAGGCAAAAAGAGAACTTAGATAATTACAATCAATGAATACTTGTATATGCAACTGAATAATTGAGCTAACGGAAGACGGTTGCAAACAGTCTAGAGGTGCTTAAAGAGAACTTTAAAACTGGATAATGTTAAAAAGTCCATCCGAAGAACGAAGTTAAGTCTTAGGTATCTAGGAAGTTTATGAAATTTGAGGTTAAAATCATGAACAATTTACATTACCTAGTAATTTTAATTGTGTTTACTTTCTATTCATGTTGATTTTATAAGAATATTGATCCAATTGAAATTTTTACATAACATAAAGATTAATTACTTTTTTAGAGAACCACAAGAAGGGTAAATAACGAAAACGATGATAAATGGATCTTACAAAACGCTTGATGGATTTGTCATATTATTATATTTCAATAGACACATTGTACATCTAGTACCCAGAACACAAGCTCTGCTTAGTTTGGGACTAGATGACGCTGTGTGGACTGTCCAGAATTATTTATTTATTTTATAAAAAAGAAGGGTTGGCCATAATCACCACCGTGCGAAATGGTGATCGCAGAAATGGTATTACAAGATACAAGGCTGCTGCCCTGTCTCTCGAGGATCATTTTAGCCGCCACGGCCTAATTAATTCTATTACTTTGTAACAATCATAAAGTTCAACAAAAACCATAGCAAGTCACGGCCATTGTCGGAATCGTTTCTACACGAGCTGAAATCCTTCACGGATATCGTCACTCACAGCCGTGTAACGTGGAATAATCGGATTGAGGGCTAATGCGTATCAATCGTTAGTGAGTCCATGTGTGAACGTTACATGTAACAGGTTCCAAGCTTCAAGGGACGATGTTATGAATCCTTACATAGTTTAAAACAAAGTCGCTTTCTCTGTCCATATGTCCCTATGTCCCTTTGAATGCTTAAATCTTTAAAACTACGCAACGGATTTTGATGCGGTTTTTTTTAATAGATAAAGAGATTCAAGAGGAAGGTTTATATACTTATAATACAACCGTGCGAAGCCGGAGCGGGTCGCTAGTACTTTATTAAAATTATAAAAACGAAAGTTTGTATGTATGGATGTTTGTTCCTCTTTCACACTGAAATAACGATCGGATCGGGCTAAGTAGACGTAATTCTAGCTTAGAATAGACGTAGTTTTAGCTCTGGAAAAACACCTAGGTTACTTTTCATCGCATAAAATGTATATGAACTGATTTAATCAGTTCACATGGGATGGAAATGGTCTCGAGACGTTTCCATAGCAATAATAAGTAATTAAATTAATAAATAGTTTAATAATTTAAATAACTTAGGGAACCTACTTAATTTTTTGTGAAGTTTGAAGAATTGCCTAAACTTGTTTAGGATTCCTAGCCGCAGTTTTAGCCTTCGACTCGATGAATGTTCCAATTGTTCCAAGGTTTCAAAGTTCAGAGTTAGTGTAAGTGTGATATCGAGGATCTGCATTTGATCTTTTATAGGTACGGGTATGTCTCGATAACTGACTCTTATTGCAAAGACGAAACTACTTCTAAAACATACCTATTCAGTTTCTTTTGTTTCGAATTTCAGCTAAGAACCTATGTGGAAAATGGGTGACGACGCGACCTCCTTTAAACAAATGACGTCTTTTAAAGGAACCGAAGCCTGCACACGCCTTTCGCTACCATTTAAACCCATATTTTAAACTGGCATTAAGGCGTACTAAGAGCTATTTTCAATTGACCTATCAATGAGGAGGAGCAACCGCAAATTATCTGAAATCATACTCTAAGTGGAGTCATTTCCTCTTGCAATTTTACTACAAGTTCGCTTTAAGTTTAACTGCTGGACGGTCCCATAACAACAAAGGACACTTGTAGCACCTAAGTGCAAGCTAAGTTAGGTCCAGTGTCAACTGAATGTGGAGGTAGCTTTTAACGCGTTTATTGCCAAGCTTCAGCTATGTCACTCAAAGGGGAGCGTCAGTCGTCCGTGTTTATTTATAATTTTCACATCTGACGGGTCAACGGTTTACTTACTTGCCTACCTGCCTAATATACTGCTGTCGTCTCGAATTAAGTATAGTTATTCCTTCCAAAAAAGACCAAAGTTATGAAAAAAATTATATCATGCGAGGTATTTTGAGAAAATCGTTTCGACAATGTTGTGATAACTTTCCAATAACCCTGTATCGACGACACGATTGCTGTAGTATTTGCCCAATAACCTTTTATATGAAGTTTAAACTTTTATGAAGTTACGTCAACTTGGTGGAAAGTAGCCTTATTCCTGTTCCTAGTTCGCAAGGTTATAATAATTACTATTTAACCTGTGGAGTGGAAGGAGGAGAAGGGGGAGGGAGGAAAGGGTCATCGTTCTGTGCACTTGCGGAAAAAAATGTCAAAGAACAATTAGCTACAGACACGAGAGGGCTGTCGCGTCGCCTATTCGTAGCCTCACTGAGACAATTTCAAAGAGTGTTTGTCAGCTGTCAGCCAGACATAATTAAATTAACTGTCTTTTAGTTTGTTTTGATGTATTCATTCCGCAGTTTAGAGTCATGGTCATGGCCAAGCGTTGACCGATCATTGATCTTTATATCACGTGTACAGACTTTAACCGCTGCCAAATATTAACCAGACGCTTTGGTTTTAGTTCTATCGTTTTCTATTTTAGTTTTGGCGACATTTCTTTCGTTAAATTGATATCACTGAACTTTTTAATTTAATGGAACCCTTTTTTATGGCCCGTTTTAAAATATTCGTTTTCCAATGCTTTAAACTATCCTCTGCCCTGTATTTCAGTAATATTCTCTAAAATAGTTAATTTTATGCTAATTACCATCTGTTTATTCTAGCTTACTACTCTTTGCAAAGACAACTCCTTTCACTTTAACCCGCATGCAGTGTTCAATTTCAATTACCCCTTATCTTGAAGGAAAACTACGTGCGAGAGAGACACCCTGACTAATTAGCACAAGGGTGACAGAGACCGCGATACAAACAAATCGTAGGCCGTAAAGTTGCCATATGTCTTGGTATGACAGATGGCTCGACCACGACTCAGGTTGATTTACTTCAAGGTGTAGTTATTGCGAACAAAGAAGTGGTATTTCACTATTTACTACGAAATATGAGCTATATGCTTTTACAATTATATGACAAGTCAATATTGGAAGCCAATCAGGGATAACAATAGATCGACATTAGAACGATAGACATATTACAATTATGTTATAAAAACGGCCAAGTACGAGTTGGAATCGCGCATGTAGGGTTTTGTACCCATTATCTACAAAAAGGTTAAAAATTTTGTCAATTGTATAGGAGAAAAAGTTAAATAAGTTTTAAAATGTTTTACATTAATTTTATTTTTAAAAAGTTTTATGTTATAATATAATCAGTTTTATAGTTTTTATTGTCATACATATATCAACTTGATACCAAATTCTCTGGATGCGAAATGCTTTGTCTAGGTAATTTAGCATCAACGATATTGCTTGGGTAGTATATTCGTAATGAATACATCCGACAGAGAACCAAAGTTATCGACATAGCTCATAGAAGCAAGCTTAAGTGACAGTGGGCCGGCCATATCTCGCGAAGAACCGAAAACCGTTGGGGTAGACGTGTTCTTGAGTGGAGACCGCGACTTGGCAAACGTAATGTAGGACGCCGGATGACGATCTGCGAAAGACTGCTGGCAGATGCTGGATGCGTCAAGCTGAAGACAGGGTGCTATGGCGCTCATTAGGGGAGGCCTATATCCAGCTGTGGACTAATATGGGCTGATGATGATGATAGCTTGCACCAAGGACTTTATGGTACAGGGCCAAAGAACCAGGAACACAGCGCTGTCACCTTGCAGTGTAAGTTGGAACTATCAGTGCTAAATATAGCCGCTATCGAATTAAGCGGTCGATTCGCTGTGGAATGCAGGGTATGCGCTGGTAAGGGCGTTGGCTCACTAAGTGCATTGGGAAATTGGAAAGTATAGGAAAAAAAACTGATTCTCTATCGGATTGTGGAATCAGCTCTAACAAATGGTTGGAAATAGGGGGTTTGTTATATTTTCTTAACAAAGTCACTAATCAACGAATATTTTGAGATATTATTTATTTTATTTATTTAGTTATAGTCATGTATTTAGGCTGTAAATTATTTTATGAGGTTTTCAGATTCGTATTGCGTCAAAAACAACTAACATTACTTTTTTTCGGTCGATATCTCGACTTGTCTATGTGTTTTGTGTTCTGCCGAATTAAGTAATAATGGAATTTGGAAAATGCACACAGCATCATTTAGCCCCAAGCAGAGCTTGTGTTATCGGTACTAGATTTCTAGGGATATACTTAATATAATACATAATTATATACGTACAGTCGTACAATCTCTATGTAATAGTTTTTTATACAGGAATATAGAAAATACCCAGAACAAATTTACAGATCGTACAAACATTTCTCCCAAGGCGGGAATCGCACCCGCAACCTACGTCGGTCGTCAAACAAGTTACGTATCTCCCAGTACACCCCCGGCCTTGAGCGACGGCAGCAGATTCGTGGAACCCCCATGCACGACACATTTCCATAAACATTCCGCTAATTAAACGTACATTTCACATGCAAATGATGCATTTCACTCCCGCGTACTGTTACGTATCTCTGCTTGTTTCGTAAGGAGCTCTAATGTACTTATCCTAAAGTATGAATTTTTGACTTAATGTAGTATGCTAAATCTAAGGATGATCTAAGGACACTTCATCCACAAAAGATGCGGTATTTTTCGTCGACGATAGTGGGCGCCACGTTACTGTGAAAGGTGATTTAAACGTGCCCGCGGTGGCCATTATGAGCGAAGTCGAGTTCCATTCATAAATGTTTTGAATGGACTTCAAGCCGATAAGTTTTTGAAATATCTCTGGTTTACATTTTATTTTGAAAAAAAGTTGTCAAGTCCTTATTGGAAAACCCTATACAAAGAAAACAGCCAGAACCCCGGAACTAATATGAAAAGATCTGCGAACATTAGTTGCAAGGCGGGAATCGAACCAGCAACCTCCTGCGTCGCAAGCAGACCTTCGTCCGCCGCGCCACATCGGTCGTCAAAAAGTAAATTAGAGTTGGTTCTACAAATTGATTCCAAGTTACTACTTACATGGAAAAAAGGGAGGTCTTATCTCAACTGTGGGATTCAGTGCGATGATATATGACATTTTCCTTTATGCTCGTACTGGCAGCGCCTCGCGGTTTCACTCGCGGTTAATTCCCGTTCCCGTGGGAATTCCCATAAAATATAGCCTATGTGTTATTCCACACTATAATTTATCTCTGTTGCAAATTTCATCCATATCCGTTAGGTAGTTTTTACGTGAAAAATTATTACACAAACATCCATCCATCCATACTTACAAACTTTCGCGGTTATAATATTAGTAGCATACTCCCTGAGTGTGTAACTACCTTTATTTATGATCCTTCCTATTGGTTTCTAATATGATAAGTGACAGTATGCAGGCTTCTTAAGCCTTTGCAGTTATCAGCGTCGTGCTTCAGTGGGCACGCTGCTTTATTTTAATTGCGGGTTTTTATATGGATTCTGTTTTTACAAAATGTTATGTTTTCTTAGTAGCTCCGCCCCGTAGCTACACCCACATGAAAATTTATCAAAAGAAGCCTGTTTTATTCCAATCCTAAAACTAAACCTAGATGCTAGATAAAAAATATATACAAGTAAGTAGATCAAATATTTAAACAATGTAAACCATAACATTCCTTGTGGGTATAACCATAAGAAGAGACAAAAACAGAGTAGAACGGAAACTTCGCTCCGAACGCGCTCAAGGTCACGATATTAGCCTACGCGATTGTGTACGTTAAACGTGCAGTGGGCGGGCCCGTTCGGTAGGGCTGTCACAGCCGGCGACGCCGCACGCGGATTTTAATATTTGTGTAGGTTAGGTACCTACCTCTATAATATGGCGTCACGTTCAAGTTATTGTGGTGTGACAATAACTAAACGAAGACAAATTTAAGTTTTTTTAGATTGCTAAAAGATAATGACAATATTAATACTCTAAATATTATTGTTTTCGTAGGTTCCTATCTAACTAATTAGGTAGGTACCTAATCAAAGGAACGTGAACATCGGTCGTTGACCTTTTCTCACTCGCTTCGCCTTGCGACGCGACGGCGGCGGGGCGCGGCGGTACAGTGCAGTAGCAACCCTGGCAAAACGCCTGGACGACAGAGGGGCGTAACAAGGTGAAGGGGGAAGTAGGTATATAAATGTCGGCGTTTGGGACTAGATCAAAGAAGAGTCGCTTCTAGTTATTATTGTTATATTCTTAAGGTATAACTCTGTGTTATATTATGGAACTAGCGAACCGCCCTGACGTCGCACGGCTTTATTATACGTATAAACGTTCCTCTTGAATCAATACAATACAGATCTATGTATTCAAAAAACCGTTGCGTATTTTTAAAGATTTAAGCATACATAGGGACAAAGGGATATAGGGACAGAGAAAGCGACTTTGTTTTATACTATGGAGTGATATGTCAAATAGAAATTTATTGCTCACCCACATCACATGCTTAAATCTTCAAAACTACGCAACGGATTTTGAGGCGGTTTTTTTAATAGGTAGAGTGATTCAAGAGGAAGGTTTATGCAAATAATAAAACCGTGCGAAGTCGGGGCGGGTCGCTAGTTTATTTATATGATACTGCGCTACTTCTAACGAATTTTGGAACTACGTTTTTAATATAGCAATAATATTGTGCAATAAAGAAGCATTTCTATTTAAGTCGAGACTTAAATCTATAAATAATATTCTACAAATTTAATAAAGTGAGATGTATTCAGCAATATTGCTTAGCGGTTTCATACATTAAAATTTCTTGAAACCAATATCTCTTTTTAATAAAGGGAATTAGATTAGTGTTTTGCTGTTTATTATAAGAATTTACAATCGTCTGGAATCCTTGATAATTCTTACTTTATATGTACTTTTTTCGCTAGTTTATTTATATGATACTGCGCTACTTCTAACGAATTTTGGAACTACGTTTTTAATATAGCAATAATATTGTGCAATAAAGAAGCATTTCTATTTAAGTCGAGACTTAAATCTATAAATAATATTCTACAAATTTAATAAAGTGAGATGTATTCAGCAATATTGCTTAGCGGTTTCATACATTAAAATTTCTTGAAACCAATATCTCTTTTTAATAAAGGTAATTAGATTAGTGTTTTGCTGTTTATTATAAGAATTTACAATCGTCTGGAATCCTTGATAATTCTTACTTTATATGTACACTAGCGACCCGCTCCAGCTTCGCACGGTTTTATTATACGTATAAACCAATCTCTTGAATCACTCTTTCTATTAAAAAAAAACGCATTAAAATCCGTTGCGTAGTTTTAAAGATTTAAGCATTCAAAGGGACATAGGGACAGAAAAAGCGACTTTGTTTTATACTATGTAGTGATGTCACATAAACCTTCCATATTACATAACTCTTATCGATTATTTTTATTTTACCCCTTTATTTTTACAAATTTTGAATGTCATATTTATTTAAATTTATACACTAATAAAAAGACTAACAATGAGTTTCAAGCTATAAAAATATCGAAACTTCCATAAAAACTACGATAATCGAACCCGCACACTGACATAGACGAACTTTCGCCTACTGAACCACAAAGGAGATTGGAAATCCAAACAACAACTTTAGTTTCAGTCACTCGCTGCGAAAGACATCAAACTCCTGATTTATCTCAAAACATCACCAACCTAGTTCCCTACCATAAAAATAATTACCCACTTCCCAAGTCGCCGGGTAAAAATATCTTTATGATATTATATTCCACATCAAAACAAATATGCGCCGCTTGCGAAACCGGCAGACAGTCGTGTCAGACGGTTCTAAAATAGACAAATGCAGCGGAAAAATACTTCGGAAACTCCGGCGCAGAATGCTAAGGCAAGTGGACACTGTAGCGTTGCACAATATCAAAAGACTTTAAATATTGTTTTGATGTTTTTAGCAAAAACTAACAGACTTCTAATATCATGTATTATTGAGGGAATTCTTAAACTTCAAATTGAGGGTCAATTCGACCATCTCGAGTATGATATACCTTTGCAAAAAATATGCATAATGTATTTTATTATTTAAAATTGGAAAAAAAATATTGGTAAGATCTTGATCAATTGTAAAAAAAAAAAAAAAAATTATAAATTGTAACGTTTGAATACAAAAAAATTTTAACGCTCTCAACAAGCACCAGCGTTCAAATAAAAAGGAATTATCACAATCGATCCTAGACAGAAAAAAATATAGCGTAACGTACATAAAAACATACTCAGTCGAATTGCAATCGCCTCCTTTTTTTAAGTCGGCTGAAAAATGACGAAATGTTTCATGTGTTTATGAAAATGTTATAATTTTTAAGTAAATAGACAGGCATTTCTTTATATTTCTCACTACAGTTATTACAAAAAATACAGTAAAGAAAAGCTTTACTGAAATACTGAGCTCCTATTTTCAGAACTTCTATTACACAAAATTTGAAAACGTGAATTACATGTAATGTTTTGTGCTGAAACTACATACTTTAGGGTTTATTACAGTTTTCGTCACGCCAAGGTTGTAGCGATGACACGTTTGACAATATTTGTTTTTTAAACAAGCTTATAACACGCAGGTATAAAGTTTTACCATGTAGAAAATATGGCCAAAAAAAGTTTCAGATTAAAATTCAATCTTTAATGTTCTAGTTTGCTATGCTTTACTTTGCTAGCGACTTTTTATCTTTTGAAGTTTACTCAAACAAATAGTTTACAAAATGGTCCGATAGCCTGTTGGTATCATCCTAGCCGATTTCGACAACGGTGACCAGTCCCAACGAAGCCATGTGCACAGTATATTAAAGTGAGCAAGTGTGTACACAAACGCTTGGAGCACTCTCTATTCTCTCTCATAATCCGATGAGACTGCAGTTCGATACGACCTGGCAGAGGTCAGATGTAGTACCAACAACGGTTAGCTTTCCGAGGGTTTACATCACCAACCTCCACACTCCTGGTGATACTGTAAATTGATGACCTGGTGAAGCTCCTGGAAACCGCTGGACACGGATAGCGCATGACTTAGACCAAGATGTGAAAGAAACATGAAGAAAGAACATCCATTTGTAAGACCCTTTTTCATAGATGATTAATAATACAAACAAAATACAGAAACAAGAGGAAACACATAAAAAAAATATTAAGAATAAAACTATTTGGTCGTTTCCTTTCCTATAATACCATAAATTATACCTAATCTTCATGAATTAATGATTCTGATTCTTTTTCAACTGATATGTTGATGATGATGAAAGTTAATTTAGTTGTTCCTACAGTGCTTCAGTGGTCAGTTTGCCTTTGGAATTAGGTATCGCCATTTCGACACCGCTTTCATTTGTACCCGTTTTAAAATAAAGAAGGAAAATACAATAGAATAATATATGTCCCACTTTGACAACGTGAGAACATAGCGTTGTTTCACATTCTACTTGTTCTTTTAATTATTTCAAAGACAGGGAAATATTGAGGTGGTTTTGATTTACGATAGGTTAAATATTCTTTGTAGGATAATTTATTGGAAGCATCTTAGTAGAGATGTACTGTAAGCTGAAAATCCTTTGAAGCTTTGAATGTGTCATGTTTTATTTTGTTATGTCGCATTTTACACGAGAGACGATTTCATCATAGTTTTTTTGTTAGTAGGTATGTAGGTGCCTAGTGCCTACTCATTTACGTTGTGAAACAAAACTGTTTCTATGTGTGTATCACATTAATAAACATCAATAAACAAATATTCTGTTCATTGTATTTACGTTTTTAAAAATATGTTTTGATTTTTGTGTGTGATGGTTATAAAAATCTTATATTTTAAAAACTTAAAACCGAATTTAAATTGCTTCACATTAACATGTTTTTTTATCTTATTCGGGTAAATAGTCCCTCAGGACTAACATTTCTTAGGGACCACCACACATTTAATATTTTGGATAATTTTCAATACAAAACTTTAAGAATCATCAAAATCGGTTCAAAATTGACCGAAAAATCCGTGAACATCTTGAAAAACCATTTAGCAGAACATGAAATCCTTTTTTCGAAGTCTGTTGAAAATTCTACGAAAAATAGAGCGAGAAACTATAAAAATTCTAATCATCTACAGCCAGTAGCCACAAATCAGCATACCTTTTCAAGGAAAATGTCAGGTTCAGCGTAAAAAACCTTTGCACAACAATTCTAGCTAGCTTTAATCACAATACGTACAAAAACGATACCCCAGGCGCCATCCAAAAGAATCGCTGAAAACCAATGGTGAAAACTCGCTTTGACACACTAAGGTACTTTATTAGTAGGTACCTACCTACGCTTTTTGTCCGGTTCCATCAAAAAGGAGAGGGATGTAGAACCAACAATCAATATAAAATAATATGTCGTTATTTGAAGTAATATCTCAGTTTGATTTAATAGGTGACCACAAAATTCACACTTTTCTTTCAAAATCTATGTTTTGAAACTTTGATGTTTGAACTTGACTTTGAGTTTTGTTCCAACTCGAAATTTAACAACCTAACAAGGTAAAGGTTTCTGTTCGCTTCTTTACCTTAAAAAGATTGAAGTGAAAAAAAATCAAAGTGAGCACTTTATTTCCTAGTTTTAATTATTAATAACATGAATTTTATTACGTGTCCAAGTGTCCTGTAAGGTCTTAAGGAAATAAAGCATTTTGACTTTGACTTGACTTTGACGGGTTAGTTTCATGCAAACACCTAAGCAGTATATAGAGAATCTCTGTATCTAACCGTGTATAAGTGAGCCTTTCGGAGCCTAAGGCTTTTAGTCTTTAATATTTTTCGCGCTTTTACATTGATCAAAATGTCTAGACAGAACAGCCTCTGTGAACCTTTTCAAATCCATTGTGTGGAAGCAAATAACAAAAAACCTGACAAAATATATTTACCACAGGTTTAGATACGATTCACGAATTCTAGCAGAAAAGATTTACTTTAGCAAAAATGTTACAATTTGTCGAAAAACCAGACATTTTAGTATCATACAACAAAGAAAATACTACAAAAGCGTTGTTACGAAAAGCCTAAAATCAAATGCTGAAATCTGGTTTTATTTATGTGAATGTTTTTGTGATTTACATGCCTTTTTGACAAATGTTATCTAAGTGGAACCTCCGCCCTTCGGCCACCTTCGGCCAAGTGGGATGATGATTGCAGAAATTACCTAAAATAAGATTTATTAAATGTATTTATTCTAGTAATTGATATGCCAATGTTAGCAATTAACTGAAAAAGACTGCAGGCAGATGCTGGATGCGGCAAGCTGAAGACAGGGCGCTATGGCGCTCATTAGGGGAGGCCTATGCCCAGCAGTGGATATGTTGATGAAAGATAGATATAAAATTATTTATTGCACACTTAAAAGTAGGTATTACGCAATTCATAAACAAATTAAAAAATGTGTAACAATAGGCGGTCTTATCGCTCAAGGGCGATCTCTACCAGACAATTGTAATGATGATGATATGAAAAGTTTCTACTGATGCTCATCGTTATAGTTTGAAGAGAAGTGGAAGTGTTTAAAAAACTATAAACCGAGTAGGTATATTCCGCGCGCAATATTTACGCCCGTTGCCATGACAACGATATACCAAGTTTTCGTTGTTGACCATAGTGGCAAGATCTTACTTTTATGGTTGACCAAATGCTTAAATATCAGAACTTTACGACCAAATCAGCTTCTGACTTACGACCTCTTTTATAAGTTAGGTAGGTAAGTCAGTAAAACAGCGAAGTTTCTGTAAACAAAAATATCACCGATGTAAACAATTTTAAAGTTAAAAATATCACCACTTTTTAACACAGTTCTGCTTTCCATGAAGAACCCTTAGAAAGAAATATACAAATTTTCAACAGGCGTCTTTGAGTACCGTAAAACGGGGTCAAAGAGACTCTGGGGTCAATAGAAATGGACGAAACACTGGACAAAAACATCCTTTTGCAGAGGACAGATCCTCTGACACAGGAGGTAAACAGTCGCGGACTGAGGAGTCAGTTAGTGTCTTGCTCCAGTATTTCATCTATTTTTATTCACAGTAGAGTCTCTATTGACCCCGTTTTACTGTAATCAGTATATTATCATCATCATCAACCTATAGTAGACCCCTGCTAGACATAGGCCTCCCCTAATGAGCGCCATAGCGCCTTGTATTCAGCTTGCCACATCCAGCATCTGCTTGCAGTCTTTCGCAGCCGGACAGTCTTTCAATCGGTATATATAGATATAAAACCGGCCAAGTGCGAGTCAGACTCGCGCACGAAGGGTTTCGTACCTATAAAACGTCAAAACAATAATATTTGTTGTATGAGAGCCCCCTCAAAGATTTATTTTATTGTTTTTAATTTTGTATATTTTGCTATAGTGGCAACAGAAAGACATAATTTGCTAAAAATTTCGATTGTTTAGCTATCGCTGATCTTGAGCTCAGCCTGGTGACAAACAAGACTAACATACAGACAAACAGACAGCGGAGTCTTAGTAATAAGGTCCCGTTTCTACCTTTTGGGTACGGAACCCTTAAAAAAAAGAATACGCACCAGTCAAAACATCGCAATCAATGCACCTGTCACGCGAAGAAAGCGCCCCACGGCGGTTTACACTTCGCCTACTTTTAATTCCTCGATCGTTTCCTCTACGCAGTTAGATTAGAATAAACGCCAGACGCCGGGGTCGTCTGAGCCCTCGCCCTTTGCCCTGACCATAGAGTTGGCAGGGCGGGTGTAGACGAGGCAGGAACTTAGGAAGTTGTAAATGAACAAAGTTTATTAACAACGAACATTACAAGGAATAGAAATGACAATATCTACAGACGGTTGCAGACATTCTAGCTAGAGGCACCTCAACAGATCCATATCAATACCAGTCGAAAGCGCAAGATGCTGGTCCATGGAAATAGTTATTTGTTAAATTGTTATACAAGAGTGCAAAGTTGCTTTTAACCGCGTGCTAAATTTTAATGACCGAGCAAGAGAAGAACTCTAAAATAAGCACGAGCACGAGGTAAAAAATCTTTGCACTCGAGTGCAAACATTTTTTAGCTCACAACATGTAACTTTTCACCCCTCAGCGAGGACATGACTAAGTTACGCAAAAAAAGAAAATGGCGCGCAAAGCAAATAAAAAAAAGTACATTATGAAGGTTCAGTTTAAAACAAATTAAAAAATGTTGTTTGATAAATTCGGCACCATGGAGGCAGAAGTAAATATAAAGGTACATATAATGATGAATTGAATTCACAAACTTAGTGCAAACGATGTTCTAAATTTCAATTTATTTTATCCTCTGGACTTTACAGAAAAAAAGGCTTTTGCACTCAGATATCAAAAAGCAAAAAATCTCTTTCCGAGATGGGGGGCTGAAAAAAGGACATTTTCTGTTTTGTGTATACACTATCTGCCCACACATATATTCATTTTGATTTTGAGCTAAAAGTATGAGTAAAAAATAATTATAAAGGGATTTTCTTCGTCCTGTCCCATCTACCGTTAATTCCTCCCCTGTCTGGCCGGGTACAGACGCACCGAGCTCGCCCTTTCGTCCTTAGAGCTAGGCCCAGGAACTCAGGAACAATCGAACGTACGGGTGACATTGAGGCCTGTTTGAAGAGGTCCTGGATATCTGGGTTTTCATCTGGTTTGAGGAGATTTTCAGAGAAAGGTTTGGTTTTATTGATCCCTGGCGTTGTGTCAAGGTAAATATTATTATGTAAATACAAATAATATGAGATTAAAATTGATGAGGCGTAGCGGGCGAAGGGTCGCCTGCGACGTGGAAGGTTGCGGGTTCGATCTTCGCCTATGGACAAATATTTATTGATCTACAGATACTTGTGTCGTTCACATATTAGTGAAATAATTTCGCTTGTTTTGAAAAACTATAAAACACACACACTTTAAAGCAAAAATTACAACTTAATCAATTTAGTCAAATCAATAAAATACGCATTCGGGACAACTCAAAACAAAGGTTGGATCTTGATCTGAATAATTGATTCATCTATAAAAAAAAGTTCTAACACATATAAAAAACTGTAACGACTTTGATAATTTGAGAGGATATCCAATATAATTGGATATCCTCTCAAATTATCAAAGTCGGTTGTATTTAATGCATTTCAGTTTTCTAGTAGGTATCCATAGAACAGGCTCTGCTTTGCTAATAATTTATGTTATTTATTAATTATTATGAAAAACTATTATAACTACATATTTAGCATAATTCTATCTCCTACGAATAAGTACGCATTGAGGAGTACCAGGCGGTCAAGAAACCCAGGTGGTAGACCGGCTTTGTTGTCTGTGAGAATTCAACACAGCAGCGGTATAAGGGGTCTGGTTATAGCAATACGACTATACAATATATTTATCTTATAGAAGGTACTGTTGCTATGATTTATGTAAGTAATAAGGGTATATACTATAGGTGCATAATGTCGGAGATGATGATGTGTATGTGAAAAACTCAACAGAATAATAATAATAAAATGTATCGCAATAATAAATCATTTCAAGTAAAGAACACAATTATTTTTTCTGACATTATAGAATGAAATAAATAACCGCTAAACACATTGATTTTTTATCTTCTAGAATTCCAGATAATCTGATATTTTATAGTAAGCTTTTTACAATGAATATGTTAACTGATTACATACTATCGTAGGTGACTGTACTGGAACATTTACATACAAGTATTTGTAGGTACAAAGGATAGCGGCCTGTGTCAACCCTCGAGGGAAATAGGCGTGACTTCTGTAGAAATCGTCCAGGCCGACTGATTTACATATAATTTTATTTGCCTTTGCAATATGAATAAAAATACTGTCTACGTCTGGCAAGGGTATAATAAATCTGTCAAAAACATTACCCTCGGATGAATAGGTGTATTTTTATTTGCTGGCTTGTATAGCAAAGTACTGACAGCTTTTAAAATCCAATTAAGGTATCGAATAACACGATTTCCATACTTAAAACTTCATCTGCGTTAGTATAGTCCCCGTGGTGCAATAATACACGACTATTCATAAACAGATGCGATGAATGTTATAAAATCATAAATAATGATTCTTTTTTTTGACACAGGATAGTTAAGGCAGCTGGGTAAATCATTTGCGAAAACTTAAAATAATTTAAAAATATAGAATATAATATATCTAAGATAATACCTACTTTGAGAATGTGTAGAAAAAAATACTATCTTTTTTATGTTTAATATGGTCTGCTAAGCGGATTTGTATATGGCGCTCATTAGGAGAGGCCTATGTCCAGCAGTGGACTATTATAGGCTGGTGATGATGATGATGATGAAGCGGATTTGTAGAGAGCAAAACAATAAGAGGTCTCAAATAAAACCTAATATTTTTTTTCTTTTTGATACTAGCTTTTGATAGTAGCTACTGTTTGTAGTTGCACACGCGTTTCCTGGATAGCAATCAATTTATGGGATGAAAGTAGCCAATGTGTTAATTGAGGTGGACATAAATGTATCATGTAATTACCGAATGATCTGTTCAGTAGATTTGGCGTGAAGTTCAAACAGACGTACGTGGTCATCCATACAACCTTTCGTATTTATAATATTACTAGCGACCCGCCTCGGCTTCACACGGTTTTATTATAAGTATTTAACCTTCCTCTTGACTCACTCTAACTATTAAAAAAATCGCATCAAAATCCGTTGTGTAGTTTTAAAAATTTAAGCATTCAAAGGGACATAATGACATAGGGACAGAAAAAGCGACTTTGTTTTATACTATGTAGTGATGATGATGGTGAATTCATAGTAAAGATTGACAGAAATGAATAAGACTTTTTCATTTATGTCATCTTCAAATTGACTTTTCAGTTCTGTACCAGCTTTTTGGAATTAAGCCTGTGTTTCCGTATTGCACTGGGCCTTAAGCCGTAATAAATACGAGTTATAATGTTATTCGCGTCGTGTCTTCTAGGGCCGGCCTACGCAATCGATTCCTTGCTGTGTGTGGCTACGAAACGCGAGAGTAGAGTAGCGAGTTACTAAAAGTAAGTAAATACACTTTTCGAGTAATTAAATTGATATATGATGATACTATGAGTATAACTAAAAAGTAAGTAAACAAGCCTCAGAGTTAGTAAACTTCTCATATGGATAAGCGAACAAAAGTGTATATTAGCCTCCGGGACATGACTTTTCCAGACATCTCGGTTCTGAGCTGTTTTTGGCGTTCTAGTGTTGTTTTGTGTTTTTAAAAGTATAAGGTACCTGACTTATTTTAACTTTTATGAACTTTTCTCAAATAATAGAACAAGATAAGAATTCATATTGAATACTTAAAAACTTAAGTACGCATGTCTATAGTATAGTAGACTAGACATGCGTTTAAAATAAAAATAGAAGTAGGTATATTAATGTAGTTATGAGTATTTTATATGAATTTTTATAATGTTTTCATAATTAAAAAAAAAATCTTGTCAATATTTCTGGTAGTTCTCTAACATTAGTTTTTTGTAAGTTTGCAATAGGTCTAATGGATTAACTTCAGTCTACAGAGTGCACCACTATAACAACCAGCATGGTTTCAAAAGCAATCAATTTGGCGAAGGGAAACGTGTATTTGAACAAAGTGTGCTTATAGGTGAATTTAATAGTATGTAGAGTCTGTCTAGTCTAAAGTTTAGCAACTTTCACTACAGAATGCCCGATATTGTAAGTTAAGAACAAATATTGAAAAAACACGTCCCTACTCCACAAAATTTTTGTTTCTAAGTCAACTGAATACTAAAATAATATTTTATTTCTAACTATCTTACACATATTTTTAGTTATTGCTAGTTTCATATTTTATTGTGAGTTTTATTATTACACGTCTAGGTAGTTTATTGTACGATTTCAATTTCAAAATTTCTAAATATATATTAACATAGAAACATAATTCAAGTACTTAACTATCTTTTTAATTACTTAGGTATTATTTTTCTGAAAGATATTTCCATTAAATTCCTTTTATTTTTCTGGCTTTGTATGAAGAACATGTTATAAACATATATTGTACATATCTGTATGGCACTGTGGTTTGTATAGCAAATTGTTTAATTTGCCGAGTTATCACATCGCTACGTTTTTTACAAAAAGTTGTGTCTGATTTTACAAAGAGAATAATTTCCCTAATTTATACATGCAGGCGAGAGGTAGGATACTAGAGTTCTTAAGGAGTTATCTATCATCTTTGGGAAGCCATACTCTGTGGGTGTATAACGGCTGTTTTGATGATAATGATGATGCTACATTTCAGTGCGTAAGACCGAGAAGCCGCGCGCAACTTTAGACTGTAATGGCAGTACTGGTATCTTCCCTATGTCTGTGTTTACCCAGGCAACCTTAACATACGACCGTTCGCAACAGCTGCTACGAAGGGTTCTCTACAGTGAACATAAGTTAGAACAGGATATAGCTTTCAAGATAAATAATAACTCAGAATGGAGTGAAATTGAATTTGAAACCTATTTCTAGATTACTCCCTTATATGGTCAGTAAATTAAATGAAAGTATTGCATCTGTAGTGGTTTTATATTGTCTTTTAAGGAAGAGATACGAAGTTGCTCGTGGTGGCCACCAAACTCTGTTTTCGTATCTCTCAAACAAAATAAAACTACTGCAGATATATAAAAAAAAACTTAATTTTACATATAACAAACTGTACGTGTGATTTTGAAATTCCTTTGTTTAATGTACTTCTTCTTCCGGACCTTATCCCACGCTAAGTGTGGTCGGCACAACATGTATTCTTCTTCTATCTGTTATTCGTCCTCTCTGATTTTTTTAAAAGTAATTATGTGATTAAATAAGTGGTGGCGCTAGTGTACTGCTTTTTGCACATTAAGAAAAGTAGAATTTAATAAAATTAATCGCTAGGTTTATGGCCACACCCAGTGTCGCGAGAATATCTCCGCGGCGCGGATTAGGCCCGTGGGCCGAGGAGCGAGGAAAAAAACCGCGGTGTTATATCTCATAGATGCGACGTGTGAGGGGAATTCAAATGACTTCAATTAAAAACCTACTTCCGCGTATTTTGTTAAAAATTTATTTTGACTAGCTTATGAGGTTAAAGAAGCTTTATAAAGCTTAAGAAATGAATTAGCTATATTGGAAAATCGACTTTTATATGTCCAGTAAGTACTATGTTGTGTCCCTGACCAATAAAAGCAAAAAAAAAAAAATTTAAAACGAGTTCAGAAAAAGATTCAGAGAGTCCCCTTTCTGGATAAAACATTGATCGTTTAAATTTTAATCTATCTGAACTTTTACAAATGAAAGGCAGTTTAAATACCTACTCCTCATAGTAACAAAATTAACTGTTAACATATTCTCGTAAAATCGTAAATTTACGATCAAATAGTAATAAATTATTATGAAAAAGTAACTGGTTCCCAAAATCGTATCATAAACTAAATACTAGTAGGACAGGTCTGAGCAAGTGTTCTTTTAAAGCTATATTTAAAAGGAGAGTGAGAGTTGGTCAGTTTCAGTCAATACTAACGCATACGATTATACTTTTACAAATATTAAAACCACTTCAAATTATGAAACCATTGGTGGGTGATTCTACGAAAACTCGTTTTTTGTCTGACTTCTGTGGCACATTTTTTTTTGTTGAAATTGCACATAATGATGGTATATTCTAAACGAAGATTTAATTTTGAAAATTTTGGTAGTGAAGGGAACTTTATTGGCTTTATTATTCAATTTTAAAAATATGGTGTCCACGGAAATCAGAATTTATAGCACCAAAATCAAATATGGGTTGGTTTATCAATAAAAATATGTGTTTTTGGTAATAAGTAGATTAATAAGCTTCTTAAAACGAAGGACCAATTATTTGATGTTTGTAGTTTCAATCATTTTTTACAAAAACACCTTTAAATCATTACTGTAAACATTTAGTTTTTAATCAGTTTATTAAATCACATAGGTTATATTATATAAGTACTAGGTTTTTCAAATATTATTTATATCCTGTAAGATGTAGGTTTATGTTCTATAGTATCAATGAAAATGGAACTAAGGCAATAGTTTACATCTACATCGAGTTCTCACACTTTTTTAATCAGTCATGTTGCTAGGTTATATTCTAAAGATGGAATTATAAATCAACTACTAATCAAAATAGGCTTATCCTATCCCACTCATTTCTTTTACTTAGAGAAATAGGCGTATAGTATTGAGTAAACCTGGCAGAAGTTATTTTTTAATGAGATTAAAGTAAATTTTTAACCAAAGTCACACTAATAATGTTTTTCTTTGTATTAAAAATATTATAATTATTCATTTGATATTTATTATAAACTTTTATCCTAAAAAACATTATAAAAACATAAAAATATTATTATTGAGATGTTAATCAACCCGCAAAATCCACGGAAATCAAAAATTATTACAAAATCCTAGAAATTTTCTTAATTTGCTGGTTTATTTTACATTGAAATATGCAGTCGAAATCAGGAACACAAAAGGCATAAATTATTGCAATTATTATAACAATAGGATTAGTATGAACAAATTTATAGTCAACATGGTAATCAGAATTTCTAGATACCAAGCCACGGAAAGTGATTACGTACCAAAATAACAGAGTGACGTGGAGACATACACCTTTGTTGTACACAACACACCAATGATGAGGCGTGAATGATAGTTTCTCTCAATCTAACAACTATTTACGCAGATATTAAAGTACGGTATTTATGAATGATTTAGTGCGCACCAGGGGAATCAGAGCTAAACGACGGACGCGAAGTTATCTCGTTGTAACTTGTCAACTAAAGCTTAGTTTTGCGTAGTAATAGCGTCAAATAAGCAAGTAACTATCTGGGTTATTGTGAACCTATGTAAATTAGTACTAGTGTTTTTAGGAAATGATATAAAAATTTATTAACTTAGGAACATGAGGTCCGTCTTTGTCTAATCTACTATCATAAAAAAAATCAAAGGGCTAGGGATACTTTTTGTATGATTTTTCGAGCCGGACATGTATTTTTGAACCCTCAGAGAATCACCCTGGTGCTGTTTGTGGATCAACATTCAAACAAATTGACGTGTTTTGAAAATCTATAAACCAACTTCAATTCTGTGTTTACGCCCGTTACCATGGTAACGATAATAAGATTTGAGATTTTTTCATATTATTGTGAAAATTTACCTAATAATGATGTGAACCAATAAATTAAAATTCTTCCTTAACGAGGCAAATGACTTCTCCTTTATAAAGTCAGTTGAAAAATAGTGTAAAGATATTCCATCTCGATAATCGGATTATTATCAAAAAGATTATCTATAATTTGAGCTTCTTGAAAAAAAATCTTCAAATAAGGATAAGAAAGCTAGCAATATAAGTACCTACGTACTGGATTTTCCTCAAATCTTTGTTTTCCAAAACATCTTAAAATTCGTAGAAACATATTTGTTCATTACAAAAAGAAAAGTTAAAAAGTTACAAATAAAAGCAAGAATAGGTAGAAAATATTCTTAAGTTGTTTGAATAAAGAAACATTTTATTATAAGTATGGTCTCAGCAACCATTCGATTGTTGTCTTTTTCTAGGAATATGTTTTTACAGTTCAGGCGAGTGTAAGACTAACATAGGGATTGTTGTCAAGGGTACAATTATACAAAACTGGCATCGCATTGTCATACTTTGCGTAATTTAGGAATTATTCCATACTACCTGCGTCCCGCGGCTTTACCCCCATGCAAATTGATGATAGCCAATATTTTATTCCAAGCCTAAAATTACATCTAGAATAAATCTTTGCAAGGGATAAGATCACCAACTGCAGGATACCTAATTCTTAGCTTGATACGTTAGTAAGTTTTTAAGAATTAATTTGTTAGAACTCTGTAACCTTCCTGCAATAGACTTATTTATTCATAAAACATTTAAAAAGCATGAAATCAATTACTTGTTCTCCATAGGTATACTACGCAAGATAAACCACGTGCAACTCTTAGTGACAAACGCTACTCACTTCCTGATCTATAAATGGTAATTTGTCGTTGATATTTGGCGACGCGACGTTCACGCCCCCTGGCGTGTGTCATACATGACCATAGATAACATTTGCAGAGTTTGATACGTCATATAATGACCACTTTATGGACTCCTTGTGCTTTATTTGTATATCAATCATCTGGTACCCCTTTAGATACTATGGAAATGGTATTTCGCAAAAATCGAGTGTTTTGGTCGTATTTTGTAGCATAAAATTGCGGCCAAGCTGGCTGGATAAACATGCTAATAAAAAATCATGCTTGTTACTAGGTAGCTTGCTCTTTTATAGCATGCTCTGGGTGCGTTTACATTTCCTCGATAAAAGTAGCAAGTAGCATGCTCGCAGGTTCATATTCAACTCAAACATGCTTTCGATAAATGGATACACATACCACTAAACAAGCATGCTTGTTACTAGGTAACTTGCTCTTTTATAGCATGCTCTGGGAGCGTTTACATTTGCTCGACAAAAGTAGCAAGAAGCATGCTTGCAGATCATGCTTCGTCTGTGGCTTCGTAAAGTAAAACCTATATATACTATTGTAACAATTGAGCTATCTTCGGACTGTTGTCATCTACGTAGAGGTTTTTATACTTTACTCTTTTTTATCAATACCAGTCGCCGCGTCCCCAAGCCGCTGACAGCATTGCTCCGCTGAACGGCAATGCTGATATGATAATTTATGTCAGTGCTTGTGTGTCTGTGTGTTTGGTGACGCAAGTGGGCGTCACCGAGGACGTAGCTAAATCACCTTATTGAGACATCAGGAAGTATTAGCATTTTTATTGATTTTCATATTCGGTGGTCGCCATTTTAGGTCAATCGGGCCTCAAGTGACAATTAAGAGACAGATATCAGTACCTTTATTTCTTTGTGCTCATACAATAATTACTTACACGTTAGATGTAATTTTTCTCGTGAGGAGAAGCCTATGTCCAATTGTCCAACAGTGGACTAATAGGCAGAATGTATTGGAGCTACCGGTATTATAAAGAATTTAATATATGTAGGTTGATAAGTAACTTAACAAAAGCTCTGCTTACATTGGGGCTAGATAATACTATGTGTATTGTCCAGCATTATTTATGTATTGAATTCACGACAACACCTGTATTTTCACCTGATATTTCCACAGACATTAGGACCCGCCTACACACGACCCAGATCAGCTACTAGGAAATTAAAAATAAAAGAGATTTGTCGGCCATTACGGATGTTTAGGCTTACGGGAATGTACATATAATGTTTTATACACGCTGGGTGGATCAAAGAGACGGTGAGGACATAGTACAGGTAATGTTACAGAGAAGCAAATAAATAAATCATAAGAATTTCGTTGAATGAAAAAACATACAAAGTTTATGAGTGATTCGGAGTCAAGTTCAATCAATTTTCAATAATAGCTGCGACTCGTTGACCCGCGTGAAAATTTATGACAACTAACCAATGTTTTATTTCAGGCCAAGAACGTATATAGACGAACTATTAAAATTTTCAGCCCGAACTGTTCAGTAGTTTTCGTGAAGAGGTAACAAACTTATATCCATCCATCCAAACTTTCGCATTTATTACATTTTACTTTGTTGAGTAATTTAAAAATATAGTGTGATTTGTACGAAAGGAAATGATCAAACTACACTGGCCTGCAAAACTGAATTGAAAAACAAATTCTAAATGATGTTAGAGAATGTATGTATGTATGTATCTTAGACATTTAAAATAAAAACATTTTGTAGCAAATTTAATCAGTTCTCAGTTAAAAGTAAAGTATGCATTACAATTTTTAAATATTGTTAGGTGCTTAGTTTTAGTCCAGTGTAGTAAATGCAATGTAATACTGTTCTTAATATTTACATAGGTTCCATTGTTACTAGGCTGGCACCTGAAGGGCGTTAATGACTAAGTGTTATATTGCTGCTATTTTCTGACTAATTATATAGTTAAAAAGAGGTTTTTAAAAAGAGAGTCAATGGTTTATGTTACGCGTGACCAGAGAACTGGTGAGTATCTGAGTATCTGGCGCAGCGCATCAGCATTGCAGCGGGGCAACCGAAAGCGACGACTGGTATTGATAGAGATCAATCATTCTACGAGACTATTTGCAACAGTCTACAGTAAGCTCAATTGTTCCATGTGAATACTAGTTTTAATGTGTTGATATTATTCTTTGATTGTTATTTTCTTTGTCAATAAAGATCGTCTAGACTAATTTCAGTGTTTTTTTTTCTACTGTACTCTTACTAAATCTGACCCAGGAAATCTAAAAAGCTACCGTCTCCCACAAATAATCCGCTCTTACTATAAAATACACCACTACTAAACAACCACTATTTCCCGCGCTTAGCTACGGCTATTTTCGTACCGTCTCGATGTCAATGGTTGAGAATTTCCTCTGATCCATTCAGAACTTTATTTTATCACGTCACAGTACAATATCCACTTTGTCACTCGGAATTTAAAGTCTCAAATCTCCTGAGCGATAGTTTCTTACATTCCTATGCAGGAAAATATACTGCAAAAACAGCTTTAAAGATACTTTATTTAATTCGATCGACAGTTAAATTAATTATCCATTAGCTTTTATAACCGATTCGCGCCATTTTCATCATTTTAAAATCCTATGTTCTATTCTACCCTAGGATACCATCCTCTATTGCTTTGCCATATTATTAAGACTTCATGTTAAACCTATATTAGTCCACAGCTGGACATACGAGGCATTCTTAAGACTTGTATAGGAGTAAATAAGTAACAGACATACACACAGAAGACACTGGATTACTGACTGCCTGTTTATTTTGTCAACGAACTTCAAAGAAAGATTCTCAATTCTACTGAATAATTTTTGTGGGTTCTTTCTTTTGGGTGAACCGATTTTAAGTAATTTTATAAGAAAGCTTGTCATGAAAAAACGCTGAAAGCTTGTGGTGCTTGTCATGTGGCTCCTTATAAATTTGATCAAGATTTGACCACTAGTTTTTGAGTTATCCCTAATAAAGAGTGAAATTTGAAGACGGGTGTTAGTTTGTTGTGAAATAAAATAAATAATTAATTCAGATGAAACTAAACCAATTTCTCAGCACTAGATTTTGCCGTACCTTTAATAACGAAAAAAAAGGGATTGTATAATTTATAGCAGTCCAATTAGTTATGTTTTAGTAACATCTGAATTGAAACTAGTTTTACTTTCGTATCCTATCACTATCACTACATATTATAAAACAAAGTCGCTTTCTCTGTCCAGGTATGTCCCTATGTATGCTTAAATCTTTAAAACTACGCATCGGATTTTGATGCGGTTTTTTTAATAGATAGAGTGATTCAAGAGGACGGTTTATACGTATAATAAAACCGTGCGAAGCCGGGGCGGGTCGCTATATCGTATAATATTAGTAGGTACAAATACAAACAATTTAGAAACTTACTGGGTTAGATTTTAAAGTCTCAATTCGCGAGTAACGTTTATTAGTATAACCGGCATAGATACAAGTCGAAAATAGACACAAAATGTTGGACACACGGAATACAAATGTTCAGAATGTAGGCTAATAGTGCTTTCATATTAAATTATAGCCAGACGGTGTGTGAGCTTCTGTCATAGCGAATTGTTTAATTTAAACTGGGGTTTTGCGTGACTTTTCCTTAAGAGTGGGAGTTTAATTCAAAATGTGACAATGTTACACCAGGAAACATTGTTGGTCTGTCTTCAGATTTATGAAGAAAAATAGTTTTATTATTAAAATAATATATTTTAATATACAAAAAAATCAGTTTTAAGGTTTATGTTTGGATTACAGTTAGGTAAATATTTTTAAGTCATACGATAGTTCAATGAAATAATAAAAATAAACAAATTTTATTTCTATCGTATTTTTTAAATTTTGTCATGTTTCGAAGTACAATATTTTTTGATGTAACTATAAATCTGTTATTATACTGTAAGCAGTTAATAATAATCGTTTGGCTCTATCTATATCATTATGTATCTATTTAAGTATCTATACGAAGTAAGCCAAAACCGGAATTCGTTTTGGTCCAGCAAATGAAATGAAAAAAAAAAATGTTTTTTTATACAAAACTCGTTTGTGCCCGAAATTCTTGGTTTTGTTATACTATTCTAGGTTTTATTATACTACTAGCGACCCGCCCCAGCTTCGCACGGTTTTATTATACGTATAAACCTTCCTCTTGAATCACTCTATCTATAAAAACCGCATTAAAATCCGTTGCGTAGTTTTAAAGATTTAAGCAGTCAAATGCAGTTAAGGGAAATAGGGACGGAAAAAGCGACTTTGTTTTATACTATGTCGTGATTATACTAAGAACATTTGATTCATATGATCATGCAGAAAGGTTACACTCGTAGCAAGCTCTACGAGACCGTGCTACGAGTACGTTTGCTACGAAGCAGCTACGAAATGCATTCCACATGCTACAAGATGCTACATGCGCTTGTCAGATGAAAATAAGGCCCATCATTTATTTAATTTAATTTCTAAGATTATTTATTTTATCTTGTCTTTTATCTTGACTACTTCAGTGGCGCAGCGGGAGAGAGTCAGACTAATGCGACGCAATAGGTTGCGGATTCGATTCCTCGGAACAAATTTGTTCCGTTGGTCTGGGTGTTTTAAATGAAATAAAAATATCTTTCTATGTATATAAAGTATTAAATATACTTATCAGTTATCTAGTACCCATAACACAAGCTTTGAGTAGCTTACTTTGTGGCTAGATGATGCTGTGTGGATTGTCCAGGATATTTATTTATTTATAGAGTAATGTGTCGGAAAACTAAAGCGTCTATACCTAGGCAAGCATAACAACAAAACGACAAATTACAACTAGTTTTTTATACTTAAGTACATCAAATTCCTAAAAAACCTTTCTTTTAACTGATTGTTGGCTCAAACCAACTGCGGGTTAAAAATTCTAAATTTAACTCGAGCTTAACTCCTAACTCATGGCGGTATAAGACATAATATAATTAAATAAATAAATAATCCCGGACAGTTCACCCAGCATCATCTAGCCCCAAGCTAAGCAGAGCTTGTGATGACTGATATACTTAATACAATACATTACATAGATATATTTTTTTTATTATATATAGAGGTAGTAAACACTCAGACCAACGGAACAAATTTCTGCAGATCGTACACAAATTTGTTCCGAGGCGGGAATCGAATCCGCAATCTCCTGTGTCGCACGCGGACCTTCGCCCACCGCGCCACATCACTCGTCTACTTACATCAAATTCCTAAAACACATATTTTTAACCGATCGTTGGCTTAAGCCAACGGCGGGTTAAAAATTCTAAATTTAACTCGAGCTTAACTCCTGACTCATGGCGGTAGGTATAAGACATAATATATTTCAACTCCAAAGTAGAGTCTAACGCTAATAAAAAGTGTTAACCTAGCCTGGTGCAAGTACGCCTTAGTGATATAACAAACACTAACACTAAAATAACTGTAACAACTACACTAAAAGGATACTAGATTTATCTAGGCTCAAAATGAAACTTGTTTGAACTTTCAGCAACTTTTGAAAGTTTGCGACGTTTTGGTGAAATAAACTTTTTGAAAGCCGCAGTGCTAAAGTAGGTAGCCATGTTTCGATTTTAGTGGTTTAGAAAAGGTCACCTAGTTTGTGGTTAATTTATCAGTCTTATAATTTGGATAAGATATATATTTCTCAATAAAAATATCTATGCATGTAATGTATTCAGGATATCAGTTATCTAGTACCCGTAAGACAAGCTCTGCTTAGCTTGAGGCTAGATGAAGCTGAGTGAATTATCCAGTATTATTAAAAAAAAAGAAACTTTAAAACTCGTAGCTTCGCCGCCTATAGTAGAATTTATTTTATTGGCTGGAACCCAAAATGTTTCAATATTTGATCATCATCTTGGGATGGAGGCAAATCCAAACAATCAAAAAGCATAAAAATATGTTTAGTCGATATATTTAGTTTTAAGTGATATAACATGGGTACAACTAATTAAAAACGGCATTAATTAATATAGAAATACATATTTTGTATATAAAATAATGTGTGATTCGCTCATTCATTTAAATTTCCGTACCTAAAGTGTAACAGGATCCTATTGCGAAGCCTGTGTCTGTTTGTGCGTTTGTTGCACAGTAAACTAGAGTGGCTACATAATGGCTGAATGGCTACATAACAACAGAATGGGTACATAATGGCAGAAACTGCAGAAAGGGTACATAACATCATTCTAATTGTACTCAGTTTTCCATATTACGATTCCACTTTGACAGTGAATCACCAAAAAGAACTTGAATTTAATTTAAATGTAGGCATAGCCAGGGAATCATTAGGTAGAGTGAGTTTTTTAAATCCAAAAATAGTCAATTTATCCATCTACTTGCCTTCACGGACGTATTGGGAACGAATTCAATATACCTTGCGTCGACCTCAAGGTGAATTCTGATGTAAATTTGGGCTCACCGATATTTCCGAATTTGCAGTGCTTCAAATAAATTATATCGGTCTAATATACGCATGTTATACTTAGTTAATTTAGAATTTTAGTGATGGGGATATGACATCATCAATATTATGTCGTTGTCTTGGAAAGGAATACAGGCGTATCCCTAAAAGGGACCCTTCGCTGCAAATTTGCCAATTTGTGGCAAAAAGTAATAGTTCTAAATAATACTGGACAATCCACACAGCATCATTTAGCTGAAAGGTAAGTAGAGCTTGTGTTATGGGTACTAGATGACTGATATACTTGCCTAATACAATACATTAATACAATAAAGCGACCTATTTCACAAAGAAAACAAAAACCTCAACTAGAAAGATACAGCTTTCTCTCAACATATCTTGAATAGTGAAAATTGAAAGATAAAATACAACCAAATAACGATAAATTGTAATCAAATTCTTGGTATTATGATATATAATTTAAATTGTACTTAGTTTTTGTGAAATTGCGGGATGTGTAGAGTCAAATAAACTTATTTTTTTATTAGGCTCAAATTAACAAGTCAGTTTCAGAGAGGCCTCACAGAAATAAGGACAACCTTGTGCCAAATCCGATTTCTTTTTATCAAAATTCACTCAAAAGAGCCTATAACACCGTCGTATAAAGAGTAAATTAAAACACTGACGCAATATGAGACTTTATGACATCGAGTTAGAGGTTTTATGATGTTTCAGGTGATATGTTAAATAATAATATACATAGTAACTGTGTTACTAGGCGTTGTATATGATTGTATGTATGTAGGTCATGAATCTAAGCCTTGGTTTTGTAACTTATGATTTTAGGACGGCCTTTTGTTTTACATGAACACGCAAGTTTTTATTGATATAAATATGATTAAATAGTATTTGTAGTTCTAAAGTGAAGCTTATTATGATAGTTTTCATAGTTTTAACGCTCGTTTACTTTTGATGTATATGATACATTAACGTTACCGATTAAATGTATTATATTATACTAGCGACCCGCCCAGGCTTCGCACGGTTTTATTATACGTATAAACCTTCCTCTTGAATCACTCTATCAATTAAAAACCACATCAAAATCCGTTGCGTAGTTTTAAAGATTTAAGCAGTCAAAGGGATATAGGAAAATAGGGACAGAAAAAGCGACTTTGTTTTATACTATGTAGTGATGACAAATTTTATATGTAATATTAAAAGAATAAAATCAAGCAGGATTCACATGTCTGTATCTCAAACATACAAAAATACATTTAGCAGGAAACATATTATCATACACTTTTTGTGGTTTTTATTTAAGGAAAACTCCTGCTCGAATAGTAAAAATATTTATTTAAGACATCTGGGTTACCTACCTAACAAACGGTGATGACTTGCAAGATTTATTAAAATATGTTATCGAATCCACCATTTTATTTTCATCACATAAAATTCATGGGCAGTCATTAGTTTGTCTTTTAATAAATTAGGTAAAAAAGGGACACGAGCCAGTTGGGATTCAATGTCGACAGGTCGAGAATATGTTAATGTGTCTGCGGTATATATAGACACATTTGGATACCTATAAATAAAAATAGGAAGGGCCTGGATATTTCTATGGGTCATTCTATGAGACATTCAAAGTCCTAATTAATTATGTTAATCACCCAACTAGAGCGTCTAGCCGTTGTGAGGTATTGAGCTCATGTATTTATTTAGTAGTATAAATACCTATAAGTAATTAATTTTAGGGCTACCCTGTGAATTTTGAACAAAATAATACATTCTTATAGCTAAGATGGAAGCTTAAAGTATTATACGCTTGCATTGCATAGCTTAGTCGTTTGGATGAATGTTATAGTTTGCTATGAGGCCATTTTAGCGAAAGTTTCAACTTAATTTTTAGTGTCTCATCATCAACCTATACTAGTCCACTGCTGGACATAGGCCTCCCCTAATGAGTGCTATAGTACCCTGTCTTTAGCTTATCGCATGCAGCATCTGCCAGCAGTCTTTCGTAGATCATTATCCCACTGGCCAGAGGGCGTCCTACGTTTGCCGAGTCGCGGTCTCCACTGAAGAACATATTTATCCCATTTCTACTATCTAGGCTACCTAATAAAAGGAATAGAAAAATTACAACTAGTATTTACAATTGAAACCATTGAGCTAACTGCAGACGGTTGCAAACAGACCATAAAATAACCTAATAAAATAGTTAAGAAAACCCCTCTTTTTCATGAAATATTTAAAAAGCACGGCTGGTTGCATCGTTTAGTAAAACTTGCCGAAACCATTGCCAAGTCGCGCTCGTTATGATTTACATAAAAACTGACAGAACACTAAAATCTGTCAACGCCCACAAAATAAAGTCTGTATCACGATGTAATAATGTTCAAAATAAACATCTAAATTTAGGTGATACGTCAAGATTATAGACATCAAGCGCGGAAGTAAGATTTAAAATAAAAAAGACGCAAGCTTTTTGAGTTATTGCAATGCTTTATTCTGAACCAGATTTGCAGCCGGTGGTGGTTTTTTAACCAACACTTTTTTAAATATTATTCCTTCGAAAATTACTTATTTTATAAAAATATAATCTATAAGTAGTACTAATCATCGCCGAAATTGTGAACTATTTAGGTACTCCGCTATCAGCAAGCCAGAAACTTAAAAAAAAGATCTTTGACCCTTTGAAGGTATAGTCAATCTGAGTATATAATGTATTATATCAGTTATCTAGTACCCATAACACAACCTTTGAGTAGCTTACTTTGGGGCTAGATGGTGCTGTGAGGAATGTCCTACATATTTATTTATTTATCTTTGGTCATTTTGAAGACTTTTTCCGTTAGCTGAGCAAATGTAAAAGACAATATAAATATTCTCCACAAACATTTTTATTTTTTCGACATCGAGTAATTTCAATTCTCTCTCACTTTTATTGTTCTAGCAATGTTTACTCCCTAACTCGCAAATAAATTATATAAACACTAAGTATTTATTTCTCAGTAACAAAACAAACCAAGTTCTAACTTCTACGTTTTATAAAGCTTCTCTTGGGTAAAACTGTTGTGAAACGGTTTCTTTTCGAAAGTTATTTCTAGAAAGCTGAAACCGAAAACATTGTTTCAAAATGCTACGTGTGCAAAATTTTAAAGCTATAAAAACCCTGTTCCTTTGTCCTTAAAGTCTGGTAGGTGCGTTATGTGCGTAGCAACAAATTATTACGCACAAAGCGTGTATCTACTCAACATAATTTAAATATTAGGCAAGGTAGTAAAACGCACCCAGTTTCACTTGACAAACAGACTTCTCGAGGACAAACCTAACATATATTCGCGGATGAGTAGAGAATCTAACTTTTTGGGATATTATGACCTTTTTTTTATTTGTTACATCTTTTGTAAAACCTTATGTTCTATAAAAACCTTTATTTACAAATGAATAACAGTCAATGAATAGAAACAAATAAAAATTAGTATAGTAGCATACTAATTTAGGGACCTAATTGTGCAGAGATGATGAACAGTAAAATAAATCAACCTATCCTCTTTGTTTTAGTCGGTTAAGAAGTTAATTTATTCCAGTTCTTTTACCTTTAAAGTAAAGACCGTTTATTGTCCTGAAAATGTATACAACTTTATCTAATTCTACAGCTTCAAACATTTTTAGACTCGTCAACCAACAGACAAACAGATTGTTTTCTATTTTATTATAATTCTAACAGATATACGGAACGACTATTATTATCTATTTTGATAGTTATTCTATAGAAGTGTTCGCAGAGGTCAATCCAGTTTACATATTTATTGAGGCCACGCGATTGTTCCTAGGTAAGAGTGAAGATATTGGTTATAGCCAGTGAACGAGTCGAAGAAGTTCGTTAGGATAGGTCAGCCAAACCTTTGCTGGCAATTTCGGTTTCGGTAATTACTATCAATTTATTCTGTATTCGTACTCAGTAAGTAAGTATAACTTAGAGGATTTTTAGATAATCTTATTGCATTATGTGTTTTTTTTAATCTAATCACTATATCATCGGATGTATCACGAAGATATTAATGACACCTCATTCACTCGTGTTTTGAAGGTTCTGGTCCACCAGAACCTTCAAAACACGAGTGAATATGCAATACACGACTACTTCCAAGTAGTCGTGTATTGCATCTTTCACCTGAACTAGTGTAGCAGGAAACCTCTAGATGCGGGCAGCGCAGAATTCAGTCATTGTGGGTATTTTGAGGGGATATTCTGGTTGTGGACGTCGTTCAGCTAAGCTAACCATGATGATGGAAATCTGTTAAATATTGTTTCCATATTGCATCAAGTTTCGCTACCCATGATGATGTCCATACCTGATAACGTACGAACAATGGTTTTGTTCATACACTATGCTATTCTTATCTGCTATAGTCAAAATCATTACTCAGAGGCGTATATGAATTCATTCCAGTTCATTTCATGGCCCTCCTGAACTGAAGACTCACGTTAGGAACGTAGAAGGCTGTCTTAGTCGGTTTTATGCAAATCCGTCACGTAAGCTAGCAACATTTACATAAAGTGTTGCCAACAGAAAGATACAACAGGTTGCGAACTTTGCCTCATCATCATCATCAAGAAAAGTTAAACATTGACTGCCTAATTAGTCTCTGGTAGATTTCGTGTTGCAATATAAGCCAGAGTGACTTCGAAACACTTATGTACTAGGGATTTTAAAAGCTCCTAGGTTTGTGTTGTGCTGAATGTCATGTCATGTCGTGGCAAAGTACCAACGATTTCCATACAATAATGCGCGGCAGCGCTGTTTCCGTATGGAAATTCTGTCGAAAACGTAAATTAAAATGTAGTAGTCCATTTATTTCAGTACATGTATTTATATGGAAGAGCAGGACATCCTGGCTCAAGTGTGTTTTTCATGCTTAAAAGGATGTCCTCATAACTGTTTAGCATGTAGAATGCAACATATCAAATTAATTAAATTTATCAATAATTTTGAAAACTTTTTCCATAAACTTCATCTCATGAACACGCAATAGCTGAAATAATGTAATGCGTTCGAGGGTTCATAAATGCACATGAAACTCTTCGTCTTTATTTTCGATAATTAAGTACCGGTTGTATGATTACAATTAGTATATTTTTATATGAAAATAGCAACCCGCCCCGGCTTCGCACGGTTTTATTACACGTATTAACCTTCCTCTTGAATCACTCTATCTATCAAAAAAAACCGCATCATAATCCGTTGCGTAGTTTTAAAGATTTAAGCATACATAGGGATATAGGGACAGAGAAAGCGACTTTGTTTTATACTATGTAGTGATAGTGGTGAAATGAAGCAGGTTCATATTTGTACTTGTAATGGTCAAGGAAATACCTAAGCTATAAGGATCAGATAGGACCATATTCATCAGTAGAACAGAAAGATTTTAAGCTTCGTAACTTTAACTTATCAAATCTTATCAATTATAGGCTTCGCGTAACTTTAATAGTAGACCAGAGCCGTAGGTATATAAGTCGTAAAACATTCTATAGTACCTTACCATTTATATAGCTGCATATTATAGCTATACGATAAAACACAATAACTTTTGATTGAGCAATTTATAACACCAAACGGGTGTGGCATACTAATTCATTGAAAGTTTAAGTTGTTTCATGATAATCGACAGTTTTCAGATCAAAGACAATTTTTACTAAGTATACTTTAGTTACGTATTAACTAAGTATGTCCTTTTTAGGATGCGATTCAACACCAACGTCAAAGCAGTATTTGCCCCAAATGATTTTTTTTGCAAAGGTAAACGGAATCAGCATAATTTTTTTAAAAAAGGAAAATGAAATCTCGTCGCAAACATTTTCGAATTCAGCGGGACTTAAACCCGCGACTTTCCTAAGTACGAAAGTGCGCTGCTACCAACTACACCACGAATTCATGTGACCGTCTAGTCGAAAATCTTTGTGACCATTTTTTTTTAAGTAGGTTTGCATGGTACTTGCTTATTTGATACTTCTATATCGATATAATATACAGGTATATAGATTTCTGCCTTCGCTATGATTTAAAAGTACAAGCAGAATCTTAATCACGCCCTACCGTCCAAATCAAAAACTTAATCAAATATTTAAGTAGAGCCAATGGATTGAATAAATTAATTAAACAACGTTATCTAATTATTGCTTAAAGTAGTGAAGCAACCACGAAATTTCAGGCCAACCTTGAACTAGAGGTGGACTACTACCGATAAAGTTATCGATGATTGTGCTGTGACGTCAATACGAGGTAACCAATGAGAGCACGAACAATATTGCGTGTGAAATGGACGTTTTTATATGACAAAGATTATGATTTTGTCATGTCCTAAGATTTTAAGACATGAGAATAAGTAGTAACTTACGTGGGTAAATAGGTTATATTCGTTTGAACTAGAGACTAGGGTCAGTGTTCTTCAAAGGAGTTCTCAATCGAGCGGTTGAATTTATGTTGAAATTTCTGACACAAGCTCTTCATAAATTAAATAATAATTTAAAGTAAATCGACAAAGACGCTAACTGTCCGATTGTCTTATGGTGAACATTGCTCTATCCTGTGTATTCAGGTTGCTATTTTATAGATTTTCTATATTCTATTCCCAGATATTTCAGCAAAGCGCATTTACTTATTTCAGAATTAGTATTTCGGATACTTCTTGACTCCAGGCGACGTTCGTTTATTTCAGTATATTTCTTCACATTTTTCTCTACATATTATGAGTGTCTAGAGAGGCAACAAATATTATTCCGAACTTTTGCTTTCAAAACATAATGCGATTATAGGGCTTTATGTGTTTCGTCTACGCGACGATGGCGAAACGTGCTATTCTAATTTAAATCGCGTCTCTTTATAATCACCAGCCGAAAGGTAGGTTAACGATCGTCAAATTTCCAGACAGTAAAAACAAAATACACAACAATTTAGTCGGTGATGCAAAGTCAGTGACAGTAGCATGGTTTTTTAATACTTGAGGTAAAGAATTTGATTTGAGTAGGCTGATCAGTGTAAGGAGTTTATGGAAATGGAACCGGTATCAAAATAGTAATGTGAGTGGGTTCGGAGTGGTTTGGGATTGATGTGTCAAGGCTTCTAAAATGGCGGTCAAACGTGGGTATGTCAGTGGCAAAAGATCATAATAGGTCAGTTATAAGGCAATTAACTACTTCCGAGGCAGAGCGAGCGTCCGCCTGCGACTCGGGTTGCAGGTTAAATTTCAGATCGTCATATTATATGTATAGCTTAGGGTCAGATTATGCTGCGCAAAAATATACATTATCACTACTAATACACTACAAAGTCCCTCTGTCTGTCTGTCCTTATGCTTAAATCTTTAAAACTACGCAAAGGATTTTGATGCGGGTTTTTTTTAATACACTGATTCAAGAGGAAGATATATATATATGTATTAAATCCATGCGAAGCAGGGGCGGATCGCTAGTTCTTCATAATTTATTTGAGAAATATTGTGGAAACGACCAGATGCCAAATAATGAAGTGTTCAGACCTTGAACTCTTGTCGATTTGGACCAATCAAACTATTATTAATAATGCGACACATAATTCGAGATAATATTATGTGTGACATTTTAACCCGCCAGTGACTTACGATTATTGTGCGCCGATAAACTTGTTTAGATTATTTATGATCGTATTGGTTTAAAACAGTGCGTCTCTATTTGACATTTAAAGTTACATAAATGAACTAACTGGGTTCGTAGTAACACCGATTCAAGATGGAGTTATTCCAGTTTATTTCATCAGCCAAAATTTCCGTAATTTATTAAAGGATTATTTATTTTTATCTTTTAATATTTTCTTCGACTTGACAGCCATATCACTACTATATAAAAATCTGTATGTCTGTCAGTGTGTATGCTTAGATTTTTAAAAGTAGGCAACGGCTTTGGATGAAATTTTTTATTAAAAGATAGTTACAATTGGAGAGTCTACAAGGCGAAAAGGTTGTACACAAAACGTTTTTTCAAGACAATACGATAGGTATTGTCTGTTCATACTCTGGAATGAAAGTTTGTAGCAATTAGGTTAGTTTTTATTTTATAACTTAAAGGAATCTAAAGGGTTTTATTGCATTGATTGCGTCAGTTAAAGTCAACGTGTAAGAAAGGCCTCAGCACCACGATCTAGCTCCCCATTGGGTGGTAGGTGTGACGTGGAAACTGACGTCAACCGCATCTCATTATTGTTATCGAGGGACTTGCACAATAGAGATTAGCTTATATTGGCCACTAGCGAAATGTCCCATTTTCAGGGTTTCGTACCTAAAGAGTGGGAACGGGACTATATTAGCAAGCCTCCGCTGCGCTGCGTAAATATGATGACTGATATGTACACATAATACATTACTTAATAGGTAGATATATTTTATTGTGAATAGAAAACATACAGAACCCTGGAACAAATATTTGTAAATCGGTACAAACATTTATTACAAGATTGGAATCGAACCCGCAACCTCCTGCGTTGCAGGCGAACCTTCGCCCACCGCGCCACATCGGTTGTCAGAATAAAATGTGTGATAGAATTGTCGTGGCGGAGGCGATTTCGACATAAGAGTCATCATGATTATCAGCATATATCAGTCCAGTGCTGGACATAGGCCTCCCCTAATGAGCACCATAGCGCCCAGTCTTCAGCTTGCCGCATCCAGCATCTGCACCACATCAGTTTTCCTTTAATTTTAATATTTGAGATAACAGCTTGCCATGTTTCTAATAAGTACATAGCTCCTTACCGTATCATTATAAATTCCCCCTTTACGTTATTAATTAATGTATTTTTACTACTAGGGATAATTATTACCTACTTTTATGGTTCATAAGGTCAAAGTTAAGGAAAACCCGGTTTATTACTGATATGTTAAATTCCAGTTACTATGTTACTATACATACTTAATTATAATAGCTAAGTACCATTTTTATAGGGATTAAAACTTGTACTTAAAGCTATGGGTACCTACCTAGTACGTAAAATCATAATGTTGGTTTGAGTGTTTCGTATGAATACTATCCAGCTTAAAAAAAAAAATAGGTATATCAGTTCAGACGGCAGAAATATGACGTCAAAATTTTGCAATTACCCCTTGTAAAATAAAAACATATTATGTTTAAGCATATTCAGATATTTTAAAAAAGGCACGACGCCAAATTTTTTCTGAATTCTAATATTTATTTAGATTGAATAGTTAGTTTGGAGAGTAGATTCTTAGTTGTAACTATATTATATTTAGAAATTTAAGATGAAAATGGGGCAACCTAATAAAAAAATTGAGCGCAGTGTAAGGGTCATTAAAATTATGACTGAAAAGAAATAGCGATATTAAAAAGTAGAAAAATGCAAATAGCGCTGGAAGGTAAAAAGAAATCTACGCGAGCGGGGACAGTGCTAATCTTGATTATTTTCCCGATCAATCTTTGATGGCCTGAGCATGGCATGAGATGGTATTCGATGAAGGAACGGTCAATTGGGCATCACTACATAGTATAAAACAAAGTCGCTTTTTCTGTCCCTATGTCTTTATGTCCCTTTGAATGCTTAAATCTTTAAAACTACGCAACGGATTTTGATGCGTTTTTTTTTTATAGATAAAGTGATTCAAGAGGTCTGTTTATATACTTATAATAAAACCATGCGAAGCCGGGGCGGGTCGCTAGTAGTTGTATAAAATAATATTTTATGAATGAAAGAATAAAAATTAATGAACGAATGTTAAAAACTAAGTATTTTCTGTCTAACACATTTTTAGCACGGCCATGTTTGTTCGTTGTAGTGGACACCTTTATTTTTTACGATAGCACTAATATACTATTTTTAAACCCGGACCTAATAATACCAAACTAATAATAAATACATTAGCATACTTGTTTCTTACCTACAAATTATATTAAGACGAGATATTCTTCCATGATCTATATAAAACACTGTAAAATGTACAACATTCGTAACAAGATAACAATCATAAGACAAAAATCATCTTTCTAATAAATCTTCTAAGTTCAGTGCGTAATACATTAATCTCTTTATAAGACTCATTAATTGAAACATGTTAAATAAACTCTACATTGTACATTCACTCACGCCTCATTTAATAATAGGCGCATTATCGTTAATATTCCCACGTTGATACTAATAAAATAACTAAACCACAAATAAGAATAACCAAGCAAATTACTTACACAGCACAATATTTATAATTCCGGAGGTGCCACACGACCAGTGTAGGTAGAGCCCTAGATAAAATGTTATTGTTAATTATTGTAGGCGTTGTAAGGGGCCAGAGAGCTCCAAATAAAGTGGTGTTGATAAGACCTGTAACTTCCTCAAAGATGAATGTCGTGAGCTTTATGTAGAGTGACCATGATTCAGGGAAAATTCGGATCTATATCTAAATGTATTATAATAATAATTAGGTTTGTTTAAACCTACATATTCTTCAAAGCAAAATGGAAAAATCATCAATGTAATCCAATGAAATACATGCATTAGTAATGAAAACTAATACATAATATTAAAAAAATCTAAAGTTTGTATGGATGGATAGATGTTTTTACCTCTTCACGCCAAAACTACAGAACGTATCAGCTGAAATGTTGAAAAGACATAATTTTAGACCTGGAAATCAGAAATCAATAACTTTATTTCTCTAGGCTTACATAATAAGCACTTAGACAAGTCAAATTTCAAACTATAGGTAAATAGTTAGTATCAAAATTTTATAAGAAATAAAGTGTTAACTAACTGATTTTCTCTTCATTTCAATCTTTTGGAAGATACTAAAAATAAATCACTAGCACGTGTATAGTTATGTGTCTTACGCATACTGGAATAACAACAACATAGGCTACTTTCATAATTTAAGCCACTGAACTGAAACTTATTACCATAAATAAAATGTAGAAATATCCCTAAAAGCAAGCAATTGTGGTCACCAGCACCAATCGGTGCACTTGTCGGCTACTTAGCGCGGGACTTTCAATAGCGTCGGTTTGAGGCGCGCGCGGTTATGCGTGTTTAACTGTACTACACGCATGCGGTACAACACGTAAGATTGAAGCCAAATTAGAAATGAGAAAATTTTCGATTCAATTTTAAATATATTCTACTACAATAATTAATAGTCCATTATAGTAGTAGTCTAGGTTTTAATCGGATAAATATATAATGTTAAAGTTGGGTAATACTATAGAGTTCTAATCACGATATTTATCACTTCGCCTATTGATAAAAATACGAAGAAAGAATAGTTTTGCTCGCTTTTGTGGTTATTTAAAAGAATGTTATTTGATTTAATAAAAACTTTTTTTTTAATTATTAATTAAATATCAATATTAATTTCGAAGACTGAAAAGTAGTTTATAAGTCATTATTTGAATTTTTTTTGATACCGAATTTATGCTGACAAATACCTAAATAAGCTCGTTTTGCGTCGAGTATTGAAAAACGAAATCATTGTCACTCTACACACCGAAAAGTATATCAACTCTAATTTTAATTCTGTTTTCCTATTCCGTGTGCTAAAAATACATTATCCAATTAGCTTAAACCGATATTTTTGAAATAGTAATCGCCTATCACTTGCGCCACTTAGTCAAACCGCCTCACTTGTCATTACTTAGCTGACTGTACTTATCGCGCCCCTAATTACGATCTTTCACGGGGGCGGCATCGCTCGAGTTAGACATCTTTATCAAAAGCTACTTACAAAAGCAACTTATACGATTAAATATTTATCTATTAAAATTCAGCAGTTAGCTTACAGTCTAACGCTATTACGCTACATAAAAGTATAAAACCAAGATATAAAAATAAGAGGAAAATTTATGAACATACGTCAGGAATGAAAAATGATAACAAATAGGTAGGTATAGTCTTACCTAATAAAACGCCCTGAGGATAATTCAATTGTTAAGCAAAAGTGTATGGTTTAGGGTATCGAATTATGTACAAAAACTTAAAAAACTCCATATTTTCCTAAACAAGCCGCCACATTTATTTCAAGAACTTAACCAGGAGTTAAATAAAATAACAATTATCTAGTTTCGACGTGAAAAATGAGGAGTCAGGGAAGCGCGACCAAGCTTTTAACGGAATAGCTTCCTCAAGATAACAACTAATTAGAGACGCCCCGACCGTATTTATAATAACTTATATTTAAATCATATGATTTCATACTTGGCTTGATAGAAGTTTAGTTTACGGGGTTATTTATAAAGGTTTGATCAACCCTAATTACGTTACGTTAAGTTGCGTTGTTCTGGTAAGATTTTTTACAAATGCGGCGGAAACAGAGTTGTTGTGTGATTTTATACGTGCATCTGTCTGTCTGTGTCAGCGTAGCTCTGAACCAGCTATAATTTTTGAGATTTTTTTCGATTGATTGTAAGCCTACGAATTTAAGATTGTGGAAGACCACTAGGTACTATTTCCATAAAACATACCTCAGCTATGTTTGATGGAAATGAGTGGCAGCAGTTCTATTGTAATGATGCTGATGGCATTTATCTAAGTAGCCGAGTCTTAAAGTTTATTTCATTACTAAGTTCTCATTATCAAATTAGTTCGTTACATATAAAAAATTCTTACGTCACAGATATCTAAAACTTGTCAATCAACAAAGTTAAAAGTAAAAGCCAGCATTACAACATTAAGTCTCTTTTTATCAGCTTATCAAAAAAGGAACTCAGGAGTGTTCCCATGCTAAATATAGTACATAAAAAATGGAAGGTAAAGTTTTTAATATAGAGATACATTCATGATTTTACTGGTAAACAGATTTTTAAGAGTACACTGACTGGACTTTAAGACCGTTTACTAATAACGCGGTTGTTTTGACAGATTCTAATTGATAAAATCTATTATTTTAAGCTCAGCTGAATTTTCGGTGTTGAATCTAAGATTGCATCAAATGCTTATTAAATACATTAAAGAGGTTAGTTCGGTTTCTAGTTATTTGAGCGAGGAGGAATGGATACAAAGTACTTAGTTTTATTTTTTTTAACTATGTGGAGATTTTTTGTTAAAAATAAACGTTTTCGGGTAATGCAGTCATTATGACACAAAATTATTTTGTTACGTAATAAAATCCGTTGGCTATATCGGTTTAATTAAACTTATTGAGTTTTGAGTGTATCGAAAATAGGAATAATAATTTCCCAAAGATACTGTAGGTACTCGTACCACCCTAATAACCTCCTCAGAGGTTTCAAAATTAGATTACCCTTTGTGTTATTCCGGCCAGGTGGGATGACGATATGCGAAAGACTGCTGGTAGATGCTGGATGCGGCAAACTGAAAACAGGGCGCTATGGCGATCATTGGGGGAGGCCTATGTCCAGCAGTGGACTAATATAGGTTGATGATATAGGAATACGCGGGTGAAACCGCAAGGCGCTGCTAGTAATTACATAAAATTAGGTATACCTTGAGTGTTTTCTAACACCTTGATCAATATAATAATGACTCAATTGAAATTTATTGAAATCCCTTGAGATAGCGTCGGTTTCCTCGCTTGTGTAAAGAATTGACTTATTACCATTGTTCCGCGTGTCAGAGGGCACCATTGTGGAGCCACAATAGCTGCCGAAGGGTAGAACTTAAGTAGCTATGATGTCTACTAGTTTTTACCTGCAGCTTTGTATGTGTTTTTTGAGGGGCATCTCTTATGGATAGTAGAATAAATCCATTAGTGAAATTGTGTCATTTAGTTAATTGACGACCGGTGTGGCGCGGTGGGTGAAAGTCCGCCTGCGACGCAGGAGGTTGCGGATTCGGTTTCCGCCTTGGGACAAATGTTTGTAAGATATGCAAATATTTGTTCCGGGGTTTAGGGTTCTGTATGTAGGTATGGTAAAAAATATCTATGTATTATATAAGGGGAGGTCTATGCCCAGCTGTGGACTAATATATGATGATGATGAAGTAAATCAGTTATCTAGTACCGATAACACAAGCTCTGCTTAGCTCGGGGCTAGACGATGATGTGTGAATTGTTCGGCATTATAAACAAAACAATTGCAAACAAATATCCAAACAGTTGCTTTTATTATAAGTAGGTATTAGTGTAATGAATAGGTAGAAATTGCATCTGTTCAGAAAAGCCTACTCTATAGAAACCTGTAGTCAATAGGTCTTACTTGAAATAATACCTACACCTAAAGACTTTAACATTTCAAACCTGTTTGTAACGATTATCTTTAGATTCATATAATATACCTAGGTATTCAAAGTTTATCTATACTTAGTAACTTTGAATATTTCTAAGATTGACGAAGACTAGAGATGTATCCTCTGAAATTATCAAATTAATTAACATAACTATTTAACATTTTTATACTTCAATCCTTTAGATTGTTTCTATAAAATGTTTCACTTATCTACAACTCAAACATGACAATCACACGTGGAGATTGCATTTGTTAATTTCGCGCCAGTCTATCGAGGCGCCGTGGCTTAGTTGGTTAAAGCGCCTGTCTAGTAAACAGGAGATCACGAGTTCGAATCTCGTCGGGGCCTTGGTGGAAAAGAAATAACATTTTGCTTTTTCCACTTACTTTTTGTTCAATATAGAAAATACTACGCATTATTATGCTGATAATCCCATTTTCAGTTACAGTAGAAATCTGAAAATTTGTGAAAGAAGAGATTTGTTCAGATAAAATAAGAACTGTTATATTTTTACGATTTTTCCCAGACATCGATAATTCGCCAGTTTCCATGGCATTGTGGTTTACGACGTGACTTGGCCTACAATCCCGCTGCCTAAATACACATAAACATTGTAATGAGGAGGGCGTTTGGATACAAGGCTTGTGGAAGTGGTGCCACTACACAAAAAGCTTTGTGGTTATGGTATACGTAACGACCACATAGGTACTTTTGGTACCTATAAAGTATTAGTATGTGATAGGCGATTATTTTTCTCAATTTTATGAGGTTGTTATTCATCTCATAAAGTCCTGAACGTACTACGTTTAAAGTGACAAACTAGGGTCTAGTAGGCTAAATAAATATGTAGTATTTTTATTATTTACCACCGCCATTGACGAAAACCAAGCCATTTTTTTTCAGGAGAGACATATTCTATAGTTCCAGCAGTGATGTGATTTGACATCATCTTGATATGGAATTTTCTTTAGTAATAATAAAAACAAAATCTTCCAGATAATTTAAGAAATATTGGGCATTTTCTAATAAAAATGTTCTGTAGCCATAATAATGTGTGTGTTAGAGCTATTCCATTCCTAGCTACTTAATATTACATTAATTATACAGTACTAGCAACCCGCCCCGGCTTCGCACGGTTGTATTATAAGTATATAAACCTTCGTCTTGAATCACTCTCTATCTATTAAAAAAACCTCATCAAAATCCGTTGCGTAGTTTTAAAGATTTAAGCATTCAAAGGGACATAAGGACATAGGGACAGAAAAAGCGACTTTGTTTTATACTATGTAGTGATTAGCAGTGGCGCTACTCTTACGATAGCCATGTTCTGAAATGGTTCACGGCCGAGTTAGTTATTTAAAGATAGCATTGGCTACGTTAATATATTGACTATATTTTACAAAATCGATTGTAAGTTTACATTTACATTCGTATAGTGTACTTATCCGACAGAAAGATGTACAGGGGCTCTATAATTTGCATGATAATAATAGGTTATGCCATAACCTATTATGGTATTATTTCATTTTATCTTGACCTGTTAGAAAGGAATAATTTATTGGTTATTTTATAACAAGGCATATGAAGATTAGGTATATGTAACTATACTCTTCATAGACCACGCTTTATCGTTGTTCCAACTCGCAAAAAGTTGAACGAAGCTCCTACTTCTGTTTCCCAGGTAGAGTACAATCTCAGAGTCTTTAAATCCAGAGTAAATAGTTCGTTCTGGGAAAGTGTCCTTCATCTAAGGCCACAATCACACTTTCTTATGTGAGTTGGTGGCCAAACGATTTATCATCCTAAGTCTGTGTCCCCAGTAGGCAAATTGTGAGCAGCCGACTGAGTTTGCGGCGTATCAGTTCAGTACGCCCTTCCATAAATTTTAAATTGAGTGTCCACAGTTTGCTAGTTTGCACTCACTGTACGCAGTCTGTACGCAGTTTGCAGCGTAACGTGCGCCGACTGTCTCAGTTAGCGGTCGACTCCCAGGTTCCAGTGCTTGCGATACGCACGCAAACTGATCTGAGTTTGTAGCTGTTCGCCACAAATTTGCGGCTCACTCAGTCGGCCGCTCACAGTTTACCTACTGGGGACACAGCCTTACTGTGTTTGTCCTAATGTCCTAACTAAGGAACCAATCAACTTGATTTTTAACATAGAGTTAGTTGAAAGGACGGAGAATAACAAGTTACTTATTGTTTTGGAAAAAACATCAAAAATATGAAATTCTGTGAATTTCATATTTTAATAAAATTTGAAATTCGGGTGAAACTGAGGGGAACATCTAGTTCTCAATAAAATAAAACATAATACTGTAACCTCTCCCATATTTCTCCCATAAACTATTGTATATTTTGTTTTTGGCCTCAAAATTCTCAACTGCTCTATAAAAATTAATTGTTTTTGTATATCTGACCTATACAGAGCTTTCAAAGCAGCACGCGTACCTATTGAGCAGATAATAATAATATCATAATTGTTTATTTATAAAGAGTTTATAAAGTCCCTAGTACAACGTCATAAGAATTATTCTAATGCAGTGCAGTGGTCCAAAATGTAACCCGTCCACGTAAAGGGGACGCGGGGAGAATAGCGAGGCGCGTGGGAAGGCGGCTATTAATTACCCACGTCGCCGTCACCGTACTCAGGATGTAAAGGAAGGTACACACTGGGGCCGAATTCTGCGGGAACACCGCGGGCGCCCTCTGCGCCCGCCAATAGTCCGGTAACGCTGTCATGGCCATCTGAGATCAACTGCATTATAGTCCGTAATTAAAATATTTGCCGAATTCTGCAAACCAGTCGCATTACTTTGCAGGAGCATCGTCGCAGGATCGGCCATGGATGAAAGAAAGTCTAGTTGGTGCGTGCGGTTATATTTTGGAGGGATTGATAGAGTTGTTTCGGACTTGACACTTGACAGGTGACGTGTCCTTACGTGTGACGTGGTAATTATTAGTTATGTTGTTTGAGGAAAATCACTTTGTTGCAAAATTCTTAGGTTTTTATAATTTTATATTATTTAATGACATCATCGGAGAAAGTTGCAGAAGTTTGGAATAATTTTTGGTTTGAAGGTTTTATTCATCATTTCATTCGTCTGTCGACCGTATGGGAACTCTAATTTAAACAATTTTCACTCTACTCGCTGTTAAAGATTATATTTTTATTTTTGTTGCTGTTAAAAAACGGATACCAATAACAGAAAACGAATGACTTGTTTCCTGTTATTGGTAGAAACACGTTTTTTTTTACTTTGCCTATTATTTTATATTTTGGATTCTACCTAGAAGTTGTACCTACTTATATCATTTGATATTGAAAGAAACTTGTGTGTACAAAGCTTTATTCCACTGGCGTCAGCGATGATGCCCGATCGTGCGTGTGTGTGCGGCATTATAGAGATACCACTTGATTTCCATTTACGAGCTTTTCGCGGGTTTGATTAGTGATAGTAGTAGTAGTTGTAGTAGGTACGTATTGATAACCTACTATGCTTAGTATGTAGTGCCAAAATCACAAGCACTACTTAGTATGGGGCTGGATAGCGCTGAGTGAATTTTCCAGCATTATTTATTTATTTACAAGTATTTTTCGACATAGAACTGATATTAACGAGCTGTGCTCTAAAAAAAAGGCAAAAAGAAAGAAAAAAAAATAAAGTAAGTACAACATACAATATTTAAAACGGGATATGTAAGTAATTATGGCCTGAAGTGGCAAAATCATCCAAACATTCGAATTCATATAAAGAATTTGCATAGTATCTACTTACATGTTACTTGAAAACTTTTTATTGAAATTTTGAGGAAAATGTCAAACAACCTTATTCAAAATGGTTTTCACTTAAATTTTACTTGTAACACATTACTTTGCAAATAAAATAAATAAAAATGAGACTAAGAAGCACGCTTCCCTTTTTCCCTTTCCTTTAAATCATTCAAAACATTGTCTGTGATTCAGTTCGGTAATTTCATTATTTTATTCAGTTGCAAATGGGTAAGGACCAAAATTTTTGCACTTTTTGCGTGAGTACGATGGCACATTACTTTCAAATCAACATATAAAAAAAATTTGTTAACTTATGTGAATATTAATACTTGATTATTATAGCTGAATTTATTTTGCACCCTGTGCTTTATTCATATCTAAATTTCTTTCACTAGGTTTTTGTAAAATTAATTTTATGTAAATAAGGATACTGAATCTATTTTCGTTTTTCATACAAAATGTGAATGGCACATCTCCGACTCCTCCTGGTTTTTGCAATTTTATTCTAAAACTAAAAAACTTTTCAAAGACTTTTTGATTTATTTATATTCACCATGAATTTATCTTCACGTTTTTATTATTACGGTCTCGTTAAACTTTATAGTTAATTTATAATATTAATCTAAAAGCGTGTCCCAAATTTCGTTCCGTTGTGTCACTCAGTTGTGCGACAGCATAAATCGAGAACATGGCAAGATAGGATAACAAATAATGTTTTGTTGCAAAGGCTACACCGTCATCTAAGTTGTGACTAAATTCAGGCCAATTCCGCCACGTTGTTTTTCGCTCATTTGCAAAAACTTGTTGAAGGTGCATGTGTACCATTAAAAATTTGTATTTTCTGTAAGACTTTTAAAGTGTTTTGCGTCAACTTTTCTTACTTTTTACTATTAATTCTAGTAGCTTATTTTGTCTACTATTGAATAGTTCTGATGTGTATTCATAAAGGTGTTTAATTTCTTCAGAATGAATTTTTGAATGCTGTGTCATGTGGTTTTTTTTTCCTGTATGCGACGAATGTCACGAAATTGTGTGACGTGTTACAATGGAATTTTGTAAAGATAGGTATACAACATTACTTAACGATTTTAACTCTCAATCAGGTTTTGGTCTTATAATATGTGTTATTAAATTAATGTATAATATATTTGTATTTGCTATATTTTTCTAAACCTTTATATATTTTTCAATGGTTAAGAAACAATAAGAATGTAAATAATCTATACCAGTGTGCTCATTTCTAGACCCATGTACACTAACCTTAACAAATTCTGTTGTGCTACATTTGCTCCGTTTCCGTTGTGCAAACATGCAAAAATTTTGGTCCTTACCCAAATGTATTTTAAAATCTCAAACACATTTTCCTATTACTTCAACCTTTTTAGCTTTTATAAGGCTTCCAAAAAAGTTAATCATATTGCAAGAAGCCAATCTTATTAACTTATTGAATTCAGTTTCTAATTAAGTATTATAAAAATTAAAAAGTTTGAAGCAGAAGTAAAATGATTGAGAATTTAATCAATTGACAACTCTGTCCATAGCAACTGAAGATCCCACATGTAGATAGCTATACCTACTTAACATGTGGTAGTTGGTAGCCCTAACGAAGTGCGAATGGAGGCAAAAGGTCATTTAGACGTAACCCTAATATGGGTCTTTATAATAACCTTTTCAACGACAAGTAAATGTGATCAGATTATCTCTAGACCAGTTTTAACATGGGGTTCCGGTTCTTTATGAAATAAAAAAAATAATGATGGAGAATCCACACAGTATCATCTACCCTAAAGTAAGCTTGTGTGTTTTCTTGGGAGTTTTAAACCGAAAACCTTCAGTAAGCTTTCAGTAAAAGTTTGTTTGGGTGGGAGTTTTTGTTTTTATTATTGTCGGTATAGAGCTAAGTCATTGTGCCACTTGGTAAATACAGTCTTATATGGTAAATATAATAAATATAGACACATTAGTAAAGTGCGATTCGTAATTTCTTAATAACAAAAAAATAAGATAGAATATGTAATTCTATCAAATTATTAATTCAAGAACAGAACGGTCCCACCAAAAACGTTTGAACATACGGCGCAATAGATATGCTATCAAAATCACGAAAGAGGTCATGCTGCTTTAGGATTTATAGTTCCATTTTGAACCTTATTAATATTCCGTAGTGCTATAGCAGAAATTGGTTCGAACCTACCACAACCGTATAAGTTTTGGCATGGCGGTGGATTCTGTATTCTATGGCTGGGTAGCAACGGGTCACGTGTGTCTCGGCCTAACCTAACCATCAAAATTATTACCATGTAGTGTGTCGTGGGCTTAGTTCGAGCTACGACAGTCTAAAATTTCCCCAATGAAGCAAGGATTTCAAGGACAAATAACCAAAAAACAAAGTCGTAAAAAAATTGGTTTTGTTTCATTACTGTCCGAAAAAGCTCAGAGCGATTGGCAGAAAAGGCACTAGAGAGAGAAAACTGGGGCAGCAATTAGCTCAGAAGTGGGAAGAGATGAAACGAAGAATCTCGTCTCGTATCTCGGATGCTAAAATGTCAATTGGAAATGTGGTGTCAATCGACCATGTAGTGTCAATAGGAGGATTTTACAAAGTTTTGAAGCGACCGCAGTATACTTACAGAGTACCTAGAGTTCTCCTAGGACATGATTTTAAATTATTACGTTTAATTTTCTATGGTCACTTTCTAGAATAAATAAAAAAGACTCATATCCATAAAAAAATTCTAATGTCTATGGCCTATACAGAATTTGAATAAAATAAAAATCCTATGAGGGTAGATAACCACCGGCAGAGCTTGCACAACAAGTCCTTGTCCACTAACAAATTCCTCACGCACTTGGGCGGAAACATAAAAAGTATGCGTATACGCACTTGGTAGCCATTGCCGAAATCCAAGGGCATGAGAGTACAATCAGCCAAGTAGGTATTAGTGCCTAAAGATGAGTCTAAAGCTTGTATTATAAAAGCTTGCTCAATCATTGACTTTTGCTGGAGTAAAGCTTTTCTATGGCATTGGCGTTTCTCTAATCAAGCGTAGATAAATGACTAATTAAGCTTTTATTATACGGGCCTAATAATGACTATAGTTCAGACACAAACAAAAGACAAGAAAATTATAACAGAGAAAGGTAAAATATTGAGTTCCCCTTTTCAATCGGCTTCAAGAGAAAATTCCTTTTCAATTATTTCATTTCTTATAAATAGCACAAAACTAATTATTGTGTTGTCTGATCATTACCACTGCATTAGAAGTTTGTTGTTTATATTCTAGGAAATCAGTTAATTAGAACTGGCTAACAGTCTCTTTGGTGCATAAACAACAGCTAAAAGTAGAAAAAAATTAACAGTTACAATTATTATTTTTCCAGTGACTTTTTTAGTTGTAACTGTTTTAGTTGTAAACTAACTAGTTTTATTCTTGAACTAGCTGCGCCCCGCGGCTTCAGGCGCATGGAATTTTTTTTGTTATATTTCAGAATTTTATTGCAGGCAGGGGTAGTTTTAAAAAGGAAAAATACGTATTTTATTATTTACTTTGCAGTTTATTTATGCTTACCGAGTTTTGAGTGAATCAAACCAAGGAATAATAATTTTCCATAACAACTTGACAACCCTATTTAACCCCCTCAGAAGTTAAAATTTCCAAATTTTAATATTCTTTGTGTTATTCTAGATCTTAAATTATCTACATACCAAATTTTATTTAAATAACTTAAGTAGATGCGGAGATTATTATTATAATAGTAACATAGTATTTTCTTTTTGTTATAATATTCCTTAGATACGTATCTACATAGCTGACTGTACACGCGTACATCCCGAAGGGCGTCGTTATCTTAATATTTAATAGCCATGTACAATCGTCGTGTGAATGAAATGAGTTTGATAGGAGTACATTATGTCTATTAGACCGGATGTTATCAAGGATTTTTAAACAGGACAAGATAACCAAATTTTACCACGAAATAAGTTCCTATGACAATAATTTAGGTCATATATTAGAAAATAATAGGTATTATTACATATTTGGGTCACACAAGTAGAATAGAAATTACTTAGAAGATTTCTGTGACACCAAATCGGCTCAGCGGGAGGATCTTAAATATTTTTGTTTTAACTGATTTAGAGAAAAAAGTTTTAATTTAGCGGACACAATTTTTATAAGATAGTTGATGGAGCGAATTGAAACGAGAAGACGAGAAAAGAAGTTCATCTCATCAGCATTAGATGGATAAAAAAGATACGACACGACAAAAAGACAACGGTTGCAATTGAACCTTTATTCCAAGTATAGTAAAAACATGTTCCAGTATTTTACTACTTATTTTTGGTTATTAGCATAATTATATATTTTTTTTTAATTTATATAATCTATAAACTCAAACATTGTACGGTATAGAATATTGTGTGAATAAAATAATGTATAAAACTCGATGAATAAACCAAGATCGACATACGAAATTGGGGGTTTTTACGCAATTCTCATTGGTCTATTTCTTATTAATCTGCAAAAATAGTACCTACTACTTGTACTTTACTTAAATTTGGTATCATTAGTTTTTTTAAATACTTGTCGATAGGAGATTCTTAAACATTAAGATCTTTATCTCTTCTTCTATGTCAATTTTTTTTGTTCCTATTTGTTAGTAAACTTTGTTAAGTGTGGGATAAGGTTCGGGAGAAGAAGAAGAAGATTTGTCAGTATAATTTGCTGCTTACTCAAAGATCATAGGTATTATATTGAATGTCTCAAAATTGTAAATTGTCAGAAATAAACAAATTATAGGTATTTCATTTACTTATTTGAAAGTTAAACCGTTTTTTCTAAGTTAGTTAAAACATAATAATTAAGATCCTCCCGCTGAGGCTATTTGGTGACACAGAAATCTTCCTTGTAATTAATGTTTTATTTGTGCGACCTAAATATGTCAATACGTAGTACTTTTATCTTATTTGTAGAAAAACTATTGTCAGTTAAACTTTTTCTTAAAATAACGATGAGTTACCTACTTAAATCTCGTTTTAAAATTTTGATAATTTTTGGGTTTTTAATGGTATTGACTCATACCATAACTTCATTTAACTAATTTAACTTAATTTTTATTACCTACAAAAGTTAAAACATTAACACATCACCAGACATTACCAAATAATTCAAATAAACTTTATTCAAGTACATGCGTTAAGCCGCGCTAAGTATATTTTTATTTAAATTTAAAAAATAAATACCTTATGCAAAAATAATCGTCGACCAACAATAAAATAGTACTTACACGGCATACAAATGAGGTCTCAAAACCGGCAAATTTAAATAGAATTTTGAAGCTAAGCGAAATAGAGTTGAAAGTTGTAAAGCGCGGCGGTTATGAATGAATGTTCATGAATGAGCAGAGGATGTGACGTCACTGGCGCCGTGTATACGTGGCGTAAGGTTGGCATGTGTCTTGTTAAGTGAGTAGGTATTCGCGGAATCGTTAATTATTGTGAGAATACCTAAATGTTAGATCATTTTTTCTTGAAATTAACACGTTGACTGTCCATGGGGTATATGAGCGTATGGTTCAGGCAGGCTATTTTGTCCGTCCGCACGGAAATTTTTACTAGGAGGTGGAGTTGACGCATCGTATTATTATTTACTTAAGTTCTGCAATTCATGCCACTTTTAATATTTTGGTTTTTTCGTCGTTTACTGTCATTGAAAAGATAACTATTTACAATGTAAGTAAATGTACAAGAACTAGGGAATAAAAATACATGTGTATCCTGCTAGAAGCCTGCTAGCTGAGTTCGAACTACGGCTACGTTGTGGCTCGCCACATCATCAACATCAACCTATATAATATATAAGTCTACTTCTGGATATAGGCCCCCCTATATGGGCACCATAACTTTAGCTTGCCGCAACCAGCATGAAGCAAAAGATGAGATTTATTCCCACCAAATCAAGTGTCAACCCTGCATCTGTCAATGGGAATATCCCACCGCCGCGTTTAAGTCGTTACATGCATTATTGCAACGGTCACGCGACACGCATCAACAATAATTATATTCAATTATCTCAAATCATAAATACCTACTGCGTTCATTGATAAATTATGTTACTTCGATAAGAGGAATACCTACTTGATAGCTGTTTAGGATTCCGCAATATTCCAGCTTGATTTAAAACGATCGGATAACAAAGTTTCGATAAATAATTATTAATGCAGCAACTTTATGATATAACCAGCTTACATGAATGACTCTATCTCTGACTTGATTATTTTGGCAACGCCGAAAAAAAAAGACTTGGCATATTATTCTTATTGCACTAACGCAGAAAAGTTCCAAAGAGTGTTTCATTTTAATTTTAAAATGAAAAAAAAAATAAAAAGTGCAAAAATAAATCTTCTTTGAAATTAAAACAATAACATTTACAGACATGCTATTATGGTTGTTTTAATTAATTTTTTAACGACAAATTATAACAATCATTGATTAATAATTTAAATATATAAATAATACCTAGGTACATTGCCAATTGTAATATTTTTATAATTATAATTATATCACTCATTATAAACTAAAATTTTACAGTGATTGATTTATGAAATTTATTTTATACGGAACCTAAAGTGAAATGTTCTTGCAACTTGTGCCCTTGAGTGTTTTTCACAGTTTATTTTATCTCATTATTATTATCTTGCGGCGCACGTGACAGGAAAGTTTTCGCGCGTTTTAAATTAAAAACCTACCATATTTTTATTGCTTAGCTTAGGGCTTTATCATGCTGTGTGGGTTGTCAAGCATTATTTATAAGCTAAGCTTAGTAAGCTTGTCACCCAAATGTAACATTACTTATTTTATTAGCAATAGTTTCTTACTTCAAGTTAATTTACATGTGATTCGCATGACAGTAAAGTTTCTTAAACAAAAATAACATTTTAAATGAAATATGATGCTGTGTGGTCTGTCCGGAATTATTATAATAAAAAAAAATCAGTTAAAGCGATAAAGTTTGAGATCGTCATACCATCAAATGTAAAGTGATCAAAGTAGGTATCACTTTGTATTGAAGTAAAGGGTCAATTTGAGGACACTTTGAATTAGGGCAGCGACTTGACAGTCGCATTACTGACACAATTGGCAGTCAAGGGCGGGCGGGACACAGATTAAATAAGTTATAGGTTAGGGTCTTTGTTACCGTGTGTTATTTAGGTACCTTCTGAGCATTTTATATACGTCCGGTTATGTAACATACTAACAAACTAACGTATCACGTGTTTGCATAGTACTTTTCAACCGATGTCAAAAAGAGAAGATATTTTTTTCTCGTGTTTACACAGTACTTTTCAACTGATTTCAAAAAGAGGAGATATTTTTTTAAGTATGAGTTTAATCATAACTTTGTTGTGGTTGAACCGATTTCGATGATTATTTTTTATTTGAAAGCTGGTGCTTCTGTGTTACCATTATACAATTCCAGCACGAGTGACCAGTAATTTGTGTGTCTATTTATTTATTTATGAAAATATGTTTATGAGAATCAGTAAATATATAAAGAGAATATAGAAAAAGTTGTCTACTACTACTTGTCAAAGTTACTTATCTTTAATATAACAATAATGCGTGTCTTTTATGTATTTTTTTTGTTAATTATTGCGTTAAGTTATTCTTGTAACTTCTTCACGCTAAATGAAAACCCAGTTTCAAACTCTACTTACAAAATATACATATTTTTGCGATAATTCTTCAGACAGCCTATCTTCAAACTAACAACTACAAAGTAATTATTACGTAAAGTAGGTAAAAATAACGACTTCCTGCCGAAACCAGTCCAGACGAAAAACGTTAGCGAAAACCGACGAATTCTTACATTTCATCGTCCGTGACCGTACCATAATACTGGCAAATGTTGTAATAAGGTATAGATTGACTCATGTACGAGCACAAATATCAACTTAGAAATAAATTTAAGCTGCATATTCCTAATACTCGAACAAATTATGGAAAAAAATCTATTCTTGCAGAAGGAGCAAAATTATTTAATAATTTACCACACGCTGTAAAAGAATGTGACACTATTAATATGTATAAAAGTAAGCTAAAAGAATATGTTACCAATAATTTTTAGTTTAAAAATATGTTTTTCTAAATTAGTAGGTACCTATCCTGATTGTTAATTTTTTATTTCTTACTGTAAATCTCAGAGGTTACACACCTATATTCATAATTCATGTACCTATAAACTTATCTCATTGTAAAATGAACCATATATGTAGTTTGTATGAGAAATAAAGTTCTTTAAACAAGATTATATTTCAAGCTACCCGCAATTCACCATCTTGTCGCCGAACTTTTAGCGAGGCGGGTGAAGGTACACCTGCGACGCAGTGGGTTGCGGGTTTGATTACCGCCTCGGGTCAAATATTTGTACTATTCGCAGATATTGTTCAGGGTGTTTTCTATGTATAAAAATATGTACCTATCGATGTAGTTTAATATAATTAGGTACTTACCTATATAAAACATATTTATTAACAACGAAAATTACAATTAGTACCTTTAAACAATTGAAACCATTGAGCTAACTGCAGACGGTTGCAAACAGTCTAAAGGTAAACAGTCGGAAGCACCCCAAGACACTGGCTGACACCTATATTAGTTATCTAGTACCACAATACAAAAACAAATTGAATTATGTACTTCATAAATATAATAACTGTTTAAGTTTATTTCAATCTTTTATTATTTTTCAACAACATTTTAAATAATTATGCCACCCTTATGAATGAGTCTAGAAGTAAGTTAATAATTATTAGTTTTAAAACTTCCTGAAAACGGATATTAGTTTTTGCCTTCGCACACATGCACGCATATAGTTATTTGTGTGTGCGTATGTGTGCGTAGTCGGTGTACATTACATTACAATAAATCAGTCAATACACTCCGAATTCCTAGTGAGCGGGTTATTCTCAAACTATATTATCATCATCATCATCGTTATTGGAAATATTATAACTAAATACATAAATAAATAAATAAATAATGCTGGACAATCCACACAGCACCATCTAGCCCCAAAGTAAGCTACTCAAAGCTTGTGTTATGGGTACTAGATAACTGATATATTTAATACATTATATACATATACATAGATAGATATTTTTTAATATACATATTAAACACACAGACCAACGAAACAAATTTCTGCAGATCGTGCACAAATTTGTTCCGAGGCGGGAATCGAACCCGCAACCTCCTGCGTCGCAGGCTAACTAACAACTAGATCAAAATTTTACTAAAAAACATTATTATTATTTGACGACCGATGTGGCGCGGTGGGCGAAGGTCCACCTGCGACGCAGGAGGTTTTTAACAAGTAATATACCTATTAAACACCGTTTTTTTTGCTTAACTATCGACCCGCCCCGGCTTTGCACGGGTGTATTAAACATAAAACCATGCTCCTGAATCTCTCTATTTATTAAGAAAACCGCATCAAAATCCGTTGCGTAGTTTTAAAGATCTAAGCATACATAGGGACAGACATCGTAAAGCGACTTAGTTTTGTACATGTAGTGAAGTTTGAGGTGAAGGTATTACAAAGGGACAGACAGACAGACAGCGAAAAGCGATTCTTTTATACGATGTAGTGGAGTTAGAGAATAGCCCAGCCGCACGCATGGACAATTGAACACACTTCCTTATTGGTGCGGTGACGTCACTCGAGAGACGTGGTCCAGACGGGATCATGTAAGCACGGACTAGATTATATTACTTTTGATAATTTAATAAAGTCATTTATTTTGGACAACGTTAGAATAGTAGACGGATCTTATAAAACTTACTAGCAGCGCCTCGCGATTTCACCCGCGTAATTCGCGTTCCCGTGGGAATTCCGGGATAAAACATAGCCTATGTTTTATTCCAGATTATAATCTATCTCTGTAGCAAATTATCCATTTCCGTTTAGTACTTTTTGTGACTCTTTCACGCCAAAACATACGCTGAACAGATCTGGCTGAAATTTGGGTCTTTAGTCAACTGAGGCCGCTCGAACTTATCCCGCGGGATCAGTTGACCTAATGAATATTTTGAATCGTTCAACTCATCCCATTGATACATTTTATGATTTGTATGACACTTAAAAACGTGTTTCACATTAGACGTAGTTCTAGTCCTGGAATAAAAAGAGTTTCATCCCGTAAAAAAGTTCTCATACGATATAAATAAATAGCTTTGAAACGTTTCCATAGAACAACGTATGCTTACAGCGCCCTTACAGGGTTAATGTAGATTCTACCTCAAAATTGTAACAAATGATAATGGGCATGAATACAGCAAATTATTAAACAAAAAAAAAGTCGTCTCATTACAAGTCCCACCATTACCATCCAAAAATCTGACATACAATACCTACCCCATTTCCATCCACTCTCAATCTACAGATCGCGCGTATCAAAGGTACGCTTTAAGCAGCGATCCCATCAAGCATGAAATACACTCAAAGATGTATGTGAATAAGATTCGCAGTTTAAAAGAATACAGGGTGTTTAAAAAATAAAATCAATGATATAAGCCAAAAAAGAAAATTCAAACAGCCTTAAAGTAAGCTAAGCTTGTATATGGATACTAGATAACTGGTATACTTAATACATTAATACTATTTAATATGTAGTAAAATATCTACATAGTAAATAACCAGAAAACATGGATAGGTACGTTTTTGCAGGTCGTTCGTACAAACATCTGTCCCAAGGATACATGTAACTTAATGTTGAAAGATACATATAACTTACCGTTGAAAGAAACATGTAACTTACCGTTGAAGAATACATGTAGGTATATAACGCTTTGAAGGATACATGTAACTTAACTTAAGTGACTCCCTTGGCATAACGTTAAAAGTGTGTCTCACATTGATCATTAAAGAGTGAAGTCTCCATTCTGGTAGGTAAATCAACAATCTGAGAATTGGCGGTAAACTGTAGTTACAGTATGTAAACCGCGAATTCTCAGCTTGTTGGAATGTAATCTGTTTGACTTCAGTAAGTATTCCCTGCGGGCCCATAGTATGAATAAATTAATTGAATGGGATTTAATTGTAGCTCCTGCAAGGCAATTACAACTCATATTTCCACTGGGAGTTAAAGGATAGAATTGTATATAGATATAGTCAGAATACTCATGTATTTGAAAGTATTCAGGAAGAAAATATATTTGAATAATTAAATAATGCTTGTCAAAGTAGCTCTACAAGCTTAGCTGTGTTGATATAATTAATAAATTACATGACATATATTTTTATCATACATAGAAAGCACACAGAACCTCGAAACAAATATTTGGATCGTATAAACGAACACGTAACTCGCAGTATAAGTATCATTTATATATAAGTTTCAAAAACACGGCGTCTCTCTTTAAAAACTAGGTTATGAACGAAGTAGAAGTAGTAAGAAGTATTTGATGTTACTTAGTGGATCCCCAAGCATTTTTGTTTTCGGGACACCATGTAGGCGTGGAAGGGAATGTTTTTAAGGTCAAGGGCACGCTCGAACATTACAGCCTTTTATCTGCGAATACAGAGTTAGAGGGCTTCGGAGTGGATAGAAAGGACCGTTTTTTTCACATAGATAATCAAGACTTTTGATATATAAATAAATAACTAATGTTAGATATCATCGTAGACTCAGCTTTGCTTGCACAAGGACAATTTAACTCTAAAATATGATTATTGAGAAACCCAGAAAATGACAAATTTAAATATGATTAGACATTTAACATTTCGACAACTAAATTCTCATTTGCATTTTGTGCAAATGAGAATTTAGGAAAATTTTCTTTATTTATAGTTTCTGTGCTTATTTTTAAGTCAGTTGATTCTGTGTGAAGACTTACAGAATTATTTATTTCATTTTAAATAGGTATTTGTATTTACGAATTTTTCGTAAATACAAATACCTATTTTTTTTTTTAAAAAGACGTTAAATCAGGTCATAAAATTAATTTCGTTTCTTAGGTATAAACTTAAATTAAAGTATTTATAATAATACACCCATTTTTATTTATTTATTTGATGTTAATTGGTCTATTTAAAACATATGCCAATAGCTAATCCTGACCTACTCACAAGTACCTACGAAATTTGAACGGATTAAATTGAAAATACCAACTTTTGTGTGAATCTCATATATTTGAATATTAATGTCTTGGCTTTTACGACCGTCTACATAAATGATCACGTGAGTTTGATTTAGGTGTCTCAATGCGAATAAAATGTAGAAAACCGTCGTAACTTTATGTAATCTTGAGAAAAAAATTACGGAATAGTCAAATAATCAGTTGTTCAAGGTTAAATTAATAGACTTGACATTTTAATAAGACAGAACCTGCGTAACTTGTCTCTGGTATTTCCGTCAAGCGAAAGTGCGTTTGAGTGCGTCATATTTTATTTACCTACACCGTCCTAAACACCTGTCTAATAGTTTTTAGGTCTATGACGAGGCGGTTAGCAACAGTAACAGAGTAACTGCTGAAGGATCTGTGACCGTGACGTCATCTAATATAATTAGGAGGGCGGAAGGCCTCCCTTGGAACTTAGTTTATGAAGCACCATGAAAATAAATAATTTTGAAGGCCAATGCTGCGATATTTTGGAAGGGCTACTGGCGGGTTTGCTTATCGGGAATGGGATAGCCATTGTCACGCACGGTTTTGTGTTGCCATCTCTATATGTAGGTACTATTGTGATCGGTATCTTAAATATCGGAAATTAAATTTTCTGGGAGAATCGCAGATTCTAAGTTTCCTCCATACAAATATTTTCTTAACAGGTCCATAATATGCCGACGAAATAATAAGAACGAGACTTTTCCGTTTTTTTTAACATTTTGGCAGACAGATTAGCCTTAATTTTATGTCTTAAGTTTATGGTCGTGCAATACCTGTGTATCACAAATAAATGAACTTATGACCTAAGAAGGTCGATTAGAGCTTATTATTATTTATCATTTGAATGGGGTTACAAATGTGCTAATTGAGATAAATCCAAAATCTAGAGCAAGTAGAGTCTCCGAAACTAGGTTAACAGTATACTGAATCAAGATTCACACATAAATCAAACAAAGCCTGCCGGATTGACGGATGTCACTCCATCCCTATCTAGGTCATCTAATGTGGGGCAGACTAGCTCGGCCTTTGCCCTATATTTCCTTGTCAGCACGTCCACTACTGCTAAATAAGCGAGGGTGTTTTTTTCATATAGGCACCATGCTTGGCATGCGGATTTGCGATCGCAGTGTCTTAAGCACCATGTTTGGCAGGAGGATTTGTGATCGCATTGGAGGTGTTAAATACAGCGAAGGAAGATAATGTCCTTTCTCTGGTAGGTTAGTCTGATCCTACACGGGCTGAGTTGGTCGGGTCAATTCTTACCTTTGACCTTTAGTCTGGACGAGTATAGGTCAAAAGTAAGATTGATTGACTGCAAAATTGACATTTATTTATAACTACCAACAGAAGATAACTAGCCTTAGTTAAATGATCAAAAAAAAAAGCAAAAGGATCTTCGCGTATTAAAATAATTAAGCGTTTAAAAGTATTTCAATTCGTTATTTATAAAAAATAGTTAAAAATATTCAGTTATCAGCTTCTACTTCCGTTAATTATTACAAATTGTAATCCAATCCGTTATCTTATTCCATTTCCGTTAGAGACCTAGCCAAAACCTTGAAGTAACGCGATGTCGAAAAACAAATAGTAAATTGTTCTATTTCCGCCCTGGGATAAATTTTTGTGTGTATCTTTGTATGCCTGTTTCATCCTTCGTAAGCATTCAACAAATATTTAATTTTATAAGTTTTATCTAATGTAAACATAGGCTTTAATGTATAGCTTTTCATTGTTATGAAAGAGTTTAACTAACTCATTTTCTTATTCTTATTCTGCCTCTTACCGCCAGCATTCAGGGCCCTTTGTTTTAGGAGCTTGTTATAATCGTAAATACTAGCTATAATTCCTTGTGTTGTTATTGTTTCAATTTATAAATATTTTCATAGTTCTTACCTTGAGAGCAACGATATGATAAAATCCATACACATGTATATATGTATACACTGTAAAACTGCACTGATATTGACTGCAATTGAGTACCTTATCGCTTTAGGATTGACTTACTCGACGAGCGAATTCCACCTGTCAATAAACGCTGCTTATTTGACAAGGCACTCGTATCGTATCGCACTGTAGACCGCTATTGCCTTGCCCTTGAAGGAAACACTGAAACATTGCAAGGGACGCCCTCCACACGTTTTGATTTAGGGCTCCCACACAAAACTGCGATTTGGTGCGATGCGATGCGATTTGATGCGATTTGATGCGATGTCACACGAACTTGATTTGCGAATTTCTGCGATGCGAATTTCTGCGGCGAACCGTTTTGTAGGGTAACCATATCTTCAAGTTTAGTCCGCCGTATTGGACGTGTTTTTAGGAAGCGTAAGATGGATCCCAAAAAGATAATTGAACCGATTTAAGCAAAAATGATCCAACCCACACAAACCTCATTTCGAGATAATCGATATTTAAGTTTGTGGCGGTATTTCTCTAGCTTTGTAATACAAAATGTTGTTATTTTAATTTAATTTAATGCTATGTAAACTCAACTTTTTTGCTATAAATAATATAAAGAATAAATTGTAATAGTTTACTAGATAATTGGGAAAACTTGCGCCTGGATCATTATTACAAAATTAATTTTGTATGGAAAGAGCTATGTAGGGTGCAAAAATTAAAATGCAAAAATGATTCAAAGTGTGTTAAAAATTAGTAATCATTTTTGTGTTTTAAAAGACAAAACAAACAAAATTGGCCCTACTCCTCGTCCAAATCAGAATAAGGTTCATCACATAAACCATCTACATCGTCTATTATTGCAGCTTCCCTTCGGTTTCTTAAATTAATCAATGCAATCATCTGGTATCTAATATTAGATCTGCTGGCCCTGTACTTATTTTATTTTATTTATTTATTTTTCGTTAAAGTACGAAACACACAGAAGCCGGAGGCGTGGCGGAGGCAAAGGCGTGCGAGTTGTATTCTATGGAATCCTATGAAAGCCTACACACACACCGCAGGCCGTGGCGAACGCGGTGCCATAGGAAAAACCGGCACGCCTTCGCCTTCGCCACTCCTCCGGCTTCTGTGTGTTTTGAACTTTATATACTTTATTTCGTTTACGTACTTAGATGAAATAGCAATTTTAAATATTAACTTGTCAAATCTTAACTTGTTTTATATCATCATCATCATAATCAACCTATATTAGTCCACTGCTGGACATAGGCCTCCCTTAATGAGCGCCATAGCTCCCTGTCTTCAGCTTGGCATCCAGCATCTGCCAGCAGTCTTTCGCAGATCGTCATCCCACCTGGCCGGAGGGCGTCCTATACTACGTTTGCCAAGTCTCGGTCTCCACTCAAGAACACGTTTACCCCAACGGTTGTCGGTTCTTCGCGAGATATAGCCGGCCCACTGCCACCACTTCAGCTTGCTAATTATTTGAGCTATGTCGATAACTTTGGTTCTCTTTCGGATGTATTCTTTACGAATCCTATCCTTCAGAGAAACTCCGAGCATAGCTCTTTCTATAGCTTTCTGAGCTCTTTGAACTGATGGACCTGCTTAATATTATAGTTTGAATCATTGTAGCAAATTAGAACGGTTATATGTTAGGGTAACAAAAGCAACACAAAAATGATTCAAGTGGCATGAAACACTTATACATTTTAAAAAATGGTCTTCGACATGACAGTTGTGGGTTGGATCATATGGATTTTCCACATTTGTGAACATAGAGGTGTGAGTCTTTGATATGTTAAAATATACCTTATTCTGATTACATTGGTTAAAAAAACTCGAAATTGACTAGGTTGTGGGTTGGATCATTTTTGCATAAATCGGTCCAATTGCACTGCTGTTATTGTTAAATAGATATAAAAGAAAAAGAAGATTCTGGATTCATCCATTTAATACGATTATGAACTCTGAAGGGAACTATTTTACTCGAAATTACTATGAGTTGAGAACTGAAGCAGTTTTTTTTTACAACACAAAGAAGGCGGCTCAGGCGCCGCGCTCTTTCGCTAAAGTTGTCTCAGAGCGGACTAAAAGGGGGGTCACCAAGTATGACGTAATATGACAGGAATACGCGATGCAAATGAGATCTGACGTTATCGTGCGAGCTCGCAGATATTTACGATGCGATGCGAGCTCGCAGTTTTGTGTTTGAGCCCTTACTCGGATTTTTGGGTCAAAAACAATTGTAGAGAAATGTAGAGTGGCGCACTCTACACTAGTTACCTACACATCCCATCATTTAGATTTAAAAAATCAAATCAGTCAATCGGAAATCAGTTATGGGCAATTCTGTGCGCTTCTATAATAAGCTTCCATCTGAAGCAACTGATCTCCCTATTCGTAGATTTGGGTGAGAGCTAGCACTATATATTTTGTGAAAACCAAAAAAGCTTTTTCTTATCTGAAATAGAAACTATTTTAATATGGTATTTAAATTATAACTAGTAGTAGTATTACAATTTATAACACTAGCTGCACCAATTATGTACTTACATATAGGTACTAGACCCACTTTACGATATCTGTGTGGCCGCTTCTTCGTCAAGTCTTGTGTTGGTACCTATGTGAAAATATATAAATATTCACAATTGAGCTTACTGTTGACGGTTGCAAACAGTCTAGAGGTAACTCAACTAATCCTAACTAAACCTAAACGTCTTTTCCTTGCCGACCTTATAACGATGTTATTGCAAGAGTCACGTCCCTCTCAAAAATATCTATTGATCGTGCAAACAATTGTCCGGCAACGGGAATCGAAAAGCTACCTTCTGAGCCACGGAGATCGTCAACTAGGTTTTAGCTGATAATGTTTGTGATAATTAAAAAGAGGCTGTAGGCCTGCAAGGCATTATGCAAAATACACTAATAACTTGTGCGGTTACAGCTAATAGGCGAAAGGCGTTAAATAGTGGACAGAAATGTGTAAAGACGCGTTTTAGATGTTAAGAAGAAGATTTCATTTCACAAACAATAATTTATATTGTATCGGGATTCGAAATAATAAAAAAAAAACAAACATAGGAGAAATAAAACACAAGGTACGCGATAATTAACCGTTATAATGTTAACAAATCGCGGAATTTGAGGAAAACAACAGCTCAAATTAAAAATACAAACGAACGAAGAAACCAAAAATATGTGATATACTTACATATAACTATTACAAAACACTACATCGATCTATATTTTTTCTTAACCTAGAAAACACCCAGAACCCCGGAACAAATGTCTATGTATGCTTTGTGAATTGTCCAGCATTATTTATTTATTCAGTCAGGTCAAAAAATTCTCCATAGTCTGACCAGGGAAAATCATCTCTCAACTAGCTTCTTCTCCAACATTAAGGTTCTAAAATACCCCTTATCCTGTATCATCCTATATAATACCCCATGAGCCTGTGAAGACCACGAGGGACAGCGGAATATAATAGGCTTATCAGGGGGTTTCCAAAGAAAATCTGGGGCTTAAACTATTTGTATGACAGTGATAAATTGCAGTTTGATTAAGGGCTGGTAAATCCTTTTGCTGTGGCCGTAAGATGGACATACAAGAAGATCAGAAGTCAAGGAAAAATACGGACTTGTATTTAAGATTCTTGACAAATTTTTACTTGTCCTATATGTCTAGAATAGGCTGGAAGAAAAATTTTTTCAGGGTTAAGTTCGTCAATGTACATTTCTATTAGATAAATTTCATGCTATTATGTACGGTATTATTTTAAAAATACATTAAAAATTACATTATTAAACTGAAATTTGAGAGGATGTAGAAGTTGTTGATGGTTGATTGGCACCAATGTAAGTAATTTTAGTAAATTGAGAAGGTGAAAAAGGGATTGTTTGGTTAAAATTTTAGTTAATTAGAGTATTTTTTACAAAAAGTACGGCGGGACGCACTACTTTCTCATAGCATGGGACTGTAAACTTAAGGAGGATAGGGAAGCTTCTTCGTCATCATCATCACACACAGGTCCGCCCTTGCAAAGAGACCACCCCATACTGAAACTAAAATGAGATTTATCCTTGGCAATTTATTTTTATGGCGTTTTCTCAACCCGTTCCTTAATCAGTTGAGAAATCATCAGTAGTATAGTTACATAATACTGTATTATAGGTTGCCATTAACTGGTTATTTTATGACAAACTAGCGACCCGCCCCGGCTTCGCACGGTTTATTATACGTATAAACCTTCCTCTTGAATCACTCTATCTATTTAAAAAAACGCATTAAAATCCGTTGCGTAGTTTTAAAGATTTAAGCGTTCAAAGGGACATAATGACATAGGGACAGAGAAAGCAAAGAAAAACTCTATTTTATACTATGTAGTGATGACAATTGGCTTCATTTTCATTATCGACCAATATCAGTCCGCTTCTGGACATAGGCTTCACCTAATGAGCGCCATAGCGACGTGTCTTCAGCTAGCCACCTCCAGGATCTGCCAGTAGAAGTAAATACAATTAGGAACAAAGCCTTTGTCTTATGACAGAATCGAAAAGAGCTTCGGACTCATCTTTTACGTCGTAGGGGCCCTATGCAAACCTATATGGTAATTCAGAATCTCGTATATAAATAATGCTTATGTCTAGTTTGTCCGAATGTATAATAATATGTTAAACACATTCGGGGTTATCGAGAGGCCGCGCAATAAAATAGGGTGACCAGACTTAATGTTTATTTTGAAACTGCCATAATTTCAATATAAAATGATATCTCCTAGAAACAAGTACTTTTTAGGTCCATTTAAATCGTAGTTACGAACCAAACATTAAACGAAATTATTTCAATCAAGTGTTAATTAATGATTTAAAAAAATCTAAAGAATATTTTAGTAAAGGGCAGGTTTTGCTTAGCTTGAACGACACATCAGCAAAGCAAAACTTATTTTGACATACAAGTTCAAAACTAAATACGAGTAAATCATAAGCCATTAAAATGATTGAAATACAACGATTTTAAAAAATTAGTTACTCAATTCTTTAAGAATAATCAAAAGCCTGAAAGTGCCCTAATTTTCATTCTATGACCTAATCTTAACTTCAATAATTTGGTATGATGCAATACGGCAACTGACGGATTTAATCAGCCATCCGAAAAATTACTGAATTGGACGCAATTTATCTATCACTAACCACTGAGTCAGAATGTCAAGGCGCCAGAAGATTCATCATCATCATCATTCAACCTAGTTCACAGTTGGACATAGGCCTCTCCTAATTAGCCAGTTAGTCCGAAGATTAACATCGACTCCCAAAAAAGATCAGAAATAGGTAAATAAAATATTGTTCAAAACCTGCCTGCGACGCAGGGGTTTGATTCCCGCTTTGGTATAAAAATGTTTATACGATCCGCAAAAAAATTACCTAGGTTCTGGGTGTTTCCTAGGTATCATAAGGGCGCTTGTACACGCTAAGAAAATTTGCCGTTCCTGCGGCAGAAAAGACAAATTCTTCGTGTAGACGACAAGATTTTTTTCTGTTCCACACACGTAAACTTTTCGTGTCTTCCGCAGACAAGACCAATCGAAACGTGTACACGACACGAATTTATTCGTGCAGTCGTCAGTCGGGCGTAGGGCGCGCAAGTAATAACAAGTGTGATAATCAGTGTGAGTTTCGTTTATTTATATAAATGTTAACTACAAAGCAAAAAAGAATGATAATGAATGAAGCAAGAATGAATTAATGAAATGAACTTTGTTTTGTTTTTTTTTTCTAATGCACACTAGCGACGTCCACAAAATACGACGAAATACGACGAACTGAAACTAGCGTCCGTGGCTGTCTATGGTCCGATTCCTATCTGTACTAGTACTATATTATTAATCTGGGACTACCTGGCTGGGCTGGGCTAGCTCAACCCTACTACACCGCCCCCCGCCGCTCCGCAACAACGTTCGCCGCGTCGTGTCTAGCGCAGATAAGATTTTTTTCGTGCACCGCTGAGAGCAGTGTACACAGTTATTTTCTTGTTACGACACGAATTCTTGGGTAGGCCCGGCTTTTTTTCTTCGCTTGTACAAGCGCCCTAAAAAATATGTATCAATCTATGTCAATCTATGTCAGTCATTGTATTTCATCTAGTGCACTCATAACACACAAGCTCTGCTTATTTTGGGGCTAGATGACGCTGTGTGAATTTTCTATAACTATGCACTGAATTTTCTATATTTATAAACATAAAAGGCCCCTTGACATAATAAGAAACCTACATTCGGAACGAATCGCCATCTTAGATTGCGAATTACCGCGAAATGAATGGTTGTACTAGCGCCGGGTAGTAGAACGAAGGTCACATCTACGAAATCCTTCACTGCGGTCACCGACCTACGGAAGTCGAAACGTCCACTATAACTTGACACGCCGACATCAATACACTTCCCCGTTTTTGTTCGCGAACGGATCGGGGAGGGGGGTCCGTTTACATGGTTATTCGGTTTTATGTCATCATGTCATACGGCCTTCAATTTCGATGTTTATGTTAACCGCGTGAGCGTGGTTTGTTACTGGGGAAGATTTTTTTTGCGTTTTACTTTTCGGTCAAGTTTGCGGGCGATCGTAGAGATAGCCAAGCGCATTAGAAAGGTACCTAAACACTTACGACTACAATTTATAGGGGTCAGACGCAATTGGTAGGTTGAAAGGCGTTGAAGCTAGGTCCATTTTTGAATGAGATTTAGTATTTACTTCTAAACCATGCGTGTCATTGCACTATAAATTTGAATAATTAAATTCAAATAAAACAATAAACAATACTTACATTAAAAAAACGTTCTTTTAAATTTATGTAAGTATGTGTCACTGAGATGCAAGTATTATAATAATATAAGTACCTACATTTAAATCAATTCAGGCATTTAAATGTAGTAGTTGAAAAATACTCACATCCATATATTAAATATTTTTTGGGTCATTAAAAACCACTAAAGTAATAGGAAATTTCTACGATCCATTCAATCCTGTTTAGAACACCTGTAGTCTTTATATCGATCAATAGGTTAAACTAATCAAGTCTCAAGTCCATCAATCAATATCAAAATGTGACACAAAATATCACAGTTCAACCGGTTCGAATACAAATGACAAAATTAAAACAAGTTTTGAAGTAAAAAATACAAATGGCCGCCATTCCCGGAAAAACGAAGACGATCCGACGTACGCACCTAAATAATTATGAAACAGGAAATGATAAAGGTCTGAAGATATCGAATAAGTAGCTGTTATCTATGGCACAAGAAATATTTTGATAATGAAGTTCAGAAAAAACGGTGAAGAGTAAGTTAGACTAGCGTAATGAGAGTTCAGTACTATCCACAGAAATTCGAATAATGTACTATACCTATTTGTAACTAACAAAAATCAGACTACTACTAAGTCTGGGATGACAGTATGGAATGTAAAAATTAGGTTCTACGAATATTTTCGAAGAGCAAATCTAAATAATAATTAATAATATTAGGCATTGAAAAATAAAAATATGAGAAAACATACGATACCATAATTATTGCATCATCGCTTATATATTAAACATTTTGCCACACAATGCGATAGTACGATGAGTTCTTTAATGATTGTCAAACAACTCAATTACAAAGTACTTCTTATAAATGATTGTCAGTCTCAGAATACCTAATTAAGCTATCATTTTAGCAATTAAGTCACCCAGTTATTTTAATTAGTAATCTATCAATGAAGGACAGATGAACTCTATTGACTAACAGCGAAGTTAATAGCCAAAACGTATATGACCTTCTAATATATGAAATCAAAAATATTTTAACTTATATTAACTACATGATGAATTAGATTTTATTACAGCGCATAAAGAACTTAAATAGCTTGAAGTAGATTTAGCGTAATTAATGAATGGGAAGATGAACTCTGGCATTAGATAAGAAGTAAGAATGTAACACTAAACATAAACATCTAACTCGTCAGTACGACGGCATCAAACTGATTTCTACAAGTTTATTTAATTACAAACAAAATAAACAAAACAAAACTGTTTCATTCATAAAAGCGGAGCGCGATGATTTATTATTGACACTTTCGTTGTTTTGTACAGTTCTTGTTATTGCTTTGGTAATAAAGTCAATTTAAAAACGTAGGATATAAGGTTCAAATTTACCTTTGATGAATTCAATTTGGTTCAAGATAATTTAGCGTTTGCTTTAAATAGAGCATTTATAATGATATAGGAAACTAAACAAGGTTCGAATCTTGAGGGATGGGTGGAACGAAAGACAGGAGAGAAAAACGGATTGTCGTCCAGGATTGAACATAAATATTGAAATGGAAAATTGACAATTGACAAATATTTTAATTTGAACTTTGTTTTAAATAAAACCGTTTTTATAGTAGTAGATTAGATCAAAACCTTAAGAGGTATGGTAATTTTTTTTTGTTAGCCTGTACAGATGACATTGATGAGCAAAGGCCTCCCTTCCTTTGGTATAGTAAATATCGATTCTACAATATGCAGTTAGCTATGTGTACATAAATTCCAAATTTTGTAATCTTGATGCATTAAATTACATAACACGTCAAGAAATTAACTTATTTGTCCTGCTAAGATGGCATGGAATGGCATTAAAATAAGATAAAAATATTTGATTGTACTCCGATTCCCACGTCAACCATCTTAGTAGTAGTTTATTTATTTTAATATTAAATTGTGGAGTTCTCTACTATAATAAAAAAAAAACTAAATTTATTACTTACCTCAAAACTTTCCTTCTGTTGTTTGGATGATGTCTCGAAGCCATCTCAGGATCAAGTGCTTTCAATTTTTCGTGTAACTCTATGTTAGAGAAATTCTCATCTTTATCAAAGATTTCTTGTATCACTTTTTTGCTCAATTTTTCTTCTACTATGTCATCATTATTGCTTTTACATTCATCTTGGTCTTCTTTGTCTTTTGTTTCATCTTTGCTGCTTGTTCCGCTATCTTGATCGATAGTTTTCTCAGTTGCTACTCTTTTGCATTTATTATCATCATCATCTTCACGTGGCCTCTTACCTCTGCTGACGTCCCAAAGAAGTGTTTCAACGTCGTCCAAGGGTTCAACAAGGATTTTGTAAACGACAGATTCTATGTAGTAATGCGTTCCTCCGACGATTATTGGCATTTTACCTTGCTGTGTTAGGTTTTCAATCTGTTTTGGAATTAAGGATATTCTTTTTAAAAAATGAAACAGGGAAATTCTTAAAATTGGGTAAAGTGAGATTCCCGCTGAGAACTGAAACATGATTTTAAAAGTAAGGAATCTCCACCGGACCGATGATTAAAGATTGGGGTTTAAGATAATCGCAAGCTGGACCAGATTAGCTCTGGACCACGTGAATGATATGAACATTTAGGTATAGGGGCCTATGTCCAGGGGTCGATGAGGGCTGTAGAGGAGGACTGATACACTTTTGAAACTACCCTGGCCTTTTTATACTCAACGGTGGATGTACGATATCATTTAGAGATGTAGAAATCAAATATCATTCAAACAAACCAAATTGCGGTAAATATCTTTAATGACGACAAGGCTAAGGTTGATTGTGCTCACATTGATATCAGTACGACACACGTAAGTACCACCGTAAGCCGATTAAAGGTGAACGACCTCTCAAAAGGAAAGCCTTTGTAATTGGATTAGGTGGACCAAACATTAACGTTGGAGTTGTGGCCCCTTTCAAATGATCGCTTTCACGGGGTGTGTGGCAGGAGGTTGCGGGTTCAATTCCTATAAGGTATGTCCAGAATAGATACAGGTAATGTTGACTTGGCGTGGTGCAATTGCAATAAAAGCAATTTTTTCAACGGTAATCGTTTTAAATAATACCAGATAATTTTATCATTGCTTACAGGAGAGAGGCACAAGAGAATAAATTAAATGGATGTCGTCGCATCATAATCTAAGAAATAAAAACAAGCTTGCTGCCCCAGGTAAAAAATAACACTGGTTTTTAGTAAGCGCGGTATTTTTTTTAGAATAGCTATAAAAGAGAATCGAAGAATGAAGATACTTCCGTGATGGTTCACGATCAGTATTAGATAAACCACGAAAGAAGGACTAGGTATAGAAGAAATTATCAGTAAACGTCGACTTTATTTATATTTGATATTGTGTATAAGAATGCATCTGTGTGTATCAGTAACACGAGTGGATAGTGCAACTGTCCGGCTGAGAGTTTTCTAACACGAAAAGTCACTCAACGGCCCACCGCAAGCTTGGGAAGAACGCATTAAAGAAGACTCGATCGATGGACAACAATCTCTTTAATCGCAAAATATTTTACTATTATTGAGACTTGGAATTAATAAAGGCTTTATTTTCTTGATTCATTGATTACCTCCCTTTTTTTTCACAAGGGGAAATTGAATTTGATTGAAAAAGGTGCAGATTAGTTAAGAAATATGGAAAGAACATTGACAGGGACCCTAGAAAACAAAAATAGAAGGCAGAATCGGTGATTGTGGTAAACAAAAAATTTACAAATTTCGTTTCGATACTGACACAGCCATAGTGGCTGTCAATGAGCTGAGATGATGAATGCAGAAATGTTCAAAGGATACAATTTTCAGCGCGCGATTTCGGAAGTCAACCACTGTGAACATTTGATGCGGCTCCAAGAGATCCAGAAGATGATGGGGCACCGCGTCGCGTTCCTGGCGACTGGCCTTTGCGGTCACTATGTCCAAGCCTTTGTAGATCTGAAACAATGGATATAGTTCATCAACATTAGCCAATACTAGTCCGCAGCTGGACATAGGCCTCCCCTAATGAGTGCCATAAGTTATAAATATACCTATTACTTAAAATTGTATGTATTTCTTATTTAGTAGCTGCGTCCCGCGTCTATTAAAAATTTCATCAATATTTCATACTGTGTGACTCTTTCGGTTATGTAGTAGCGCCCACCGTGGGCAATTAACTTATCTAGCGTCTATCGTTTCGTAAATCTACTTGCAGTGAAATTGATTTATATAGACAATGAACATTTATTATCATAAATCCATTCATTTTATAAACTTTCTTATCTAACTTCTAGCGTTATTATTTTCACGCCTTAAGAGTTCCATTGTTTAATTTAAATACTTGGGTACTTTATTTATCATCTTAGCTTTTTGTTTGTTGATATAATTTATAAATTATAGGTTGTTTGTCTTTCTTATCTGGTTGGTAAGATGTACAAGATATCGCATAAGTACATGCAGTGTAGTAGGTACATTGAACTTTATGTTCAAATATTTTATGTTAATTTAGCTTAGCTTGCATTGACCGCAATCAGCAATTACTGTTGAAACAATAAATTCAGTGTTCTACTATCACGGGATCAGTTATTTTATTATCTATGGAGTTTCTTACCGCCCTCAATTAAATAGCATCCCTTAGCGTTAACTGCCATCTTAGCTTATTGATTGGTACCCCAATCATTTAGTAATTTAGTGAATTAGGTAAGGAAGTTTAACCCTAACCTAAGCTTTCGCAAGGAGCTTTCATAGGACGGAAAATTAAAACCAAGTGACACGAGGAACAAAACTAAATAATTTATGATTATTTTGGGTTGAACGGACTTTTGTTTACTATTCAGTTCCTTAGGAGTAGGTGGTAGGTGTAAAAACGTATTAAGAACGCCTCGATTCTTTGTTATGATGCCGGTTCCACACCATGGCACCCATGTCATGAATGGCCAACCAATGAAACATGCGCCCTAGTGATGAGGCGGATGGGCATTTCAATTTGGAGATTTCAGGAGAGATCATGTATAATCGTGGAATTTTCGGACAATTGAAGATGATGATTCAAAGTAATTCAAAGTAATTTCAAAATTATTCAAAGTAATTTATTTAGAAAAAAATACAAAGGTAAAATACAAAATAACTATTGGAATTCGATGATGTCCGCAGTAGTTTTTAGTGAAACTGTGTTGCGCCATAAATAATAAAGATGGCCCGCGAATACTAAAGCGAACCGGTAGGTAAAATTTCCAATGTCTACTACTGGGAGCTATATTCACTTTTTTATAAACTTTTTTCACCATGTCTAATCACCGACAGTGCATGGGAATGGGGTAGTTTTATACCCTTTATGTTAAAATTCTTTCGTTTCAAAATGCTAAAATAATTCCTCCCACACATCAAGCGCAAAACCAAATCCATGGCCCAACTTTGAAGTCAATCAGCGGTAAACTTTATGGGCAACCAATGGCCAACTGTAGCCGTGTGGAGCCGGCTGAAACTGCCGCACACATTACCCATGGTCTAATATAAGGCGCCCTTCTTACATACATTTCATACATCTTGCACAGATTTGCATAATCGTCATCAATAAGTCTTTGTCGTTCCCAGCTTGAATATTTATGATGTAATTGTGAATTGATCTATTTTCTAGAACGGCTATTGACAGCTTGTGGTGAAGTAGCACAACAGTGGGTGCCTGGGGTGGGCAGGAGAGGGGTTAAGATTCCAACTGACAGGGAATCCATGACCTATTAATGGAGAGAAGATTTTATCTAGGGCATCAATGTAGAAAGCAATTTAAACCTTGTTACTAACATCGGAAATCTGATACATGTTACTTCAGTAGATGAACATAAATATCGCTGATCGGTGGTATAGTGATCAGATCACTTATTTGAAAAAAAATCGCGACTTGAGACGTGCTTGAATCTAAAATTAATTGGTACATTCGGGAAGACTTTAAGCGATAGTAACATTGAGAGATATGCAAATATTATTATGACTATCTGTTGGTGTAGTGACTGCAATTTCTGAGACTATTGATAAAAGACAACACGGAATATTTTCGGGTATGACGATTCAGATCAAGAAGATCAAAGTGGTGACCCTTGCTATCTTCCAGCTCAATGTCATTGCAATACCACCCGAATTAAAAGAGACGTTAGTTCATCATCATCATCAACCTATACTAGTCCACAGCTGGACGTTAGTTCATATGAAGGACAAATTCCGGGCTGATTGGAAGGAAGTTGTTCAAGATTGCAAAAGTCAGGTCCTGAAGGTTACCGACAACCATTTGAATTTAAACCCCGACGAGAACAATAAACAAACGTAGTGTAGGACGCCTGGAGTAATACCATTCCTGGGCAGTTCGTACAATTTCTAATTTTTACAACGATATCCAGAGTCAATATTTTTATTCCTATTTCGTACAATTAGGTATTGATTTGTACATTAATGTATTTTTTCCTATATCGTGCAATGCCTAACTTGTGCATTTTATTGCACACAAGTTAGGCACTTAAATCAAATTCTTGAAACCTTTTTGTTATAAAACCTCTTGGTTAGAATTCGTTACTAAACAAAATATTATTGACATTTTCATCCACATCTTCACGGTGATACTGTGGTCAAACGAATATAATCAAGATAAAAAAATACATAATTGAACGAGAAAGTTTTAATCTCTCTTTGATCAAATGCGTACATCTTATTTACTTAGTTGTTTCATTCATAGCGAGCAACAGGAAACATAAAAATGCAACTTTAGACTGTTCGATAAGTTCTGATAACCTCTAGCCTTTTTGTTTACTTTATTCATTGCGTTTGCGTAATGAGATAAGTTTTGACTTTCAATTCTGGTAGGACACGGGATGTTTGAGATAATCGGTTTTTAGCTTATTTATAAAAATTATGCAATAGGTCCTTATTGCAAGTAACAGAAGTACTAAGAAATAAGTTGTATAAATTATAACTACCAAGATAGATAAGACTTTATTGCACACAAAATTTAATTAGACTATGTGACGTTAAGCGGTCTTATCGCTCAAGAGCGATCTCTACAAGACAACCTTGACTGGATAGAGTCAAAATTAATTAATGAATCATAAGAAAAAATATTTTCCATAAATAGTTGCATAATAATTATGATAAAAATTACAAATTGATATCAGATAAGAATTAAAATGTCTGATTACTTTACGATTCCACCCTAAATGATTACGTTTTAGCAGTCTTTGAGGCCCAAAGTATGGAGGTAAAATTCACTGCCTACTCGCCTGTAGCGCCTAAACAACTCATCCTATTTTAAAATTAACTATAGCTATTCTGAAAACGGGCTGATTCTACGATCCGGCGGCGATAATATAGCTTTAATGGTATGTTAGGTGCTAGCTAGGTACTTAAACTACCTGCCTGCATAATTTACTGGCGCCTCGGCCAGTTCGTGACCTGCAGTAGGTATGGTAAACTTCTAGGTAAAACAATAATTCGCGTGTTGTTTATATTATAATGGAGATACTATTGCTACAGTTGTCTGGATTATATTATGTGCATATTAGATATAAGATCTAGATATTTATAACTCTTTGTTCGGGTAAATAGTTTAGCGCGGTTAAAAAAATACAGTTTTAAACTTTTTTCAACTCTATTCTAAATTCTTAAAAGCAAGATGAGTACAATATTGGATACATTCTCAGTGTACAAGTCAATAAAATATTAATTATTTCGGATTACTAAAAATTAGTAACCTACGTACCTACCTACTACGTAGGGGTTAGATTTTGATCAAATTATATGGGATCACTTAAAGAATTATCAAAAGCGGTTCACCTGCAAAAAAAAACACAATAAAACTAAAAAAATAGTACGGTCGAATTGAAAACCTCATTTATTCGCTTAGAATCTTTAATTTACATACTTAATACATTTTACAATCTTGACAAACCTTCTTAGCTTGGAGCTAGATAATGCTGTGTGGATTGTTCAGCATTATGTATTTATTTTTCTATCTAATGATACGATATATTTTAAATTAATTACGAACTGTGTTGCCATGGTACCGTTTTTAGTGGACCAATGCATAAGCTGAAGCGATTCTGAGATTTTTTTATATTTAGGACGTTGATTTATTCTCAAACGAAATGCGATTGTAACTCTGTTTTTGGGACCTAAAGGGAATAAAACGCAAAATAGATTGCAGCAAATCGTAAAGTTATAGTCATAAATCTCCGAATAGCAAAACTTAATAAAATCTCACTAATATAATAAGCCCGAAAGTTTGTTCCTCTTTCACGAACAAAAACTACTGAACGATTTGGATTGAAATTTTGAATAGACGTCGTTCTAGCCCTGCTATGTGGCTAGTTTTCAACTCAGAAATCAGTTCCCATGGGATATAAATAAAAAGTCTTGAAACGTTTCCATAGAAATAACGCATGCGAAGTCGCGGGCATATACTATCACTATCACTACACAGTATAAAACAAAGTCGCTTTTTCTGTCCCATTTCCCTATGTCCCTTTGACTGCTTAAATCTTTAAAACTACGCAACGGATTTTGATGCGGATTTTTTTGTAGATAGAGTGATTCAAGAGGAAGGTTTATCCGTATAATAAAACCATGCGAAGCCGGGGCGGGTCAGTAGTTAAATATATATAAGCTTGTACACATCCGCTCGCAGTCAGACCACAATAACTATACGTTTAAATTCGTAGATAACAGAAATCAGCCAAGGCCGTGTTATCGCATTCACGCTACTAAGTACATAGTGTACAACAGAACCGTAACTAAAGTAGGGTACTCACCTAGCAGTGTAACATATTATAATGTATCTGATACTGTATCAAGGGAATGAAGGAATGAATGAACACTTTGTACAAGAAACATATAAAATAAAAATTTATAATTATAGTTTGGTGTATATATATGTATATATGCTAATATATCACATGAAACACATTTTTTTTTTAACGTTTACTATAATAATGACAAACTTTTTTTCAAACTAACTAATGTGGGATGACCACAGACAGTACGAGAGAAGAAAACTCTAATACTTAGGTCTGCTTACAAAATTGGCTCCGCCTCAGCATGAGTCAGATGACTAGAAAGCTGGCATCGAATGCGCGACGCTTGTCTTCCGCGAGAGCCACTTGTTAGCGTATCAGTCACGTTACATGTTACACGCTGAGTTCTTCTTCTTAAAGTGCCTCTCCATTACTGAAGTTAGGATCATCTTCTTGAATTTTCTAGGCTAGTCTAAATAGGTAGTATGTTTTTCTTATGCCAGTGCATTGCCTTATGTTGCGCAGCCAGTTAATTTTTTGGGCGATTTTTCCCATAGGTGAGTACCCGGCTTTATATACATACTACGAGGTAGTATACCCACTGATTTCCACGCCACGCTTCATGTTAATAACTGTGGGTGGTCTTTATAATATCTGATAATTTCTTTATTCGTTGTAGATTTATGCCTCTCAGTTTTTGAAGAAGATTTTTGAAGACGATTAGTTTGTGAATTAATTTGGTGTAATACCTACATCTACGATGCATTTTAATCATAATCAAAAACAATGCAGCCCAGACTGTCAGGGTGACAAATCTAAACCGAGCTGTGCTGCGCTGTACTGCGCTGTGCTATGTTTGGTCAACTCGCTCGTCTAATATTTTAATGAGGATACAAACTAACCATGCTGTGCTGCGCTGTGTGACGCTACGCTGTTTCTATTGACCAAACATAGCACAGCGCAGTACAGCGCAGCACAGCTAGATTTAGATTTGTCACCCTCAGACTGGGTAATGTGTGTATTCTATAACCATATTGTTAATTAGCACTGCTCACGGCTAGGTAGAATTTTAATTCTCTGCGCAAAACCCTGTTTGAATTTTCTATTCAGGACGGAAACAAATCTGGAAACAAATCCAGCAGCAAAGATCATTAACATCGTTTCTAATAACATTGGAGCAAATCGCAGAAGTTAACTTAATTTTGAAAGCTTTCATTGATCATTTAACTTGTATCTCAATCGTCATCGAATACGAAAACTACTCACTGTATAAGTACAACTGTGTTATTGTTTTTACTGATTATCTTGGCATTACCATAACCTCGTTTTTTTGTTAAAATATCTAATACTAGCGACCCGCCCCGTCTTCGCACGTTTTTATTATACGTATAAACCTTCCTCTTGAATCACTCTATCTAATAAAAAAAACCGCATCAAAATCCGTTGCGTAAATTTAAAGATTTAAGCATACAAAGGAACATAGAGATATAGGGAATAGGGACAGAAAAAGAGACTTTGTTTTATACTATGTAGTGATTCTAGAAACTTGTATAATTTTAATGTCTTGAAGTGAGTTTGTGTAGCCATATCTAACTATAATTATTGTCGTAAGAAGAAAGTGTCCCATTAAAGATGTCTCCCGCGCTGCTAGTTGCTACCCATTGCCCAATTATTACTGCAATAGAGCAATAAAACATACCAGAATAGTCTGCCCATCCCACAGAACTTCGATCTCGTTAGATCTGGTGAAGGGGTCGTAAACCTTTTAATTGTGATCTTCTTCTGATGGCTATCCAGGGCATCTAGGGTATTCAATATTCATTCCTAGACACGGAGAGTTTATTTTTATTGGACTTTTGAACAACAATAACAAGTAATTATTCTTAGTGGTGGAAATTATTTTGATTTAACCTAATTTCCAGATTTTAATTTAAAACATAATGTACTTTATTTCTCAAATAAAAGTTCATGTCAAATTTACTTCAAAAATATTATGGGCTTTCTAAATCATCATCATCAGCTTTCTAAATAAGTATAGCCGTTTATTTAAACAAAAAACGCCTTGTCGTAAATACTATGTATATAAATATAATAAATGTATCATCTGTTGTCCAACAGTTGATCGCCCCTGCTATAAGCGAGGATTACCTAAAACAGTGCGATCTAGACTGCGTGTGGGCGGATGACGTCACGATCTTTTTGTGAATGGATACAGCAATGGTTCTATGACTAAGATAATATCTTTATTATTGCTAAACGATTTAAAAGGTTTTTTGGTATACTTACGTACACTTAATGGAATTGAAACTAATGGAATTAAGTTATAAATAATGCGAATACCCTAGTAGCATTAGTAGATGTTCGACAACCGTTGGGTCAACGTGTTCTTGAGTGGACACCACGGCTCGGCAAACGTATTGTAGGATGCCCTCCGGCCAGGTGGGATGATGATTAGCAAGAGACTGCTGGCAGATGCTGGATGCGGCAAGTTGAAGGTAGGGCGCTATGGCACTCATTAGGGGAGGCCTATGTCCAGCAGTGGACTAATATAGGCGGATGATGATGCAGCAGCATCAGCAGTACAGTCTTCAAGAGGTGTCATCCCACTTGGCCAAAGGTATTCTACACTACGTTAGCCGAATCGCAGTTCAACTCCAAGATATGTTTACAGCCAACGTATCAGTCCTGAATAAATCGCCTCAATAAATAAATTTATTAAAAAACAAGAGCTAAGTATGAAGCGCATATAACAACTCGTAAATACTCCTTGTAACATCAAATATTTGCACATCACTATAAAATAGTGACGTCATATTTTATGAATGGGGGCGCCCACGCTCTCCCTTCTGACTGTCTGTCGTAAACCAACACATTGTAATATAAACCGAAAACCGAAGTAATACAGATGAAATTTACGCAGCCAAATGCTCGATGCATTTTATAGTTCAACCACACAGATTACGATCGACCATTGACCAAAACGTGACAGCATTGCATTGGAAAAAGAGGTGTTTCCCAAAAAACCTTCCATCATAGATCGCTATCATTATAGATTTTTTGTTAACAACAAAAATTACAAGTAAGGAATAGAACAATTACAACTAGTAAGTATTTACAATTGAATCCATTGTGCTAACTGCAGACGGTTGCAAACAGTCTAAAGGTAGCTCAATAATAATTGATCCATGTCAATACCAGTCGGAAGCGTCCCCAAGACACTGGCTGCATTACCACGCTGTATGGCAATGCTGATGCGCTGAGCCAGATATTCACCAGCTTTCGGGTCACGCGTCGCATCGCATCGACATAGATAGATTATAGATCACTATAGATTCACCTTATAATTTCATTGATGGTATAGATCTTTGGCGGAGGATATGATGGGATGTCATGTCAAAATATGCAAGGTCAACTTCAACTTCTCGAAGTTCGCAATTCGATCTATTATGTAATAGTAGGAACATTGTAATTTAACAGCCCTATGTAATTATTGAATTGTTTCGAAAAAAAGGAAAAACAACAATGAAAGGCTTTTAACTGTTTTTTTACTTTCGGACCATTTTATTATTGTTAATTAGTTAAAGAAAATTACTTATAGCACCATATTGGGATCATTCGCTATACTTACTAGGTACCTATGTCTACAAAAGCAAAATGTCTTCAAAATCGGGCTAAAATTTACGGTAATTGGTGAATAAACAACATACATAAATACATTCACATAGGTACATTCAGACTAATCGTATTTTTTTAATGATGGCGCCTCATTTATTTACACAAGTACATAACAAGCAAAAGGAAGTCATTGTGCTGATAAGTATGTAATGCAGTTTATATGCAGGGAATTCACGTTAGATCGGTCATGCATGGGTGTGTTTTCCAATCAATATAGCTTATCTATACGTCAGTCGCTTGTTAGCTCTTTATGTGCTTTGTACAAATGTACAATGTAAATCCCACTGTTATTATACTGTAGGTATACTGTGTTATCAGAATAAACGTGAATTAAATTATTCAATTAATAAATCGTCAATTGTTAGGTGGCTCGGTAACCTACAACTTTATGCCTCTTCTGATAGTCCAGTGCTAGCCGTAACTAGAGGTGTGAGTCCGTTTGAGGATAGCATTGAGACGTGATCGTGACGTTTTCTTTTTATATAGGATTTGGTTCAGCGTCTTTATCGTGCGGATAGGGATAACTACGAAAATATCACACAAAATGTGACGATGTTCTCGGTGCTATGGTCAACCGGACTCGGGCCTCTATTTTTCACTGAGACGTACTAAATGTCATCCGCCTATTTCTCCACTGGCTGACCTACAATTATACCGAAGTTTATAATTTTGACAAATAAGAACTAAAAAATTAAAACATATTCCAAAAATGTTCAGACTTCGATAACCTTAAATGAGGCATAATAATAACAAAACCCTTAAATTACAATAAATATTAAGTACAATTGAAACTCTTGAGCTTATTACAGATAGTCTAGCAGTAGCTCAAATCAATATCAATCGGAAGAGTCTCCCAACACTCTGGCTGTATTAAGTCAAGCAGTAGCTTCATCATCATCATCACCAGCCTATAATAGTCCACTGCTGGACATAGGCCTCTCCTAATGAGCGCCATATATATCAGTTAAGCAGTAGCTTAACTGATTCAAATCCAATTGGAAGTATGTCCCCGCTGATTTTCCCCTGCTATATGGGAATTCTAAGGCGCTGCGCCAGATAATCATTATCGGGTCACGCATCACGAATTAGTGGACTCGTTCAAGTCACTGGCCCGAGCTTCTATCTTCATATAAACGAGGCAGCATTAAAGTGACAGTGACATAGTCAGCGCCAGCCGCCCTAGCGTGTAGGGTGGTCGTGGGCGGCGTGTGGGCAGCGCCCACTGGAGCTGGGGACTTGACAGTGAAAGTAAAGTGAAAGTGTTATTTGATTGAGATTATTATAATGAAAGAAATAGGTAGTATGTAATAATAAATAACGGTGGACAATCCACTCAGCATCATCTAGCCCCAAGCTAAGCAGATCTTGTCTTATGGATACTAGATGACTGATCAATTTAATGCAAGAAATGACTTAGATAGTTTTTATTACATATAGAAAACACCCAGAATCCCGGAACAAATATTTGCAAATCGTACAAACATCTGTCCCTAGGCGGGAATCGCAACCGCATCCTCCTGCGTCGCAGGCAGATCTTCACCCACGGCGCCACATCGGTCGTCAAAATAAAATGTGTGATACAATAAAATTGAGATGGCGGCGGATGCGGCATAACAGTAGATGCATCAAACTTTACCATTAATGTCGACAGACCTGCTAAATGAAGGTCAGAAGCTTTCTCCTGTGTATTTTTAACACCTCCACTGCGTTCTGCAATCCACCTGCCAAGCACGGTGAGTATGGCGAACCCCCTTGTTTGGGGAGGCATGTTAAGCAGTGGATTAAGCAGTGGATCTGTTGATTAGGATTACCTCGGACGTGAGTTCTACTTAGATATAAAACAGTGAGCTAAAAATGTTTGTCTAGAAGCTTAATGGTGATGGTGGAACGATTTTGACATAAAAAAGGCTAATTGGGTTAATAACTACCAGGAGAGAGAAGAAAAAGAGAATGAAGCTTTTGCCTTGCAGTGAGAAAACTCGGGCAAAAAACAAAAGCATTTTCTTACCAGATAGTAGTAAAAGAAAATCACTTCTAATCAAATAGGATTTTTAAATTTTAAACCACAACATAAAAAACAAATAAATCTCAACCATAACTTAAGATTTTTTGTAACTTTAACACAAGCTCTGCTTACCATAGGGTTTCATTACATGGTGCAGCGGTGTAATTTTCATGAGTTTTTAACTATCCCAAGTTTTGCACGATTTTGAGTATTTGGTCAAGTTCTAACTTTCAGTGGTCAATGTACCGATGATAGCCTTTCACAACCTGTTATCAGATAGGTCAGTGACGTCACGCAGCCTCCGCAAACAGACGCTAATACATGTAGGTATCGATACCTACTGACACCTATAGGCCTGACTCGATGTGGACGTTGGACAATGTTTCATATTTCTTAGTGCCAATACTCTTGAGAGAGTGGTCGTGGATACGTCATAATAGGGAGGAGGCATCCTTCACAATCCGGCGCCATTCTTCTCGCACTGCTGCGTTCCTGGTACATTCGTGTAGGGGTCATGTAGGTAGTAAACTTAAGTGCAGCTTTAATTTCCGTCCAGCCAGAGCATAGGGGATCTGCCACTGAATGTTTCATGGAAGAGTTATTAATTGAGTTTAATTTTTTTAAGGAAACGTTTTAAAATTGTAACTCGTCATTTTACTAAAAAATTATGGATTTAGTTATTTGAAATCATATATTTTTATTGGGAACCAAAGACAGACAACGGCTTTTCAATAGTCCTTTATGTTACGGTGAACAAGTTTTTTGGAGTTTAAGGTTAAAATCATAACTTAAAACTAACTAAGCCTACGTTATATGATGCTTTTGTTCCCAATTAGCTGACATACACACTCTTACTACTTTAATCAACCAGCTTTTGTTTGCTTTTGCAAATCACGAATGCGAATGCAATCAAATTAATATGTAGGGAGTCTGTGTTCAGGAAGATACCCCAAACATTAAAGGTGCACTTTGACTACGACACTTTGATACGAAAAATTCATACACTATGTATAGAATAGAAGAACTTAGCTAAGAACTTACTTACTTAGCTTGCTTATCACCAAATTTTGCATAACTTGGTCAGCTATTTTATCAAAGTTATCCTCAATACCAGTAAAGTTCTAGAAATCCTGTGGATTTCCTTCCAAGAAGCGTGAGATATAACTAACTAGCCCTTTGACAACGGGGTCCAGGTACGAAATTTATTGACCCTCTGAAGTGCCGCTCACTTTATACAGGGTGTAGCGAAATCTCAACTGCCGCATTTAAGATCACTTTGGCCTTATGTTACTTTTCTTTTCAACATAGTTGAAAATAGGAGAAGGTTCTCAGTTAGACTGTTTTTTTATAGGGACAAATATTTAAACGATCAGCAGATATATTTATTCTACAAAAAGTAGGTAGGGTAAACCACCCATATATTGGCACTTTAACCGCTGTTACAAAACAAATTGCCTGAAAATCAAAATTCACTGATATAATATTCCTAAAAATGCGTTTAGACATTAGAGCTGTAATAAAAGAATGTTATTTACCTTCTAACAGACGGAATTTTTACGCGCAATATTATTATTTTCAGTTTTTTTTTCAAAACGTGTATCTATACCATTTATTGGCAGATATTGACCCATTATTGGTACATAGAAACCCATGTTGTATGTAAAGGTAATCCTATTATTGGCCCCACATACCCAGGTTGACATCAGGGTATATTAAACAAAATTCATAGGATCTAGACAAAGGTTTATTATGTTCCTGATGTAACTGTTAGGTACTTATAATATTCTTCGTGCCTATAATAATATCTAACCAGTTTACATATTCCTAGGTAGGCCTACAAAATATCATATTGACATTGAAATCAGTCTTTAATAAAGTTATTAGGATTGAAATCAACTTCTAATCTCTAAAAGTCTTCCGATTCAGCCAAGATCTTTTCCAATTCCGAAGTAGATTTTTTTTGTCTTAAAGTCTGTAATTATTATTTCGTTTGGAGAGTCGGCACGCAACATGGGTGGATCATAAATCAGTCCGCTTTCAGTTATATCAACAAAACTTGGCTGAGCAGCTTGTGAGTCAATGATTAAGTTTTTTAAACTGACGCGATCAGAACACATTATTATAAAAAAATATGTACGGGTATTTATCGCGTTTGACAACAAACTCCCAGACAAGATTAGGGACGCACCAAGTCTCGAAAGTTTAAGACTAAAAACTGGCTTGTAGAGAAGACGTTCACGACGACAAATACGATGAGTTTAAAATTTTAACAAAATTAAATTAAATTATTTTTATACTCATTCTTATTAGAATTAAAAATTTGATGACGTGTAATTTGACAAAGTGTAAATAAAATGTTTATCTGTTTTATTTTGTCCATCCTATATTTTATTTTCTTAGTTTTTGTACCTGAAATTTGAAAGAACTCGGCTTGGCAGGAGTGCATAAGTATTGTTTAAGCTAGCCTATAATTACATTTTTCATTAATGACATGGTGCCAAAATTTGGACAGACGGTATAAAATGCATAACTAGGTATACACAAGCAATATCGAATCTTTATCTGTTAAATTAGAACCTTAGATAACAAAAAACAATTTCATTAAAAAATCCAATTATCGGCAGGGGTGCCAATAAATTAGAATTATGTCTCTTCTACATACCAAACATTGGCACAGCCTAAAACAAGAAATCAGTACAAATAAATTGTAATTTTAAGCATAATTATGTTTTAAAATAATTACCACATTCATTAAAAACTTTCGGCCTGTGCGGATACACTCATATGACCAAAACAAGACTATTTTGAAAACCACTAACCTTAGCAAAAAAATAAAATTTGAAGAGGTTTCGCGGGATTCGATGAGACGCTAAGTTCAAAGGATCATAATTCCGTTTGTATGACATATCATGCAATGACTCTGCCAGCTAAGTGAAATGTAAACCTACCAATTAATTTTTAAATATTTTCTCATTGATCCACCGTACAGCATGCTTAATAAATAGTTTAAATACGCAAGTGCCAATAAATTGGGGGGATGCCAACAATAGGGTGGTTTACCCTACTACATTTTAAATTATTTTTAATAATAAATGAAGCGACGAAATATAATATCTATCTATGTAATAGGTACATTAAGTATATCGGTTTAGTTCTAAAATAAGCTGATGAATCTGTGTGAATTGTCCATTTTTTTTCTAACTAAGTAAAACTATTCCATTTAAATACTAAGAATACAAATTTTTGTGACTCGAAAGTTTCATTGACTTCAAAATCAAATACTCTCCAAAAAAGTTTTCATGATCGCTAAATTTGGCCTTTGGCAAAATACCGTTACATTTCCGTCGTCAACACGAACACCCTGTATACACCCAACACTGGGCCAGTAACTCACAAAGGTAGGTCAGGATACGAAGAATAAAAGCTGAACCAGTTCCATGACCTCCAGACGAACGCCATATTGAATGTACACATCGCCACTAAAGTCTGTCATCTGTCAAAATGATCGCGCGCTAATATTTGCCTGCAAATATTTTTGCTATGCTGTATGCTGATTGTTAGTACGTAATGGCTAGTTGAGAAGAGACAGGATGTTAAGTTTTTATGGGAAAATAGTACTAGTTTTAAATATTGAATCTTACTTCTCACTATCTTATCTTACTATTATAATAAATGGGAAAGTCTGTGTGAATGTTTGTTATAAGTAATCTCTGTAACTACTTAAGTTATTTAAATGAAATTTGGTGTGTAGATAGTTTAGGTCCTAGAATAGGACATGGGCTATTAAAAATTTGGAAATTTTAACCTCTAAATAGGGTGCTAAAGTTTGTATGGAAAAATATTATCCCTTGGTTTGATTCACTCAAAACTCGGTATAAATAAACTGCAAAGTAAATAATTAAACACTTTTTTTTTCGAAACTACTACTAGGAGTGCAATGCATTTTTGAAATTTGACAAATTGATTTCCATGCGGGCGAAGCCACGGGGCGCAGCTAGTATTAAAGACTTAGTTAATTGACGAGTTTTATAGACATTAAGCAGTTTATGTTTTGTGTAAGTAAATGAAAAGGGGAGATAGCGACGGTGACGATTCCGACTGGTATTGATTTAGATCAGTAAAGCTTCCTCTAGATTGTTTGCAAGAGTAGCTTTATATTGTTTATATTCTTTGGATGTATTTTTTTATTAAACCATTCCAACCCAATAAGACCAGAATATTGGTATGAGTTACTAAAGAATACATAAATTATCTTTATTTTGGTGAAGTATAAGTTATGTTATGTTATGCTGGCAGATGCTGGATGCGTCAAGCTGAAGACAGGGCGCTATGGCGCTCATTGGGGGAGGCCTATGTCCAGCAGTGGACTAATATAGGTTGATGATGATGATGATGATAAGTTATGTTATAATTAAATACTACTATTTAGTACTATTTAGTATAAAATACGAATAACTTATTCACGTTGCAAATGAACTTTTCATAGTTTTAATGAGAAATAAAGCTGAAATTGAAGTTGTTTCACGTCAGAAATCACGGATTTGTAAGCTTGTGGATATAAATGATGTTAAATCTGAATTAACTGCAAGATCCTAGTTCTATGCAAATTTTATTACAATATCCTACGTAAGTAGTACAATTCTAGAAATACAACATAGAATTATTATTCCTAGAAGTTTGCACACACTGTTTGATATTTACATAAGGTATGTACGAATGTTTGTATGACCACGAATTAGCCATATCGCACAAATACCTATGAGGAAACTATAATATTAGCTGATTCGTGATTTGCAAAGTGTATTAGTATTTATCAATTTTGGGAAATGACGACACTCCCTTTGGCTTTTGTTTCCAACGTTTATGTAAGTAGGTACGTTATTATACCGTAGTTCAAAAACATTGCTATTTTTTGTAAACAAATTAGTTACAAAACCAAAGGAAAGTTAGTCGAACATATTTTACAGGTATCATCAGAGCAAGCTGCAGAAGCTCCAAATAATTCGTGGTTTTGACAGTTTTCATTCATCATTCTATTGGTCTCTCATTAATTCATCATCATCATCAGCCCATATTAGTCCACAGCTGGCCATAGACCTCCCCTGATGAGCGCCATAGCGCCCTGTCTTCAGCTTGACGTATCCAGCATCTGCCAGCAGCCTTTCGCAGTCTTTCTCATTCATTATCAAACTCAAACTTGCATCTTATTCGCTGTGCTTGAGAAATTATGCTCTAGTGAAGTTTTTGTTTTGGTTTTTCGTTGTAGGCTTGCTCTTACCCTGCTGTTGTCTGTTTTTATTATAGTTTTTTGTAAAGTTTTCATTCATAAATATCATTGTTTACATAAAAAATATCTACATATGTTTATAGATCATAGTTTCGTTTATGTATTGTTTTAAGATTTTGAATTCATAATAACGCTAGTTGCGTTATTATGATTATGAATTCCAAATCGTAAATTGTAATTTTCCATACATATGAATAGAACGGGACCCTCTCCGGAACCAGATTCTATATTCCGTCTCTGAATTCAGAATCTGAATTGCACCTGTATCAGGCCAGCCTTACCTTGGTCAGTATGGGAAAATCCAAATACGTGCGATATACATAAATACTTAAAGGATCACGACCATCGCAAACAAAGCAGCACGCTAAAGTTTATCTATATTTCTAATGAATAAGCATAATACTTGAAATTTTGCAACTTTATGGAATTTTGTAAATGATATTATTTCAAAGGAATGCAGGTCGCTAGGAAATATGATATTACTTGAATGCACCGATATTCATATAAACAGAAAACTTTTGCTGAATAAAAGGTTTAAAGTTCAGTTTGACGACCTTGGTGGCGTAGTAGGTGATTATTGATTAGCTGTGTAAGTCGTAGTGGGTTCGATTGCTGCCATTACTCAGCATTCCTATAGGCACTATAAAACACAGTATAAAAATTCGCTTCTCGCTGTCTGTCTGTCCCTATGTTTGATTAGTTCTTTAAATCTACGCAATGGATTTTAATGCAGTTATTTAAATAGATCGTGAAAGATTTATATATTAATACATCATGCATCTATAATACATCAATTTTAAGCTACAATTTTAATTTTTCGGGTGAAGCCGAGGGGCACAGCTAGTAAAGAATTAAGAATATCAAGTCATGAGTTGTACCACCCTGTATAATAAACAAAACACCATCTTGTATAAACAAACAGGCAAATAATTCCTAATCCATTAAGTACCACCGAAGAGGAAAACTTATGATGCGAGTAATAATATTTTCCCAATGATTAAGGTCCACAACTCGTAATTAGGGCTGATAAGTGACCTTTATTTCAGCTATACAGGATGCTGATAATGTGGCACAGATTATGTAGCAGTGTTTACCGCAACCTTCCTGTTGTTATCGGTGCTACCCGTGGGATCATTATAGTGATATTGACTACTTGGGAATTACGGGAATAACCAGTACCGTCGCGAACTAATTTGTTAACACGTTATTATTCTTTTTTTAAAATCGTGAAATCACTACATAGTATAAAACAAAGTCGCTTTTTCTGTCCCTATGTCCCTATATCGCTGTCCCTTTGAATGCTTAAATCCTTAAAACTACCCAACGGATTTTAATGCGGTTTTTTTAATAGATAGAGTGATTTAAAAGGAAGGTTTATACGTATAATAAAACCGTGCGAAGCCGGGGCGGGTCGCTAGTAAGTAATAAAACCAATAATGTTGGAAAGTCCACATATCATCATCTAGCCCTAAGCTAAGCTGAGCTTGTGTTATGGGTAACAGATGACTGATATACCATATAGATATTTTTTATTACATAGAAAACAATTAGAAGCCCGAAACAAATATTAGAGGACCGTGCAAACATTTGTCTCAAGGAGGGAATTCAAATAATCAAATAATCAATATCTTTATTTCTTTAGGCTTACAAAATAAGCACTTAGTCAAAATTGAACTCGCAGTTTCCTTCTTACGCCTTTGCCCGCGTCACAACGTCGTCAAAAAACACTGTCGAGCCCTGACAATCCTACTAATATTATAAATGCGAAAATTTGTAAGTATGGATGGATGTTTGTTACTTTTTCACGCATAAACTACTGAACGGATATGAATGAAATTTGGCACAGAGATCTGGAATAACACATAGGCTATATTTTATCCCGGAATTCCAACGGTAACGGGAATGACGCGGGTGAAACCGCGAGGCGCTACTAGTATAGTTCATAATTTTTGCTGCACAAAATTGCAACTAATATAGTTCATTATTTCATAGTTCGTCGATACTATATAATTAAAATACACATTCACACAATTGTACCTAAAAAGGCATTTACAATGCAATGGTACCTACACGATGACGCAATGAAACATAACAAATTTAATTGATACTGAAAACCAGGAAACCGGAAGCGTTGATGGCTTTTGGTCTTAAGACCAAAAAACCTATATGAAGAGGCCTGTGTTTCGATTACTATATTGCTTGGGCAAAAGCTTAAAGCGAAGAGAAAATCGATTAACACCTTATTTCGTTTATTAATTTTATAAATATTTACAGTTTAAAATTTCTTGTCTTCGTGCTTATTTTGTAAGCCTAAAGAAATAACGTTATTTATTTCTAATTTCTACTAACTCTTGTTTAACTGATGCAGGCGGTAAGTATTTTGAAAAAGCTATTTAGTTACCTACCTAGATATAATACTATACTCTTATTGGACATAGGCCTCCTCTATAAATAGTAGCTTATTATGGTAGCTTTTTCTGTCCCTATGTCCCTTTGTATGCTTAAATCTTTAAAACTACGTAACGGATTTTAATGCGGTTCTTTTTATAGATAAAGTGATTCAAGAGGAAGGTACCTATATACGTATAATAAAACTGTGCGAAGCCGGGGTGGGTCGCTAGTAAGTAATAATTAAAAAATAAATAATAATTTTGTTAGAATTAAAAATAAATAGATTTTACTTATGGAATTTTACTTCGAAGGTTCCTTTATAATCATAATAATCATCAACTTCTAGGCCTCTAAATTAAAAGGTAGCTTAGTTTGTGTTGTGAATTAATGAATAAATAAATAAATTATGCTTGTCTTTTGATAAATAAACTTACTAAATAGTAACATTACTTTTAAGTACTATTTTTATTACCTAACAAGCAACCCGCCCCGGCTTCGCACGGTTTTTTATACGTATAAACCTTCCTCTTGAATTACTATCTATCAAAATCCGTTGCGTAGTTTTAAAAATTTAAGGGACATAGTAGGGACATAGGGACAGAGAAAGCGGCTTTGTTTTATACTATGTAGTGATGTAAAGTAGAGAGAAGTAAATATAATGCGTTTCATGATGGTGCTTCGTATAATTAAATTAAAAATATCAAAAAAAGTTTAGTTGTTTTTTTATATTCGATTGTATTTGATATATTAGTAGTATTAGTACTTACACAAATTACAAAGAGTATTAACACTTTTACCAATTTCAAAATGTAATATGTACGTCATCAGAAGGCATAAAGAATAAAAAGCTGGCAGAATTAACTTTTTAATATAAATGCAACCACAGAATGCAACGCAATTTAGTACAAAACTCTCGCATTTCGTGAAAAAATCCGAAGAATTCGTGTGACGCACTCTGTACTTGCATAGAATACGTTACACAATACCTACCTACCTACTTCTGAGGTCAATGACTGCATTTGTTTTGTCTTCACTCAATACACATCCTGTTGAGTTAAAAAACATTGAGAAGCGAAAACGTTCTAATTCTAAAGCTGATGTATACTGTTGAGTATCATCATCATCATCAGCCTAAGTACATTAGTCCACTGCTGGACATAGGCCTCCCCTAATGAGCGCCCTGTCTTCAGCTTGCGGCATCCAGCATCTGCCATATCCTCATCCCACCTGGCCGGAGCGCGTCCTACACTACGTTTGCCAAGTCGCGGTGTCCACTCAAGAACATGTTTACCACAACGGTTGTCGGTTTTTCAATTGGTAGTTTCTTCGGGTAACTTTCACGCTAAACTTCTGTCGAAAATAAATCTGTTAGGATACTAATATAATGTACCTAATGTTGAATTGCAAACATTGCGTCAACGGTGATATTATAGTCACTTCGATTTATTTTATTTAATGCAAAAACCAAGTGTCTTGAACACTTTATTTACCTTAACATAAAATAAATAAACCTTGATGAGTAACTTATATTTAAATCAGAAAATAAACGTAACTTAGTGATTTTCGCAATACAAGACACAAGACGATGTATTTACGCATCGTTTTCACACTTTTAACTATTTTTTTTTGTGGAAACTTAAAATTAGCCGTTATTCAACTATCGTCTTTTAATATTAGTGACCCATATTAGTTTAAAAAAAGAAATATTGCCCGATTATTTTTTTGAAAAACACATTCAATGAAGATGCATTGATTGTAAATCGAACTTAAATAATTTTTGACCCATTCCCTATCCATCCTTTGCGTAGAAGTTATTTTTGTTTTTCATTGTGTTTGTCACATGGGAACCAACCAAAGAAATACTTAATGTAAAATTTTCTGTACTTAACACAATTTTTTTTACTCCGGGGTCCTAATGTACTGAAATCTAGGTCTAGTTTGGTGAAAAAATCAGCTAGGACGTCCTCTTTAAGAATTAAATAAAAAAGGTCGGTAGATCGTTATAATCGTAATTGCAGGATGCTAGAGTTAAGTAGAGCGGCTCTTGATTTAAAAAAGCCTTTGACTAATTTGAAGAAATAGGTTTGTCCCACGCAAGTGCCTATGTCCAGCAGTTGACGGGCTTTATTTGAAACTAGCAACCCGCCCCGGCTTCTAACGGTTTTATTATACGTATAAACCTTCCTATCGAATCACTCTATCTATTAAAAACCATCAAAATCCGTTGCGTAGTTTTAAAGATTTAAGCATACATAGGGACAGAGAAAGCGACTTTTTTTTATACTATCTAGTGATAGTGATGATGATGGTGAAAAGCCGAGAGCGTGATGATTATACACAATCATTAATAATCATTCTAGTACGTAAGACCTCGCACTCTGGGTGATATTTAATTTCGTTACTGGGTGGGTTCTAATCCCGCCAATGTCGATTTTTTTGGGATATTATTTAGTTTGTTAACGAGACTGATATATCTGAATTTGATACAAGCTACTTAGTGTTAAGTATTTCAGTTATCTAGTACGAAACCAGAGGTTTGCATAGTTTGGGGCTAGATCACAGATGATGCTGTATGAATTGTCCAGCATTATTTATTTATTTTTTCACATCTCATCATTATATGTCTCAGGAGATTACACCATCTATTCATACTGCATCTTCTGTGATCTAGCCCCATACTATGCAAAACTCGTTTTTTCCTAGTTTTAATTACATATAGCATGACTTTTATGATGTTTCATGGAGCCAAGTGAGGTCTGAAGGAAAAAAGCACTTTGAATTTGAATTTCAACAGAACTGGTCATGATGCGCGCCACCCATCGCGACCAGACCCCGTAAACGTGTCACAATAACAAGTTCACAATGTAGGTATGCTCTGTTAACCGACATAAGTTGACCGCGCCATTGTCAACCAGAATTTGACCATTCTGTGGGAAAATAGTAAACAATCGTAAACTATTGTTGATATGCGGTGTGTTAACGGTTTTCAGCGTGGTGAATTTTTTAATCTGATTTTAGCTCAGCTATTTTGGTGTCAGGGCGCATTCATGGTGTGTTTAGTGGAATCTATGTCCAGCTGTGGACGTATACAGAATGATGATGATGATGATTTTCATATTCGATTTTCAAATATATGGTAAGTAGATTGTAATACATAGATCACTTATTATGAAGCCAGCATCTTACGTACCTTTGTATTTTATTCGCTGAGCTTGTGTACCTACTACCTTATCATGTCATTTTGAAGTTTTAGTTTTTACTCAATAAAATAAAAAATTTAAACAGTTACCTTATGCTATAAATAAACATTTTCTTATTCTTATTCTTAAATCTAAACAGCCATAGAATCTTATATCGCAAACCTAACAACTTCATATCTTAACCTCTCGGGAGCCCCGCGTGTGGCCTTTTCCGGATATTTACCGGAAGGAACGCCGGTATGGGCGTACAAGTACTTATAAGTACCTTTATCATCCTGTTACACACGCTGGTCCTAAGGCGTACTTAACATGGCAGATTAGGATAGACTTCTACAATATTATGATGATTTTTACGAAAACGAAAATCCAAATCCTTATCTTCAAGTATGGGTAAAAATAATAATAGCTTTCTTTCTTTCTTTTCTTATTATCCTATTATTTCGGTACAGTTACATGCATGCACTATACCACGGAGTAATACAACAAAAATCATGGTTAATATCCCGTTAAAGGGATTTTCAGCAGACTTCAAAATCAGAAGGTTTCGATTTGACTATTTTCATAAAATTTTTGGATTTAAATCGAATTTTTTTTCATCATCATGATTTTGAAAATTATTTTAATTTGTGGCTGTTGCTGAAGCCTTTGAACATTTATTAAGATTTCACCATTAGCTTTTGAGTTGTCCTCAATAATGCGTGAAATATTTAGTTCGGTATATTGGTCGTTATGTATGTATTTATTTATTTATATTTTCAATAATTTCGTTAAAACGTATAACAAGCCATCTGTTATCTACCTGAGAGTACATAGGTATACAAAGTACACTCAAGGACAAAACTGTCAAGCATCCCACTTTAAAAGGAATTCCACCATTTATGCGCTCCAGATTCCGGCCATGGCAGAGTTTATGGCGCCTTAAATTGTAAACGGTTCATGTGCATTCTCTACGCGATTAGACACCGGCTAAATGAGGTTGCTGTGCTGAAATTTACAGTATTATTACTAGATTTTCATATTCTTTTACTGTTTATAATATTAAGTGTAGTACGTCCTCCAGCCAGATGGGATGATGATCTGCGAAAGACTGCTCATAGATGCTGAATGCAGGATCTGAAAACTAGGCACTTTGGCGCTCATTAGGGGAGGCCGTTGTCCAGCAGTGGACTAGTATAGGTTGATGATGAGATAATGATGATATATTTCGAAACCAATATTAAGTTATGACGACAGATATAGCGAGGCGGGCGAAGGTCCGCCTGCAACCTTTTTTCCGGATTTCTGGGTGTTTTATAATTTGTAATAAAAATATCTATGTAGTAATGTGTTAAGTATATCAGTAACCTAATACCTATATCACAAGCTCTGCTTAGCTTGGAGCTAGATGATACTGTGTGAATTATCCAGCATCATTGTCTATTCATTAAATTATATTTTATTTAGGCTTACTAAATAAGGACTTAGACAAGCATTTACCTAGTTATAATAAAAATAGCTTCACAATTTATTCCTCTGAGTAATCCAATACTCCGAGGTCCGTTGGCAGACTTTGACCAGGCGGTGTGACGTCACACATTCCATGCAAGGAGGAAAACCGTCCCCGATGCAATATTAATAAACCGACCGTTTGGAGTAAAATGCAACGTATGTGCGAATGTGGACCTTATGCTAGTCTACTATGCCTGGATTATGAGATTTAGGTATTTTGCGTGTCAATTATCTTGGCCTGGACAGGCATGTCTTGATGAAGTGTAGACGTCATTTTTTAAGCGTTCTCAGGAAGTAAATCGTATTCTGCTTCATTAAGGCACCAGTATTTTCCTGCGGCTTCGCACGCGTTTTTTCTCTGGAAACGTTTCAAGGCTATTTCTATCCCATGGGAACATGAATTTTGAGTACAGTAGAGAAAATCCGAGTACCCTTGTGAAGTCGGAGAGGTTAGTTCTGAATAAAATCCATCCTTAAACACTGGTAAAAAGCTATCACCAGCACCCCTATCTTCAGGACGAATACCCAAAGTATTTGTTCTTCAGAAGGGCAATGTACTTATCGACCTTTGATAGCATGTTCAAACACGCTTAGGTATTGGCTACATTTAATACGAATCGACAAAAAATGTTTGCATTGCCAACGTATTACTGATACGAGGATATGACACGTGGTTTAGCAAATAAAGTGAAACAGGATCCGATTGGTATATTAGTAGAAGGAATATTTGTAGGATTCATCTTGATGCATTTTAAAATGAAAATAAAACAGGTTGTGTTTATTGAAAAACTGAATTTTTAGACAGGAGCTTTTCAAAGTGAAAATAACACCGGTTGTGTATTGTGTATATGTTAAAGATGACGGAAAAGATTTCGTCCTTCTTTCCATACATTTCCCGTACTTTACTTTAAAGGCAGTTAATGCAAGTCACAAATCACAATATAAATCCCTAATTTCATAGTGATATAATATATATAAGGATGTGATATAACCTGATGCAGCTCACATAAGATTCCACAGAGAAGAGTTTAGTCCCTCGGTCAGACACCCCGTCATCCGCTAATAGCCATGGGAATATCCGGTTCCGGAAGTAACAGCCACCCGTTCCGGAAAGGTCAGAGGTGGATCCACCCAGTAGGGGGAACTTTGGCATTTACAGTTTTATGATAGCTTAGGCTAAAAATATCATCCAGCTGATTCTAGTCTTGATCTATTAACGAAATGCTACTCGATAGTTTTTTGGTTTATTCGAGTCGATTATTTTCTATGTGCACGATAGTTTTTTGCCCATTTTTCCTGTAAAATGTTTGCACAGATAAAGAAATTTTGTGTCAGCATAAAACATAAATTTACCTAAATAGCATATGGCTGTAAGCTAAGGTATTTCCTTCCACCAGGGTGGATTAAATTACAACCTACGTTAAGTAGTTTACTAAATGCTAATAAGGGAAAATTATGCAAATCAGCTTTATTTGATATTCTTTGGCAAAACTGCCATTCCTTTATTATAATAATTTGACGGATTCCCTATAAAACTGCACGTTACTCTAATTATGGCGTAAAAAAGAAAATTTGGACTTTGCATTGCATGAGCCCGCATTAGAGAACGCTAAATGGATGCAAAAATATAACAGTTACCACGAAACGGTACTTTAGTACTAATAAGTACAAAAACCTATTAGGAATTATCATAATTACAGTAAAAACAAGACACGAGCGGGGAGAATAGCTGAGCGGGTATTAAGTATTTATCAAACAACTTTTAATGCGCAGTAAAATACTTCCGAAATCAGAACCACTTATTATGAAAGAAAGGCATTTTACAGAGATTCTCGCATTTAAAAAGAAGAAAAAAGTAAAAGTCTGACTTCTTAAGAATTCACTAAACATACAAAAACGACCAACTGTCAAGAACAACATTTAAACAAAGATAAAAAAAAAACGTAATAGGAAGTCGATCCAGGTAACGTTGTATCAAGTACAGGGTTCCTACGCAAACTTAGCCTAGGGATCACACCGGATTACTCCCGCTTCCGTATTGCCTAGCTCACTTCGAATACGTTTTCTTCTGAATTTGTACGTTTACGCACTTATGATCCCGAGCTTCCCAGGACTATACATCCAAGGAGTAGGGTTGCCGACAATATTTTGAAGAAATAAAGTATTTCTCATTTGAAAAAAGATAAGATAAATATAGTACGAGCTTATAAAATATAGTAATATTTATTTTAAAAAAACAGGTTTTTGTGGCACAATTTTACATTATTTTCAAACGAATTATTGTACTACTTTAAACATTCTAAAACTCATCCACTCATTCCACTAGTGAGTATACCAGCGATTTGCTATAACAATTAGTATGCATCATTTAAGCATGACTGGCACTAATATAGTAAATATTGAGTCAAAAAGAGTATTTTGGTGTACTCAGTTAAGATTATAGAATTGGTACGCCTACATGATACGGAGTACGATGCTGTAGTGCGATTAAGGTAAAGTTGCGTACGTACGGTGATCGCACGTTTACGTGCGAGCAATTTCGTATCCAAAGTGAACGCGGCCTAAACCACAGTACCTACATACGCAATCAGGTAAATTCCTCGTTATTGTCACGGTTTTCCCCATTCGCGGCCGATATGCAAACTACTGCGAAATGCAATCAATCGGCGCCGCGCCGTTTCCTATCTACAGGCTTAGATCCGTCTGGTATTTAATTAATATCGGGATCGGACACCGAAAGCTCAGAACGTTGATTGGTTTCTCAGTTTAATATTATAATTTCTTCAGGTAAATGAGAATTTCCCAGATAGAAGGCCTAGATAGGTATAATTTCACAGAAACCTTCAGAATTCTAGGTATTTCTTTGATAGAAAACCTTGATTGATGCGCAGACGAACTATATTCATCTTGCCTCTAATGAAAGTGAAGTAATAGTATCGAGACTAATGATAAGTTTCTGAGGAGAAAACCACGTTGAATAGAGCACGCATAGACCAATAAAAGAGAAGCACAGAAAAAAAAAAATGTATTTCAAAATTGCGATACAGGATAGGTTTTAGGGTATATGTTTTTCTAGAAATTTAAGTTCTAATTAAAACTTTTTTTCCATTTTTACTACATCATGATTTAAAGGAGTTATTTAATAAACAGTTTGTATTAAGTATTAAAATCCGACTAGGTTGATCTAACTATAGTATTATATTATCAAAATATCGTATGTCCGAAATTGATAAATTTATGTTACTTTTTTATTATTTTAAGACCTCTCTAATGGACACTACACTATTTTATAATAAATACATTCTTTCTTATTCTATGAACAAGAACGTTTCTATTCAAATGTACCTATAAGGTAGCCGGGTGCTTAAAGTTAATAGCCATTTATTACTACCACATTAATTTAATTAAACAGCATTGCTACAAGCTAAATATAGTAGACTATTATTGACACAGTGACTCAGTTGATCATTGTCCAACTATTTACCTTTAACAAGGAACTGTAAAACATTCCGTTTATTGTCAGAGGTGGGCGCCACAAGACGTCATCAGCATTACTCTATTCATATAAAATCCTATAAATGCTCTGATATAAATTTTAAGCTGACAACCAACTACACCTAACGCATATCTTTAGGTAGGAATAAACCTCACGCGCACAGTATATCCTCTAATATCTGACATGTAGTCGAACCGACCACAGTATCACACTGATAATAACAACGCGGAAGTTTGGATGGATTGATGTTTTTTAATTCTACACGCCAAAATCACTGAACGAATCAGGCTGAATAGACGTAGTTCTAGTTCTGGAATAAAAACATTTCATAAATTTTCGCACTAGTACCTAGATAAACTAATAGAAGGTTTGATAAACAATCGAGTAATGATAAAAAGTTAAATATTCATAATTGGTAAATGAATAATTAGTGCTATACACAAGCTGTTCTTAGGAGAAAGTGAATATAGTCTGTGCAATTGAGAAATACAGGAAAATCCGAAAGAGCTTATTTTTGCGGTAATTGTATACACTCAAGAACAACGCCTGATAGGTCAATTATTCATAAAATAACATACTGAACTTATGGCAGCATTTACACTGTCATTGTAACAGAAGAAGCCGACTGAATAAACAACTGATTTCAACCGACAACGTTTGCCTCGCGCCTGTAAACAGTTGACGACCACCTTAACTGATTGCGTCAAACCATCAATATACACGAATCTTATCGCCAAATCAATACATTTATCGCATACGTTGCACAAATACACAAGGTAAACAGTGCAGTTTACAACGCAGTAAAATAACACCGGATGTGATGTTGCAGGTTGTGTAAATAGTGTAAAATAAGGTTGTCTAATCGCAACTTACAAGTAACTACTGAACATGAAAACACGACCTGGATTTTCGTACCTAACTGATAATCATAATTTCTTTACAATATACAGCGTTATGCTAGTAATGTTACGAAGGGTTCCAAACAACGGTCTGCGTAAAAGCTTTTGAGGTATTCGATTCAAATATTATCGGATTGGAGTTTAAGTATTGGGATACTGTCATTGTCATGTCATTCGAATCCAAGAATACCTATAACAATAATAATATTAACTGGGATCAGGATTCGGGACCGATTTGTTTCCATATCGTACGCAGTGCGCATGTTATGACCATACACTTAGCTTTAATATTTTTCTAGCTGGTCTATCTTTTGTAATGTTTTTCGCAATACATTAGAAAATACCAGTCCAAATATCAGAGCAAGATTGAAGTGTGGTGTATGTGTGAAAACAAGCAGTTCACCAGCATTATTTATTACTTGTATACGACAGTATCTTTAGTCGGTTTATCTCTTATAAAATTACTTCCTCACGTGATAGCAATAAAACCACCAGTAGATTATTTTTGCAGCAATCTAACCCAAATGCTCAATGCCAGATAAAGGATACAAAGTTTAGCAACACTAATCCAATTATTACAGCGATGGATTTTAAAACCTTTCCTTGTTTGATATGACAAGTGATATCGATGACTTAAAATTGATGAGATAGTTCATCGAAAATGACTCATTCAATCTGAGGATTAGAGATATGATAAGTTGCAGGTGTAACGTTGGTTGGTAAATGGATTATACTTAGGTTTAAGGTTTGTATATGATAAAACACATCGCCTCTCCTGTAACGAATGTTTAACTCTAAGATTTGCTGGAAGAAAACTCTTTTTCAGTGATAAAGTCATCATCATCTATTTTATACAATAAAGAATGTCAGAATAAAATTTAAGAAATAAATAGTACCATGTCAATATATTTATGAAAACTTGATATACAGTCATAGCAATTCAATCGATTTCCTAAAAATAGCGACATGACATAATGTAACAGGTACTAGAAATAAGAATAAACTCACTTTGCAAACAGCTTAGCTTACTAGCTTTTGACTTGGATTAAACTTAAGAATCCGAAAAGCAAATTTAAGTCAAAAAGGAATTGCTTTGGATAAAGAAGTAGCTTACAATCTGAACAAAAAACGAAGATCATGTTTAGTCATATACGAATGTTGCATGGTGGAACTACAAGAAACCCACTTTGATCTTTTAAGATTGAAAAATCCCCGTCAACGTGAACCCTTAAACACCAATGTCGAAACCTAAAGCTCTCTCGAAATGAAGAACTTAATGGTTTTAAAACCACTACGATAAAACTAACAACAATGGCGAACAGCACTAGAAGATTGACTTGACTTTTGATGGACGCAGACGTTTCCAGTTTCAGCAATCTTTGTGTGGCATAGTACACCCTGTAGAAAACTGTTAAAGTGAGAAAAGCGAAAGCACCATCCCTAAAAAGTTCGGAAACAGCAGTATCCCGCCCACGAGCAACAATAAATACAGGCTGACTGTTTACCGCGTTAAACTAGTTACGATTAGAGATGGGAAACGAAAGGGAATTTCCCTGAGTTAATTTTCGTCAGGTGATGATAATTGTGATGGTGCAAGGATATGTATTATTATGTATTTATTAATACAACAACACAACAATTCTTTATTGCACACCAGAAATATTTAACACAGGACAGTAAAAAACAAATTATTATAGGTTGTACAATAGTCGGCGTTATCGCTATGAGCGATTCCTTCCAGGCAACCTTTGGATGGACAAGGAGTGGAAGCGTAAAATGAAATCAATTAATTAAAAATATTGGTATGATTTTTCAGTTGATAACTTGAAGTCATGAAATTACGCTCGTTTCAAATCTAATCCTCACCCATGTCATCTTTTTCCTCGAGATATGAACAATGCTGGTTGGCAGAGATTATCCGAGCTTGGAAAATCTATGCTTTCCCCTCCCTAGCAACCACAATCGACAACCAAAGCAGGGCAACCCGTTTTATTGTCCATATATCGCTAAACGTGTGTCAGAACAAACAAGTATTATGTTGTTTTATTTATCTGAGCTTTATTGGTGTTGGAGATAGTCGGGTCGTTAATGATTATAATGAGTCGTATCGTAGATGTTAAGGGGAATATAAGATTGTTGAGTTGATGAAGAAACCGCTGATGAAACCATAAGGGAATATAGCATTTAGTTGACAATAAGTTATTTTAAGACAAAATAAATTGAAAATTTGTGAAATAAATAGGAAAAATTCAATTATGTAAAAATTATTAATGCCATACAGCGTGGTAATGCAGCCAGTGTCTTGGGGACGCTTCCGACTGGTATTGACATGGATCAATTGAACTACCTTTAGACTGTTTGCAACCGTCTGCAGTTAGCTCAATGTTTTCAATTGTAAATACTAATTGTAATTTTTCTATTCCTTGCTTGTAATTTCGTTGTTAATAAAGTATCTTTTAATTATTATGTAAATAGTCAATAATGCAATAACGGTCCCTTACTGGTGTTAGAGACTTCACTGTCTGATCTCTACACTGTTTAAACTTCTGCAGTTTGCTAAATTGTTTTAATTTTTTTTATTACTTTATTTTCCTTGGTTGTAATTTTATTTGGTGGACTAACTATCTGATGAATTTCTAAAGGCAGTTGCTTTTCAGATGGATCGCTTTGAACAGTTTTCCGACCCTGACCCCACCACCATTTGAGGGAACTATATGGGACGGGCTTCTGAAAATTACCTATCTACTATGTGGCTTTATTTTAAACTTACCTTTGTAAAAAACATATGCTTATACGTATCCTTGCAATTTATCTAGTTAAGAATATGGTGAAATTTAATTATAAATTGTTTAAGCACCGTGATAAAAATGTCTGTGTGTCTGGTAGGTACCTATTTAAATCCAACGATAAAGTATCAGTATACATGATATCTCACTACACCCCTCCTCCTTGTGATGTTTCATTCTTTCGAGCCTCACGTGATTTGTCTCAAATCCGTATGAGTACAAGATAGCCAGATTTCGGCGCTATCAACAAATACCGCTTGACATTCCGACCCAGTTGGAAAATGAATGATATACCGATACTAACCTACTGTTCTTATACATACGATATAGGGTACGATAACTAGTGTACCTGGTAGGCGGGCTTGCGACATTGTAGTTTCTGTACCGATGGCAGAAAAACCGGCAATGTTTTAAAAGTATTTCTTTGATTATTTAAGACTTCACTGATAGTTCATCGATGGTGATCGTTACGGAAAATAGTTCCAATTTTGATCAGAATACTCAACTATGTTTTAATCTCACGAAGAATGCTGCGTCAGGAATCATTTTTTTACTTTGTTTTTTTTTATTTTTCTTAGATATTGAGTTAATTTTAGATTATACGTAGTCATAAAGTCTATATTTAAGTTAGAATGGTACTTAGTTTCTACATAATAAATAATAATAATTATCATTTATTCACATAAAATTCCCTATAATCCTAGTCGTGCGCTTACATAGAATTGAAAAGTGTCGAATTCTAAACCTATTTTTTGTGTTGGAACAACACGCTCTAAGCATCTTTAATAAGAACCTATTTAAGGGCATAATAATTTAATTTTCCTAAAAACTTTTCCAGACTGTTATTATCACAAAACAAAATATATAAAAGTAACGACGTTTTAAAAGTTTTCACTTGAATTTGCTGACGCTACGTCCGGTACATGAACGAGAAGCGAGCTGCAGTCCGTATTCACTTGTTATCTACGTTACGCTATACGTACTACGCCCGCGCTTTCCGTAGGCACGAGGAAATACGTACACGGTAAGCGTAGGTTTTCACTAGAGAGGAACTACACTCGGTTTCAAAATATTGTATATTTTTGTAAGCAAAAGGGTGCAATACCAAACACATATTGGTGGAGGATATTTTGTGGAGCAAATAGCAGAAAAACTAATCGATTTTTGGTTTTGAAAGCTTTCATTTATCATCATTTGATTTATTGGGGCTAGATGGTGCTGTGTGGATTGTCCAGCATTATTTTTTTCATTTATACCTACATTATTGAACTCATCCCATAAATCAGATCCCATGGGATAGTAATGAAATGTTTAAAAAAAAGTGTGCGAATATATGGCATAGGTATATGCTATTTACTTCATTATAATCTCCAAATTTCAGGTGCAAATCTGGGTGTTGGATTATAAAATTTCAAGTAAACCAGTTATATCTAAGACAAGCTTCGCTTACTTTCGGGCTAGATGATGCTGTGTGTATTATAATAATATGAAGTCCCGGACTATTTCTAGACTGCAGGTAAACGAGGAAAAACTGCATTAGTAGGACACCCTGCAGCTTAGACAGTCTAAAAATAGACCGTCGGGGAATCCGGAAAGAGACCGCGCATTCTTGTGCACTGTGTAACGTGTTACGTTTGTTCAACGAATGTTTCCGTTCAGCTTTTAGTCCAGTCATTACGTCGGAAAAATCGGCTTCAAAAAGAAAGTGAACCGAGAAAGCCAAATTTTTGATATTACGTGGGAGGTGGCTAGAAAAGCTTAAGTTCAAATTGTCGACCAAAATAACCTTGTGCAATTTCCGCCATCTTGAAAAAACCCTTAAATTCAGTATTTTCATCATAACTCGGTTCCCCGTTGAGATACGAAAATTTTTATAGAATACTTTTTTGTAGCTTTTTTCACGATCTACAATTAAGGTCCCTTACATTTTTCACGTATCGATCGTCGTTTTCGAGATATCGATCAAAAATATCGAAAATTTAACATGTGACAATGTCGCCAGAGTCGAGATTTTATTCAACGACGATCACGACGATGACGATGATTATAATTTTTTGACCCTCACAACATCATTTCCTGCGATTGAAGAGGCTTCACGACTCGAAGAATCTACCGAGGAGGAACTTGAACAGCCAGGACCGTCCAAACGACGAAAAACGTGTGAAAATGTGTGAAAGTGAAATGTGTGAACGTGAAAATGAAAAAAATTACCACCTGTAATCATTATTTTTGCTGCATAAAAATTATTTTATCAATAAATTTCATGTAAAATTATTTTATCAATAAATTTCATGTAAAATTATTCATGTAAAATTATTTTATCAATAAATTTCATGTTTATGTAGATTTATAATTCGGCTGGTTTATGATTTTTTTTTGTATTGCAATAATTCCCTGAACCATTCTCCATCCATTTCGACGTGTGGATACAACCGAGCGAGCGGCTAAATGAAAACCGGGCACAGTTTTACTGACTTTGTGGCGCGCTGGAGGTCGTAATTTTTGTCGGAAATGAAAAATAAAAAAACGAATTTGTAGGTCTGGACACGCTCTACAAGTCTTATTTCAAACATTTTTTGATATCTTCTTAAAAAGTTAAAAGCGAAATAAAAAAAATTCTCCAAAAATTTTCGATATTTTTGATCGATATCTCGAAAACGACGATCGATACGTGAAAAATGTAAGGGACCTTAATTGTAGATCGTGAAAAAAGCTACAAAAAAGTATTCTATAAAAATTTTCGTATCTCAACGGGGAACCGAGTTATGATGAAAAAACTGAATTTAAGGGTTTTTTCAAGATGGCGGAAATTGCACAAGGTTAATTTGGTCGACAATTTGAACTTAAGCTTTTCTAGCCACCCCCCACGTAATATCAAAAATTTGGCTTTCTCGGTTCACTTTCTTTTCCAAATGTATATAATGACTGGACTATTTTAAATCTTTTAATAATAAAAGCACGGTGAGCATTATTTTCAACTAGCAGCGCTTCGCGGTTTTACCCGCGTAATTCCCGTTCCCGTGGGAATTCCGGGATAAAATAGGCCTATGAAATAACCTATGTGTTTTATTCCAGACTTTGATCAATATCTGTGCCAAATTTCATGCATATCCGTTCAGTAGTTTTTGCGTGAAAGAGACACACATCCATCCATCCATCCATACTTACAAACTTTCGCGTTTATAATATTAGTAGGATAGGATAGTAATCGAAAAAACTTAGGGGACTCAGAACGGAAATATCTTTTTAAAATTTACATTTCAATAATATGCTGGATACTTCCCACAAAATTATCTAGCGTCAAAGAAAGCAAACCTTGATTTTTGTGTACCTACTACATAAATGATTATATGGGTATTAACTTCACACTAATATTATAAAAGCGAAAGTTTGGATGGATGGATGTTTGTTACCTTTTCATGCCGAAACTGCTGAATGGATCGGGCTGAATTTGGAGTAGACGTAGTTCTAGGCCCGGAATAAAACATACTATTCATCAATTTTCAAGAGAATGAAGCCGCGGGGCGCCGCTCGTAGCTTTAACTCGGGCTGAGTTGAAAGGGACGCTTAAAAACATTAAACATAAAACTAGTTGGTTTTAATTAAATTAATATTTAATATTTTAGTGTAAGATGTACATCAAATATGAGATCGTCACGGAGCGGTAATAATACCTAAAATACAGAAGTAAATGCCTTAAATCGCAAGTAGGTACTTCAACAAAGTAGTCGATAGCAACTGTAGCAACTAAAATTTACAAAAAAATGATAACCTTTTATCTCTTAGAAGCAAAGACTAGGTCAGTTACGATTAGAGGATTCGATCCCGGTCTTTATTTTCAATCCCGGGATTTCGGGATTGGTGAAACGCGATCCCGGGATCCCGGGATAATCCCGGGATCGTAGACGAAGTAAGAATATCAAAGTAATATATGAAAATCAGCTTCTATTTACTTTCAAAAACAAAGTAATAATCAATTAAAATCACAAAAACTTATTTATTCAGTTAATTAAGGTGCAGAGGGGCAATTATGGCAGGGGGATTATTATGGCGCATGGTCATATTTTTGGTTCGGTAGCTTTTACTCAAAAGAGACCTCTATGTTCGGGTAGAGCAACAACCGGTTAATTCAATCACCTATAGAAGAAATTGCTACCGCGATAACTGATCGATATACAACATCATTTTGTCAGTCGACATTTTAAGTGCACACGACACCTGTGACAAGGTCTTCAAATTTTACAGAATTTAGTGGTTTTCGCGGGTTTTTTGCTGATTTGAAACAAGTAAATTAATTATACTTGTTTTAAACTGGAAATTCTTTTAATGTAATTGTTTCGTTCCTAATCTTTGTTTTTCATAAGTTATTGAGCCTGCTATAATTGCCCCACAAAATTGTGATCGGAGGTTATTTTTTCGGAGTTGGCTGCCCAAATTGTCCGACTGTCTTTATAATTAAGCTGTAAAAAACCAGTGATCTCTACAGCATTGAAGTAAATGTCGATAAAAACAATTCAAGCTCGTGGCAACTGAGAAAAATACTGACGCTTTAGGACATTATGTGATTGAAAATGTTTATTTTGTCTAAGTGTCCTCTATCTGAATACTTATATATTATTCAGTAAATATATATTCAGTAAATAGAAGACCGATGTGGCGCGGTGGGCGAAGGCGCCTCCTGCGACGCAGGAGGTTGCGGGTTCGATTCCCGCCTCGGAACAAATTTGTGTACGATCTGCAGAAATTTGTTTCGTTGGTCTGGTTGTTTTCTATGTATAATAAAAAAATATATGTTTATGTATATAATGTATTAAATATATCAATTATCTATGTACCCATAACACAAGCTTTGAGTAGCTTACTTTGGGGCTAGATGGTGCTGTGTGGATTGTCCAACATATTTATATAATGAAGTATGCTTTTACTTACCTAAATAAATAAATTAATGGATAAAAACTGGTTGTTTTTACTTAACATGAAATCAACAATCATTTCCTTCTTACTTTCAAAAACTAATAAAATTAATTATTTTACTGAGTTCGTTATTATCGCTGTCGATAGTCAGAGCCTCAACACTAGCATGTATGGGAGACTAAAAAGTGGTGCCCAAATTACCCCGCGTGAATTTTAAATCTTTCCCTCTCAGGAGTTTAGAAGAACTCAAATTCGGATGTACAGACTTGTCCACTTTGTAAAGCTTCTATTTTCACTATTATAGCATCATTGGATCAAATAACATTAAAACCTGCCAGAAAAGCCCCGCTCAGGGGCAATTAGGGCATTTTCCAGTTTTTTGTCCAATTAGTTTAGTTCACCATTAATTTCAGCGTTTTCTTATATATGAACACTATTAAGAAGAAGGCAGATAAAGACTAGTTAGCACCAATTTGCCAGAATTCACGAAACTCAATCACGGAGAATACAACGATAGTTTAAAATTTTGACTGATTTTTTTGTATAGAATTGCCCCTCTGCACTAAAATTTAAAAAAAAAAACTTTTTTTTACAAATTTAACTAACCACATAATGGTTACGTTTTCAGCAGTGATCGGATATTCAGGCGCTTATTTACCTTAACTTTGAGCGACGACACAACATGAGCTGTTAAAACCAAACAACACTAATACCTTTTTATGGAATTCATATAAATTCCGAAGAATCCCAAAATATCGAGTGTTATTTATTTTCGCTGGCATTTTATTTATAGGTCAATCAAATATAAAACACACTTTTTCTGACGCGTTTTTCACTTAAAGCGATATTTCCGGAGATGAAAAGATTTTTATTTACCAAATTCCAAAAAATTTCGAATATTATGTCTTTAGTGAAATACGCAATAGAATAAAATTGTCTTTTTTTGTTTATAAATAAGATTCCAGCGAAAAAACATCATAATTTTAGAAAGTTCCGGAAGTTTAGAATTCGTGGTAATTCATCAGGATTCCTGAAAAAGTTGGTTTTAAAAGCTCCTTTTTGTGTGTTTGCCCCAACTTTAGGCAAATAAGCACCCGAATATCCAATCGCTAGTTATCATTCAGTAAAAACAAAGTTTAATGATCATTATAAGTATTGTTTTAGCTAAAAAGTAAATCGTGATTATCGACAAAAAATAAATTAAGATTAATTTTGACCACGATGCGACCGAGGATACGATTGATTACTTGTTTTTTAAGGAATGCTTTTTACTAAAAAGTGCTTATTCTGATAACAAAATGCAGGAATAATAATTCCTGTTTTTATTAATCATAATTTAAAAATAAAAATAAACCGATGTCAACCGACATGATCAAATTTATGTTTGTTTTAATGGTGCCAATAAGCAATATCAAATATGGTAATGGTATGGTATGGTATATGTATGGTGGTGGTGGTGGTGTATGGTAATTTTAAGTTTATAATATTGTTTTGTGTTTCTTCATTAAAATTAACGCGCTTCATTTTGTATTATTTTTAACAATTATCATTGTATTTTTCTCAATCCCGAAAATCCCGGGATTTGGAAAAAATAATCCCGAAATTTTCGGGATCGAAAATGGGCCGGGATCCCGGGATCCCGAATCCCGGGATCCCGGAATCGAATCCTCTAGTTACGATCTTATCTGTGAGTAAACTTCTAGACGCATTGCGTATGTAATTAACCTTTCAGTGCCAATTCCCAGAAAAGATAAGAGTTTTGGATGAGGCATTTAGGTATAAAAATTGGTAATTGAATTCGGTTACCTACCTAATGCAATTATTACGGTATACTTTGTTAGGTCGTTTGTTAAGTCTCTCAGCGAGCTATGGAAAGATATATATGCTCGACGTTTCTCTGAAGGATAGAATTCGTAACGAAATTAATAGAGAACCAAAGTTATCGACATAGTTCAAATACCTAATTGGCAATCTGTGGTGGGTGACGAACTGCACAAGACTGCAGGCAGATACTAGATGCGGGAAGAATGAATGAATGAACACTTTATTTGTACTCAAGAAATATATATTTAAAGAGCTTAAATATCTAATTAAAAAATAAACATAGTACAAAAAGGCGGCCTTATCGCTGAGAGCGATTTCTCCCAGGCAACCTTATATTTAGAGATACATAGATATAAGAATTGGGTAGGTAGTGCACATATAATAAAAAATAATAATAATAAAATTGGAAGCTGAAGACAGGACGCTATGACGTTCATTAGGGGAGGCCTATATCCAGCTGTGGTCAATTATAGGTTGATGATGATAACTTTGTTACCCATTCATAGTCTGTGAGGTGTGACCCGAAGCAACACCGCAAATATGGACAGTAGAAGTTTTATTACCTGAAATAAAAGAGAAAGGGTTACACAGGTTCCATTCACAAATGATCAAAGGGATTTGCGGAAAATTCGACTAAAACAATCTGTATAGAACAATCCTACTCAAAACAATTCGACTAAAATAATTTAAAAAATTAAAATTTAGGACTGCTGGCAGATGCTGGATGCGGCATGCTGAAGACAGGGCGCTATGGCGCTCATTAGGGGAGGCCTATGTCCAGCAGTGGACTAATATAGGCTGATGATGATGATGAATTAAAAAAAACATATTGACTTACTTAAATAATAATTTAATATGTGTAGATTCAAATTAAATTGAATAAACCCCAAGGCGGTTTTATCGGTTTTGTCAGTTGGCATAGATTCTGTTAATTGATCGTTTTCAAAGACCAAGTTAGTCACGTGTATTATTATTATTGCTCAGACGGGATGGAACATTCTCAAATACATTTTTAGACATTCTATAGGTCGAAACAATTCATTTTCATTCACACAAAAACCAGTTTAACAGGTTGTACGGTATGTTACAGGCAAAGTCGAAATTCGATAGTATTATAATGTGTCTCGAACATTTCACTGTTACTTGTAAATAAATAACTGCTCAATTGATTTTGTAACCAAATAGAAACCGTTATTTATTTAATGCATCTGTAGAAGTTTTATTTTGTCTAGTTTAGGAAGAGTTACGAAGTTGCCTTTGGTGGCCACCAAACCCTGTTTTGCAGATGCATTAAAAAGCTTTTGAGGTTTAACAAACTGTACCTACCTACGTGTAAAATTTGGAAAATTCTTTGTTTATCGGAATTATACGATAAAATAAGTGGGGGCGCCTCTTTAGGTGCTGTTTCCGCCTTAAACTGAACTGATTTCCTGTCGCTGTATAAAAATAAAAACTCAGGTAAAAAAAGATTCGAAGCGTTTATCAGGTTAAGCTTAAATTGTACAATGTGACTGTGTTATTTAAGTTTATTGTCATTTTTACTTCACTGTGACCCTCTGCCAGGAAAAAATCTAGTCAATATTTTCCAGTTTAATCCGTTGTGTAAGTGCATATTGGATGATTACGGTTTTGGTATTGCGTCACTTGGTTTGGTGGTAATTTCTTTTGGAATAGTTCTTTAAAAGCCATGCTGATCATAAAATAAGTAAGGGACATAGATAAAATATAAATAGTTTATTAAGTTCAATAATTGAGATACCCTATTAAATAACTGGTACCATTATAACTTCCTCATTATGAATTATTGTTCCCGCAATGAAATACTTACTTAACAGCTGTCATAAAACAGGTTAATTAACAAGGAACACTAAGTTTGCACTAAACCAAGACATTACAATTTAATTTATTCAATGGCGATTATCTGAGATCATTTATGGCGAGAAGTATCTCGGAAATTAAGCCTGCAATACATGTTGGCCCAACGTTGCCGAGTGAGGGCCAATACCAACGTGTAGACGGCATTTTTGCCTTGCCTTGCCATCGCTCGGTGTCGCTCGCCTAGCTGGCCGAGTGAATACAAGCGCCAACGTGTATAGAGGTCATTTGCAGTGACTTGTCACCGCTCGTTGTCGCTCGCCGCCACTCGCCTCACTTCGGAGCCGTGTCGGTTTTTCTGCACAAATCAAAGGCGCTTGTCAGCGCTCGGCCAATCGTGTCCACATGTTTGCCAGCCCGCCATTATGCGGTTGGTGTCAGTCACCGTCGCACGCACGCACGTATTTATTTAATCTGTTTATATATATAACTAGCTGGTGCCCGCGACTTCGTCTGCGCATGATTAGTATTTCGAGTACTCGCGATTTTACTTGCGTTATTCCCTTTCTCGTTAGATTTTTGGGATAAAATAAAGCCTATGTGTTATTCCAGCTTATAATCTATCTTTGTGCCAAATTTCATCCAGATCCGTTCAGCAGTTATTGCGTGAAAGATTAACAAACATCCATCCATTTATCAATCTATCCATTTATACTTACAAACTTTCGCGTTTATCAGTTCATACTACATGGAAGGATATGGGATACTTTTTATCCCGGAATTCGGTAAGGTTCCCCTGGGAGAGAGGGTGAAATAAAAATTCTTTAACCACGCATCATGACGGAAGTGAATGAATTCGCGTGTGTACAGCATACAGTATACAGCAAAATTTTTGAAAAACCGTATAGCCCAGGGGAACCAAACTGAATTCCGGGATAAAATGTATCCCATGTCCAATCGTCCCGAGTTCCATTCGAATTCATTCAATTCCGTCGTGATGCGTGGTTAAAGAATTTTTCTTTCACCCTCTCTCCCAGGGGAACCTTACCGAATTCCGGGATAAAAAGTATCCCATGTCCTTCCTTGTACTATGAACTCAAATCGTCCCGAGTTTCATTCCAACTCATTCAGCAGTTTCGGCGTGATGCGCGGTAAAGGAATTTTACTTTCATACCCTCTCCCATGAGTACCTTACTGAATTCCGGGATAAAAAGTATCCTATGTCCTTCCTCGTAGTATGACCTACAATCATGCCGAGTTTCATTTCAATCCATCAAGTAGTTTCGGCATGATGCGCGTTTACGATACAGACAGACAGACAGACATGAATGAAAAAAATAACAGTTTTGGCTTGAGTATCGATAATAGAGTGCCCTCCAAAAAAAAATTTCAAAATATCTTCAATGTACAGAATTGGACATGTTACAGTTTTATTATAAGTATAGATAATAATTACTATGTACGTAAGAATCAAAATCAAATAAACAAAACATCGGTTGTTCAACTTCAACTTGTTGCTTGATGACTACTTAGTTCGAATGCACAACAAGAACTGACGGCTACCAACGTGTGGGCAGCTTCACAGAAAACTCGTCTACATTGGCCGTTTGCAATAGTTTGCGTAGACTTGCCGAACGTCTGGACAGTAGCACTTAGCTTGCACAGATTTGCCTTCGCTCGCATTGGCCTTAGCTCGGCCAACATGTATTGCAGGCTTTAGATTTCTTCGCTATTCCACAACCAACGCAACGTATCGTAAATAATTAATGGGAATGCCAATATCGACAAAAAATATACTAAACTTATTAAGAATAATAAGATGGCTAACGTGATGTCTTTAAAATGAAAAAGAATAGTTTTCATGAGAACGATGTAAGAATATTACTTTCCTGATCTTGGACAAAGGTTGATAGGTAATTTGTATAAAAAAACAAAATAGCTAAACTATCCATGCAGTCTTCCAAAGTAAGCAGAGCTTGTATTATAGGACCGGAAAAATTAAACCTCTATACTTAATATCGATGGCTATTTTTACGACATAGAAAATCCTACAGCACCCGAAAAAATATCGGTAGATTGTATAAACATTCGTCAGAGGCCGGAATCAAAGCAGAGTTGCAAGCGATCTTTCGGCGGCTGTCTCTGCCTCGGATGTAGATTAGGTGGATCACAAATAAAACAATATTGATACTTCGACAGCAACATAGTACAAGTCTAGTAGGTGCCTTAAATTAATCTTCTGAATATTTTACCATAAAATCGCAAATCCATGGCTATGAGTATTAGTGTTCAAGGGCGTCGACAAAAAACTGGTATTTATAAAAACCACATTAATTTCATGGTGATAATTCATTAATTCATAAGGTCTGTAGGATTTTGTTGAAATAAAGTAAACTAACAGGTGATATTGGTTACTTTGACAGATAAAATAATAATCAGAGTTAGGTATAATACTTAGTAACAATTTGATGATTATAATAACTCCGTATATTTGAACACAAATGTCTTAATACTTATTTATAATATATGTATATTAACTAAATATTTTCTGCCTTTGTGATTTAAATTCAAATTATTTATTAAACAAGAACGTTTATTAAATTGCATTGCATCCGCATATTAATATAAATGCGAAAGTTTGTGTTTGTCTGTTATTTATTACATATCTCGGTACCTATTGAGGTGAATTTGATAAAACTGTGAATGTTGATTTTGTAGGTTCTGGAATAGGGCCTATCTTTTTTTCAAAAACCCCCTTTAAGGGGATTACACGGGTAGTAAACTTGCTATTATACATTTTATTCCAAAGTATGGATATTTGTTACCTCTTCACGATAAAACTACTAAACGGAAAGTGTATTTAAGACATAGTTCTGCAATAAAACATACTTTCAATAATAAGTTACACAGGTGAAATCGCAGGGCGCAGCAAGTAAACCATAAAGTAAAGAATTAATTACAATTAATACATATTTTTACTTTTTCTGAAAGACCGATAGTTTTAAGAAAAAATGCCTGGATTGATTCACTCACAAGGAACTGAAAATAAAATTTTACTATCTTAATGCTTTTTGAAATTAATAAGTTTCAAATGTTTTATAATAAACTTTCCGACTCAAATCACTTTTACTTTTTCCCTAAAAAAACATACCTAACAAAAGTAACCTACCTTAAAATAAGCAAGCCAACAGACAGATTACTCAATTACATTATACCGGCCTCTCAACTCACAAAAAACTCAAGGACAACAAAAGCCAGACGTAGATAAAGCAACTGAAACTTAAACAAACACAAGTCCCACGGTTATAAAACCGTATTCAATAATATCATAATATTCCCCATAAAATAATTGTCCAATTCCGTTGGATATTGACAGGTTGGTCGAGTGGTCCAAGAGCAATGGCTGTGTTTTTACGACATTTGGTTTCACATTTTACTGCTAAGAATTTACCGTTCTAAGGATTCCTTTAATTATAATTATATCAATCTTCGTTAGAACTGGCTGTTTTAAAAAAATATAAATAAAGGTTGTGGTTCTTTGTAAAAATCTTTTTATATATTTCTAGAAACCGTTTCTTTCCCAGTGCTGGGCTCGGGTATCCCGCTTCTCTTTACTCTACTACTGTTCAATATTTCAGCTCGACTTTTGTTATTTTATTACTAGATGCGTCCCGCAGCTTCAATCACGTGAAAATTAATGAAAAGTAGGTAGGCTATGTTTTGTTCCAGGCCTAGAACTACGACTATTCCTAATTTCAACACAATCCGTTTAGTAGTTTTAGCGTGAAGACACTTCGACTTTTTCAAGAACGTCGACTTTTTCATCTTTTTTCCCTTTTATTTCCTACTTATTTTCTTTTTTTACGCGAATGAATTGAACAATGTGTACGAACGATGTATGACTAAATACACCTTCACCTTGAATGTGATACGATAAATGTATGTGCAGCGGTCTCCTCACCTACCGACAGGTTGGTGCGGTGATGTAAGTAGCAGCCAATGCCAAGGCTCGGGTCAACGACCTGCTTAATTGCAGTTGCCATGTTTGTGGCTCATTTCGGACAACCACCAAAATGAGAGCACATTTTGGGTGGTAAAAAATCTCGACAGTCACTGAGCGGGATCCTTATTCACTATGACCAGACCATACAAATGAACGTGGGATCTGGGTAATCGTAGTAAAAATGGGTACAGGACATTTTGCGTCCGAGTAATTGTATTTTAAAAGATGTTGCGTTTAGTACAATTCATCAACATATCACTGACTCTACGGAGGATTTGAGAGCAAATTCTTTGAACTGCTAAAGTAACAAACACAATGCTCAAGAAGCTGTTAGATACACACTTTTCTTGCTTAGCTATATTGTATAGTGACAGAACATTTCAGACTGCAGAGCGCGTTACGACATCGCGCGTTACCCTGTGACATTTGGAATACAGCTTTTTTATAATTATTTTTAAGGACTCGTTTCGCAGTTTCGCGACAATTAATGATAATGCGACCGAGAAGCCATCGAAATACTTTCTTTGCGAATTAGTGAGCCAAGAATGGGAAGTTATTAATTTTGGTACATGGAATTGAATTCTGTGTTTTTGTATGGTTTTTTCATCTAAAATATATTGATATTAACCCAAAATGGGTGGAATGACTGTATAGAATTGGAAATCTTATCGTACATGATACAAAAGGTATAGCGTTTCATTTATCAAAATTAAAAACTCGCTGCCCGCTACAGATTTTTTTATTTTGTTTTTGTTCAAAAGTGACAACAAAACAGAAGCTGTGCGCTTTTTGACAGTAAATTTTGACATTATTTCACGGCGATTTTGTTATGAAACTGAATCACAAACTTGTTAAAGTTCTTATCATTATTTGTAGTAAGAAATCAGTAAAGTTAAAGTAAAAACTTAAAACATAAAACCAGTTTCTTGAATGTGGCCTCAACTGGTTGCCCAGAATCATGGTTATCCTACTAATTCGTCTTAATCAGTCACCACTAACACGGCATTTACTCACTCGCCTAATGTAAATTCATCTCAAACTAAAATTAACTTTAAGTGCGGTTATTACAGTTGATTTTGTCGTGTGGTTTATGATACCAGTTTGCAGAGTATTTGATTGTACATTTTATTATGCAATTATGTTTGACGACTACATACCGCGACGTCCGCGACTCATACGAGAGAAACATTCTTTTTTATTTACTATTTGGTTTTTGCATATTAAATTATGTAGATTCTTGATATTCTTAACATGTTAATATAAGTTAAAGCACATAAATATAAGTTAAGATTTACACTATCATTAAACAAAATGATTCGTCGTTTCGCGGGTAAATAAGTTTTATTTTTATATAAAAGCGCTGTCAGACAATTAATACTTTACAGCAAATTTAGATACTTTATTACAAAATAAGATCACGTCGTAAAAATCAATCAAATATTCAAATACCTTATACATAATAATATTTAGTTGGAAGAAGGAAATAACATTGGAAATATACTATTTGCGTACAATCATTAATAATACTAAGTTAAAACAAATAAACCTAGTAAACGCAATTCAATATGCAAATTATTATTGTAAGTATGTAATTTAAAATCATTTTATCAAACTAAATTCCTGACTTATATGTACTTACTATTTTATATTATAATCAACAGATTTGATCTTTAATAAATAGATAAACAAATAATGCTGGATAACCCACACAGCATCATCTAGCCCCAAGCTAAGCAGAATTTGTGTTATAGGTAAGCTAGATGACTGATATATTTAATACAATACTTGCATCTTATCTTAATCGTATTTAAAAATCCTGAATTATATAAGAAAGTATAAAGTATCTAATCATCCAAGTATCCAATAAGTTAAGTTAAAGTTAAATTCTAAGTTTAATTAGCTTGAAATTTAAAGAGAAACTGCAAGCATAAGCTAGTGTCTATTATAATCCGGAAAACTTTTTTCCGCAGTTGACGCAAGATCACGTGAGGTTGCAGTATAAACGACAGAATGTAGACAGATTTCGGAAAGTATCTTTCGTGGCCGTGACCTTTCGATCTGCCGTACGTTAGCTAGGTGCGTAGGTGTTGGCGACCCCGCGACTACGGGCGGTTGCTCAAACTTCCGGGATTTATACTTTGGCTGCAACATACTATTTGTTTTTGATATTTTCTGTTCAAAAAATACCTAATGTGTACAGAGGGTATAAAATTGCTAACAACGATTTTTTGTGATTCAATGTGAAAAGCGTAATTTGACCAAAGGTCAGTATCGTACCTTTGAATTACAATTCGATTTATCCAAAATGTATGTAATTAGTAACTTGTTGTACCTACTCCTTGCTTATTTAACAACTGATTCTGGTGTTCAAATACATAATAACATGGAAAATCAACCTAAGTAACCAATTTTGTGGAATTCGTCATTACATGGCCCAATTTGTATATTTAGTAATGGCAGAATATTCCACCTTTCATATTTTGTTTGGTTACTGTCAGAAATGTCAATGAGTGAAGACTGATTTGACCTCACTCACTCATTCACGTCTGCGTTGTGAAGTAAAAAGATACAAACTCAAATAAAATAAGATTTACTATAACGTATTTGATAAGGGAACTTAATTAATTGGTTCTTCTTCTTTGCTCTAATAAGTTTGTTTATATTTTCTGTTTATTGTGTCACCTACAATAAATACTTTATGTTTAAAGACCTATTCTATCTTTTTTTTTCGAAATACCTAAAGTCTGTATAATCATGGGTAACTATTATAAGTTATTAATATACTTTATATTATATTAATGTGCCAAAGGAAAGAACCAATAAAAGGGGTGAAAATCACAGGTTTCAAGATTTTTCAATGAAAATAAAGTTGTTTAATCGCTTGTTGATAAAGCCGGGATGAACAGTAATAAACACATAATGTATTCAGAAAGACTTTATGACAAGAATTTCCGTTCCCGCAAAATTATCATGTGATTGGATTCCCTACTAAATTAAGTTGCACTCAGATGAAGATTTTATAACGAGTATTTCCGATCCATCAAAATTTTGATGCATCCTACTAATCTAATCTAGTATGATTAAGTTGAACCCAGATGAACGAGGAATTTCACTAACTAGCCTCCTTAAATAGTGCGATAAACAATCGTGATACATCTAACTTCGCCTTAAATGTTGACAGATGACAATTGAAATTTTGTAGCTATAGTTTCATTAAGGTTAGCTACCTGTACCATAACACACCTAATCTGTGCCTCTACTATGTCTAGTTAAGGCACAGGAAAAAACGTTACTTAAGGCGCAGTTTCGAATGATGAATAACACAAAAAGAGGTAGTAGTTACAGAAACCTAGGTACAACGATTTTAATGTGTAGTAAGGGCTGACCCGCAGCGGGAACCAAACCAATCACTTTTAACGGGACGGTCACTGCCCCACAGAGGTCCTCAAATAAAAACACACAAAAATACAGTTTGTAGGAATTTTGTTTGTCACTGAACAACTTTTGATTTCAGCTGCGTCGTTTATGGTGAGATTATGCTAATATTATAACCGTTTCCGGTTTTCATAGCAGGGAATCCTATTCGGGTTCCGTGATGTTTTGTTTGCTCTATCTTGTTTCTGTAGGCACCTTGGGATGTTATACAGAGTGATTGAAAAACAAATCTAAATATCGTCATCTAAATACTGGTTTATGTAATGTGTAGACACTATTCATCCTATAATCCTGAAAACCTTTTAATAGCTTGGTTTTCCTAAAGTAAATATGTAAAGAGTGGTCATTAAAAAAAATATCAGATTGCCAGATAAATACTAGATAGAAAATACTTTTCACAAATCCGGACAGATTCAAGAACAAATTACAACAAACAAAAGCGCGCCATTTTAGCTACGCGACATCGTCGTCGCGTTGTCTTCGTTTTATTACAGCCCTTTTGAAAAACAAGTGTCCACTACCAAACTTCAGCGGTGCGACCTTATAAGACTTGCGGCGTTGTTCGGCGATTACTTCAACATGGACAAATGCGTCGCTGGCTCTCAATATCGCAAGCATTCTCCCGCTTAGTTAAATTTCAACCATCAGGGAATAGAAACAAATTAAAACTAGTATTTACGATTGAAACAATTGAGTTAACTGCAGACGGTTGCAAACTGTCTAGAAGTAGTTCAACCAGTCGCCGCATCCCCAAGACACTAGCTGTATTACACTGTCTGGCAATGCTGATGCGCTACGCCAGATACTCGCCAGACAACCATACCCTTACATATATTTTTTTAAAACCCGGAGAACATCGGTTTTGATTATAACTTTCGATGTTAATAAAACCTGATTTATTCCCAATTTGTCTTCCACTCAGCTAAACTTCAGCAATCTGAGCTACAAAGTCGAATATTGTCAGCAGATTTTCAATAAACACCCTGCTTGGGACACGTGACATAGGCGTCAGCATGTTCAGGATTATGTCTGTTGACAGGCAAGTATAAGGCTGTTGCCACGCAGTATCAACTAATTATCCACTAATCGTCTTGCTACAGCATATTTTATGCTAAATTCAAGTCAATTACACCAATTTCAATGTTAATCGAATACAAGATCGGTGCCTTGACACTGCGTAGTTTAGTTTGCCTTTCGATTTTTATTCTAACTTATGCACACTTTAATAGCTATACGAGAATTAAGGTATTTAGATGTATTTTAGATCCATATTAATTTTATTTTTTAAATCATTATCTGATATATTAGAAAGACTGGTTTGTCACGTGCCATTTTATAATGTTAATGCTAAGCATATTTTTTTTTGTAGGTACCAATAAATTGAAATCCAGACTCAAGTATAACAGTGCAAGTGGCAACTTAATAAAACATTGTGGGACTATACATTTAGAACAAAGGTAGAATATAAAAAATATTTCTAATAACAGACTTTCTATACTTACATAAATCAAAATACAAACGAAGACAAAAGTAGTAAATTCAGCTTTTGCTGCGTGCATGCATAATGCATATTAATATAGGTAATACATGCTTACCTATATTCATATGCATGCAGTGCTTTTTTCAATTTACTCCCCTCCTTTAAGGTGGCTGGTCACTGAGAGGTTTAAGTTGTAGCGCGGGGAAACAAAAAAAGTAGTCTATCTGTTATTCCAGGGCTAGAACTATTCTATTCAGCAAATTTCAGCCCGATCCGTTCAGTAGTTTTTGCGTGAAAGAGGAACAAACATTCAAACATCTATACAGCGAAAAAAACCGTCACGTTTAGGATATTCTGGTGACTTGGCCGTGTCGGTCAGGGCGAAAGAATCAACCTCTCCATGGCTCGTGGTTGACGTAAGATTCGACAAAGAGAACCTTCTAGAAGAGACGTAGCATCTGAAAGACATAATTATGTCTAACTTTTAAAACTATCATGAAGTCTCGTAGCAAAAGAAGAAAAATGAGTGTAGATCGATATATCAGCCAATAAAAACTCGCAGTGACCTCAGTTCTTTCGTGATCATGGCGGTTGAAACGGTGCCGAAATATTGTAAAAACTCAAAAGAAATCAAATCATGGTAAATATCCCGTTTTTGGTATCATATTGGTTTCCAATGACTTTAGTATAATTATGTCTGCAGATGATGAGAATATGGCACTATGCTCGAAATACCTGAGTTTTTTTAGACCTCCCTCTATGTCACTCAATGGACCAACCAAGTCAATGAATGGATACCACTCAGGATCGCTATTTGTTGCGTCGTCGTGGGAAGACCCGTCAAAGAGCTGTATTTGAGCTGGTGTGATGACAATGTGGTAGAGACTTCGGGGCAAATCGACCGGACTGTTTTTTATCTTTTGAAAACGGTCGAGCGTTTGGCCACTATCTCACTTACATAAGTGAAGATGTGACCTAAGATGGAGACGCTTTCCCAGAAGGAACTATTCCCTTTTGATTTGAAGACTCCGAGATCGTACTCTGGCGGGTAAACAGACGCAGGAAGCTCATTTCACTCTCTGGCCATGCTTATTAGGGTTGAGCAGATTTTTTTGGTTCCACATTGTGGAACTGTGCCTTAAGCCTCATAAGGAGCGGCCCAAAAGAGTCCAGTAGACACACAATCACGTCAATTAGTTCTAATTCAGTTCGTGATCTGAACACGATGAGTTCGATCACATCTTCACACCTGTACATTACGTAATGATGGACATGTTTGATGATCAAGGTCTTGCTGAAAGAACTTAGGAGTAAAAATCATTGTAGAAAAATCCTTACTTCAATACTAATATTATAAACGCGAAAGTTTGTATGGATATTTGAAAAACTACTTGATCTACGGATGAAACTACGAATCAGGCTGAAATTTTGAATAGACATAGTTTTAGCCCTGGAATAACACATAGGCTTCGTCCCACAAATCATTTCCCATGGGATAGAAAAAGCCTTGTAAATTTTCTATAGAAACAAAGCGTGCGAAGCGACGGGGAAAATAGTAGTCGTAAATAAATGTTCGCGAGCTATTTTGAATGTTCAATGCTAAGTTCGCAGCGAAAAGATTTAGAACTCAATAAGCATGAGTGGTGTATAAAATGCGTGCGAAACCATGAGCAGAACCTAGTTTATAATAAAATGTGATTCGACAAATTCCTCTCATGATTAGCACTCAATCAAAATCAAAAGCACTTATTTAGAGCACTCATGAGATCTTAAGAACTAGTTCAGTTTTAGTGACTCATGATATGAATATCTGGTCATATTTCCGGTACTGTGCTAATAATTTTATCTTCCCACTGAGTAAGCAGTCGATTCGTATCATAGGTCTCTCTCTAGAACCTACTAGTGAATTCGATGATGTTGATTTTTCCAACAAAGATTATCACTACATAGTATAAAACAAAGTAGCTTTCTCTGTCCCTATGTCCTTATGTCCCTTTGAAAGCTTAAATCTTTAAAACTACGCAACGGATTTTGATGCGGTTTTTTTTAATAGATACAGTGATTCAAGAGGAAGGTTTATATACTTATAATAAACCGTGCGAAGCCGGGGCGGGTCGCTAGTAAGTAAATAAATAAATAATGCTGGTGAATGTAGCGTTTTCTTTCGTCAAAAATTGTTCGAACAGGCAATTTTAGATTATATTCAGGAAATGAGGGCTATGGATTTAGGTCTGTTAAATTAAAATAGTCTGGACTTTAGTTGGAAATTACATCCTAATGAAAACCTTCTTCCACGAAAGATTCACGCCGTCAATTGTGTTCTATGGAAATACAGGTATGATTTATTGGAAATACGTCTCAATCACAACACACAACATCATCTGGCCCCAAGCTAAGCAGAACTTGTGTTATGGGTACTAGATAACTTAGCTTTCAGACGGTTCTAGTGAATAGCAAAAAGTAAAGCAATTAGCTAGATTAAGAATGCAAAAGAAACCGTTCACGGATTTCTCGGTGCTTGCCCACAATAATACCCTATATCAACTTCGATCCTTAATTTGATTTTGTGGGCAGCTACTTTTAATTGCTATGAATATGGTGGAATTTAATGAAAGTTAACGATAATGTTTTGTATTTTTGCTAGGTTTTATTACATTTTGGAAGCACCAACCATTAGAACATTAGATTATTAGAATTGTGATGATCAACCGGAGCAGTCGGACGGAAATTGGCGGAAAACTGCAAAGGACAGCCCAAAATATCGAGTTATCTCGATACATAGATCGATTTATTGCTTTATTGCACCATAAAAACCTGTAAGATAATTGGCAATACACTACAAGGCTATACAATTAAATACGGTTTTTACAATAAGTAGTCACTGATCCAGGACTATGTGACCTACCTAGAACTTGCTTTTCGCTACGACTCTGCCTTTAATTTAGCGCTTTTACATAAAATGACAATAGTACACAGAAAGATTTACATTTTGTATACACATATGTATTTTGGTATTCTACCTTAGATGAAAGAAACTACATACAGATACGAGTCAAAACTCTTGAAACCATTTATCAATCTCTACATGTGAATAGCATCACACCATACCCCTAGAGTTTCTTTCGTCTAATGATTTTATGTGACAATACCATTGTCACAGTATAGCGAGTGGTCAGCAGAATTAGGCCCCAGCGTGATTACGACATAAGCAAGTGATCTAAGCATCACTGCTACATATCGTCTGCAGGTGAACGATCTGATCGAGTTGAAGGCCAACAATAGTTTGGCCAGGTTTTTTACTAACTTATCAGTACTTACCTGCTTGTATGTATAGGCTATGGGCTGTCGACCTGCGCAAAAAGCTACGTATACAAAATATTCGTTGGTTTCTTGTTTTGTTTTGGTCTGGCGGGCTGAGCAGTGACTGCTTGGTTAAAAGTCATCCGGTTTGGGTGGATTTCATTTCTATGCGCAATAGATTTTATTATATTGGCTTTTGCACGTGATTAGTGATGTTTAAATGATGTTAAATGTAACATTTAACTACTTATACTTTGGATATTTAAATTGATGTCAAATTTAACAGCATTTAAGTTATCATCAATTAATTATGAATGTAAGCGGTTAACTATAAACCTTATTTGAGTTACATAAAAATTACAATCGAGGCATCTCAAATGATCCATGAGAATGCCAGTCGTAATGATTATTACAAAAACAAATACTTATTCAGTATTCAGCTTGGCTAATTACAATAAACATATCACACATGGCATGCCTGTTGGTCATTTTGGTGCTTAGTCTAAGTTTTACTAAATTTACGCTTAGGTATAGTAGGTACAAGGTCACCATAGTCATCAAAATTGGGACTATGAGGTTCATACAAAAGAATTCATAAACGGCATATCTGACAGAGTTAAAAGATTTAGTATTTTTCCAAATTTTCAGAACAACACTTTCCTTGTCCAAAACCAACGTAATCGAAACCTGCATTCGTTGTTGTGATTCAAATCTATAGGTAGGTATAAAGGGAAGACGCACCCCAAATTGGGAGCCGGAATTGAATATAAAGCAGACAAGCAGAATTTCAATATAAATAAAATAATAGTAGCTTTGATGCGTATGTAGTTTGGTTTTATTGAGCCAACAGGTGTCGTTGGGGTTTCATTTTGAATGTTTTTTTTAGATTTCGGGGTCACAATGAGCCGTGTTGAATTTTGCTACTCTGCAAGTCTAAAACAAATTCAAAATGTATTTGACACCGAATTTTGCGTTTTGGAAACCAAACAGGGTGTCAAGACAAGAAAAAAATAATTTGTATAGGTACTCGAAAGACTAGATTGTGTAGAACGTATAAAAATAATTAAATGGTTTCAATGGACTCTTAATATTTAACATTATTAGGGAGGCCTATGTACAGTGGACAGGCTTTTTTTAATAATTTTGCTGATGAAGCGAGATAAAAACAAAGATGATAAGGACAGAAAAAGAATTGATTCACAATACAATTCTTATAAATAAACTTGGGTGGTCGAAAAATGCTTGCGCTAACAATTAAATGCAAAGCGTGACATTTTCATGCGTCTACGCAGGTACGCACACAATTTCCTAACATAGCAACCGTATGTAGGTCGTATCGTGACTGCCTGAAGGGTCAAACTGTACTGAAGATGTTTTGTAATCTAGTGATGGGACACTGTGATTTTTATCGATTCGATAGGTTTAGTCTTTTTATAAAGGTAGTACTAGTAGACTAAATGGACTAAACGTATGGTTGGATAGGCTAAATAGACTAAACGTGTCAAATTGTTGGTTTAGTCTATTTAGTCTATAATATTTTTTCTTTAATTACATTGCAATGCTCGGAAGTTAACATGAAGCGCAGAATCGTGTAAGGAGGAGATCCCTAATTTTAAGAACTCTTGTTATTATGCTATAAACCATAGTGACTTTTAAATATATGAGCTTTTGATTAAGTGAAACTGAAATTAAAGAGAATCAAATTAAAAGAAAACAGTAAATAGTTTCCTGAAGCTATTTCTGTGGAACTTATTCTCATCAAGGAAAAACTACTGGGAATCCAAACCATAACAAATACTTATGTATATCCACTCTTTTATTTTAACCGTACTAACGACACTTAAGTTTTTTAAGTTTTTTAACTAACGACACTTTAATAACACAATTACCAAGTGGATACAAATACCAGAATGCCTACTTAGATAAACCTTTTAAGTAACAACCTTACCTATTTTATAATTGTAATGCAATATTTCTCAAGTCATTTTAATTAAATTTTATAACTAGTGTTACTAACTTGTAACTTTTCCCAAAAGCTGTACATATTATATTATATTGGATTAATTTGCACAACATTCTTTAAATTATTTTAAGGCATGTTGTTTATTTAAACGCTGATATCCTCAAAGTCGTCAACTATCGAAAGTGACAGAAAGACCTGGGAATTACCGTTGTAAAAGTATGCAGATACGTGTTTCCTCAAATCGCGTAACCGCTCATGGATATTCTCGACACACTACCTAGTAATAGTAACTATAGCGTTAGCATTAAGATTAAAATTTTCCGCGTTTTCTTTAGCTTGCAAAAACACGTCAGACCAAAATAGCCAAGCATTAAACAGACTTAAGTTGATTTAAAGTGTATCCAGCACTTTATGTAGTCACAAATTTAGGAGGTTGTGATGATCTTTATGTTTCTGCGAAAACTTTATTAGCACTGAAGCACTGATCTGTGTGCCAACCATTACATAAACAAATAATCCTAAGACCTAGCCGTAAGTTTTCTGAAAAAAAAACCTGCAGTCAAAGTATCGATATGTTTTTTTTTGGTTCTGAACAGCACTAGGGAGATGAATACAGTAATAAACCGTCCAAATGCGAGTCAGACTCACGCTATAAGGGTTCCGCAGAAAGTTATTGAAAAAGCAAACTGCAATACAAAAGTTCAAGGTTTTCTGAATACTTTCTAATTCATTAAGGATTAAATTTTTGCACTTTTTAATGTATCCTCTTAGACTTTGTAATTTTTTTCTCGAATAGGCCTTCGTTTGATCACTATAATAATATGACGTAAGTGAAAATATGACAAAATATCACTAAGGTCTAGCTAGAAGATCTCTGTCTTGAATACCCTGGGTTACAACTTAGCCTGTTCTCAGCGAGTTCCAAAACACCATAAACATTTTATATTATTTAGTATTTCAGTGTGTTTGTATAGTAAATATTTGGCGTTCCAGAGCTAAAAGCCTACGACGACGCTGGAAAAAAAGTGAGATAAAGTTTTATATGAACTTTTTAATTAACAAAGTTAATTTAAAAAAAATTACAAACAATGAATGGACACAAATTGAATTTTAAATCATTTGATACTGAAGTCGACATGACTACGGACAGACAGACAGGCCAAGTTAGTTTTACGGTTGGCATCTCTAGGCTACGGAACCCTAAAAACGTTTCCACTGGTCGTTCATGACCCACCGCCTTGACACCTCACAAATATAACTTAGAACCTTCACAAGTAGTTAAATTATGCGGCGCTTTGTTTTATTAGTAGTTTCATAATAAATTATGGTTAATTGGAAATAATCTTCAGACCGGCCGAACATAATCCTTGCTTAATCATTGGTATAGCCTTAATGAGACGATTTCGAAAAAGAAAAAATCGTTTTTAGTTTAGATCTTAATATACATGTCGCAAATAGAGGGAAAACAGGATCATCTTCATAATCATCTCCATAAAACTGGATTCAACTCAGAATAATAATTTGGAAAATCCAAGAGATGTTCGCTGTCATATTGCCACCAAAGTAATTTTTTCCTTTCTTTTTTTATGACATTTGTCCATCAATCGTCTGTTGTCCTTGAATCACAACTTCTATGGACTGACCGCCGATAGAGCAAAGAGACCGAATACATAATCAAGAAGTTAGCATTACTCTTGACTATGAAATTCATGGTATCACAACGAAGGCTCGCTAGTATGATAATAGAATTGAGGCCTATAAATGCAGCGATCTGCGACATACATAATATGGCCCGAATCTTATGCGAGGAGAGGATTATATTTTAAAACTATGCGATGACAGACCTACGGACAGATTTATTAATATGGTCGTTGGCATCTTATGTGTACGAAAATCTTCAAAAAATCACGGTGTCTACCTCCCACATTCCATCCCACAGCTGGAAAATAGTCTCTCCATTTCCATCCACCAATCTTTTAAAACCCCGGTGTTGCCAGGTAAATTTCCCGTACGACCCTTCCTACAAAGCGTTCTGTTCTACCTTGTAAGTGTTTTACACCCCAGCGGCCCCGCGAGCTACGTGCAGTGTAAATCGAGTTAGCGTCAAATGTGCTGTGAGTAAAGCGATTAAACCGCCCAACTGGCGTGAGGGACATGACACAATGGAGGTTGGAGTTTTTACAACTAATTGTATAGGTTTTATAAGGTTAGTCTCTCCGACTAAGGGATTAACAGTAGTCTTAGAAAAGAAAAGTCGTAGTAAAGTATAAGTAGGTCTTTCCCCGGGATAAAATCTATCTCATTGCCAGATTTCAATAGGATTTCTTCAGCCGTTTAAATGCGAAGATACCTGACATATTGACTTCCGCGTTTATATAATTAGTTGGAAGTTTGTTTTGTGTGAACTTTTTTCTAGGTGTTCCGATTTTGATGATCCTTTTTATTTGAAAGCTCCATATAACGTGATTCCATGTAAATATGATCCAGATCTGACTATTATTTATTGAGTACTTAGTCCATAATAAATAATGCGATTGATGATGAACTCATTTTCTATTTATAGAATTTAAAACACGGAAAATCATCATACAAAATCAACAAATATTTCTTAGAATTACAGAACCTAGTAATACTTGGTAAGAAAGCGGAACAATTTTGTCCGCGTCAGGAATTCCAACCACCTCTCAGACACATTCTCCCACTACACTACAAATGTCTTCAACATATTTCGTGAACTTCAGTATCCAACCATATACCGCAGAGAAAAACCCTTTCATATTTTCGTGGGGTTGCCCGATCGACAATGAAATTTAGATGAGTCGATATCATGCTTCTGGCAACCCTCTTGAATGCTAAATTTAGCGTGGCTATGTCCTTTGTAGAAGAATTTCAAAGGGATTGTAAGAAAATTGATGCGATATAAAAGATGAACGACTATATTGGTTAGATTCCCTTCAGCCACTTTGGTAACTAACTGATTAGGCTGTGCTAAACAAAATTTGCAGGTAAAATCACAACACCTAAATTACCTTTATATCAATATGAGATTTTTAAAACTAGGAATTGGCTAGAGAATAAACACATAACTAAATGGAATAAAAAATAATCGTAGGTAAAGAAACTTAATTTCTAACTAACTAAAACATCATGTTTATCAGAAGAATAGAATAAGGATGTTTTCATATGTAACTATAATACAAACTTTCATAACAATAATAAAAATAGTACCTAAATAAGATACACTTATACTGAACATAAATGAAGTTGTTATAAATAAGGGTCCTCAGCATAATGCTAGCTGAGTTCTCATAGGAGACTTAGCCAGCGCTGGTCTTACGTTAGAATTAGAACCCCAAAAAAGACGTCACGACACGACCGGACGGACATACACGCTACAAACGTGAGCAAAAATAGTCCATTGTATACAGCATTGTTGTAATTGTTGTAACCAGATTCGTTAATACAGTATCGACATTTAATATGAACACTTTGACACATTGGCTGACGATACATTTGCGGGCATTTTAGTATATATCCAGTTACTGCTAATTGCATCGATAATTTTCATGTTTCTTGGAAAAATGCACCGGAACCTTGCACATGCATTTTGTACTTAATTGCACATTTTTACGAAGGCTCATGATGTACATTATTTAATTAACTTACTTAAGTAGCTTTTACATGAAAATGCCCAAAAAAGGTTTCGCCTCTTTAGTCTCGCGTAGTTTCCCGTGATTCAACGAGTTCGATCACTAAAATGAATAGTGTTTAACTATTCATTTTAGTGATCGAACTCGTTGAATCACGGGATGTCATGTCACAGCAAAGGGGCCAGGGAACGCATTCATCATTATCATCATCACCTATCAGGTGATCCATGTCCACTGCTGAACATAGGCTTCGCTCTTCGCTTGTGGGTCGTAGAGAGATGTAAAGGGAGCCAGAAAGTAGATTCAACTATGAAAAATGACTTTCACCTTTTGACTTCGAATAAAAGCTTACTATTCTAAAAATTTTTCATCATTTGCTTAATATTTTCATTAGCGCCTATAACTTTTCAATTTCCTTTATAATGTTTCTTTTAGCGGCAACTTAATTGGTGTAAGGTCGAGCGGGGCTATTCCGACTAAAAAAACACTGACTTAAACTTCAAAAGTTAGCACTCTCTTTTGTGATAACGATAAGGTAGATTGGATGAATGTATTATCAAAAGGCTTGATTTGAGATCATTTTTCACCTATCACTTAGACAAAATACCCATTTTGTATGTTCAAAAGAACGAAGTTTCTCAAACAAGGCAGAAATAGTTGAAATTACCCCTCGGTGGGGTAATTCCAACTATGGCACATATATATCCTGCTTATGCGAATATTGCGATAAAATTATCTGCTGGACTATAATAATGGCATCTTTCAATCAAATTCGTATGTTACAACTGCGTACGAAGGCTCAGTGTTGCAAAAAAACACTTTAACCGTTTTGGAGGGGTAATTTCAACTATTTTTCATAGATATAGGGCTGCGCGGTGCGCCGCATATGTCGATCAACATAGTCGATAAATTGGATCAAACTAAAATAACTAAATATAAACATTTGCTAGCCCTTACCTACTAAACTAGAAATGAAAATAAGTTTCTTACATATTTAAATTAAATTTATACAAATAATAAAATAATAAGTAGTATAGTAAATAGTCAAAAATGTTTTTCTTTTTATTTAACTTCCTCAAAGAGGCGTGCAATAAATTTCTGAAATTTTTAGGTCTTCGATACCTATTGTTCTGCATTTGACAAATAATTTACTACGAGGGCGAAGCCGCGGGGCGCAGCTATTTATAAATAAAGTATCGATATATGGGACATCACTAGTGTTTTTCAACACCATACAAAACTAAGCGGGGTAATTACAACTTGAGGTTAGTTGGAATTACCCCACTTTACTATTTTGGCGGGGTAATTTCAACTATTCAAAAATCTCTTCAAAAACGTACCTTTTCTTAGAACAAATAAATGAATAACAACTAATAGTTTATATTTTCTTCACTCGCAATGTATTATCTAGAAAACAAGCGTTCAAAACACAACTTTTCACGAAAAATGTAACGAGCGTCTTGGCTGTCACTGTTGCGCAAAATGACGTCTGACAAAAAGTGCCTATAAGTAAGACAGTTTATGCCTTAGAAGAGCCATCTATGAAGCATTGTCGAATTTACCTGTTCACCTACTTGGATCTAGGTGGCGTTTTGAGTAAATATAAGTAAAATAAAAGTTATTGTCATTAGTTGGAATAACCCCATAGTCGGAATTGCCCCGCTCGATGTTATAAATAACTCTATCTATTAATTAAGTTAAGAAAATTGTAAACTGTTTGTGCCTCAATAAACGAAAAATAAATAAAATAAAATAAAACACCGGGGGCAAGAATTTTTTTTTTGGTGGCAAAAAAGGTTGGGAAACCCTGCTCTGCTCTAATAGATTCCTCTTTTACAAAATCCACGGGCCGAGGAGTATATTTTACGCCGCGACAGCCAGGTGTTTATTTGTTTTCAAAAAACCGCGAAAGATTGTTATATAATGAAATCGGGTCGGATCACCCATCATCACATCAAAAGCTCTCAACAAAATCAACAACCACATTTTGTACCTTTAAACATTACCCATTTTGTTTACCTTTATTAAACATGAACAGATCTCTGACCCGTTTGCGAAAACCCCCATACCTATACCCTTTTATTCCCCCATAACTGACTCTAATTTAATCCGATCCACCTTTAATAAAATTTAAACTTTATTGCGCCGGATCACGGATGAAAATAGCCCGCGGAAGATGTAAACACAATGTTGGGACTCATTACTTTTTATATCGGGGAAAAATAATAATGGAATGGAGTTTTAGAATATTATCGTTATTTGTAAGGGCACCCCTTTATCGGACAAGTTGTTGGCTTTATATCTCTAGTTATAAGGTCTATTTTAAGATTAAAATGTATACACAGGATTCCGGACCTGAAATCAGGATCCGCGGGTTAACTAATTAAGGTTTAATATCCAATGGACGAGTTTTAAAGCGAAAGTTATTCAATAAGTTTGCGGTTTTTTTATGCTTTGCGGAACAACCTGTTTGCAAGTACCGACACAATAATTTGAAATGCGAAAATGTTTGTCACACCTGAATCTAAACCTAATAAGTAGGTACCTTATAGAATTACCTAGACATTATTTTTCTAATGTAATGTGTGGCTCAACAATTGCTGGGTGATGGACGAGTCTGAGATGGAAAATCGATTTACATAGCGCGAAAGATTTAATATTTTTTTAGTCCAAAAAGTTAAACATCCTGTGCCTTATCCATTAGAGGAAAATTCATAAATTCGTGTTTAAATTGAATCCACATGCGATCAAGGCCATGCTACACCAACAGTTAAACCAGCGATTAAACTTCTTGTTATCGGTCAAAGTCCAAACCTAGTCGAGGTCAGTGCAGGTCCTATAAAATTATCTAGACTTGCAAAGTTTGTCTTTAGCAAATATTGATTTAACAAATAAAATATGTACATTTAACATTGATAAACGGTGACGCAACTTTGAAAATTCTATAAACCAAGAACGGCAAAAATCATGATATAATATACAATTAATGGAATAGCGTGTACCAATCAGAACGTAATAAAAAGTAACAAGAAACAATGAATCATTCAAAATCATGAGTAAAGAGTAATATTCTGAGACACATGAGCTAGCAAAGCCAATCACTGCCCAGAATAAAAGCACACAAAACCCAAGCCAGCCAATCGTAGCCAGGTCTGAAAAAAAAACAATTATTCATTCATAGAAAACCAGAGAACCAGAAAAGCACGGGTACGCAACCTGAAATTCTAAATTCAAGGACTGTCTGAATGAAGATTCGCGCCTTCCTATTTCCGCAATAAAAAAACTCCACTTGCTCAGGCTTCAAAGATCGTACCTCGTAAACGGACATTCTGGCCTTGCCGGGGTCGTTGCCTCAGACCTTGACGTCATACACGATTATAACATACCTATTATACGCTAGGCAAGGGGCGCGACGCCCGAAAATGTGCGGAACAAGCGCGAAGAGAATCGCGGATGATGGATTATTCCACCATTCGCGATTCAACATTTTACTGACGCACACGCAACGTAAGGTTATGTAGGTTAGGAACATGATAGTAGGGACGACATTAATCATAGTGAAGATAGCAATTATGAAGATAACTGACTATTTAAGATAAAGCTCAACATTTCCAATCAAGCCAGAGCGACAACTATTGTCCTGCATGGCAACGGTTTTGAAGATCCTCGTTTAGAGTTGGTACAGACAAAAGCTAAAAAACCAAGCAGTCAAGATCAAATACAAAATATTTTAGAGCGAATTTCATAGTACATCTTCAACCGTTGACATTAGTTCATGCTTTAAGCCATCAGCAAAGTTTGGTCGCTAATTAAATGAAAAACTAGGCCGTAGGTGATCCAACATGGACATGGGCTCAGGCTTCCTAACCCCACAATAGGATTCCCTGAGGCTTACCGAATTTAGGGCTTCCACGCAATCGCTCAAAACAAAACACTACAGCTTTGAGGAAATTGATATCGATTTACGTATGTTTTATTACCACTACAGCACTGGATGTGAGACAAAAGACGGAGAGGAAGCTGGTTTAATATCAACTTCATAACGCAACAGTCTGAATTTAGCTCAATTGTTTCTAGGTTGAATTTGTTTCTATTTTTATTGTAAATTACAATAAAATCTTTGTTAATTAAATTATTTTCATAGTTATTCGATATTAAGATGATGGAAGGACGATTGGAAATTATAAAATTGTGCCATATTGTGCGTCAATGGTCCAGCTATAAAAATACCATAGAACCTATTTTATTTTTTCGCAAATTTATTCGCAATTTTGATAACCTAAACCTGACCTACGTCAGTTTTAAGTCGCTAGCCTTGAAATTTTTCTTCAGTGGAAATATACAGAACCAGATCTAAGGCACTTTTGGGTTGTTAAATTTTCTAATAATCTAAATGATAAGTGGCATTTACATAAATTTTACATTTTTATATATAATTTCTAAGATTCTTTTGAGCTTTTTAAGTGTCTCCTAAGTGACTATGTTGATCTCTATTGCTTTATTAAATCTGCGATATATTGTGTTATTTATGTATCCATCTATTATCTGAACCTCATGTTTAACATGTAGGCAGGTGGTATAGATGGAATATAAGGGATTTCTAGTTTCCTTTGATGACGGTACAGTTGTCAATGCTGTTTCGTTATGAAATGGTGTCTTCCTCAAAAAAGAATAAACAAAAATAATTTTTAATAATGACTTTGTTTAAATGTAGGTATATTCGATTATAAATAGTCGTGTAAAACCAACTTACAATCAAATTATTAAAAAAGGCACATTTAAATATTCGATATTAGTCAAAAATAGCGTTCCTATATCTACAAAATTTCAAATGATTTAAAAACCGCAAGAACTACCAGCTCTCAGTTCACAAGTTGTAGTGTAGTTTTAGAACTGTAAGTCTGTAAGTTATGTAGGTAAAGTATAGGTAAAGTTAACCATCGCCCACACAGTATTGTGACCGGCAGGTAACGTGCGAAAGTGAAACTACGACCCGCCGCTGACATGACCTTGTGCCATGTAAACAAATACACCGCCATGAGGATTCATGGTTCGCCTCATCTATACGGGAAAAACTGCTGAAAAATGTGTGGAATTTAGGAGAGGCAATAATGAAAGTGCTAGATTTATATAGGGTTTACTGAAAGTGATTTTATGGACCATGGTGAAAGTTTAACTTTTGTTACATTTCCCTCCAATGTTAATTTATAAAATAATCAAATATGTCGGCGGTGACCTTGATTTTTTTGCATCTCGTGCTGATGTGACAAATTTTTCATTCATCGGATTGAAATCGTCTCTTAAAAGAAAACTGTGTACTTATGTCGCATTAAAAACCATCTATCCAAATGTGTTTATAAATCATCAAATGTAAACTCATTCCGTAAAAAGTATATAAATTCGTATGTTCATTGTAATTGTAAAGCTTGCGCGAAAGTGAAAATTCGAGCCGACAATGTGCTGACATGACCTTGCGAGAGTAAACAAATGCCGACATGGGAATCCACGGTGTGCCTTATCGGAGACGGGAAATTTATTACGAGAGGAACGAGAAAAAATCCCATTGAAAGAGTGGAACCAGACAAAGCTGTAGGTAGCATAAGTTGTTATGGGACGAGTTATTGATTTCATTGCATTGTTCTCTTTTACAGGACGAATTTATTCTTTATTCGAAAGAGATCAATTATACATAACCAGTACCTTTTTTTATAGACCATTTGTTAAAGTCTGGACATACCTACATTTTTTTAATTAAAAAATTTACCAAAATTTCAAATTAGTTTGGATTCTCAGGAAAATATTAAATAAAATAAAATACGGGCGAGTTTCGATTTTCACAAATTTTCGCAAATTCTCGTTGATTTCACCTGTTTTTCCTCATTCATTTACATATTCATATCGTCGCCTTTAATTCGGCAAGCCACTACGCTTAGGAATGTCGCTTGTGAATTGTGAATTTTCAGATCAAGACATTGCCGTCCTTTAAACCGACTTCGACATAGGAGGAAGTTCAATGGTCGACTGTATGTATTTTTACCGATTTTGCCTTCAATTGTAAACCGATTTTGATGATACTTTTGTTTTGTATATAGAAACTGACCCATGTTTGATGATTGGTCGTTTTGTCATTACTGTCTGAGGCATCACTATTAGTCCTGCAAAATATAGGTACAATAGTAAAAATGTAAAGGAATTCGCAGTAAGTTTTTATTTTTGTAAAATATCACTAGCTAGATAGATACCTACTAGATATCTGAAATAATTGTAATTTTTATTAACAACGAAAATTACAATCAAGGAATAGAAAAAAAATATAACTAGTTTATACCTACAATTCAAACAATTGAGCTGCAGACAGTTGCAAACAGTCTAGAGGTAGTTCAATACAATACATAGATAGGTACCTATATTTTGCAATGGACCCATTTATGATTAATTCAATGATAAAGTTGGCTCCGATAACATTGGAAATATTAAACGTTATTGTTGCATATTCTAATTCTAACCCTAGACAAAAGTAATGCCTAGCGTAATCATGCTAGACCTTCCGCTCTGAGTCTAACTTTGTCTCAAAACACGTGACCACATCTTTAGGTGAAGTAGGTACATACCTACATAATCCTGCCTTAAGAATGAGGAAAATTCGTCACACCAGATTAGCATAATGCTAAGCAAAACAAATAGACGGTTTAGGAGTGAAGACGATTTACTGAAAGCTTTACTTAGGAAAATTAGCTTTTCCCCTCATTACGTTTTCGATATATTTTTTAGGGAAATTTGATTTCCCGTGTTTGCCAAACAATTTTTATTAAAAAGATAAGGTTTGTTAATTTTACAATAGCCGAGGAGTGAAAAGAAATTGAATTATTGTTGCTTCTTCAAACAAAGAATTTTCATTGTTGTGAAAACAGCCCTAATGGTGCTTTTCTAAGGTTAGGTTATGTATCACACATCTCGTTGGAAGATATAAACGCCTATATCCACCGATCAGTTTCAAAAAGAATTAAACTTTTGCTTGATTCTGGTAGATAATTATCTACTAGTATCTATATATTAGGGGAGAAGGAGGCACATTAGGACACTTTTTAAAGAATAGGTCATAGATTTTTTTGTTTTTAAAATTTTTGTATGTTTTATGCGGTAAAACCTATATTCGTATTTTACCTTTACAAATCAATAATAAAATAAACATGTTTATTGAGTAGATTATGCAAAATTTTCATTTTAGTAAGACACTGACAATGTCCAAAACTGCCCCCCTTGGGGGGTAGTTTGGGACGCTACTGGGTATGATAATATGATAGTAATAAAATCTTTAAAATTAAATATTTGAGTAATTATTTCATTATTATGAAATGTTTTAGTTATAAACTATAAATTCTTCAATTATCACAATTAAATTCGTACATGACATCAACCAAACTTAGAAATTATGAAAATGCAGTTAATCAAACATGAAATCTTTAAATATGTAGATTATTATGCGTCATTTATGATTAGGATAAATAACACACACAGTTTAAATCTTGAAAAATCTAATCTAAAAGTATTGCAGCAGTTCTGGAAGGGCTTTCATTCATTGGGTGATGGGAGCTTTGTCAGGATGATCCAATATTAATATCAACCACTCATCTTCTTTTCTTTTCTACCATTCAATACCAGCAATTTTATTCATTTCCCAAGCCTCTGTGTATTTTTAAAATCCTTAGTACATTAGTACGCCAACAAACTGGTTTGATTGATATTAAACCATAATTTATCTTTGATGATTTTAAAATACTTATATTTTTCCATCATAACTTCTTCTTTTGTAAATAACTGATTGATGCTATATTTTTCTTATATTTGCTTCGGCGATAAGCAACTTAAAACAAATGAAAACTTTTTATATTACTAATCACACACATTATGACATGTCCTAAAGTGCCCCTAATATCTAGTCCTAACCTACCCCAAGGGGTCATTTAAAAAACTTTGTGTCACAATTTTTTTTTTATTACTTTAGAAACTAATACGGTAGGCTCTTTCCATGCATGGATACCCAAACTTAATAGAAACTATAAAAAACATATAATTTATTCTCAAAGTCACCAAATAAACCCTTACGGAGTTCAGATGAATAATTTACTCCAGCCAACGGAAAACCCGACCTGCTAATAAAATCAGTTTTACAGCTGACAGCGTGGTGAATGATATGTCATGGTTTGTAGTAGTAGTGTTGAATACTAAAATGCATTTTCTTCCAAAAATATGTCGATGGTTTTGGAGTAATCTCCAATGTCTAAAGGTGCCCCTGTCCTAAGCTACCTCCTTCTCCCCTATGTACTTATCTTCTAATCTACTAGAATATTTGAAATCGTCATTGAAATTTGGCTTAAGATCGTATATCATAACCCACCCATCAGAGATGCTGCTGTGCAGTATAATTAAACAATTCCATTATAGCTATGAGATATAGTCTACCTTGAACGATGCTGTAAAACAATTATTTACCGTAAGTGTAACACGAGTTGGCCACGGTAAAATTGCCACTTTGCCACCCAATAAGAGAACCTGTTGAGGTAAATATTTTAGCAATTAAACCTCCAAAAAGGCAACCGCAGACTTTTGACGACGGTCACAAACAGGTAGGTCCTGAGGAATTTCAATCTCAAAATGATTAAGGTAATGAATCAATAAAACTCCGACGGAGATTAGAAAAATCTAGATTCACGAGATCATTGCCTCCGAAGCTAATATAAAAAGTAATGTACTAGGTATAGAATTTAAATTAGGAACCATAAAAATAAATAAAGTTGGTACACACAGGTTATAAAGCGTATTCGAGATTAGAATTTAAATGAATTAGGTATAAAATTATATTAAGTCAGGCAATATAAACGAAGTTTAATTGCTAGATAAAGTAGATTAACAGACCGTGCTTTGTTTAACTGCAATAAGTATTGAGGCAGAAAAAAGCTTGAATGAAAAGGTCGGTTCTAAGTCGAATTATTAAACAAATTCTGGCCGGGCTTACCTAATTACTATATAAACTAAAAGGTTTTATCTCATGACGTCATAAGTAGGTATTCATTAATATTTTAAACACTAATAAGTAAATAATAAAATACTAAATAAGTTCAAAAAAAAATAATTTAATCAATATTTGCAAAGAAATGATAAGAAAGGAAATGCCAAATCTTTAATTTTATTTACAATAAAAGCATTAAAGTGAAAACTTTAAATCATATTTCCGAACAACTGGTGTACTTGCCGCTAGCGAGGTATTATTATAATAGGGATTATCATCGATAAACATGTATTAACTTAATGAAGTAATCTGACAAATAAAATATATACTTAATAGTTTTTGCTATCTCCTTTTCACAACTTTTCTGGAAATCTAATTAATGGTTTCGAATTTGGCTATCCAATTCCATCTCAGAAAGCCATACTGTATATACATATATACTTAATATATATTTTGATAAAAGTGTACATGGAAATAATATTGAGAAAACCAGCGCCAACCCACCATCTTGTATAACCAATTGTAGATGTCATGATGACATGAATTTATGTTGAGCAGAACAAGGGCCAAATAAAACTTCTATTCTGACTCAAACCCATACCTGATTCAATGTATATTTTAAACTCTGTATACTTCACTACATACATAGTATAAAGCAAAGCTTTTTCTGTCCCTTTTTCCCTTTCACTGCTTAAATCTTTAAAACTACACAACGGATTTTTTTTAATAGATAGAGTGATTCAAGAGTAAGGTTTAAACTTATAATAAAACCGTACGAAGCCGGGGCGGGTCGCTAGTATATTAATAAAAGCCTCCAAGAGAACCAAGTTGTATGGACAACTTGTAGTATAATTTATGAATTAGGGAGAGTGATATTATGATATCACTTAAGTAAAATGTATATAAGTGATATCACTCAATTAACACCTGCGCTGATTATTATGAGTATTCATCTTTAAATGATGCTGTGTTAAATCTACGTTTATATACTATACAATATATATAAATTACATACTATAATATAAATAAAACAATCCAATGTGATCCAGCAACACTGTCTCAGCAGGATATAAGTACCTACCTAAATGTTTCACTGTGAAAAAACGCAACAAAAAACGACACCTTTCCAACCGCCAAGAAAAAGTCCAGTAACTCAAGATCAATGTCTTTGTACAGACTACAGATGTAGTAGGTACCTAGGTATATATATAGGTAGTAATTCAATAGGTACGGCCAGACGCGTTATTTAATGGTACGGCCTCGCTAGGTCAGTGGCACATGATGTCACAAAGCACGCGAAAAATTCCGCTTATTTCGGGGGCCTATCGTAAAAACTGGTATCTTGTATTGCGCACGGAGACTATATTAGGGCCGATTCACTTCCTGGCTCGATGAATACATAGACGTATTGCGATAACCTTTGTGTAGAACAAAGGCGAACCTTCGAATTGATATGGTGATTACTGATTACCTAAAAATGTGTGACCGATTAAATATTCAACGTATTCACAATTACATGTTTCTTTGGGCTAGATAAAGAAGTCTTGTTGTTTTCAGGTCTATGCAAAAAATCAGATTGATTCATTCTGTAGTTTTCGCGAGAAAAGGTCACAAATATCTAACTTACGAATCTATAAATATTAGTGTGGTTATAATTTAACTTTAATTATTCTTCTCAATCGACGAAAGTCCTCCGCGAGTTACTGGCACATAGTTGTGTGTCGTCCTCATAAGCACATATCTACGTGATAAAATCTCCCCAAAACCAAGGAGGTTTTACCAAAATCAAGACTTTTCTTCTACTGAAAAGCTGCGTCTAAGCTCGTACGACATCAACGAGAGCCGAGTTGGATGCATCGTCTATTCTTCCTAGGCTGCGTTTCCACCAGAAATGGGCGAGGATGCTTTAGAGGGATGTGTTTGTTAAGGTCAAATAGAATTGCTTAATTTCCCTAGACTCGTCGCAACTCGCTACGCATACTTTGTGTTACCAGATTTACACTCCGAATTTTAGTCTAAGTTTATTATATATTATGGGTGTCTTAATAAATATATGTATAATTCTTCTTTTTCATCCTATCTTATCTCTGATGGAAACGCAGCCTAACGCAGTGTCCAACATAGCCTATAAATTCCCCTTATGATGTTAGGTACATTTGTTCATAATTGTCATGGAACTTCATTTTCCCTTCACAGCAATGGTTACATAATTGAAATCCTTAGTTTCACAATTTAAAACAAAACAACAGTTGTGAACAAAGTTATGACCTACCAATTCTGTTTCTGAAAAACATTCCCGTGTGAATCAAGGTAATTAGGCATAATATATTAAGATGTACACGACATATATATTGCTAAATTATATAATTATTCATGCTTCTTTAATATACATTGCACGATTTGCATGTATCTTGTATAAACAATAGTAATAATTAGATATGTTTGGGTAGCATTACAAGTTTGTACAACAAATATGGTTTGATAGTAATTTAATTATGGACTGTGCGATCTTATTCTGATAATGTTTAGTTAATTCGTATGGAATTATTCAAGTAATTCATTTAAGTACGGGTCAGGTTAGTCTAAAAATAAAGAGCTCGATTTTAATTGTTTTAAATTTTAATTCATTTATACAAGTGTCTACGTGCTAAGGTTGACCGAAAAAGATCAGTGGGTGAGTATGTGTTTAACTTTTTAAATAATAACGAAAATGAGGATCAAGGAATGTAAAAAATAAAACTATTAAATACAATTGAAATAATTGAGCTAACTGCAGACGGATACATAATTCGGGACAATCCACACAGCAATAAATAGAATTCATAAATAAATAATAATGATAATTAATGAATATTTAGCATTGGTAGTGGCACCTACCTTGATTTGACGATAAAAATGGTTATTCCCCTTTAGGTACCTAACCACCTCCTAAATTGTCAACTTACGTTATCGAAGCGCCAACTCTGCCGAAATACCCGAAGCTCAACAATCGTACACACCTATTTAGTTATAAACCCCTTGGTCCTTGGGGTCCTGGGGCACACTCAATTTATAAAAACCTGACCAAGACTCTTAAAGAGTCCACAGGTGATCGGAATGCTGATTTCTATTTCGGTCAACGAGTTTGCCACCATTCATCGTGGTTATGTTGCCAGCATTACGGGCACTCTGCCTTTTGGTGACGGCTTAAGTTTTTAGTTTTAATGACGTGTAAATAGTAGTCGTTATTCTGTTCTCTGCTTATAAATATACTTACTATGTTATTAATAAATACTTACTCATATTGTTAAATAAACTTTTTATGGTGCCTACAATTTTAATATCCTTATTCAAGGTAGTTTAGTACAAGCTATGAATATGAATAGATAACGAAACGTATCTACGTTCCGATTCAATGAAAGCTTTATGAGATTTCTTTGTTTGTATTCATAGCAGGCGCCAATATTTTGATTCAATTTATTTGATCCACCTCATGAGCATTTTCCTTAAGCGAGCACACATCCCCTTTACCTTTCGAAGCAATATTACCCTCTTGGACTTAACCCACGATGTGGTGATCAACAGTAGGGTAACAGAGCGCTTTGGTATCCTTATGCAGTCCATTGGCGTAGGTAGCCAGGCCTTTTGATTTCGCATAGGCCTAGGTATTCCGATGCTTTGAGGCGGGACGGGACGGTTGTTTAGTGGGTCCTCGAAGCTTCCCCTTTGACAACAGACAACTTCGATCATCATCAACCTATATTTTAATAGTCCACAGATTTGAGTTTGCGCTTAAAGGAAGAGAGCCTTTGTCAGACACTAGCTATCTGCGACACCGCCGATAGCTTGCTAGCTCCTCGGTTGTTGTAAATTGTAACATTGTATGTTGGTACGTAGGGTTGCTCTGACATCCTCTAGATATTTCCTTCTTTTAATTCGTATTCTAAATGCAGTAGCGATAATAGTATCTGCTGAATTTTTGTTTAGGTGATTCCTATTTTCTAATTTTCATACTTCTGTTTGCAGCAGCCATCGTGCCGGCAGTTTTCCCTCTTGGAATTAGGAAAGTTTCTCCGAACTCACAGGAAAAAGTTGTACAAAGCAGATGTTCAGGCAGCCCGTACGAGTATTAATAACTTGTTTATTGAGGGTAGGTGGGATTCAATATAGAAAATATTATCAGTCGCCATTGGAAGCTTTGCAGGGAATTTTCAAGGAGTTTTTAAGGTACAATCGTGTACCAAAGAAATACCTTATTAGCTCATAATTGGAATAACAGCATCCATGACCTGTGTGACAAAGCGAGAAAATCTCCGACGCAGGAGGTGGCGGGTTCTATAGTTAATAGTTAATAAGTATGAATATCATTTTTAATACGCTGTTTTAGCCCATTTTAAGGAGTTTTTTGAAATTTCCTGAAAATGGCTGAAGAAATTCCAACCCAAAACCCCTTTGTTATGTGTGTTTCCAATAAAAAGTCTATCTATCTATCTTGTTTTGTGCTTTATTGAAATATCAAATACAAGAACAAACTTCATATTGTTTGTGTTGTGTGTGCATAACTACGTAACACATGTATGTGTAGATTTGGTATTTAAAAATATGTTCCAATATTATCTTCCTACCTGCGTTCCTACACACTATTATGTTTGTTTTATATATTAAACTGTCTATTCTGTGTGTGAACTAAATAAACCTATTATATCTATTTAATTTATCTTAACCTAATATACCTATTTAATTTATCTTTGCTGGACTGAATCTAGACTAAAGTACTTAAAATATGTCAATCAAATAAAAAAGATTAAGATTCTTCCAACTCTAACTAGGTTCGTCGTTAACCCGCTTACTTTAATGATAAAGGATTTTATTGATTTTTTTCTTCAGAATATAGATAACTAGCGACCCGCCCCGGCTTCGCGCGTTTTTATTATACGAATAAACCTTCCTCTTGAATCACTCTATCTATTAAAAAAACCGCATCAAAATCCGTTGCGTAGTTTAAAAGATTTAGGCGTTATAAGGGACATAATGACATAGGGACAGAGATAGCTACTTTATTTTATACTATGTAGTGATTATAATTATATATTTTAGTTAACATCGTCGAAGATAAATAGGCGCAGCGCATACTTCGAAGAACGGAGAGGAGACACTGGCAAATTAACAAAGTATACCTATACAGGGTTATAGGTATTTAATGAGAATCCTTTATTAGTCGCCTCTTAGAGGCGACTAATAAAGGATAATAAGTTTGTAAGTATAAGTAAAGTAAAAAGCATTTATTCTGTGTTACAAACGTAAAAATTACAACCCAAAGTAGTACCAGTAGTGCAATAAAATAAAATAACAGTGAAATCAAGCAAGTTGAACTGTTTAAAAACTATAAACTAGCTTCAAATCTCTGTAAGCCCGTTACCATGGTAACGATAACACCAATAAGTAGTCCACTTTTGGCCATAGAAAATATAGTCACTACATAGTATAAAACAAAGTGGCTTTTTCTGTCCCTATGTCCCTATATCCTTATGTCCCCTTGACTGCTTAAATCTATAAAACTACGCAACGGATCGCGATTGCGATACGCATCATCACTAGATAGATGATGCTGTGTGGATTGTCCAGGACTACTTTTATCATACTAGCAGCGCCTCGCGGTTTCACCCGCGGTAATTCCCGTTCCCTTAGGAATTCCGGGATATAACATAGCCTATGTGTTATTCCAGCCTATAATCTATGTCTGTGCCAAATTTCATCCAAATCCGTTCAGTAGTTTTTGCGCGAAAGAGTATCAAACATCCATCCATCCATACAATCATAAAAATCATATAATCTTTATTGTATACACCAATAAAATTATACACAAAACATAACAATAGAGGACATGTACAAAGGCGAGCTTAACCCTAACAGAGTTTTCTTACAGCAAACCATACTTACAAACTTTCGCGTTTATAATATTAGCAGGATCTGCAGATTGATCAATTTGTCCTGAGGCGAGAATCGAACCTGCAACCTCCTGCGTCGCAATCAGCCCTTCATCCGCCGCGCCACAGATTAGATACAAGTAGGTTTAAGGGCTCTAATCAATAACTCTGAAGTAGATAACCTCAATCATCTCGTTGGTTATGTAAATCAAGACAGTGCGAAGTATTTATTAATTTCACAGCTCACGCTCTGATTTCACGCGCGTGCTTCGAGCCGTTCTTAATAGGAACTCGTATGTTAGTTCCTGAAGGCGTTGCCATGGTAACTTATGCCGTGATAACTTACGTCGTGATAACTTATGCCGTGATTACGAAATACGTGATTGGTAACTTGACTTTTCTGAGTGCATTACACATGTAGATATGCCTAATGAAATTGAATAAATTGAATACGAGTTATCACTACATAGTATAAAATAAAGTCGCTTTATCTGTCCCTATGTCCCTTTGAATGCTTAAATCTTACTTTAAAGTACTTGCTTCGGCAGTACATATACTAAAATTGGAACGATACTAAATCTTTAAAACTATGCAACGGATTTTGATGCGGTTTTTTTAATAGATAAGAGTGATTCAAGAGGAAGGTTTATACGTATAATAAAACCATAACATAAAACGCAGTAGAAGTTTTAAAAATACACAGAATGAGTTAGTGTCTATTTTAACGCCGCGGTTGGATAAAATACGAATACCGTAGACAGTAGGTATAATGATATAAAGCCTAGGGGATGAGCGATCATCAAAATCGTTACTAATATTTTAAACGGGAAAGTTTGTATTGAAAGTTTGTTTGGATGTTTGATGTAAAGCTTTCCAGAAACTGAGTTCCCTACTTGTTGCCAAAAATAAATATTATCATTTCGTTTCTACATTATATAGCCTACAAGAGGTAGTATCTTATCTGCCGGCGGCTTCGCACGCTTTGTTTCTATGCTATTCTAGGCTATTTCTATTCCATGGAAACTGATTTATGGGATGAAAAGTAGGTTGCCAATGTTTTATTCTAGGGCTAGAACTACCGTTTATGCAAAATTTCAGCCCGATCTGTTTTGTAGTTTTTGCGTGAAAGAGGCATAAACATACAGACCTACTAACTTTCGCGTTTATAATATTACTAAGGATGTTATTTCCCAGTGTATAATCTATCTTCTTATTAGCTAGCTACCAAAGTCACTAATTCCTTTACTATGACAATGGTATCGCGAGTCAGTTTAACAGAATAGGACCCCGTTCAATGCCTAAATATTCGCGAAAAGACAGACAGTCTTTTTATATAATTTACTAGCGACCCGCCCCGGCTTCGTACGGTTTTATTATACGTATAAACCATCCTCTTGAATCACACTATCTATTAAAAAAAACCGCATCAAAATCCGTTGCGTAGTTTTAAAGATTTAAGCATACAAAGGGACATAGGGATATAGGGACATAGGGACAGAGAAACCGACTTTGTTTTATACTATGTAGTGACTAAGGATGTTATTTCCCATTATCTATCTTCTTATTAGCTACCAAAGTCACTAATTCCTTCACTATAACAATGGTATCGCGAGTCAGTTTACTCGCAACAGAACAGGACCCCGTTCAATGTCTATTCGCGAAAATACAGACAGTGGTTTTATAATTTATGACTGCTCTTGCATTCGAATTACTGCAAGAAACGGTCACATTTAGAAATCTTGATCGATATAACAAAATCGATCACATAAATAAATTAATTCCTAGTATTTAAATATAACTAGAATAATAAAAATAACAGGTATAGTTGCGTAGACAAGTTGACATTCGATTAAAATTCATCTGCCGATTTAGATTCGAATCTGTTAGTTACCTAGTGATTTGTAGGGTATCTGATCATCTTTTGGATAATCACTTTTAAATTATTTTGACGGTTTTAACTATATACGACTTGTCTGTACATGGCATCTACGTATAATTGGCTCATATATCTGGCTCAGCGCATCAGCATTGCCATACAGCGTGGTAATGCAGCCAGTGTCTTGGGGACGTTTCCGTCTGGTATTGACATGGATCAATTGAGCTACCTTTAGACTGTTTGCAACCGTCTGCAGTTAGCTAAATGGTTTCAATTGTAAATACTAGTTGTAAATTTTCTATTCCTTTGCTTATAATTTAATTGATTTGGTACTCACTGGTTGATTCGTACTTAAATAAATAAATAAATAAAAAATGCTGAACAATTCACACATCATCTAGCTCCAAGCTCAGCAGAGCTTATGTTATGGGTGCTAAATTGATAAACGAATTTAGTAGACAGCTCTTTTAATTTTTGTAATAAATTAATAGGCATTTAGTAATTGGAGGTAGGGCACGAATGCATCTGCGGACTTTACCCTAAGCTTTTTTAGACCACAATTAGCTTTAAACATTATTTTAGCACTTTATTGTCAAAATGTGGTTGTAATAAATTCGGCATATCTATGTTAATTTCTGTTCTATGATAAATCAAGGCTTGACAACATAACCTAGATGGCCATGACCGAAATGACTTGCATAAACAGGACCATGCCTAAACCCGGGGGCCGAATTCCACTAATTTCAAAACAAAACTCTCAATAGCGCCATACTATCAAGATGGCTTAAATAACGTTTGTGCATTTGGTATTCTACTATTTTTTCATAATGTCGACTAAGACTTAAATGTCGTCGCTATTGAGTGGTACGGCCGACCGATTGAAGAGACTTTCATTACCTAATAGAATACGAAAAATGTCAAATTGGTTGTCATAAACGTAATCGTCGCAGCTATGAATGAACCACAAAAAGTTTGTGCTAGTAGAATACCAAAAAGAGTTCAACACTGTCATTTTGACACGATACTATTGTAATGGTGAAGCGATTTATTTAGTGGAATTCGGCTCCAGCATTGGGGGTAGATCTTGCATCACTATCCTTCCGTGTTAATTTCAATCGTAATAGAACGGCTGTAAAGTTCGAGGTCCAATGCCAAGGTGTCATTTCATAAGTTAACTCGGAATACCTTTGTTTCACGGATTTGAATAATAAAATTTAAGTTTTATTCTATTCGGGAGCGTAGAATTATCGATCGATATGATCAAAATGGTGTAGGCCAGATAAAAGATGATTGAAGGATTTTAAACGTACATCTCTGGAATAATTACTGTAATTTTACTTGCAAGGGAACGAAAGGAATATGTACTGATTTATAGTACACTCTCGGCCGAACATTCCAAGATTGGCCGACCGCGAGTGTAATGAGTACAGACGTCGCGTCTCGTGGTCTTTCATAAGATAAAGAGTATAACAGGACAAATGGAAGAGGCATTCGACGACACCTCTCGGTGACTGTGTACTACCGGATTCGGTGATCAGAGTAAAGGAATAGAGTGCACTTGTGTTGGCGCACACACTTGTGCTTAATTTGTCCTGTGAGTTTAAAGCGTAGAAACGCAGACTCACCGACACAGAGGCTACGCGAAGCATACCGGCACCGTTCTTTAGTTTTTCAGTCAATGCCTTGGCAGCCGAATGCCGAAGCAGTTTTACAGTTGTTTAATGTGTGCGATAATAACTAATGTCATCATTACCAATATCTATCGTCAAGTCCACGCTCGCACTGACCTTATTCAAGTTGACAGTAATATTGAGTGCGGATCGAGGGCACACTAACGGCCGAATTAATTGTTTATTTTGTTTTTAATCAGGTTTTCGCAATTACAGTAACATTATGTACAAAACAACCCGGGGGCCTCTTGCCAAATCATTATATAGTTTAAAATAGCCTTTTCCCGGTGTGTATCTGTCCTATATATGCTTCGATCTTTAAAACTACGCAACGGATTTTTTTTAATAGATAGTACTCGTAATTCAAGAGGAAGGTTTTACTGTACACCAGTGCGAAGCCGGGGTCGCTAGTAGGTATATTATAAACTAGCTGCGTGCGCCCCGCGGCTTTGCCCAAGTGGAAATTTCGGAAATTTATATTACGCTTCCTAAGGGTTTTTTTATAAATAAAAATAAGGAATAACTTCATAATTCAATGCGTGCTTTATACTTTGTTTATACAGAGATTTGAGTGAATCGAACCAAGGAATTTTAATTTTCCATGTCAACTTTACCACCCATGTCGCCGCCCTCAGAGGTTAATTAAACAGATTTAGATTCAGATCTTGAGGCTAATAATATTACGTGTATTAAGTGTGTGTGATGTAGGTATATGTTTAAATATTAATCTATACTTATAATAAAACTGTAACAGGTCCAATTCTGTACATTGAAGATATTTTGAAAATTTTTTTTGGAGGGCACTCTATTATCGATACTCAAGCCAAAACTGTAATTTTTTTCATTCATGTCTGTCTGTCTGTCTGTCTGTCTGTCTGTCTGTCTGTCTGTCTGTATCGTAAACGCGCATCACGCCGAAACTACTTGATGGATTTACATGAAACTCGGCATGATTATAGGTCATACTACGAGGAAGGACATAGGATACTTTTTATCCCGGATTTCAGTAAGGTTCCCATGGGAGAGGGTATGAAAGTAAAATTCCTTTACCGCGCATCACGCCGAAACTGCTGAATGAGTTGAAATGAAACTCGGGACGATTTGAGTTCATACTACAAGGAAGGACATGACATACTTTTTATCCCGGAATTCGGTAAGGTTCCCCTGGGAGAGAGGGTGAAAAAAAAATTCTTAAACCACGCATCACGACGGAAGTGAATGAATTCGAATGGAACTCGGGACGATTGGACATGGGATACCTTTTATCCCGGAATTCAGCTTGGTTCCCCTGGGCTATACGGGTTTTCAAAAATTTCTCACAGCATTTGAACGACGCGCGCGCGTCGTTCAGATGCTGTGAGATATTTTTGAAAACCCGTATAGCCCAGGGGAACCAAGCTGAATTAAACTGATAAACGCGAAAGTTTGTACGTATGAATGGATAGATGGATGGATAGATTGATAGATGGATGGATGTTTGTTACTCTTTCACGCAAAAACTGCTGAACGGATCTGCATGAAATTTAGCACAGAGATAGATTATAAGCTGGAATAACACATAGGCTTATTTGATCCCGAAAATCTCACGGGAAAGGGAATTACGCAAGTAAAATCGCGAGTACTCGAAATACTAATCATGCGCAGACGAAGTCGCGGGCACCAGCTAGTATTAAAATAATGCTGGATAATCCACACAGCATTAATCTAGCCTTAAATGAATATTTAATACACAAAGTAACTAGTTATTAGTTTTGATGAATGTGAGTACCTACCAAGACAAACCTTCTTACGTTTTTCTGGAATAATATAATTAGGTGAGTATGCATATGTATTTAAAAATGTATTTTTTAGTTAGTTATTAAATTAAAAAGAAAATGATTTTTGTTTTAATAAACGGATTTATCTATCTATAGTAGGTAATAAGAAGTCAAGTAGCTTAACTAACACCAATTTCAGTTTAGTTTCCTTATAACACGGAACACATCCATGTTAATATTTACTGCTTCTCTTAAGTTCTATTTAAGTCAACATCATTATTTTATGTATAACATCACTGACCATCCATAGGATATTTATTTATGGTAATAATGGCGTGATTTTATGCTGTTCTAATTTGAATTATAAGTGTTCTTATTAAACCTTAATAACAAAATAAATAAAGCTCAGCATCCTCTGTGGTGTGGGGGAGGCCTATGTCCAGCAGTGGACGTGTCACATCAGTACCGATGTTCAGTCATCTGTACTGATGTGGGCGAAAGACCGCGGGTACAGGTTGTAGGTTTGATTCCGAGACAAATGTTAGTAAGTAGGGTCTGCAAATATTTTCGCGATGTTGAAAAAAAGCTAAATATTACGCATTAGTTCTAGTTTCTACTTTAATTTCCTTATTTTTTATCATCATTTTGATGGCCGTCAGCACAACATGATTTCTTCAACACTCTAGTTAATTACTTCTTTAATTATTTTTACCTTGAGAGTATAGGGACAGTTTAGGTAGTTATTGATAACGTAGGTAGGTTCAAAAATAGAGGAAAAACACGCAAGAAACCTTTAAAACATTGCACTATAATAGCCACTAAACATTAACGGCCTTACAACAAAAAAAAGTTAAGACACGTGTTTAACAGTTGTTTAACATAGTTTTGTAGGATGACTTTTGCTAAACAACTATTAAACACCTGTCTAAGTCGTGATTTTGTTTTTTGTGGTAAGGCTGTTTTTTGTGGAATTTATTAATTAAAATGTTACCGCGACAGCAGGTTTCAGATTGAACGTCTATAAAAATAGTAATAATAATGCTTGACACAGCATCATTTACAAAAAATATTTCCAGATCATACAATCGATTTGTTCCAAGGCGGGATTCGAACCAGCAACCTCCTGCGCCCTTCGCGCCACATCGGTCATCCATATTTTTAAGACCCTTTTACACACATGTCTAGGCCATAAAATATGTCTGACGCCATAAAACATAGCACTGAGAAGTCGATCTTACAAGAAAGACATTAAGTCGCTGACAAAGCAGGTATCCTCACGGAATTCATGCAACCTGTGCATGCTTTGATCTTCCGAATACCATTCGTATATCAAGCTCAATCGTGAGCTCACCGAGAGGTTCAATTTATGTTGACGCCCGGAGTTTCTCTTGTTGAAACTAATGTTTTATTTTAACATGCATGTGCTAAGGAATTTTCCGTGAGTTGACTGGCCTGACCTGAGTATCTAGTATGAGTTTTCACTGTACCAAAATTTTGAGAACGTGAAAGTTAACTAAAGGTAACTTGTCAAGGTCGTATGGCCGAAACACGCAAATTACTTTGTTATGATATATCTTTAATTGAGTTCTTTTAAACTATTTTACCGACGTAAGACTATAAAAATAAGTTCATCTATATCAAGGAAGGACGCTGGAAGGCGCTAAATATTAGAAAAAAATTAACGAAAAAAAAAGTTTTTAGTTTTAGTTAATTAAGTGTAAGAAACTTATACTAAGGTCTCTGAACTATTGCGCGTGTGTTGTGCCCTCGATTACTATATTTTTCTAGTCTCTCTTCGAAGCTCCTCTGACCCGATGAATTTGAAAATACTTTCACTTAGCCGCCCCTGAAAATTAATGAAATATCTTCACTACATAGTATAAAACAAAGTCAAAAATAAGATATACGCGTATACTTACCCGATAAATCGTAACCTATTTTAACAAATAGCGATAATTTTAAGTCTATGATGTTGGTGTCAAAAATAGATATACATAGGTACAGTATCAAATAGAAGTTCATTCTCGCCAGTTCTGGCACAGTCTGAGCTGGTGTGAACAACCTGTCGTCTAGTCTGCATGTGACGTTTTAATTAGCACTATACACAAATACACGAGCGTTTTATTTTATTTCGGATAGTGTCATCATCATCATCGATTCCCGCCTTGGAAAATAAAGCACTTCGACTGTTGTCAAAGTGCTTTTATTTCCTTAAGACCTTACAGTTCCTTATGGAACTGTAATGTAAGGTCCTGGACGGCAGCCCCGAAGTTGACCTGTTCGCTGACGGCTGGACCAAATTAACTAGACAGTGTTTTAATGTTTGTGATCGTTACTTTCTTTGACATTTTTTTTATTTTGTTATTTTATATTGTATTTGATAATGTTATGTTGATTTAATTTCAGTACTAATCTTATTTAATTAATGTAATTGGTCGTGTCGACCGTATTAATTAAATTAAAATAAATAAATAAATTATTATTTATTTTTAAGGCTTTTGTTTAACCGGACAAGCTATTGATTTGTACCCGAGCTCACCTTAGGAGTATCTAAGCTCTTAGGAGCATATGGCCTTATGACACTGGACATGATGCCAGTGTCATAAGGCCAGTGTCATGAGGCTTGTGTCATGAAGCCAGCGATAGACGGACAGACAAACAGCGTGGACTTAGTAAGAGGGTTCCTTTGGCAACCTTAGGAGAGTCTTCACATTAGTTCGTCCAGCGTAAACGTAAAGATAATGATTTCGACTGATGTTGAATGAAAGCCATGACACCGCAGTACCCGCTACGCTAGCGTAGCGTAGTTACATAAGAGATTATGTACGAAGCAGAGACGCAGCGCCAATACTCAACAACTTTACTGTGACGCGGCTCTTAAGGACATAGCCCCCTTTTTATGTAATCCTAGTACATATAATGTAATACGCATACTGTTCAGGCGGTAGCTGAAGATACAAAATCTTCAGCTACCGCTTTTAAGTATGGCGAATCAAATCACAGATATTTCAAGAAATATCACGTGTCCGCAAACGTGATACAAATACCTATTGCCATTGTATAGGAAGCATGACGGTATGGTATTTGATGAATGGAGTGAAACATAACTTAGCTTGTAGCATAAGCGCAGTTATACGCTAAATGTTTAGAAATTAAACAAATTAAGGCGCAAACTGCACCTAAAGTGGCGCTCCCACTTATTTTATCATATTATCATATAATTTAACAAAATGTTAACAAAAGGTACTTGTGAATTTTGCAAAAATATGCCAAATGATAAACCGATATTATAAAAGGGAAAGTTTGTATGTTTTTTGTATGGATGTATGGATGATGATAGTTCCTCATTCACAGAAAGACAACTGCACGGATCGGGCTGAAATTTTAAACAGAAAGAAAGAAAGAAAAATATTTATTAGACAATAAACAGACGTAGTTATAGCTCTGGAATAACAGATAACTACTTTTCATGCCACAAATCAGTTACCATGGTAATCCCGTGGTATAATAGCTCTGAAACGTTTCCATGGAAACAAAGCGTGCGAAGCCGGGGGCATATACCTAGTGTATAAATAAATAGCACCTAGCTTCCATAAATAAAAAGGCATTTCTTTCAGCACTAAAATACACCCAAGATCCTTACATCGGAGCTATATCCCTGTGTGAAAATGTCCTGTACTGTCCTTATTTAAATTTGAATTGCAGTACAGGACAATCTCTGTTTTCTAATTTACGGGAAATTGCACAACGGAGAAACTGGCACCACCCACGCCAAGAATCAAATGATGTTGAAACAAAGAAAATTCCTTGCTTACAGTGGCAAGTCTACAGTGGGCATTTGGCACAGATCACAGTTAGCCAATCTTGGCAACAATTATCGTAATAAGGCATCGGGACCGTTGAGGCAAGGTTGTTGAGAATTGCACAGGTGGCTTTTAACAAGGAAATTGGACCAAAATGTTTTTTTGTCACAGGTAGCTTACGCATTTTTCATCATTCTTATAACACAACTTATCAACTATTCAATCCAAGGTTATATTGCCATCACCATCATCATTCTTTAAATCATCGGCTTTACTTGGTAAGATTGCCTGGAAGAGATCGCAGTTAGCGATAAGGCCGCCCACTGTGCCGCTCGTATAGTATTAATTTATTGTTGTTTATCACTTTTTGATGATGCAGTAAAAATATATTCATTCATGCATTCATGACTTTGGGTATGGGTAATAAAAAGGTAAAAAAGCTTTTTCGTTTTATTTTTGATGGTGGGTGGATGGTTGATGTTTTACCACAAGATAAGCACTAATTAGCTCTTTTCATGTTGGGGCTAGATGATGCTGTGCTGTGTGGATAGGCCAGAATTATTAATTTAATTAAGTGTACACATATTTAAACTGTTACGATTATTTCCTAATATAAGCATGCGATGATAATTAGACAGAGCAGCGAAACTAAAAGAGCGAATACCCTGCAGGTTAATGCCAAACTGATGATGGTGATGACGATTCAGATGAAACTGGTTTTCCTTATTGTCTGATGATGCTAATACATGTTCCAAAATCTATAATTACTTTGGCATTCCATGGTCGCAGCTGCCAAAATAATTCCAGTACTAGGAAAAGCAATGTTCAAGCACTTTTGTTTATCTAGCTAGAACATAAAATAGCCGTTACGTTACGATGTAGTCCCTGCCTCGAGGTTTACTTTTAAAAAACGGAATACGAATCATCGTAGACGCGTTCACCTATCACGAAGATGTTTTGGGTTGATAGGTACGTTGTTTCGATAAAATTATAAAATAATAATAGTGAAGAGTCACGATAAACATCTCAAGAGACTCGCCATTAAGTTAGATCGGAGGACTCGATCCAAAAAGCGGCTTTTCTGGACTCTCGCTCGAGTATCGGCAGGAGTCAGGAAGTTCCTCTCTCTGCAACCCTAGTCACCGGCTGCTTGAGCCTAGCTTCGCGGCCGGCGATACACCGTTTTGATATATTTTTTATTATAAATATCAGTCATCTAGTACCCATAACACAAGCTCTGCTTATCTTTGAGCTAGATGCCTGCAAAGGTTGCCTGGAAGAGATCGCTTTTAGCGATAAGGCCGCCGATTGTGCCACTTTAGATGTAGTTATTAGTGTTTAAGCTTATATGTTACTACAAATTTTGATGGTGCAATAAAGAAGTTATCTATCTATCTAGATGCTGTGTGGGTGGTCCAGCATTATTTACTTATTTGTTTCGTTACTTTTATGCGATTCATCATCCGAACTTCGTTTTTTGTTTTTAGAAGTAGACCTCCAGTACATCACGTGAATCACAATCAGCTTAGACCCAGTGATGTCATACGATGCGTCAATGATGCGGAATGGACTATCCAAACTTGGCTAAGCCCTAGGCGATTCAGGTCCTAGTTGCGAGATGCCTGTTCCACTTTAGGTAGTAAGTACCTTCGTTGTATAAGTAACTTCGATTGTTGGTGAAAAGGTTAAGGTAATAGGTATGCTTAGAAATCCTTGGTTAAGAATTCTATGGGTGAGTTTTTACTCCATTTTAACCTTACTTATAATTATATCATTACTAGTTGTGCCCGCGACTTTGACCGCGTGGAATATTGACTATGGGCAGTCATAAAAACCTTAGGAACCTACATATTTCCATACAAGATTATTTTCTCCTCCTAGTATTTATTTTAACCCCGAAGGGTAAAATTTGTACAAACTTTGAATGTAATATTGATTTATATATTATGTATCTAATGCAAAGACTAAAAATAAGTTTTAAGCTTCTAACTTTAACAATGACGAAACTTCGTTACAAATTTTCATGCCCCATCTCAACTCTCTAATAAATATGCTTTATGGTAATCAGTAATGTGACAGCCCAAAGTCACTTTTCGCAGACGAAGTCACGGTCAAAGCTAGTTTTTATGATCTGTTAAATAAGATAAGAAGCTTTGACCTGCACTCGACTTTAGCATCAGGTGAGTAAGTAGGTAGGTTATCAATGAACGTCGGAAAGGAAACAATTTGCATACACCGTTCCGAACATTTGCAAAGGTGCCTTTGGCGACTTCAAGGAAAATTATATAAGTATGTACCTGATTCGAAGGCTTGTAAAGCTGCCTTTAGACTGACAACGCTTATATTGGTGTCGATTCTGTTGTTTTAGGAATCCTAACTAAAATCTTAAAATTTCTTAGTTAGATTGACTTAAAATTTATGGTATTCTGTTGCAAGTCTTAAAAATACCTAATTTAAAACGTGTTTGACAATCGTAAAATCTCTCTAAGTTTAGTAGTTGGTGTTGCTGTAAGCATAATAAATATGTTTTCTATAATGTTGCATGTAACTTTTATGTACCTGCCCTGAATGTTTTTATTCAGAAAGTACATTAAATTCTAGGTTTTCGTAGTATAAGCTTTGAGCATTCTGCTTGTAAATTTTAATCATGACCAAATTAGGTGCCTCCTAAAATTAAGTTAAACGTCTAATCTTAGCTAAAAATGTGATGCACAGAATACGGTTTTAGCAATTTTAGCTAAGTTGAGTTGTTTAACATCTGTCATCCTAATTTTAAATCTGTCAGTCTAATTTTTAAAACACAGAATAGCATTCGTGGATTTGACGTTTCTAAATCTTAAAATTAGCTAATTTTAGCTAGGTCTAAAACAAGAGAATTGACACCGTTATTAGTATGTATGTTTAAAAACCGGTCAAGTTAGAGTCAGACTCCCGCACGAAGGGTTCCGTAACATCTAGCCAGATCTTGATCCAATGTATAAAGACCACATGAGAAGTACCAGCAAAAAATAATCTTCAAAATCGGTTCACATAGAAAAAGTTATGAGGAATATTAAAACACTACAGTCGAATTGAAAACCCCTTTTTTGAAGTGGCGGTCTGCCAGCCATATCTCGCGATGAACCGACAACCACTGGGTAAACGTGTTCTTGAGTTGAGACCTCGACTCGGCAAACGTAGGATGTCCTCCAGCCAGGTGGGATGACGAAAGACTGCAGGCAGATGCTGGATACGGCAAGCTGGAGGCTTATGTCTATCAGTAGTGGATTAATTATAAATAATAATAATAAATAAGTAAATAAATAAATCAATAATGCTGGACAATCCACAAAGTGTCATCTAGCCCCAAGCTAAGCAGAGCTTGAGTTACGGGCACTAGATGACTGATATACCTACTTAATAATATACATTAAAATTTATATATTTTATTATAAACATAATTTTAGGTTGATGTTGATCAATAGATACGGACTACCCTCATCTTGTCCAATAGTTGAGCGAGGCTTGATAGCTAATCTATAACTTCAGACTTCACACCCCGGTCTAATCTAAAGTCACCTTTACAGTCCAGTCTAGACTAAGCCGATAGATGACAAGATAATTATGTGAACTAATTAATGCATATTTTGTTCTCACATTTACCTGAATAGGGACTGACCGAAATAAAAATTAATAAAGATGAGTTTTTATTGTTTTGACTTATTTGAATAAAATGCAATGAATTTGTTCATTTCCTGTTTTAACTTATTATATTTTTTAAATATATGCTACATTTAGGTATAGATACATAATTGAACCGTGTATTAGTGGTAGATATATTATTTTAAAATTTACTTCTTTCTTTAGATACGATCTCAGGATCAGAATACATACCTACCTATTGGTATATTGTATTGTAAAACTGTTTGTATGATCGATGTTTACATAGTATGTAGGTACCTACTTGTATGTATATGTTTTCATAGAGTCGTCCAGATGAATGTAGAACGAATCATATAAAAAACTAAAGTTTATTGCACAAAAAATTAATAATCGAAAAGTAGGTAAAATGTAATTTTTATCTTACTAGCTGGCGCCCGCGGCTTCACGAGCATAAAAATGCATGAAAAGCCTATGTTTTATTCCAGGCCTAGAACTAAGTTTATTCAAAACTTCAGCCTGGTCCGTTCAGTAGTTTTGGCGTGAAGAGGTCACAAACATCCATCCAATAATCCATCCATTCAAACTTTCACATTAATTATATTAGTGTGACTAATGCCAAATAAAATCACTAGTTATCTCTCTGAAACCTACCTACTCTTAGATAGCAACAGCTTTTGACGAAAGCCATTTATTAAGATTTTCTAGACTATAATCTATCTCTGTGCCAAATTTCATCCATATCCGTTCAGTATATTTTGCGTGAAAGAGTAACAAACATCCATACTTACAAACATTAGCGTTTATAATATTTGTAGGATATGATCTAATAGAACCAATGGACAATTCACACAGTAAACATCAGTAAATCAATATCTTTATTTCTTTAGGCTTACAAAATAAGCACTTAGACACAGCTTCATCTAGCCCCAAGTTAAGTAATGAGACTATTAGTTCACGCCGCCAATACTAAGGATATTTCTTATTAGACTTAAAAAAACACCCAGAACACACGGTACGAATATCGATCGTACAATTATGTATCTCGCGGTAATAACAACAAAACAAAAATTTATTCCCTCAATAAGAATGAATCGATTCATACTTGTTAAAAATCTAGCTAGGCCTATAATCAAACCTTACCTGTGAGAAGGGTAAAACTTTAATAAGTAACCTAGCCTAAATGCCAAGGTTCCATCAAAAACCTAACGTCTAATTTAAACCAGACAGCTTTGAAATATAATACGGTAAACTTCTAACAAGACGTAAAGTTTTAAATTGGTACGTCTTAGTCGGTTTCTTGACCAATTTTGTTTTTGAATTTTAATCGATTTAATATCTTATGTACATCGACTGGGATTTTTTCAGCAAATACTACTAATTCACGAGTGTTTCCCAGTGGTCAGATTAGTGGTCAGACTAGTCTGGCCAACGGGAATTTCTTTTCCCGTTGTTCAGTAACTATATCTCTTAATTTAGTAAAGTACTGTTGAATACAAAAAAATACGAATAGGTACCTATGTAAATTTCTAATCACGTCCGTGGTTAACAAGGTTCTCAAGGATTTTTAAAAATTATCTGAGCGTCTGGTCGATGCGACGTGTGACCCGAGAGCTGGTGAGTATCTGGCGCAGCAACATTGCCGTACAGCCAGCGTCTTGGGGACGCTTCCGACTGATATGGATCAGTTGGCCTACCTCTATAATGATTGCAACCATCTGCAGTTAGCTCAATTGTTTCAAATTAAAACTGGTGTATACAACACCAGGTTTAATTTGTTTTTATTCCTTTATTGTTATTTTATCTGTTAAATAAAGACTTTATTAACGCAGTCCGCCCTTACCGTCTTCCGAAAAATCTCATATAGGAAAACTGTACCACACGCGGCCTTATTGTAGAAAACTATATCTTCCAGACAACCTTAATAAGAACAAAAACAAATTAGGCGAAGAAACATCAAATACTTAATGTGAAAAAAAAATGTAGGTATAGGTACTTAGTTTAAAATTTGACTTTTCAAAGTTATTTGTTTCTGATTTCTAATACCTTATTAACTAGTAATGTTATGTTGATAAAGTTAATTTCACAAGTATACTTACGACTACAATCCTTTACCACTTCTGGCTTAACATATATTATTAAAAAGTAATAAATTATTCATATGGCGTGATCGGATGAAACCTTTTGGCATGTGATCGGTTCTCGTGTGATCAGATGGGAACTACCCTACTTAACCCGGTTTAAAACGAAGCAGGATGTAGAAATAGGATATAAGGACATAGAGGCACTGCGGGTTTGCAGCTAGGTAGGTCGGTAGGTTCTTACCTACTGTTGTGTATTCTGTATTAATGCCACAGAATACACAACAGTAGGTAGGATAATGCCACAGAACACATAACAGTAGGTAAGATAATGCCACAGTGTACAGAATAGTACGTATACCTACTCGACCTTGGCGCTGCCGTCGACCTGCGCCGGCGTTGCCGAATTGCGATCGTACGCTAATTCGTAGATTTATCTTTTTCTGCGCAGTTGACCATTTACGTAGTAGCTTTATGTTTGTTTGGATGTCTATCGTAAATGTTAGGTTCTAAAGGTAATCCTACATGTTTTTGAAAATTTACCTACCTATTAAAATCCGAATTTAATTAACCCGGCAACGGTGACGTCGATTTGACTTACATCTTCGGTGACCCCGGTTCCACGCACCGGGATTTTTAATGAAAGATTTTTCAAAATCTTTTATTTACTGACAATATTTTTTGTTAATTATAAGTCATTTGACATTAAAACAACCATATTTCGTTAATCACAGCTTCGTTTAATTACTTTTTCCCATTATTATACAACTTCACATAGAACCCTTTAAAAGTAGTTGGTTTTTACACTCCCGTTTTATAAAACTTTGAATACATAACAATCAACATATTTTCGAAATTATTTCAGTCTTATCAGTTTCTAGACTATATGAACTTACATAAAATAAACAAAAAATGTCATTCTACCTACAAAAAATAACAAAAAAAAATCTTTGAAAATAGCTATTCACTTCAGTCAATTAAATCCTGCAAAAAGGCACTATGTGCTCAAGACACAAATGTTTTTTGCACTTGTGGCAACTTCCAGCTTCACTGTCTGAAGACATTGATGGTCTGTCTTTATCAAGCAGTTCGTGGAGAAGCGATTTTAGACGATGTTGTTCCCTTTCGTACGACATGCTGTAACAAAGTTTGTATTTGAAACAAGATAGAACAAATTTGTGATATTTCGATAAAATTTATAAAATCATGCAATAAACTTACTGATTATAGGATAATGCAATAAAACAATAATAAAAGTAAGTAAAAAATGTCCACAAAGCTGACAAAAACGAAAAATAAATAATTCAACTCTGCATATTTTACTTACATATTCGGTGACCCCGGTGTACCGCACCGGGTTGGGGCCAAAACTCAAGAACGTGCGCCCGCACAGAAGTCGCGCAGTTAACTGGCGGTGGGGGAAGGGAAATGAGGCAGCTACTCGAACTGGCGACAAAAAACGGCGGCCAAGAAAAAAGTTATTCGAATTTTTCAAGTGACCCGGTCCCACAGACATATAGGTCACCGTTCCCGGGTTAATGTCGCTTAATGCTTGCAAACTTCTCCCGCTCAACGAAAACTGGGTTAAATGTAATAACTGAGTGATAAAGTTTTTCCAAAACGTATAATAATTACCAATTATAATGGCTATCCTTACTAATATTATAAACGCGAAAGTTGGTATGGATGTTTGTTCCTCTTTTACATTATAATGACAAAAAGACTGAGGTTATGATAATGACAGGGGGGAAAAATAAGGCTCCACAAAATGTACCACCTGTATTTTTAAATGGTAAACAGCTTACATTTGTAAAAGAATTTAAATATTTAGGCCATATCTTAACTATTGATCTCAAGGATGACTGTGACATAGAAAGGGAACGCAGGGCGTTGGCTGTAAGAGGCAACATGGTAGCCCGTAGGTTTGCTCGTTGTTCTATCCCAGTTAAAATATCACTTTTTAAAGCCTTTTGTCAATGCTTTTACACGAGCAGCCTATGGGTTAGGTACACACAAAAGTCTCTAAACACCCTGCGTGTGCAATACAATAACATCTTCAGAATGCTGTTGGGGCTCCCTCGTTACTGCAGTGCTTCAGAAATGTTCGCAAATACGTTCACAGATGGTTTCGCTGCAATTATGCGGAAGCGAGTAGCATCAACAATGAGCAGAGTGAGAGGTAGTACCAACAGCATTCTGAAAATAATATCCGTAAAATACGATTGTCCCATTCTTCACCACTGGGTGAATCTAGTTATAATTTAGATTTAGATACCTTACTCCTTCCTTACTCTTATTTTGTATTTTGTATTCTTGTTTCTTTTATTTTGTCTATGGACCATTGTTGTCTGTCAATAAAGTTATTTTGATTTTGATTTTGATTTGATTTTACACAAAAACTACAAAACGGAAGCGCTGAAATTTTGACTCGGGCTGAAATAAATGTTCCCACATGGGACAGAAGCTATCATAAAACGTTTACTTACATCGAACAAAGCGTGCGAAGCCGCGGGCAGATACTAGTCCTACTAATATTACAAACATGAAAGTTTGTTAGTATGGATGGATGTTTGTTACTCTTTCACGCAAAAACTACTGAACGGATATGTATAATTTAAGCACAGTGATAGATTATAGTCTGGAATAACACATACCTATAGACTTTTATCACGGAATTCCCACGTGAACGGGAATCATCGCGGGTGAACCCGCGAGTCGCTGCTAGTTTCTTATAGTTCTGTTTCCAGTGAAGCAGCAAAATGTTCCATTTGGGTCAGAGCTTGTAGGTGAAGTTTAGTTATGTAGAAAACTACCTACCTAATTGCCGATTCCGAGCTTAAGTTCGATAATGTCCAAGACTATTTCGATCAAAGGACCTCGTAGTTATTTACCTATCTCAGCGATGAAATAATAAAAATATTGAGAATGAAAATAAATAGTGTCATACTAATGATACGGAACTCTTCATGCGCGAGTCGAATCAGCACTTGGGCGGTTTTTTACTTACCCCCGCCTTGTAGCCAAACTAAGCCCATACCAACGGAACAAATCGCCCTAATTACAATAATTTTACACATTTTAAGACCATAACTTCCCTCTAACACGTCTCTGGATTAAACATTGCCTATTAAGCTACATTCATTGCTTGGGGGAGGAAAATATAATTTAAAATATGTTTTTTTGACTTACTTACCTTATATTTATGAAGTCTATGGGTGGATTAAGCAATCTTATTAGATATTTTATATTATAATACGATGAAACCTAAATAATTAATGATGCTTAGGGTGAAAAAAAGATGTTTCCTAGGCATAAAACGTTTAAATTGTTTAAATACAAAAATAAGAAAATTATAGAAAAACAAATATGTAATGCAAATTAAAATGCTCGTAATTAAATTATTAGTGTGTAATAATAAAGGATCTTTAGTTAAAAACCTAAGTATAATATATTATTTTGCTTTCTGCAAAATAGACTGCTAATTTTATGCATGGTAATTCTAAAGTATAGAAGTCACAACAGTTTTTTTTTCAAAAGCATCGCTGTAAATTATCTAAGTCGTAAAATGAAATCTAATCTAAGCTTTGATCGAGATTTGAAATAAATGTATATAGAATTAATAAAATTTAATTAGATGAGATCCATAACCTCGCTAATAAATGCGAAAGTGCAGATGTACCTACCTACCTATCTCGAAAGATTAAAGGCAATTAGCAAAATTATATTCTCATAATTGCCAATTAATAATCAGATTTTATAGAAAACATGATTTTTTCATATGAATACACCTGGTATTCATATGCAAAAATCATGTTTGGCACGTGGAAAGTACATTAAGTAGTGGTCCAGAGCATTTCCTTGCCTGGCCAATTTGTCTACAACGATTCACTTAACAGACATACAACCGTCGTCGGTGCCAAAATGATGACGATTACGAAGAAAGCCATCAGAAGCTACCAGAACCGAAACATATACATAAAAATGTTTACGTTTTGACCAACAATAGAACACAGTTCGCTTTTGGGAAGATCTGTCTTCTGTGCTAGTTCAAAATTTTATGAAGAAGACGTTACATTAATAGAAAGCAGTAGATTATATCAAATTGCTACAATGGTTAAATCCATTTCCAACTAGAATCATTCCCACAATACCTACTCCATCCACTTGTTTATTTTCTTGACAAGATGAAAGATTCCTATATTTCATAGACACGTAATCAGTCAGCCGTCGATAAATATCGAAGCTTTCGGTAGTCCTGATATTTTTTTAATCGATAGATTCGTTCAAAAAGAAAATTTATTGGAACCCGGTATCATTCACGATACAAAACCAAAATGATCATCCAAAAAGTAACAGCCGAAAATAACCTTTTTACGGAAAACAACGAGTATTCCATCTATATTTTAGTCCAGATAAGATACTCATAGTTTTATAACCGACTGTACTATTTAGCCTTCAGACCGGTCACTGGCACAGAGCATTTTTAGGCAATACGCACGCCGCCGTATCAATCAATGTTTACTTTGTCAAATGCCTTATTTGAAAATTTTATACGAAATTTTGAGGCCCCTTTGGCGGAACAAATAAACGGAATGTCATAGTTTACAGTAGTTATCATTTTAGTAAAACACGTTAAATTGATTTCCTAATCGATCTAAATGTTTTATAGTTTGTATGGAACCGGAAAAAATGGCGCAGTGGAGGCCCACGTCCAAAGGGGGTTCGATAAGCACACGGGTTTTTCCCGGTTATGGTTTCACTAGCTTCTGTCCGTAGCTTCTGCTTTTCTTGGATAAAAAATAAAATGAGTCCTTCTCTGAGATAAAATCTATCTCCTTGCCAATTTCGTACGTTCTATCTTTTAGTCGGTTACAGGCAGACAGACGCATTAAGGTAGCCTTCCGTTCCTAGCGACCGCGACGCGCGACCGCGACGCGCGACCGCGACCGGGTCGCGCGACCGAAGGGCGTGGCTCCATATAAATTCATACAAAACCGGTCGCGGTAGCCTTCCGTTCCTAGCGACCGCGACGCGCGACCGCGACGCGCGACCGCGACCGGGCGACCGCGACCGCGACGCGCGACCGAAATCGGGTCGCGCGACCCACTGCTTTGTATGAATTTGTATGGAGCACTAAACACAAGGCGCGACCGCGGTCGCGCGACCGGTGGGCGTGGCCAGCGACCCAAGGGTCGCAGCGACCCAGTCGCGTCGGAGACAGTGCCGTCGCGCGACGCAGGCGAGAAGCCTTTCAAAATGGCGCTGTTTTCATCACACGAGGACATGATATTAATAGAATTAGTCAATAAAAACCCTTTTTTCAGAGGCATAGATAATAACATAGGTACTTAATAAGCATATAATTTTTCGAAATTATATGCTGATTTTTAAATTAATAACTGATTGATACTATGTTTGGACATTATACAATGTGATTTTTCGAACCTTGATCAAACGAAATGTGCGGATACACGACACATATTTATCGATAAAAATCGGGATTTATCTCAAAAACAAAGCAGTTTTAATATTTTTTAAATGAAGACTACTTCATCTGGTTTTTTCTTCGTTTCTTTTTGAGTAAATGGTGTATTTTATTCGAAGTAGTCTCATTTGAAAGCTAGATAGTTGACCTAGCTAGGCCTAATTAGGTACTTTCTGCCATTTAGATTAAATCAGTTGAGATTTCTGTTGATCTTTGTACTTGACAGGAAGTACCTTATTTAAATGGTGAATAACATGACAACAGAAAGAGATAGACCCCTAGTTTTTGGAAGATTTGTAGAATTAATTATGAAATTTAATACAACATGCAAAAAAGTACACCTCAATAACCCAGTTTTAAAGTTACAGAGAAAAAATTAAATAAAAATCGTTTTTTTTTGTCTGATTTCTAAAAAAATATCATTTTTCTACGCTCATGTAGCGAATTCGTACTTTTTATTTATTTTATTAGCTAGGTAAACTATTTAGCTTTCAAATGAGACTATTTTAAATAAAATACACCATTAACTCAAAAAGAAACATGTAGATTAAATCAGTTGAGATTCCTGTTGATCTTTGTACTTGACAGAAAGTACCTAATTTAAATGGTGAATAACATGACAACGGAAAGAGTCAGACCCCTAGTTACTTTGGAGGATTTGTAGAATAAATTATGTAGTTTAATAAAACATGCAAAAAAGTACACCTTAATAACCCAGTTTTAAAGTTACAGAGAAAAAATAAAATAAAAATCGTTTTTTATTGTGTAATTTCTAAAAAAAATATTTTTTCTCCGCTTATGTACCGAATTTGTATTTTTTATTTATTGTATTAGCTAGGTAAACTATCTAGCTTTCAAATGAGACTACTTTGATTAAAATACACCATTTACTCAAAAAGAAACGAAGAAAAAACCAGATGAAGTAGTCTTAATTCAAAAAAATATTAAAACTGCTTTGTTTTTGAGATAAATCCCGATTTTTATCGATAAATATGTGTCATGTATCCGCAAATTTCGTTTCATTTTTCGATAGTAGTATTTTTAAACCCTGTATAATAATATACATATTTTTTAAGTTTGGTCCTTCATTTTTGTTACACCTTGTACAGGCGACCATGGTCGCGCGGTCGCGGTCGCGCGTCGCGGTCGCTAGGAACGGAAGGCTACCTGCGACCGCGACCGCGCGACCGCGACCGCGCGACCGTGCGACCATGGTCGCCTGTACAGGGTGTAACAAAAATGAAGGACCAAACTTAAAAATATATTATTATACAGGGTTTAAAAAGACTACTATCGAAAAATGAAGGGTAGCAATCAGACCATTATTCTGAACATTTTTATCGAAAAAAAAAGCGAAAAAAAATTAACCTTTCTTGAAATTTTTATTTTTTTATCTATTTACACACCCATAGTACAACACTAGGAAAACATATTAACTCGAATAAATCATTTTTTAAAAAAAAATAAATAAATTACAAAAACAAAGCTATGTATTTTGCACCCAAAGTACAGCGCAAAGTGATCAACCTCAACTCACTCAGCTGTTTAAGGTCACGTGCACTAACACGAGAGCGAGATACGCAACATATATAATTTCCAAACATCATCATCATCATCATCATCAGCCTATATTAGTCCACTGCTGGACATAGGCCTCCCCTAATGAGCGCCATAGCGCCCTGTCTTCAGCTTGCCGCATCCAACATCTGCCAGCAGTCCTTCGCAGATCGTCATCCCACCTGGCCGGAGGGCGTCCTACACTACGTTTGCCGAGTCGCGGTCTCCACTCAAGAACACGTTTACCCCAACGGTTGTCGGTTCTTCGCGCGATATGGCCGGCCCACTGCCACTTCAACTTGCTAATTCTTTGAGCTATGTCGATAACTTTGGTTCTCTGTCGGATGTATTCATTACGAATCCTATCCTTCAGAGAAACTCCGAGCATAGCTCTTTCCATAGCTCGCTGAGCGACTTTAAACTGGTGGACCAGCCCTACCGGGAGTGTCCACGTCTCAGCTCCGTAGGTCATGACGGGTAGGACGCACTGATTGAAAACTTTTGTTTTCAAACATTGCGGTATGGATGACGAGAAGACTTTCCAAACATAGTATCAATCAATTATTAATTTAAAAATCAGCATATAATTTTGAAAAATTATATGCTTATTAAGTATGTTATTATCTATGCCTCCGAAAAAAGGGTTTTTATTGACTAATTCTATTAATATCATGTCCTCGTGTGATGAAAACGGCGCCATTTTGAAAGACTTCTCGCCAGCGTCGCGCGACGGCACTGCCTCCGACGCTGCGACCCTTGGGTCGCTGGCCACGCCCACCGGTCGCGCGACCGCGGTCGCGCCTTGTGTTTAGTGCTCCATACAAATTCATACAAAGCAGTGGGTCGCGCGACCCAATTTCGGTCGCGCGTCGCGGTCGCGCGTCGCGGTCGCTAGGAACGGAAGGCTACCTTTATTTTCCGTTTATCATTAACTTTAATACCATAAGTACATTCAAATAAATAATCATAGACTAATTTATTAGTAACTATCATCGAACAAGATTTTCGCTGATGATCGAAGTATGGTCATCGCCAACTTTGTAACCACCAAATAAGTTTCCGTGTTTGCGGGAGTCAAAATCAGCTGAATATTTCTAAACCACTATGCCTCAGAGGCCGTTAAAAGTAATGCTCAGCTCTCGACAGGCTGTCAAGCCATCACTTCTAGTCATAAATCAAAGTTAACTGACCGTATTACGAATCACTGACAACACCCACATGTTTTTTGCGACTAGGCGTACAAAGAAACATATTAATAATACTACAAGTGTATATGAATAACCTGAATTAAGCTGGCTATCAAGAAATTAAGGGGCATTGGCCGGTCTCTAAAGCTTAAGGGTGTTTCAATAGTCTTAATGTGGGACCAACTTTAAAGACTTTCGAACTTTGAAAGTTGATAGAAGCCATATTTTTGAAGCTACATCTGTCAAATTAGATGTCATTTATGAAGCCTGTTTTGACAAATCATCATGGGAGAATACAACGTCCAACAACACGTGCAAACGATAAAATTGTATTATCAAAATAAGTGTTCTGTCCATGTAACGTTCCGCGCGCTTCGCCCATTTTACGGCTCCTGAGTCCTGGGTAAGTTATTTGGTCTCTATTTGTTTGTTTGTGTTGTTGAAATAAAGTGTCTCTCTCTAACCATACCAATTATACGATCGATAGTATACTGATATAATTCTGATTTGCCACAGCAAAACACAATAGGTAGTGTAGTTCTAGCTTACGCCTTGGCTTGACAAAAAAAACCGTAGGTAATTATCATATAATTTTTTTCATATTTCATATTCAGGTGTAGGTTAGTTTAGTACCCAAAGAATTTACAAAATTCGCTTTTATTAACTTAAGTGTACTTTCATGTTTCTATGCTTAAATGATAAGTACCTACCTACTATAAAGACTTAGTATATTTTTTTCTACTAAAATGTGGGTAGATGATGACTGCAAGTACTATGACTGTCACCAATATGCGAACAAACACACACGACAAAAAGATCCTGGGAAGGGATTTAGGATACTTCGATTTTTTTAATCCGGGAAAACGTGTGCGAAGGCGCGACCAGAAACTAGTTCAAACATTTAACACTTATCGGCCGAAAGAAACAGTTTAAAATTCACTCAAAACATTGCTAATAGATCCACTCTCACGGTGTTTCTTCACACCGAAAATATGCAAATTACTCATGACTCGTAGTTTAGACTGGCCAGTCTGTAGATATAGGTAGGTAGGTATTTATGGTTAATCGCAGACAATAAAAAGGCGCGGCGATTATTTTACTTGTGGGAATCGACATCAATTAATTTCGTTGAATCATCATTTAAAACTTTTTTCTTATTATTAAAAGTGTTACCTTTTGACTTCTGAAGCTGGCTTAAGTTAGTCGAGATAAATCTTGCATTAAATTCTTAAAATTAAGTTAAAATTCACTTCAGTCTGGTCGAGGAGAGCTAGTCAAACTCACCTTTGGCATAATTTTTTTTATTGATACATATCAATAAATTTTAATTTATTTCGCGCGGATCCGTATCTGAGTCTCAGTCCTGTCAGAGTTGGAAACCTGATTGATGAAAATTGAATAAATTTAACCAGCAAGATCCCACTAAATTACCAAAGAAAAAGGGCAATGTGTGAAGAACTGTTTTAGAGGTGTCATGTCCTAAAGTTAATTAATATGTCCTAATAATAGAACCAACCTTTACTGATCAAATTAAATACAATGATAGTCATTAAATCAATCACAGTTTGCTTTTACATATCAAGAATCGGATTCTAATAATAACTGACCTGTTTTATAATAGTGCTATAATATTGGTTTATTGATTTGTATTAACCCGTTTCATAGGATTTCTAAGATGATGTAATGTAACAAGGCATTTTGTAATGAGATTTCCAGCATGATGGTTATAAAAGTTCTACCAGAATGTATTATCTTCTCTTATAAGAATAAAGAAGTCTGCCCGAATATTTTATCTTCTCTGATTAATATATTCCATCTATATGACATGTTAATATAAAGTGGATATATGTATGTAGGCGGGTTGATATTATAGGTTCTTTTGTCATATGAGTTTATTTATGTCTACCCTCACTTCTAAAATTCAGCTCCTGAGCTTCGTTACATGTCTAAATCACAACAATGTCTTATATTATGATATTAACTGGTACTAATGTCTGCGCACCACTCAGCCACTCACACAATATTAGCATTGTTCAAAATGCTAATAATGCAAAATAATTATTTCAAACATTAGGGGAGGCCTATGTCCAGCAGTGGATTGATATAGGCTGATGATATAGGTCATGTTGAAAACAAATAGAATTGAAAATGACAGAGACACACATGGATCATTACTTGATTTTGTTTTGAATCCCAATCTACATGATTAAACACAATTTAACTTCCTAAATATAGGTAATATTAAAAGTGTAACACATCCAACTTAACACATTGAATTTATTTTTGCACAGCGGAGAAAAACTGTGGTCATATGTATGGCAATCACAAAAGAAGTTGCTGGTACACCTAGTAAGTATTTAAGTTATGAAAATGAAACACACTGTTTCACAAAAAGTTAATTAAGTTATAAATATTATCCCAGGGACATTAAATTTATAAAGATCGTACCAAACTCGTATACAGACCCAGATGATCGAAATCCTTGCTTCTATTTCGATCAACAATTTGGAATTGCCAATCAATGTGGCAATACTGCCAGCATTGTGTGTCCTCTGACTTCTGGTGCCGGCTTTCATTTTTAGGAGTATGATACTAGTGCAAATACTAGTTGTATATTTTTGTTTAAGGTATGCTCAGCTTCTTTAACCCACTTGTTACGGATATCACTTTTTTTGATAGATTTTTTTATATTTTGTATAATGTTTTACCTTATTTATAAGATAAGAAAAAAAAATCTATGTCTCGTGGTAATGCTGGAAAATGGTGTTTGATATATAGAATGCTAGTAAAATGTAGTGCTATGAAACACCAACGTTTCTAGGATTACTATAAAAGTTTATACATATTATTGTATAGATACAAAAAAAAAAAAAACTGTCTTTATTTTATTACATTTTATTTATTAACTATTAGAAGCACAATAAAATACAATTATACGTATAAATGTTTTACTCAGCATGTTTGTGATAGCCGTGATAGGTATTTTTCAAAGCTTTTTTTTTAAAAGACCTTTCCACAACATTTCATACAGAAAAACATACTATTTATATGGAAAACTACGTATTACAATTATTATGTCTATATGTATGTCCTAGGTAGGTATATTATCATAGCATAGCATGAGGTTTCCTGAAATTTGTTCGATGATTCTTTCGAGTTATAAATTAACCTTAAGATTCCAATAGGCATGTAATATCTAAACAGGGAAAAGTACAATTATTTCCACTATAATTGAACTGCAATACAAGTGGATGTTCTGATCAGATCTCACCACACCCCCGCAGTGTAGATCTTGATAGCAGCATATGTTGCTGATTTGTATGTACAGTAGAACTCCAATTATCCGAATTAATGGGGACCGGGACCCATTCGGATAATCAAATATTCGGATAATCGGATTTTTAAAAAAAAATTGCCATTGGAGAGTATAAAAGCTATGTTTTGATATTGCACTTTTTTTTATTGAATTAAATGAAAGAAACATGAAATTTTCACATGTTTTAAATATAAATAAAATGTACTTATGTACAAGTTTAGAAATAAAAATCATTGATTTGTTTGAATGTAAGCTGTTTTGCGGTCTTCAACCGTTTTCGGGCAGCCAGGTCACGCATTCGCTTGACGGTGAGCAGTTGCAAGTGGTCACACTCGGGCTGACGCAAGACTCGGCAAGACTTGTTTGTGATTCGGATAATCGGCGATTCGGATAGTCGGAGTTCGGATAATTGGAGTTCTACTGTATTTCTTTTGCTGCTGAGAAAATATTCGGGTTTTGATAGTGAGTGTAGCTTATAGAGAGCTTTTGAGGCAACTGCCACAACACTCATTCCATTAACACACGAGAATATCTTCTTCAGTCAGGACAGCATCATCCTCGTCATCACCTTCGGATGCGTCATCAGCGATCTTTGCTTCTGTCTACCATAATAAAACAACAAAGCATAGTAGTTCATATTACTATCGGTTGATATACGGAACATCAACTTTATCGACAATTTACTGAAAGATATCGAGAAAAAACTTATCTACTTTTTTCTTCAAATAATAGAAGTAAAGTAATCTATTATGTTTTCACAAAAATAGTATCGAAATAAATGCAATTGATATCATTTACTCACTTTCAAACACCCATGTTGAAAACACATGAATTATAAACACCTATAAAATTGAATTAATCCGTCTTTTACTAGCACAAACCAATTCAAGCAATAAAGGAAACATTCACCTACTATATTTTATTAAAATTATACCTAATTTGAAACTATCCATAGTTTGTTTAATGTTTTTTTGTATATTGATCTGTATATCAAACGCTAGTAACAAGTGGTTTAAATTAAGTTTAAAATATATAGTTCTTCATTAAGTTTGCTCGAATTGGGCAAGTAGAGAACAGGAAATTCTTATGATGATTGAATCCTGGGAGAGGTTATCCTTCTTTGAATAAAGCCTGCGAAGTCACATGTAGATAGATTTTATGACATAAAACCCGATTCATGGCTTAATTAATTCTTAGTTTGACCATATTTATGTAAGAATATTATTGTTTTGACAGTTTTAGGTTAGGAATTCAGACTTATTATTGGCTTGAAAAACCTGGTTAGTACGTGAAAAATAGTCTTTTAATTTCTGAATAACGATTGGTTATAAGATAAAGCGTATATAAAGTCAACGAAATACATGAAAATACGAGGAAATACTACATATTATAGGATAGAACTTTCGAGGTTGGATACCGCTACCATAATAGTCCGTTTTTAGGACATACCTGCATAGAATCCGCGCTGATGATTTCTCCACTAAATTTTTGGGCTAATTCCACACCCAATTTAGTCTTCCCTGTTCCTGTAGCACCTAAAACTATCACCATTGGAAGGTTAGAAGAAATCACTGCCCGGAGAGCCATTGTTTTGCTCCAAACGCACGAATTTCACTATTGTTTTTATTTTCTTTGACTTTGACATTACTTCAATCCGTGCTGATACACGCAGCCGCAAGAACGAATTACGTTCCGTTCGAAGTTAATTATAATATCAATGCTGTCTTTCCAGTACTACCATGCTTCTGGGCTTATTTTGACCTAAAAGTTAAAGCTAAAAATTTATTTTAGCTGTCATCATAATAATCCTCAATACAGCCACCGTTGTTACAGTTTGTCCAGTTAGTCCAGTTTGACCATGTAGATTTATATACCTACATGTTGGTATGGTCTCCCTCATCTATCTACCTACTAACTAGGTAAGGTACCTTAGTTTGATAGCATGTAGATTGAATAGACATCTAGCTAAACTATACCTGTGCCTAGCCTAGGTCGGTACCTACGACGAGCGTACCTCCAATTTTAGTATGGTGTGGTTCCACAGAAATTAGAATAATTATGAATAATGGGTAAGGACCAAAATTTTTGCACTTTTTGCGTGAGTACGATGGCACATTACTTTAAAATCAACATATAAAAAAAATTATTTAACTTATGTGAATATTAATACTTGATTATTATAGCTGAATTTATTTTGCACCCTGTGCTTTATTCATATCTAAAATTCTTTCACTAGGTTTTTGTAAAATTAATTTTATGTAAATAAGGATACTGAATCCATTTTCGTTTTTCATACAAAATGTGAATGGCACATCTCCGACTCCTCCAGGTTTTTGCAATTTTATTCTAAAACTAAAAAACTTTTCAAAGACTTTTTGATTTATTTATATTCACCATGAATTTATCTTCACGTTTTTATTATTACGGTCTCGTTAAACTTTAAAGTTAATTTATAATATTAATCTAAAAGCGCGTCCCAAATTTCGTTCCGTTGTGTCACTCAGTTGTGCGACAGCATAAATCGAGAACATGGCAAGATAGGATAACAAATAATGTTTTGTTGCAAAGGCTACACCGTCATCTAAGTTGTGACTAAATTCAGGCCAATTCCGCCACGTTGTTTTTCGCTCATTTGCAAAAACGTGTTGAAAGTGCATGTGTACCATTATAAATTTGGATTTTCTGTAAGACTTTTAAAGTGTTTTGCGTCAACTTTTCTTACTTTTTACTATTAATTCTAGTAGCTTATTTTGTCTACTATTGAATAGTTCTGATGTGTATTCATAAAGGTGTTTAATTTCTTCAGTATGAATTTTTGAATGCTGTGTCATGTGGTTTTTTTTTCCTGTATGCGACGAATGTCACGAGATTGTGTGACGTGTTACAATGGAATTTTGTAAAGATAGGTATACAACATTACTTAACGATTTTAACTCTCAATCAGGTTTAGGTCTTATAATACGTGTTATTAAATTAATGTATAATATATTTGTATTTGCTATATTTTTCTAAACCTTTATATATTTTTCAATGGTTAAGAAACAATAAGAATCTAAATAATCTATACCAGTGTGATCATTTCTAGACCCATGAACACTAACCTTAACAAATTCTGTTGTGCTACATTTGCTCCGTTTCCGTTGTGCAAACATGCAAAAATTTTGGTCCTTACCCTAATAGTGCCTTTTTATTCATAACTCCGTGTGTGGTTTGGTACCGTCCTGTATGTACTATTTACTGACCGATTGGAATTTGGCAAAAATATTAAGTATCGCACCTTATTCGCACCCGACGGAACCGAACCTAAGATTTAGAACTCTCATTTGATTTTCAGTTTCTCATTTTACCTGTAACAAGGTCTAAGGACATCTTAAATAAAAACTTACAATACAACGCAACGGTTCCTTCGCCATCTGCAAGCACAATCAGACAGCTGTTTGTTGGGCACAGTGCCAAGTGCCAGAGTTCGTTTGGAAATGTTTCTTGTAGCTAGGCTGCGTCTAGGTAGGCACAAAACACCTTTTTGTATCTACTACCTATATAGGTGAGTACCTACCTATGCCTTACTTACCTACCTACTCATTTTTATTCATTTAAGCTTTTGAGAGAAAACTTTTTGTAAGCTGCTTACACAGAGTGAGGATAGTACATAAGTGACCTAAGTTAGTAGGTTCGTATGCCTTTGGCTATACTATAAATTCATATCTATACTCCGGCCAAACTATATATAGGCACCTACAATGTTTGTAAATATTTCCCAACACCTTTACCTAAATATAACTTTGTTGTTGATTTATGGGAGAATTTTTAGACTATGTACTTACTCGATTGAACTCACCTGCAATGCACACCTTCCTAGTGCTAAAAAATATATTCGTAAGCTATCACCAAAAAGATAAATTTAGATTTCGGCCCACAAACTTTGTATTGTATTGTTTTGCCTTCAGTCTTATTTATTCTGTGTAGACCTACCAGATTTTACTTTTTAGAATAGACCTAGCCTGCTTGAATTTCGAGCAGTCTATAAAAAACTAGATTATCTCAGCAGTAGCTGAGTGTGCCTAATACTGATACAAGGTTCTGAATGAAGCTTCGATCGTTATTCTACTAATATTCTACCAATTTGGTGACCTACTGAGCTAAGTGCATAGAGATACAAATACCTACCTAAATGAGTAACCTACTCAGACTAGGGATGGGAATGGTTCGATAAAATGAAAAGTCATCGATCTTTTTTTTTTGTCGGATCAGATAGAACCCGGGCAGCTAACTTTCAAGTACCACACAGGTACATAATCACAGAATCTAACACTGATTTCACTCCATTGCACTAAACAGTATAAAATTATAATCAATCAACCAACAGCCCCCAAACTCTATTCCAATCCGACATTATTATTTATTTATATGTAATGATTATCTTAATGTTTCATACATTAATTAAGGAACAAAAACCAAAAAAAACTTCTTTTTATATAATAGTATCCAAAAAATAGACGTGGTAAGTACACATGTCCTTAGATTATAACGCCGCTTCAAAGATTGCAAGGTACAACTTTAATATTAGGCGGAATCTATTTTGCGCCCTGCATTCTCTGTAGCGGTGTCGGTCGCCGCCGCTGGAACCCTACCACTTTATTCATACATACAACCCGCCAAATCCAACATTATACAAAAAATGTACATCCTACAAACGGCATTCCTTTCCGGCGACGGCTAGGTGGAAAATCCTTACAATAACGGATACTATACAAAGAAAAATAATAAAAATTAAACTATAAACATCACTTACCAACCTTATTTATAAAATGTACAAATAATCATGTGTTATGTAAAAACTTTTTCGCGCCTATTTTTATATTTTGGCAGTGGTGGAAATGTGCCTTGTCACAAAATGTGCAGTTTTGATTCACTATTACATATTATCTCGATTCGTCTGCCGATGTATAAAGCTGTCATTTCCTTACGATTAAACTTTTAACTACTGACTTTTTCTTATGTGAAAACTATTTTAAGACTGGTTATATATCACCAAGATGAAAAACCAATTAACATTTTGGATAACTAAAATTATCTTTAAAGATATTTTATGTCAAGATAAACAAAAAAAAATAAATGCAGGTACAACATTCGAGAATTTGTAACTCTCCAGTAAGAAACTAAACAATTACTAGAAAAAAACTCGTACATTAAAAAAAAATCTTAAAGACGTACATCTAATTTCTATCGTCTATTATTTACATTTTATGTCTAGTGGAAGATAAACTGCGAATCTTTAACACGATAACTATATCTCCTCGTGTACTACTACTTAGAACAACACTATTCCTACATAATATTTCTCACAAAAAAATATTTCTTGCAACTAATTCGAGTATAAACCTATTTTTCTTTTTCAAATTTACATATAGCAAGGCACATTCCGCACACAATTAAAGCCTTCGAACATACAAAACTGCTGACCATGTGCTTGATAAAACATCAACCTCTTTTGTAAACCTGAACAGAAAAATAAAAATATTATTTTTATCCTAATCACACAAATCGAATAAATCCATTTGCATATTTTTAAATACATATAAATGATTTTTATTTTTCATGTCAGGTTAAATATCGATTAATTAATAACTATCGCGAGTAGGTACATCACTAACTTACTGCAATAATTTAAAAAATATATCGTAAAGAAAATGCAAAATTTACTATTCGTAGGTACTATGAGGAACTATGTCGTGGTTATTTTATTTTTACTTATCAGTTTAAGAGTTTTTGATGTTGTTATCAAAATACACAGTCTGTAATATTTCAGACGAATTTGTCACTGAGATTATAATCACTGTCAACTGTGTGAGGTGTAATTTAAAATTTTATTTTGAATCACATGACCACTTATCAAAATTAATAAGTAGGTATACTAATGATACAATTAGAATAATGCGATGATCGTACGAATAATTATGTAACTATTAAAAAGTGCATGATTCCACAAACCCCAGTAGCAAGAGCGTGAATTATAAACAGGGTGCGCCAAATTGCTCGAAATAACGTGCTTGAAGTATCTAAAGCTAAATGAAATCTCATAAAAAATACATTCCTATTTGTATGTGAAATTTAATTTAGCTGTAGTCCGCGCAAAATCAAAGTGATGATTAAAAATGATATCGATATTCGCGTGAGCTTCTCTTGCTGACAGAGTTGTGTATGACGTACAAATACATACTTAAGTTATTAAAATTTATATGTAACGAATTTTCACGAATGTTTTAATAATAGTAAGCCGATGTGAATTCATGATCGCATACAAATATTCCCGAATCGCTTCAATAATAATTATGGTCCAATAATGTCAAACATTTCCAGTTATCGATAAAATAGTGACGAAGTTAATTGCGTGACTATAATGTAAAAAATATATTCAGTGTTAACATTTACAAAATAACAAAACACTACAAAAAAGAAACCGTAAGCATACCTAGTGTAATTTTAAACTTATTAATATCAAAGTTAAAACAATCGTATTGATATCACTGTCCCGCCCTCGCGAGCTATAAAATATAAAATGCTACATTACATACTCGGGCCGAAAACATATAAGTGGCCATACGACTCTAACTGCCCGTTAACCCTTCTACAGCCACCTCCATCGAGTCAGAGACGCGTTTGCCGACTACCCTCAATCTGATATTTACAGCGTTGACGAGCTCCCGTACCGCTCGGTCAGACGTACCTACTTAGTACTAAATCCTCTAACAGAACCATTCATCATGGAATCTGTAAATGCTTTCGGATCAATACTTAACTTTAATGGAAGGTCCAGTAAAAAAAATCTTGTATAATTTAAAGCAAACATTCAAAAGTTCATACCTTTCTCTCTGCCGTCTTGAAGAATCTGTAATGTGCTATTCCCAACTATGTAAATTTTAATGTTATATTCAAAAAAATTTAAGAGGTAAAACCAGTCTACTAGTTTACGAAGCAGTCTGTACTATTCAAGACATTTTACTGAAGACCTAGGATTTATTGTTATAACAGTTTTATGGCTCACTTTGGCACTGCAAAACCCTTTGAGCAAAACAAACCAGCGGTTATTGCTTCACATCCATATCCTCGAAACATCGCCAGAAGCAGAGTAAGCCGTAAAAGCTGACTTTATGATGACAAATATCTCCCGACAATTTTGAAAGACTCGTGCATACAAAAAATCCAGCCGGCGGCTCCGCGACCGCCGCGAGATTGAACTTATAAAAGTGTGGCTAAGTTCGTCCGCCATAGGGCGAGCCGCAGCCTCGGAGTGAGGCGCTCGTACAGCAGCCGGTCCCGACAGTGCCAGCGAGCTGGACTCAGCGGTTCCCGTGCGTCGCCGTGTCGGCGCGACGGAGAGCGCTCAGTAGGCGCGGTAGCGCGACGCCATCATCGTGCGGAGCTTCTTCAGCTTGGTCATGAGCTGGTTCTGCTTCTTGCGCAGCTTCTCGCGCTCCAGGTCCTCGAGGTGCAGCTTGCGGCAGAGCGCGGCCGCCTCGCGCAGGATCACCACCTTGGGCGCGCGCTCCTTGTCGCGCGTCGCCGGGATCTGCTTCTTGAGCTCGTCGAAGAGGTTCTTGAGGCCTATGCGGCGCAGGCGCTCCATGTCGTTGTGTATGGAGCGGCGCTCCATCTCGGGCGCCTCGGCCTCCGAGTCGGAGTCTGTGTTGGAGCGGCGCGGGCGGCGGCCGGGCCCGCGCGCGCGCCGCCGGCCGCCCCCGAGCCCCGGCGGCGGCACCAGTCGCTTGCGCGCGACGGGGCGCGGCCGCGGCGCCACGCTCGTCAGCATGGTGCGCGCCAGGTGCTGCTGCTGGTGCGCGGAGGGCGCGCGCGGCAGCACGTCCGTGCGCACGTGCGGCGCCGCCGGCAGCACGGCCGTGCTCGTGCCCACACTCACCACATCGATTTCCTCCTCTGCAACAATAGAGATCACCGTGAGTACGGTCGGATACTTCCTATGCTCTCATTCATTCATAAGCGAGTACGCGCGCATCACCATAATAGGTGAGCATCGATAGTGTCGGTAGTGCGATGCGGTGTAGTGTAGTAGTTGAGTGTAGGTATAGAGATGTATCGGAGGGGCTAGACCTAGTCGCAGTCGGGGAGATGCGGCTGCAGTGTGCAGGTGCGGGGGGAGCGTACGGAGGGAGTCCGTCGACCCCGGCGTACTACCGCAGCGTCTGCCGCCATCGATCCAGACGCCTGACGTCACGGCGCGCCATTCGCGCCAAAACGAGAGCGCATGCGCGGCCCGCTGCCGCAGCGTCCGCACTCAATGGAGTTGGGATTAAAGCGCGGCCGGCGGACACGCTTTCCGGCCTGTGCCGCAACCATTTAACAGAGCATTGATTCGGAGTTAGCTGTCACGCGAGAGTTGCGAGATAACGAGGGCCGGGGCTTGCACGCCGGCCGCCCGCTCGGCGACCGGAGAGACCGGTATTGTCGCGAGGTGGCACGCTACCGGTACCCACACTACATACTACATACCTAACGATTCCTGCATTACGATGCGATACAATGTGAGAGGCGTACGGAGTTGCATGGCGTCAAGAGTGACTGCCTCAACACGGGCGCCTCTCTACAATGATTTCCCTGCTTTTTCTAGAACCGAAGCCATGGGGCGTGGGGTTCCCAAATGTACAGGTTAAGGGCCCTACCTACTGCGGAAACTTGCGTCGGGAGCGCGGGAGCCTTTATTACGGCATACGGAAGCGACCTGAATTCCTAGCGATTCGCAATGTGGCGATAAGGTGCGATAAGCGATAATATCGCGGGAGATTGTATGAATGGGCTCGGCTAGGGGTATAGTGTACGTACGCGATCGCATTGCAGCCAAGTGCGGATGCAGACGTTAGCGCTCGTGTTTACGGCGCAGTGAGGCAGTTCGCGGAATCGCATCGACCGCCGGCCGGCCACTATCCGGTTACCCCAACAAATAATTATGTCAGTGGTTCATTCTGATTAAAGGTTACCGGTCCGCATCTATTTACGTACGCAACAAGGACGAGAGCCGCTCGACTAGGTACTCGCCGTACTTAGCCACTGGAAATAGAAACAAGTTACGTAGGCAGCTGTTCCGAGCCATTACAAAACGCGATTCAGGGACGGGCGAAATATTTCCGCGACTGCGCATTTTCTGAGCGTAAAAATTGCGCATCGGACACATTTATCGAACATAGCGACGATAAATTTATACACCAACGCGATCTTTTTACTACATTTCCGCATAGTTACGCGGTCGCTTATCGTGGTTACGCGCTGATCTAATTCGAGTATCGGCGCCTGTCGTCAAACACGCCTCGCTTACGTCTAAATCAAGGCGTGGGCCTGTTGCTATCGCTATATCACATGATAATGCCACTATACACACCCTGACCCCAAGAGATGGATAGGGCTGATGATAAGTTCCCGCGCCAGACTGAGTCACGCACTACAAGACGAGGAAAGCTGGATAACAAACGGACTGGCAACCCTAGCAAGCCGATTTCCACGTGACGATTTTCTCCTGGCGCCAGCGCGATTAACGGACTCTAGAGTATTTATTTCAGCCCCGCATGTAAACCGATATGGGCGGTATTGTCGTGGTGTGCCGCGCCGCCGGGATCCGGTCTAGTGCATATCTATTATATCTCCATCACTCGAGACGCGATTCTCAGATACGCCGCCCCGTTCCAATTTTAAACGATACCAGAGATAATCCGCTTTTTATTGTCCGGCCGGCTGTGTTAGTAGAAAAGAATCGCCAGTACTCTCCTTCTTATTACATTCTATGTACGAGTTTTTGTACTGATTGCCTTCTCTTTGGCATAAATGAGATGACGTCTTATGATCAGAACTAGTTGAAATTTCAAATTAGGCTTATTAGTCATACAGCGATTCTAGGTGTTAAGGTACGAACACCATCGTGAGAAATAACATGACTCTTAGACAATTGTACTATTGAGACATTACCGATGATCGCACACTAGTCTGCGACCGGAAAAGTTCCCCCAACAATAAATCATTCGGAGGAAGGAATTATCTCCATAACTCCTAAAGTCCGAAACGGTTTTTGAGGATCGACGCTTCCCTCCGTCTAAATTGAAGTTAATTCGCAATTAACCACTGAATTTGTTGAAAGATGGGATTTATCTTGTAGATTAAACATTTTTGTCTGGCAACAGTCGGTAGGGGAACTTAGAAAATTTTATAAACTTTTTTAATTAATGTTAACAACCCTAAACCAACTCTCAAAATACGATTTCCAAATATTCAACATCTTCACTACATAGTATAAAATAAAGTCGCTTTCTCTGTCCCTATGTCATTATGTCCCTTTGAACGCATAAATCTTTAAAACTACGCAACGGATTTTGATGCGGTTTTTTTTAATAGATGGAGTGATTCAAGAGGAAGGTTTATACGTATAATAAAACCGTGCGAAGCCGGGGCGGTTCGCTAGTATTACTTAATTTAAACAAGGAACCACTTAACAAGCATCCTTACGTACTGTTCATAATAGTGCATACAGCATTGCTCGATAAAAACATCGATACTTTTTTAAATACTTTTTTACCACCCGGTGTGAAACTGACAGGTGTCAAAATAAACAACAAATTGGTTGTTTGATGGAATGCGATGGGCACAATGGTGTCGTCAAGTGTGACCTGGTAAGCGGGGGCTGACTTCACGCCTGGCTGGCCACGACTTCGAGGCCAAGTTCACTGGCATTTGAGCGCGATAATTAAAAATTATCGTGACGCGCAAGGCGCACGCCATCTTTATACAGCATGCTTTAATAATCTAACGACAATTTGAAAAAAAGGAAGGTAGTTTATGGCTCTGATGGTGCTGCACGGTCTTGAACATGATAGAAACGTCAAATATAGTGTGTATATAGTGTAGTGATGTGACGAATGGTGATACGATCGGTACGTTATTTTTGATAGAGGATAAAAAGTCGAATCTGTTAAGTTTCACAAGTATTCAGGTGAACATACTCATTACCAATTTAAATTTGTAGTTCGTCTGTAATGTGGTTATCACACTTGCTTAGTCCACGATAATTATTAAATTCACAGTAAATTTATATTCTGGTTCATTGCTTTTTAAAATAAATTTTATATCAGAAAAGAAACTAAACATAGACACCTTTGAGGCATGAAATCTGCATTAACAATGAATCGAGCGTGACACATGTTGCCTATTTGCTCAGTGGGCGCGATAGGCGCTAAGCAGAGATAGGCTCACAGGTTATTTCTGTTATATTACGCAACCGCGAAAACTCGGTCATCTGGCCGTTTCTGGGCCACTTGTAGTTCGGACTCCGGCACTCGAGATTCACGTACCAGCTAAAATAGACCAGGCAATTCATCGTTTACACTGCCGGATCGATGATGGGGAGTACTCCGCGGTGACCTTGGACGAGCGCCGTTCGCACGGAAGTTCACGGACGACGTGCGCATATGCGTGAGTTTGATTATGTGACGCAACATTTTTTGAATATTTTAAACAAACTGCGAAGATCATACGCTTGACAGAGTCCGCTCGATTGGCGCGCAATTACGTAAGATCAGGTCGTTATTGTCAGTGTCATTTACAATGGGGCGCCCCACACTTACTGGCGTAGTACTATCTACAGGTACAGGACTAGGGATGTGCCGTGAAATACATATATGAATACGATAAATTTATGCAAAATAAATATAAATTAATATTATGATAAAACTCAACGTATCTTGTTACTATCCGTGCTGCCGTCACTACGCGACAGATTCAAACCGGATTGACATATTCAAATCAAATATCGTACCGAAGATTAATATTTCGAAAGACTACGAAAATATTCCACAATCATTAAAATTAGGTAAATTATGTTCACGCGACTCAACGGAGATCGCAGTATTAATGTTAAAGATTATCTTGTTGCGATGTTGTATTATTGCTTATCGATATCCATTTTTCGTGATAAGACAATACAAATTTATGTTAGGGTGTCACGTTGTAGTATTACTATTGTTATCGGCATTGATAATGCGAAGGTCGCACGGAGGCCAAGATGGCGGCAAATCAACTTCGTACTCCGTTACAATCGCTATACTAGCGTACTCGTATATCGAGAAAATCAACACATTTTCATTCTGATTGTTTAAACATCTAAGTGCATAATTCCGTGGGCGATAACGCTCAAGGTCCTTTTCAAATACCTACTGAAATACTTCATGCTGTGAAATTATTTTATCAGTTATGCCGATAAAATGACCATATTTTCATTTGTGACACACTAACCTAGTGATTGGAATTAAATTCTGCATTCTATTTAACGTTCACCAGTTATTTAAATAATTATCTGATAATTTGGTAGGTAGGAAAGGCACATTGATTGACTGGAATATTTAGGTGCAACTGTTGGAAATAAGTAGGTATTATCGTTCGGGAATGTATGCCATGACAGGTTGTGAATGGCGGCGCAAATTTTAATGTCGGCGGGTTACTCTAGTTAAGGCTCTTAGCTACTAGTGCCACCATTCTTCACAACTGGGTCACGAAAACTATGAAATTATATCGTAATATTTTTCCTTTCTATTATCAGGCATGCAAATACGCACAATGAAAACTGCTCAGATTACTTAACTACGCGCTAAAAGTCCACCAGATTTCGCATAGCAACCTGATAAAATTCCCCAACTAGATAAAATGTAAGAACCTTCAATTTTAATGTGCGTAGATAAACGAACACACAACTTTGTATCAACATTTCGTAATATAATTTTATATGGTATCTCAAAGTAGGCTTAGAACTTATTGGTATTAGGTAGATATTAGTGAAAATACCAGCAGTTCTGGCTGACTACAGTCTCTTGGAAACTAGCACGCAGCCTTGGCTCTCTGATTGATACTAAAATGTTTAGGCCAACCGAACTAACCGGATCTTTGTGGCCTAAATTGCCCTTAAAGGAGTTTGTAATTCATAGGTAAACCAGTGCCCTACATTAACAACATTTTGAGAAACGAAATGCCTTGGTGATAGATTAGTGCATGAATTTCGTCATTTAAATAAATAAAAGAGATCAAACTATGAGAGTATGCAATAGACATAAGAAAAAAAAATTGGCATATCTACACTTCTACTTTTTTAGTAGTACAGTATTCGATAGGGATGGGACCCTGCGCGCAATCCGGGAATCCATATCGATCTCTTTTTTAAAATAATTATATAAAAATCTTGTGAAACAAATTGCTTCTTAATGAAGAAAAGACAAATTTGTTACAATCAAAAACATAATGTCAGATAGATAGATCACGATTATTGAGTGGCTGTCTATCAAATTGTCATCTAGCCGATCTAGAGAACCCGCGTTCGAAACCGGTCGCTGGCGAGCCGAGCGAGCTTCACTTCAATGAGATTCCATTTCATTCTGCTGCATTCTTACACGAGTAACGGACTAGGCAGGCCGAGATCACAGACTACGAGCCAACCGTAAAGCAAACCTTGCCCACTTTAATACCGCAGTAAATTCTACGTTTAATTAGAATTTCAAACATGTTTGCTTTCAGTAAAAGCTGCGCAACAAGTTTAAATAATATGAATAAAATAGTTCGCATTCCATCTAAACACATGCCCATCGCGACCTTACTCACTGCTATCGATGATAACTAAATTTACAGTTGACTATAAACATACATAACATTGTAGCGTTGCTTTGACTTAGAGGTCGACCATGATATTAAGTCACGTTAACGTAATAATTGTAGTAATATATGCAACGAGCAAACGGTCAAAGATTTAAGCACGTGTAATTAATCATAGAGTATTCTAACTGCAGTCTATTTGAAGTCAGCTTCACATGTCTTATTGGCTGCCAATCTAATAAGACAGCAAATAGAAAGTAATCGACATGGAAGCAATTGAATCAAGAGGTCGGTCATATTCGATAGAGTGCAATTCATCATTTTAATGGGCTCCCGAGGATATTAACCCTGCAGCTGGCGGGAAACGCCAATTCGCGTTCGGAGGATGCACCAAGGTCGGGACGTCTCGTTCGTCGCACTAACGACCTTACACACTAGCTTAGGGGACCTTTATGGGGTAAGTATATTAATCCGTGTTTTAATTAACCGGAGATCCCTAGAGATGTGCGAACGAATGTTGGGCAAGCCGACATTATGGTAGGTTGAGCCGTTCAAGGTCGCAATGGGCGAAGGTTCCGGAAGAACGGAATCGCGGGCGTCTAGACGTAGAGGGGGAAGCGGGATGACGGTCGATACTCGCAGTTTCCCGCGCTCGCCATACGGCGCCTGCGTCCTGGAACACACCCGGTAAAGCCGACTTGCCGCCTACTTGGAGATAACTTAAAACTCGCTCGCCAAATGCAGAGTTGAGATTGTAACAATACTCGACTCATTATACTAGGTTTAGTTTGAGTTAGCGAGGGTTTTTATTCAAGGCGTCAAGACTCGTAGCATTAAATTTGACTTGTCTAAGTGCTTATTTTGTAAGCCTAAAGAAATAAAGATATTGATTTACTGATTTACTCCGAAGAATTGCAGATACCAGATGGACTGTTCAGTTTTGAGGGCTTAAAACATAATAACACCGCACCGCACTAAGCCGATTTAAGTATTGGACGCTATTAAAAAATAAAGAAACGACTATTCTTTGGCAAAGTTGGAGAAGGAATTAGAATAAATTGAATTCGAACTGACATTACCTGCTGTGTCAAAGAATAATAATTTCAAACATGGTATCAGTAAGTGTACATACCTGATTCACCAGAGTCTGATGGTGTCTGTACGCCAAGGCAGTCAAATTGTTGCCGTGCCGTGTAGGAATGGTCAGCAGCCACCGCTACCACGGAATCTCTCAGCAGACGACGCGCTGTGGTCGCCATATCGACTGCGTGGCGGAACTGCGGGGGCTCATCACCGTCCAAGGAAGGTGGAGTGTCAGGTCTAGATGGAGACATGTCCCGCCGGAGCAGGCTCTGCCCCGGCGGTATGAACTCCGACGGGACGAATGTGTTGCTCGGCTGCAAGTCCGTGCATGATCCAGCCCACATGCAGTCGTGGAGGACTTTGATATCCTTGTGTTGATCGTCAGGTGTTTCTATAATACCCCAATCTTCTTCGCTATCCTGAAGCGAGTCCGAGTAGCTCGCAGGCTGAACTATATCAAGCCCATCTGCTTCGGACTGCACTTGTATCCAGAACTCCGAGGTTTGAGTCAACCTCACTGACTCCTCATCGAGATTGTCCCATAAGTTAAAGTCCCACGGCGGCGACATTTTTACTTCTAGGTTTATAACTAGTTTTTTAAAGCTAAGACGAACTCGTCGATTATCACAGGCAGGGCCCTCTTATCACAGGGACGATGCGCGCGATGGGTTCACACGCACACCGTCTGAAACAATACAAAAATACTATTTAGTCATACTTTTCAAAAGATGATAAAAAAAATATAAGTAAAATTTTGGCAATTTTCTAAAGCAATATTTTTTTTTTTTCAAAACTGTCATCATCTTCTGTCCCAAGTCCAAGCTAAACAGAAAAAACTAGTTATCAATTAAATAATTAATAATAATACCTTTATATTCTATATTAAATAATATTTAAAATTAGACCTAATATAAAAGTAAGATATAATACCTAGATTATTATCCAACGAAAATGTAACAAAAATTACACAACTAATTTCACAAGTTGTGAAAACAACAACAAATGCTCGTATTGCACAATATTTTTCCCCACTTATTGCACTTGTGTTTGAATATAAAACTCAGTATTTATTTACAAACAACTCGTGAAGATGCTTTCAAATTCGAATTGAAACGCTATAAGGAAGTGTCCTCTATGGCGCCCGAAATCGTACTGAAGTCTGGATGCGAAGCCAAAGTATTTTAAATAGTGCATTGTCCTTGGAAGCTATCCTATTTCGGAATTACCGCTCATTGTTCCACCTTCCGCGACGTTTCTCAATATTTTATTTTCATCTGGCCGTTAGGGGCCCATCGACAGAACAGAAAAAGAAGGCCCATCACTAATCGCGCGGAGCTTTTAGACGCATCGCGTCAGTGAAGATTTCCGTAAAATGTTTTTGTTTACAAGCGCAGAATGGCGCGAAATGAATGTTTACTAATAAAGCAATTGAACGAGAAAATTTCCCGTCATTTTGCGTCTGGCTTAGGTATGATGACAATGGATGAAATACCGATCTTCATACGTGGGTGTATCAGATAAATTGTAGGTAAGTGCCATCACTTCACTAGTTTTGTATTTTTGGGATAGTTAAAATATTTTAGGTCAATCTAACATTTTGTAGGTATAATGTTCCTAAAATCAACACAGTAGGTACTTACATAGGTAGTTACCTATGTAAGTAACTACTGTGTTGATTTAGCCAAAATTTAAACTACCTTATTTATAAACTGACACGAAAAGAAACAATTAGTTTAACGATCATTTTCCTTTTTTATTCGGATTCACATTTGAATTAATTTTTATACTTTTGAAAATAACCAAAATTCCTATTTAAATTAATGTAAAGGCATTTTAATTAATTTAATTATATCTGATATCGGAATAGTACGGTATACCAACATATTTTGGTCGGTTTTTTACTAGGCATCTAGGTCCTCTAAAATTATTGCCAAGTTGTGAAATTACAAAAAAAACGCAAAAAAACACTTTGATTTTTTATAAAACAAACTACCTCCAATGAGCCATGAACAGAACAAGTCAAGAACATGAATACATGGAATGGGCAAATAGGGCAAGTCAAAATTAGCGTATATGTAGTACCTACTTCTACCTACAGTTCGTTGCTATGCTACCAGAGGTAAGTTATGATTTAGTATCTAGTTATAAAGGAACTCGCCTTAGCTTTTATTTGAAGAACTCTCATTTTTATTCCAAGTAGTAGGTAACCTACCAGATATTTTCACAACAATTGCGCAATTTCATAAATGTATCAGAAAATCAGGAAATATGCGAAAAAAGTTCTGTCGTTCATAAAATATGAACTCTCAATCGCTGTCTCTAATAAGAACTTGCTTATTTCTATGGAAGTTTTTGCTGTCCAAGCAGGTAGTGTTGCATGAAACAGAAACTCTCAGGTAGAAGTACCCACTTTAGACGAATAATCGCAAAAATAATTATTTTGAACTTTATTGCTCTGAAAGCCGGTCTCCAGTCAGTGCTATGCACCCGGTAAGGAATTTGGGCGCTAGCAATTCGCAGAAAAAACCATTACACTATGGCTTGAGTTTAGCCGGCAACGCCCCGCGCAATCTCACCGCGGAATATAAAACACGAGTAGGTACCCAGAAGCTATGGAATTCGACAGCCAGCTTTCACCATAAAATCAAATCTCGAACACTCACCAAAAAGTTTTTGTGCAAAATGCAATCCGGCCGAGACCGGCGTATTTCACAAATTTACACAAAATTCTTCAAAATCTTCGACAAAGTTTTTTTCGTACGCACTGAGTAACACTCACTGAGAATATGAAAACGGATATACTGTGTAGATTACTAACGATACTTCTTCCGAGACCTCCGGTTGAGTTTGTCAAACACTGAAACATTATTCGGGAGCCGGCCGGGTCTAAAGGGAGCCGCGCGTGCAATTCTTGTAGCGCCGAGGACACGACTGAAGGAGCGAAGCGCGCGTACTGGCACGGCGAGCGGAGCGGGCCAACCGCGGCTGCGGTCGCGGCGCTCCGCGTCCCGCGCGCCCCCCTGCCGGCCGGCGCGGCGCCCCAAGACACGGCTGAATTCCATGTCATTCAACAAAATCATTATGAATATAGTACTTAAAACAATCCCTGCCCTCATAATAACTGAAATTCTATACCCTGAAAGTCTAGAAAAGGTTTTCATAAGGCTTTTTCTTGCAATTTTCAGGCCGTTTCTTTGGCACAGTCGGCGGTGAAGAGGCCCCCCCTCCTGTAGAAGGATATCAGCATTCGAAGAATACGGCGAGGTTGTGTTGGTAGGATTTCATGGTGTGCGTGCGTACATAGATAAGTACACATAGCTGTAGTAGATGGGGCATATTGGTGTAGCTAGGTAGGTAGTAGGATTGGGCGCGTTGGTGACGCGCGGTATGCCGGCCGGCCGGCTCGGCTTGGCTTCATTTCATTCGGCTTCTGGCCGTGGTGAGGAGAAGTCACGTCGCTTTATTTCACGCAGCCGCATAACATCGAAGCAGCCGGTCGACATTCCTAAGTCGGCGGGCAGTTTGTGGCGCGAAACGAGAATACTTGAGCGATTCTGATGAATTGCACTGCGTTATTTATTCTCCGCTGTAAATATCCTTCTTATCGGAAGAGAACCTGTCCTTAGAAAAGACAGGCTTTCCTGATGTTTTAGTTGCGCTAAAGAATGCAAAAAGGTACAGGGTACAATAACCATTTTGAAAGCTTTTTACGATCTACTTACTTACCTAGTTAGCATTTCATGAAAAAAAAACAAGAATTGCAAGTACCTTCTTACTATGTATTAGGAATTAGGAAGTGGAAAGGTAGCGAGGCTCTCCGGGTTTTTTTAAATACCCATCCTGAGCGTCTGGTCGATGCGACGATTGAGCTGGTGAGTTACCTATCTGGCGTAGCTTGTATTACCTAGCATTGCCATGCCATACAGCTTGGCAATGCAGCCAGCAGGGCAGCAACTCTGACTATAGAACTATCTATAGTCTGAGGGCAGCAAACAAAAATTATGAGATTACATCTGGAAACCTAGGTAAACCTTTTTAGGCTTCCGTAACCAAACGATAAAACGGGACCTCAATACTAAGACTTCAGTGTCCGTCCGTCAGTCTTTCCGTTTGTCACCAGGCTGCATCTCATAACCGTGATGGTTCGACAGTTGAAATTTGCTATACCTACTTAACAAAAAATACTAAGAAACGAAAATTAAATTTAATCAATATTAAAGGGTACTCCCATGCAACAGGCATGGTCTTTTGCCGTTTTAATAGATAACTAGCAACCCGCCCCAGCTTCGCACGGTTTTATTTTATACGTATAAAACTTCCTCTTTAATCACTATATCTATCAAAAAAAACCGCATCAAAATCCGTTGCGAAGTTTTAAAGATTTAAGCATTCAAAGGGACATAGGGATATAGGGTGGGACATATGGACAGAGAAAGCGACTTTGTTTTATACTATGTAGTGATGGTACGGAACCTTTCGTGCAAGTGCGACTCGCACTTGGCCGGTTTTTAATTTATCCCAGACGGGAATATAATATTTTACTAGCGACGAAGATTTAAGCGTTCAAAGGGAAATAGGGACATAGGACAGAGGAAGCAACTTTGTTTTATATTATGTAGCGATGATTATGAAAATGCCTTAGCGTTTTTAAAATTACTACATTAAAAATATAATTTTTGAGATAAGCTTACGAATTGCTATTTTCTGTGTAAAACTAGGTACCTACCTAGGTACTTACCTACAGTCATGGTCAAAGTTGAGAACAAAAATAGTTTGGCATTAACACTTTTCCTGCAGCAGAGGTTAATGACCCACGGTTGTTTTTCTTTACCCAAAAAACGATTGATTGGTATAATATAGTAAAATATTAATATAATAGTGACCCGCCCCGGCTTCGCACGGGATTAATATTTTATTTATTTTCTGAATCACTCGCTAATATCAAAACTAATATCAAAAACGCAACTAAATCCGTTACGTAGTTTTAAGGATCTTAGCATACCTACATGGGGACAGACAGACATACTATGGGACTTTGTTTTATACTATGTAGTGAGTGATAACCTACGGTAGGTAGTAGGAACCCACAACCTACTTAATACTGCCGTTTTCCCGCCTTTTGTTTTCTGTTTTAGATTACTAGGTAAAGTACCTATATGTGGTTGTTCTCATTATACAGTCAAAACCTGATATAGCGACATTGAAGGGACCGTATAGTTGCCGACGTTATATCCGATAGTTGTTATAAGCAATACACATACATACATACATATGTAGTTACATTAGTTGTGTAGTTATATTTTTATAGGTAGGTACTTACATATCTATCTAGTTTATGGGTTATGTTTGTGAACTTGTTGTCAAATGAAATGTTAGAAAAAAAGTAAAAATACTTATTAAGAAATAACACGCGCACTTGGTGTAAAATATGCAAGGTCAAATAGCCGGGAAGAGGTTCGGATGAGGTGGGAGAAAGTGCGTAGGTAATACGCGCTTAAATATTCCTTCAATGCCTATCAATAAGATTAAAAATCGTCCTTATTTTTTTGTTTTGCTGTGACAAGAAGCGATTGGTCGTTATAGTCGATGAATATCGATACATTTCGTCGTTATAAGCGATATGTCGCTGTAGCCGATGTTGTTATAGGCGGTATGTTTGCTGAATAGTTTACTACAGATTCGGGCGGGACTTCAGAATCTGGCTGTAATAACCGATAGGTCGTTGTAAACGATGTCGTTATAAGCGGTTTCGACTGTACTTATTAAATAATTAATTATTTAGGTTTAAGTACATAGTTTTCCCGTATGTGTTAAGGTCATTTTATTATATTCTTACCTCACCTACTTGATAAGCCATATACCTACCTACATAATTTAGTACCCGTTACATTCAGAGGACGACAACAAAATAATATAAAGAATAAATTCCATAAAAAGTGCACCAAGGGTTTCTAGGCGTAATAATAATACACGGAAGGGACCGAATTTCTTAAGTTGACTTGGCATAAGCTGCCTGTCACAAAAACCCTTTACAAATTAGATCAAACTCTCAAATAACGGCACCTCCCGTACCCTTCAATTAATTTCACATTCATTCAGTCCCTTTTGAAGAATAAAAAAATAGATAGGTAAGCAGGAAGTATTGTATGCACACTTCCAAACGTAACTAGCTAGGGTTGCCTGTCATCTCAAACAATAGCCACTCAATCTACAATTTGTGTATTCAACGTAAAATAAAAATAATAAAGCGCAATTTCAAACTCTACAGCGTATAAATTAAGATTACGGTTTTATGGTCAATGCGTTTATCAAATAGGGTAACGACATCAAAACCCGTCATAATCCGTGGCATAGTCAAACGCATTTGTCTAGGGTTGGCGACCGTCAAGTTTTACGACATGTCACTCCATTATTTTGACAAGTGAAACGATTTTGATGATCAAAGCGCATGGCAGGTTCACGTAACGGATTTATTAACATTAAATTTAATGATGGACTATTTAAATTTAGAATGCACAAGGGTTGTCTTAATTATGGGTTCCATGGTGTTCCGAGCCGGATATGATTTTATGTATGGCAACAAAAGTCCGAATATATATTTATAATTTATAGAGTTATCATAAACTTAAACATGTTTTGTAATCGAATAAAAGTTTTATTTCATACGATTTAATTAATTCATCCTGTCAACCTTAAACAACGAATGTAACAATTTGGTTAGGTATTTTATTGATTTGGTAGGTATGACTATCTATCTACCAAACTGCATTAGCTCTTGTATTGTATAGTCACCAAAATTTTATGATTTAATTAGATGAAGTAGGTATTTTCTATGTTTTCTCGTAATGTTGACCATAAACAGATAGGTAAGCTTTCTTTCTTTCTGATTTCATAAAATTTTAGTTAGGTTAATATTTTCGTTTAGGTAGGTAAATAAATACCTTACTTCCGGTTCATAATGGCAACACTCCTCGAAAAATGAGTTTGATGTCTTTTACGAGACATTAGCATAAGTATTCAACATCTAAACTTCCCTTCCCAAAAAGTCATCGTAATATTAGCATTATTACATAATGAAAAGTAAGTAATAATAGCAAGCACGGGACCCCAATAATTTAAACAAATCACGGTTTAGGGTGGCAACCTATTTGTCACAACAGGAAGCGGGATTATCCTCATTATTGTAGAAGGTGTCGCTAATCCCTATTTATTATTTGGTATTTTTTACAAATAATGGTTACGCTCCGATAACGGTAAATGGACGCGCGAACTGTCACTGTTGAATTTACATTTTTGAATTCTCGTTCCATAATCTGATAGGATCGGCGTTTATTTGAAAAGCTGTCTTTTCTTGATACAAAAAACAAGTGTACAAACAAAACAAAAAACAAGTGTACAAATCAAGAATCGGAACTTTCTAGGAAAGTTAAAAAAAAAAGATCTAAGCAAATATAGGGGCAGACAGGCTCGACTTTGTTAAAGTTAAGTATAGTGATACATATCTACCCAGGGATCTTTTATTAACTAGATTATTACCTACACATATTCAAATACAAAAAAAGACAAAAGTACAAAAACTTACACACAGGCCAACCCTTACCACTGTACCTTACCTACACCAAAAAGTACACCTTGTTTCAATTCCCACGATTTCGCTACAAATTGAATAGATATGGATACTTCCTCCATTGATCCCTAATCCTAAAGCAGGTGCGTTACTTGCACTCCCACGATGTCATTGAGAATATGAACTGGTTAAATAACACAATGGTAATAAAAGAGCTGTAAAATATAAAAGATTAACCAAATCAGTAGATATTTGGACTCGACATGAAAAATAACTATTCCTTGCAGCCATGATCCAAAGAAGTATTTCCTACTTATCGTAAGGAGCTTTGTCAGAATTCCTTATATAAAATGTACTGGATTTTCCAAAATGACTCGGTGTACTACATAGATAGAGTAGGAACTGCGTCACTATTTTACTATAAAAACTTCCGTAGTTCGACATTCATTATAAAACTTCATCACCTGGGATGAAAAGTTTTTGTTCTTTGTACACAAACTGGATATTATGTGTCATACCATTTGTAAATCAAAAAATATTAATCATTGATTACAGCTTTACAGCATTGTTAATATACAAGGTTAAAATAAAGTTTATTATTTTTGATTTCTGAAATAGGAGAATAGATATTTAAAAAAAAATTAAGTCAGTCATCCTGAGACCACGATAGCCCGTAAATAGCTTGAGAGCAGTGGCTCTATTCTTTCAGCTATCAGCTATCTATATTATCGGTTAGAACGGCACGTTGAGGTAATTCTTTTTTATGCAAAAATTTAAATAAATATAACCTGTACCACGCTACTCTAATAATAATCAATAATCAATAATCAATATCTTTATTTCTTTAGTCTTACAAAATAAGCACTTAGACAAGTACTCTACAGTATTGTGTCGCAGCATTTTTCATAGAAAAGCCACTGGGGTACCTCCGTTCATTTATTTATGACGCCATGGAAATGGATCGCAGCCCCCTTCTCCTTCCATATTAGTATTCTGTGACCGTCCCTCCGGACCGAGTCTTAAGTTAGACGCGATGACAGGGGTGAAAGTGGTGCCAGTATACAATAATAACACTGCAAATAGAGTGAATTTACTGATTTTTATGGCAGTAGAACTCGAACAAATATTAATGATGTACTTTGTTATGGAATTTGATTTGACGCATATTAACGACGCCGCGACCTATTTATCTTATAAGTACTTATGCAAAGGAATTAAAATCCATAGGGCAGTTTGCGATACCTATAGTTTGTGGTTTCCCCGACCCTCACAAAACTGGTGCCTCATGAGAAATCTCACACACACGTACACACACACACACATTTCATCCGTATACAAGAAAGATATACCTATAATTTATAGTATGGTAAGGAATTAGCTTGGGGCCTTCTTTGGGCCACCAAGAGCAAATTCGCATCTCTGCGTCCCACCCACCAATTTTTGTCAGTTTGTAAGTGGACTATGTGGTGGAAAATAAATGGTATGTAAAAATGACTCCTTTCTGCAACTAAAAAAATATAATTTCAGGCAGTGGCGCTATGTTTGTGCTCGGTAGTGCACGCCTTAATGACAAAAAGCGGTAGCAGGGTGACAAGCATAGCTAAGAAAAAGCCTTAATTTTGTTGCTAGGCTCTCCTATTTCAAGGACGGGGAAAACATCAAAAGATTTTCTTCCGTTACGGTACTTAATAATCGTTGCAACCAATAAATGAATAGAAACAGATATGTTTAATATAACTCAGGCACATACAAGAATAGTCTCAAAACGAACCCCAGACGGTCTCAGCATAAGTTTGTTGTAGGTATATACGTACAGTACAAGCAAGGCTAATCTTTCGACTGAGACATCCATACAAACTTTCGTGTTTATAATATTAGTAAGGAGTAAGGATTTCCTAGCTATTGCACATACTAACGTACGTTTGGTAGTAATGGATAATAAAAGATTGATTTCAAAATTGACTTGAAAGTGTTAAAAGCGAGATAATTTATGAAACATTTATCCATTATCAAGATTCACGGAACTCTAGGCTACCGCTGCCTGGACGATAAGAAAAACAAATATTTGTATCTACCGGAAACCGAATACCGACTTACTAATAGTATTTTACTATCTAGTATCTACTATGCTATTGAGGCGTGGCGAGAACGTTGAGCATCTAGATCAAAAACCTTCCTTTTTTTAAAGAAAATCAGTTTTGTAGCAAAAACACAGAGGTATAACAATATTTTAATCAGTAAAATAATTTCTTTAGCTTTCCAAGGAAATAATTCCATATCTGAAATTAGCTCAGCAAAAACATAAATCCTTTTTTTATTAATCAGTTTTCTATCTTTAAGAACTCTGTGTAATTTTGAAAGTAAAAAAATTTTTTGAAAATTACTTTGGAGAATACTCCTGAAATACAGTTTATACTAGAGTTCGGGAGGATACATTTTAGATGATCCTATGTTATTTTTTAACATTTAAAACTATCAGAACGAAGGCTAATCACCAGGCTAACACAATTAGAACACTACGCTTATCCGTGATGGGATGAGAGAGAGCGCCATGTCAGTCTTCCGACATTTACATTTCCGACAGTTTCCAAACAAAACATCAAAAGTGGGATAAAGATGGAATATTCTGCTTTTACATCAATTGAATCTTATCTATGAGCTTATTAAGTAAACCTAAAACGATAGAGAGGAGAGTTATTGAGCGGTACAGTGTGCCGACATGGTTAAATTAGGTAATGTTTTTTTCAAAAACTTAACAACCAAATATTTTGATGATTCTTTTATTATAGCTGGTGCTTCTCGTATAGTTTTATGCTTGAATCGTGAGGTTTGTTGATACTACAAAAACTATCAACAAAACTCAAGATTCACGCAAAAAAACATCAAATTATTATTATACTTTTTCGTACTATCAATTTGTCATGCGATGCATATTACTAGATCATATCAGAGAAGCGCCAAATTATGATTGTTACTTAAGCTTTTTATCCTTAGGTATATCTTGTTGGATTAGTCACAATTGGAGGGCTAGAAGCAAGAAAGGCGTGGGCTATTGATAATGATGATGACGTAGGCTAAGTAGAAATAGTCCAAATCCTTTTTATCAAATGAAACGCATCGCAGAGAAGTTAAAGCACGACAATAATTAGCACTTTACCTTATCATTTAGAATTCAACGTGCCCGATAGCAGATCCGTTTTGGGACTATCGAATCGTTATCAACAGATACCGGCATAACACTAAGTAGGTACGTAATTTATAAGTAATTGGGTTAAAGTTGATAAAAAGTGGTCTGAGAATGATGCGATAGTTATTATCATAAAACTCTTTCTCAATAATCTAGAAAACAATATGCCGAAAGTTGAAGTAAACGCAATTTATTCGTATGGTAAACGTTAATTTCCTTATCATTGTATGCTGCGTATGATCATCGTATACTGGAATACAGCAAAATGTTGACATTGGCGTTTAAACATGAGCGCCATACTTGGCTATCCGCAATATAAATAAATACATTTATTTGATCAAACGACTTAACCAATTTACTTACAAATCAAAATAGAACTAGAGAATTCACGCAGCATTATCTAGTCCCAAACTGAGCAGAGCTTGTTTTTTTAATTAGATATGTCTGCAGTTTCGATCCCGTGTCCCCTCAAATCCCTCAAATCAAAAATTCTTGCCATGGTAGTTTAAATGAACTACATCATAAAACAAGTCATAAATTAGTGTCTGTTACCAGCTTAATCTAGCATAATGGCATTGTTTGCCGTTTAAAAATAAACTAAGATAATGTAACAATGACCCTAAATGCGCAAAAAATCTAGTAACGTAGGTACAGTCAGCGTCAGTATTGTACGTAGGGACACATAGTGTTCAAAATTTCTAAAATACTAATCTTCCGGCAGCAATCTAGTTTTATACACGCCATTGCGCTAATACCCAATAGGTACCACAAACATTTTTTTACATCTCAAGAGCAAATTTTCATTTTTATGATAACCATAACGTTATTCTAAATTATGTTGTCAAATAATTTTAACTACCTTGGATGCCTTGAATATAATGTTGCAGTTGCAGTTGTATTATCAGTTATCTTAGATAACAGCTAATACAACATCTAGTAACGCTACATAGAGAAACTCCAAGAATAAACTCTGCTTAATTTGGGGGCTAGATGATGTTATGTGGATTATGAAGCATTAGTAATTTAAGATATATCTGACGCTGATTGTACTAGATACCTTCAGTTGCTAATTATTGTGCAATGCTCTCCATTCCAGGTCTTTGACACAGCTACAGATGATATTTTCCACAATCACCAAGGTAAACGAGTAAAGATCTGGTTTTGGTGAGCTTTGTCAAGCCTGGAAATAAGTTACACCTTAAACAAGCACCCGGTTTCATACATTCACGAGCATGTTCCGTACATTAAGTAGTTACCTGCATACATTCATTATGTAAAACTATCGGTTGCCATATTTTTACACTACTTTTACTGTTCCTCCGCATCTGTAGTGAATCAAAGCAAATATAGATCTAGCAATAATGGTGCGGCGACTCGCGTTTTCAGGAGTGGATTCCCTACTACCAAATTAAAGCATTTCCTTTGATGCGAAAAGATGCGTAGTTTGAATTGACAAGTTGTGATCACCTGGATGTACTAACTTATTTCAACTTGTAAGGAAATAGGTTAAATATCTTACATTACTTAATTATCTCGTAATGTTAGTACAAAGCGCAAATATTTTTGTAGCTGGACTGGACAACATTACCAGCGGACTACGGGTGGTCTTCATTAAACTGGTATGTCTTTATTATGGGGTTTTATGGACACAGATGGGTTTGAGTTTAACCAGGTTATGTTTATAGGAATTCTTTCAGTAATCATTTGTTATTGACTCATTTTACGCATTGTTCTTTCTGGTAGGTAAGTCCAAATACGGGTTCTACGTTCAATGGAAATTTTAATTTTATTTTTCCACGACTTACTTAATATAAAATAAAGTGATTTTTTTTAAGTAACACATTTTTTATTTTTTTTATTAAATTTATTTTAAATCAATCCTGTTTGAAAAAGATAACATATGTAGTGCTACTGCTATAAACTTGGTGCTGCGATTATGATTGCGATATACTCGTAATAATGATTGTGTAATAATTACGGACACAAATTACAAACAAAAGATGGTACCTACTTCTTCCTTTATAACTTCTTCACGCCGAAATTATGTAAGTGAGTGAATATAGAGTTCACCTGCGTTGGCACACCCACTTGTTCACTATAATATGTCCTGCGCATAACATGTCAAGTCTCAGTTGAGGCTTTGAAACTGAAACTTGAAACTCGGCTATGATTATAGGATATCTAGCCAAAACCACTGAATTAATTAATAGAAAATAATTAATTGAATTAAGTAATTAAAGAATTAATAGTTACATGAACAAACTACTATTTACCAAAATTATATTTGAGTAATTTTATCTGTGACATCAGTAAATTCATTTATGTGTTCGTTCCATTCATTCATCTTTCGTTCTCTTTCAATGTACACTTCAACCACAGTGTATCGTAACGATTAATTTGATTTAAGTATTCAAAAAAACAATATAGAACACAATACCCAAGTTAGGTTCATGAATAATTCAAAGCAAATTAGGTACACAGCATCAACAGCCAAGTTTAGCAAAACTACCGCTGTAGAATCTCCCGTGAATCAGTCTAGTTTAAATCTGTCTAGCGAGCGGCGTCTATAATTCACCCCATCTATTCTCGTAACTCATCCTCGAACGGACCTACTAACCCGTAGACTCTATATTTCCTTTGTTTAAATAGAAATTTTCTTCTCAAAAACGCTTTTTGAATTCAAAAAATAGTTGGGTTGGGAAGCGTCAAAAAGGCTCTTAATGAAAGTTTGTTAAGTGAATTCAGTATCATCTACAAGATGGATGATTCGAATTTCTAGTGTCTCTTGTTAATAGCTCCACAGAATAATAACACCACCACCATTGATTTGATTGTAAGTCTAATAAGGAATATTCTAATCAAGAAATGCAGGTGGCGCAATCAAATCACTTAAACTAACCAAATGTGGTGTGGGCAATGTATCATTTATTAAAGAAAATAAAATAAAAGTAAAATAAAGGATTAAGTGTCAAAAAGACACTTTTTCCCTCTTTTCTTTGAGAGATTCAGGTTAGGCGGTTTATTATTTAACTATCTGTCCGTCCATAGAGTTTTTTGATCGTTTTCTTTAGAATATTATCGGATATTTATCGCAAACCTTGTTTTTAAATTTCCCCTACATTTATTTCCATCTCGTTACAGCGATTGTGGTCACGGTAACCTCCCGATAAAATGTAATATAACAAACCGCAAAGTTTAAAAAGTTATTTGGAAGACGGCGGTATTTCAGTTCAGCTAGGCTAAAACTAGACTTGTGCCAGTTCCAGTTCAATTAGTTCTAGGTCTTGCTTGGCCTATCCTGGCACTGGCGATCGATACTGAAGCGGCTATTAGTGTTCATTACTGAGAGCTCTCCATTTGCTCATTACGGCGTCGACATCTCACTTTATCTCTAACGATAGGTACTTTTCCTTTGTATTTGAGCTCGGAGGTGAAATTTTTAAACTTGACTTTACTAGGTTCACCATTTGTTTGGAAATAGTTACTGTCACTTCTAAAACCGTCACTGCCGTTTATATCTTTTTGGTAATAATATCTACCCCTATTAGAATGGATACTAAAAGCAAAGTGGTTACCCATTTGAACTTAACCGTTCAAGTTACGGACTCCTCGGTTTTAAACTGTTCGACGTAAGAGCCTTTTTATTTTCGTCGGTTAAAATGCCATTAAATCTTGACCTGGGTCACCACAATAACAGGCAATCTCGTACAACCAGCACGTGATTGTTTGTAGAAATATTGTATGGCAACAATGATTATAAACTTCGTTTTAAATCGACCAATAAATGTTTTGTGACTCAACTCCCACCACGATTTAATACGTCCCACACGTCAGAAACGTGTGAAAAAATGCGTTAACACACGTAAAAATATTTTGAGTAGCCGTTTTCTGTTCACGATCCTGGGTCTTGAGTTCTTGACTAGAAATACTGTCTTATCTAGGTCAGGTTTCAGATATATCCGTCTTCTCTTGTAACGACTGGGTGATAAGCATTTTTATCTGTCAATGTAAGACATTCTTTATAACAAACAGGGTTCTTTCTACAGCTTTAAAATAAAAGACAAGTAATTTTTATCAGACCATAGACCATCTATAAACACATAAAAAATACATAATAATCAAATTTTACTTTAAGTATATGCTTTGCTTTATCTAGTTTTCCTTGATGGAGATAAAGTGTTGGATTAGGATTCAAAGTTTTAATCCTAAAACATGGACATAAAGAACGGCAAGTAGGTTTTATCTTATAGAATTTTTCGATGATTCCACCAGGCATTTAAAATTCTTTTTTCTAACCTAAAACCTCATCTTTTGGACCAGAAGCTGGGTTCCGACATTCCGTTTAAATATCTATATTAACCAGCCGGCGACACGTACTCTCTTTGATTCCCTAGCGACAGATGTGTGGGTGTGGACACGATGCCAACTAGGCCATAATGATTTCGATTCTTCCTACCACCGCACTGTGCTGTTTTCTTGGATAAAGTACATTGCTTTGTTTCAAATGTCTGATTACTAAATACCTCGAGGGCTGGTGAATTAGAATCAATAGAATTTTACCAGCTGTGCGATTACGCTAAAACCGGCCATCCAAATTGACATTCTTGAGCCATTTCAATGGCCATCGCGCGTGTCCTTTCCATACAATTTCAAATTACGAAGGCCATTAAAAGGGCTTTTTCATATGTCAATTTTGGATGGGTGGTAGCGTAATCGCACAGCAGGTCCCTTGGTTTATCTGCGAAGGCAAGAGATCGCACCTACCAGACGGCCAGATCTTAAGAGATCTCGTTAGCGCTGATGATCAGTGTTTTTAATTATCGAATTATAATTTATCGAAGGTGGTTGATGTTTCTACCAATTTGAATAAGGATGAATGTCTTTAGTAAAGCATCAATGGACACGCTCCAAAGCGAAGCACTCCCGACTTTTTCCCGTTTCTTATCTTAAATTAGCAGTTTTCCATTGTTTTGTCTGTCGCGGTTGTGCAAGCGGTCGTTAAATAATTCCCGGTTTGAGGAAACGGGCAGGCTTGCTAATAGTTTCTGATACTTCATTTCAGAAATAAACTTTTTCATTTAAATTAAAAGTTGTCGAATGGGGTCTTGACATTCGCTTGACATCGAAGTTCTAGAACGCATGAGCCGAATTTCTTTTAGTTTTTTTTAAATCCATCAAAGATTGTGTTCTTATTTTAACCTAACTTAGCTCTCGAGAAAATCGGTGTTCACCGAAACGGGCTTCCGCTTAATGGTACTTACCTAGATCAAAGTTCTTCAAGATATTTTCATAAAATGTCTTCGAACGTTTTTATGAAAATACCTTGTTAGTAAAAGTAGCGGTAGTATAGTAGTAGTTGATTTTAGTTCACCATTAGATAAGCAATGGCGTAATGTTCATATTATATTATAAACGTCTAACATGTTAGGTTTGAAGTTTATACGCGTTGGCGAATAGTGTTGGTTGGGTCGTTATGAACGGCATCGCATGCATGCATCGTTATTGCATGCGCCAGCGCAGTGCTGTGTGGAATCTCTTATATTAGGGCTGCGTTATATTGGTGTCGCTTATCACCGTAGACAGGCTTTACGGATCCCAATATTAAATAGTAATAAAAGAACTGACAGCAGTTAGGTTGAAGGTTTACGCGTTTGCGAAGCGAACAATTTTGGTCGGGTCGTTATGATCATCGCATGCAAGCGTTATTACATGCGCCGGCGCTGTGATTAGGGTTGCGTCTGATTGGTGTCGTTTTTCAATGTATGCAGACGTTATGGTTCCTATTACAAGATGTGCCCTTATTACAAAATGTGCCCTTAGTCCAAGAGGTGCCCTAAGTCCAAGAGGTTACCTTAATAGAGGTTCCACATTACAAGATACTCTTTGTCTCGCGTTAGGACCGATAGGACATGTGTTTTAGTACTTTTATAAAAAAATACCTATACAAAAAAGATGGCATTTCTCGGAAAATTGTATGTACCACCTTACTTGAATAATACTTATATCTTGTTGTAAGCGACTTATGTTCCCGTAGTTTTTTACTTGCCGTTTTATTGAACTGTACGTGGGTACAAGTACCTAAAGCATTAAGCTTATTCACAACTGCTAAGCACATTTCTACAGAAACAATAAACTAAAAGTAAAAGTAAACCCAGCTTTCGGCGGCAGATATGAAGGAATCAATATTTATTGCATTTTAAGTGCCGCAAAACAATAAAATCGGGTTTACGGCTCATTGTTATACAAAACAATTGTCTCTGGAATATTTACCCTGTTACTTCAGTACCTACCTACGCGTTCAGGGTGTATACCATCGGTGTACAAGGATAAGAACTTGGCTTATTTCAAAATAGCCCATAGAGATCTTTTACTTCTAGTTTTACCGTGTTATGGCACGATGACTGCTGAAAGAGCATTAACAGAAACTTTGAGTTGGGGGTCAAATGTAGTAAAGGAACATTAACTCGCAGTTATTTTTTTTTATTGAAATGGTCAGAATTTAGCCCACATGCGTGGAAACTACGTTCTTGTGGTTGTCAGTTGTTAAGTGTCATACATCACCGCCACATAGACCTTGCTATTTTGAACATGAATACATACCCATTGACATAAAAGTTTACAAAAGGTCTCCTCTCCGCGAAATTTCCCTCCCTTTATCCTGTCCTATTGATCTACCTCTATATAATTTATTTATTGGTAAACAGTTATGTGAGTTTAAATCTTAAAATCAATTTTAGAGATGACCGTGCAAAAGACCGCTAATTATGAAAGCTAATTTTACGAACCCTTACAAGATATTTCGCAAAGCTATTTCATTACGTTGATTCCTCTCAACGCCACTATATTGAAACTGAGGTGTCTACAGGTGTTTGTATGAAAGCAGACTTTACTTACATGCCTAAGCTTAAAAGCCCTGCCCAAGTATGGACGCGGTTTTACCCAGAACGGCGCCAACGAACAACCAACGAGCCAAGAAACTGCTAAGAAACTTGGAAGTTACCATTAGTCGTATTAATACACCGTGACCGGCCGACCAATTAAGATTATGCTATAGATAGTTACTCTATGGAATTATGTATATGAATTACTTGTAACCTTTCGGGGATTATTAGCCATAATACACTTTGAGTTATTTGCCGTTGTTTTATATAGTTTTTTAACAGACCATAAACATTGTTGGTTTTTTTGATGTTGACTAAACAAAGAAGTAAGCAGAAGTCATTCTAGTTGCTGCTTTGCACCCGCTTTTCCGGGGGAAAAGTTACATAATATCCGTTCTCGGTTTATTATCTACTAGATGCGACCCGCGGCTTCGCCCGCGATTCAGATTTTTTTTCATACAAATTTCCGAAATTGATTACACACACAAACCCTAGGGGTTATTTTGTAAAATTAAAAAATACGTGTTTATTTAGTTCATACTTTATTTATATCGAGTTTTGAGTAAATCAAACCAAGGAAAAATAATTTTCATACAAACTTTAATACCCTATCTAATCCCCTTAGAGGTTAATATTTGAAAATTTTATTAGCCTATGTCTTATTCTAGGTCCTAAACTATCTACGTACCAAATTTCAACAAAATAACGTAAGTAATTACGGAGATTACAACAAAAATTCACACAAACTTTCCCATTTATTATAATAAGTAGTAAGAAGTAAGATAGTAAGATTTCTCTAGAATCCGTTCAGCCGTTTCGTCGTAAAAAGATAAGCTTCATACAGAGACAGTTTATTAGTTTTGAGTACTTTTTTACAAGTTCTCACTTGGAGTGAAGATGTGGGCCGAACGAAGTGGCACGTAGATATTTCTTATTTTAGAAAAAACCTTTTCTCTGTTGATCGATCAAACTGGGTTTGCTTAGATTGAGATCTCTCTAGATCTGCCCAAGCAGTAACAGCTGTGATGTTGTTGTTGTTGTTGTTGACTAATGAGTTCCCACAAGGTGCAACAAAATACATAAGTACTGTACGAAGTCGAAACGGGGCGTTTTAATTTATTTTTAATTTAAAATATCCTATTCTAATAAACTATTTCTTCATAAAGTCAAAACCAACATGGCCAACGATTACGTAATTCTGTTCCACAAGTCAGACATACTGCTGTGACAAAAGAATTAATGACTCTCCCGTCAGCGATTTGAACAAGTGTACAATATTGATCGCCGTTCAAATATTTGGAAGATGCCTTTAACAATGTAGGTGAAACGGTTAAGGTAAGTCGTCCACTGAAGCGAGTAGAAGGGATACAATGATTCAAATTAAATCATTTATAGCATGAAATCCATGTAGTATACAGGTGTTTCTATGATTGGAATTATCCCAGTCAGTAAATTTCAATGGATATTTTGGATACTAAAGGTTTGGAGTTAGGTATAGCGAACCACATGTATTATACATGTGGTTCGCTATATACACATTATACAGGATGATTAATTAAAAGTTGAGATTTTCTCAAAAAAAGTTGAGAAGTTCTCCTTCAAAACCTAAGATTTATAAGAGAAAGCTGTCCATGTGTTTTTGTCCGCGCTGTACCTTTAGTCGTAGATATTATGCAAGATGATATCCTCCTAGCCGAATTTTCAAACGGACAAAAAGGAGACTTAGCCATGTATGCAAGACAAAATTTGTCTTGCATACATGACTTTACTATAATTTAATTATAGTGCACAAATGTGTGTTTACATAGGAGTTAGGTGCACCTCCCTCTCTCATATTCTGCGAGTCACCTTTCACCAATCGTGTCAGTCTGTCGTCCCGTAGGATTATACAATATATAGAAACTAGGCAAAATAACCGTGGGCAGGTTTATTATAATAAACCTTTTCAGTATATCATTCGGAGGGCGAAGATTCCGCAATTTAGCTGAATAAATAATATTTTTATGTGACTTTTATAAGTTTCGGCGCGATCTTGGGGATTTTCATGAGTGTAATTTGTCAGGTGGATTATAAACGGTCTGTCTGATTGTTTGATATGAACTGTGTCGCACCGGAATAGACTTGTGTAGCTATTAAATGTTGGCTCGCGTTGTTTTATTTTAGTTTAATTTGTCTGAAAAGATTAGTCACCGTTTATTATATATTAAGAAATTCTATGAAGAATTATGATGTTGTTTTAGTTTTTCGAACATAGGCAGTCAGAGGGGCTAAACTCAGTAGAGTTTGGCTCTAGAACTTTTTCTCAGAAATATCGTATAAAAAATGTTCAAGAGATTAAATAAACAAAACATGCCTATACCATAACAGATGCCAATCTAAGCAGATCGTGAAAATCATTCTCAACATGCAAACCCACACCTAGTCCAACTATTAATTCACCGCGCCACTCAAATCGTTATACCAACACATATTTTACAAAAGAGCTCGTTGTTATGGAAACTAAACTAAATAATAAAGCACTATATACAAACCATTAAAATAAATAACCAATAAATAAGAATTAATTCGTCTACGAAAAAAACTGCACCTGTTAAAAAACGACCGATCAATGATTAACTGCAGTTAACCGCACAATAAATTGCAGAAGACCATTCATCAGGATAATCTGATGATTCATTGGCTCCGTAGATAGTCGATTGACGTCACAGGAACTATCATGATTACATCCTTGCGAATTCTTAGGTGTCGGTGTTGCCAACTTGGTCGAGAGATTTGGCTGGACATACCAGAAATTAGCAGGTTAGATCATTTTTAAAGTTTAATAAACTTAGAAATGTAACTGGAAAAGGAGAAGCCTTTACGGCTAATAATTTTAATGAACTTCAAAATAAGAAATTATTCCTACAGATTTCAAAGTATTTGAGAGCTAAAACATAAATAGATGAGATTTTTTATTCAAATTGTTATAAATCATAATCATATTTTTTACACTAGCGGTCCAGTAAAAATTAATATTTCCCGACGACTAACATAAAAAGCGCCATGGCACTCATTAAGAGAGGCCTATGTCCAGTTGTGCACTGATATAATGTTGATGATGATGAAAACACAAAAAGCCTAAAACAAGGCTACATCTAGCCAAAGCTACCCAAACCAGCCCGCCATACAGGGTGAGTGACTCTAGTCTAGAGTCCGCCGGTACAATACAAAGTAGACTGCATAATGAGCGCTGAAGGTGGGATGCGTGTAGAATACGCACTTGCGCAGACGCAGCGCAGACTGACGCGCCGCCGTGGCGCTGTGACGCTGCTTCCTGTTGCAATTGGTAGGGTTGCCACTTCTATGTAATAGTAATGCTGGACAACCACATATCATCTAGCCCCTAGCTAAGCAGAGCTTAGCCTACTATAGCTTTTTATTCACATATAAAACACCCAGAACCTAGCAACATATATATTTGCATATATTTTGTAAGGCTTTCTACAAAGAATTGTTTTGACAATTAATTGATTGAATTGATTGAATTCATATTTAAAACCTAATTTAATCTTCAGATTCGTTATTTGTAGTCATTTCTCAACTCACACCATCAATCTTGTACCTACTGGTGTGAGTTGAAGTATAGTAAAAACGTTATAATCTTCAGTCTGCAACTTGGAACACATTTCCGTTGGGTTAATTAAAAAAATAAAAAATAAAGAAGAGGCATATTTGTCATCAGCATTGGGTAGGAATTCTTCTATAAAACTAGTTGAAGACAGTCTTCTACATAAGAGGAGTTTATGGATCCTGGATCCGGGAGGATAATGCTGATCATCTCATGAGACTTTATGGGTAGCAATAGAAGCCGAGCAATAGGAGCCGTCATATATTGACTTTATCATACTAACCCTACATACAAGGTGCCATTCAGTCGATTTAGAAGTATTCAAGTCTAAATTTGACCATACAATGTGTGCATCTGATTTTTTGGAACAATGGGTCTAACTCACGACACGTAAAGGAAGTCAGCGTCGGTGTTTTTGAAATTATTTTATTTACAATGTGAATGAACTTTTTTACTAGCTTCTGTCTGGCCGACCGAATCACTTCCCGTCAAAATAATTCCGAGAATAATGTCGTTTATGAGTTTTCATAGAAAATTAATGGTATAGCGACATGGAAAATTGCAAATTGTTGCCAAAAGTACAAGTTTTCTTCGTTTTAGAAAACTACGTAATAAACTATACTTGTTTATGTGAACAAATTTGGTGTTCTTATCTTCCTAGTGATTACTAAATTCGGTCCAGGGTTGCAATATCCGACTGATTTATCATACTAATAAATCTATATTTTGTAGTTGGTAATAGTTATCGATAATAGTTTAAAACGAAACACTCCGCACATTACGAATTCTACCTTTGTGTTTATTATAACACCTATCATTGAACCATTCCCGGCATACACTACCCCAAATGTACAGACAGTTTTCGTGTTACCTTGGTAAAATTGAAAGTCATTCTTATACCTACAGTCAGCGTTACCTACGAACAATTTTTCATTCATACCTGCTGTGTAAACCCGGGACAGACAAGTTATATAACCGATATCATTCGTTGCCAGGCGATCACTGCCTGCTACCGTCTCTTGATTGCCCTTGAGGAAAGTAAGTGTTTCACATTTTTGTTACAAGATCTTTACTTTCTGATTTTGACAGATTAATTTGAAATTCATTTTTATTTCTACCGACAGCTTCGTAAGCAATTTCCGAATACGAATTCCGATTTTAAAGAAAAGTAAAGGACAAAAATTATGTGTATATTTATAACAACCTCCTCCAAGGATTCCTGATTTCAAAGCCCTGTTTTAACTCATGTTTAAACTGAAAACACCCAATACAAAATGTCCTTACAAATACCTACTTAATTTGTTATACCACATTGTTATCATGCCACTTATTTAGCAATAATCCCTAAAGTGCTAACCGACAACTGGTAACTATTGCTCAAACACAACAACGTCACCATTATTTAAACCTTAGGATAGCCTTGGCAGCAATTCGAATGAAGGCTGAAATTCTATGATTGCTGGTTCTTTTGGATTGAATTAGACAAAATGTCAAATCTTCAGAAGAATTGTAAATACTTGTTAGGTCAACATTACAAATAGATCCCGTTATTTTCTAGACCTCAACGCTTTTATAGAAACAACGAGTGCTAAGCCGCGGGCTTATACTAGTGTTTAATAACTAGGGTTACTTTTTTGCAAGTTACCATTTTCTCCCTTGACCCCGAACATGAGCTTATAACCTCCTGCCTACCGGACATAGTTTTTAAACATATTTTTATGTTTTTTTCAGGGTAGGTTTTAAAAGGTTCTTTATTCATTCAAATCATTCACAAAAAATCCTTGGCCTAATATATCCTGAAAAATACTTACTTCTTATAGAACCTTGGTTGTAAATAGTGAAAAATAATTGTACTATGTATAAGACGTAAAGGGTTTACTATAAAAATCCTGAATAATACTTAAATATTGACCAAAAATCCCTTGCAAACCTGTTCTACAAGGAATGTTCTCAGATACATTCAAACTTACATTCCCACTTCAAAATTACAGCGATTAACCACAGCCCACATGCCTGTGTCTAGCTATTAATTTAGAGCGTTACTATAATCACCAGATTATGACGAAACGTGTCAATTATGTCACCTACTTCAATTGTCATAATTGACCAGCGTCATCTCAATTTGGGCTTCCTTCCTACTTCCTAAACAAAATCCGTCACTTTAATTATCACGCATTAGGCTCTCTAGTAAATACCACCATGAGAAATTTCTTTCTGTTTGTTTTAGTTTTTTTTGGAACCTTGGCTGGAGGGAGGTATTTTGGCTTATTGCTCCAACTTTAGTACAATTTCATGACTCTGTCTTCGTTCTTCTGACTTGACTTCTGACATTAATCAATGGTAATGAGAAAACTATCTCCAGCTCTTTCGGAACTCATGCGGTCATGCTGCTCGATTGGTAATTTAATTGCCTGTTCCAGGCGTTTTATTGTATTAATATGTACTTACCTATATCCAATGTTGTTTCATTACTATTCCTCAGCCAAAAAGTAGAGAGACTCTCCAATCGTAGCATCGTGATATTCGACCTCTGATCTGTAACAAGACAGGACTGTACATGATATACGTACAATAAAAATAAATAAAAACAGTTTTGCGTTAAAGGATGTTTTTTCCAAGACCCCCAAGAATAAAAAAGTAAAACAGAATACATCAATACAATCTGAACTAAGTTCTAGGATACTGTATTTCAGGAGTTTTCCCAATAATTATGGTGGCTGAAATACATGCATGAAGTGTACCAACGAAGGCCGTCTACGTTTTTCCCTGTATCACATCTGTTTGATTTCCTCTAAACGATTGTTATTACTCAACGTATCATGATAGGTATATTACCTAGAGACGGGCAAAAACAATGCTTTTAGGCGATTCCCATGATAGTTCTCCCACGGCCCCGCAAGGTTGGCCTTAGTGACATACTGCCGCCGCCAATTAGTGTCACATTCATTGTTGTATTTAGTAGATTGTCCGGGAATCAGCTCTAGAACCTTTGGAGATGGACAGGTAGTGTAGACCAAAATCCATTAGACTACTTACTACTACAACAACCTATCCTAAACTTTTTACGGCAACGCCAAGAAGTTTTATGTTCAAAGAGTCTTATGTTTCCGGAAATCTAAATAACTTTTGGCTATTTGATTGATGCTGCATTGCTAGTCCCAGACAGGCAAGTCATAATGAAAAGTATTTGACTGCCAAAGTTTTATCCCCTGTATTAACTACCAGTGGTTAAGCATGTCTTTTTACAACAGTTTTACACCAAGATAATCTTGATCATTGGCAATTCAGACTGCAATGAAATAAGCTCATCAAAAGTCAAGTTACGATCCTAGAAGAATCTTTTTATTCTTACAACCTTGATAGGGAGCGGAATGGCTGTTTGAAAGTCAACTGGGTCACATAGAGGACGATTTGGAAACATCTCATCCGTTGTATATGAGTTTTTTGACCCAAACTCTGCCCTTGTCAAGGACCAGTCCCAAAACAATGTAGATCATTCTTTTATTCGCTACCAGATCGGCTTTATAACCCAACTCGATGTCATCATACGATAACACGCCTAATAAAAATTAATAAGCCGAATCTTGAACTTGAAACTGATTAGTTTTGCGAAGTATTTTAATGTGACGATGCCGTAGCCTCAAAGTGTGTTTTTATTTAGAAGACATCAAAATACGTATCAAGGTTTATTTAAGATCTGTAAAAATTTGTAAGTATGTGCTTTTTTGATTGGCACTTAGGTAAATGACTGGCAGTTGTCGTTGGAAGGGACTCGTCAATAAAATTTTGTTAAAGTGATACTTTATTTGGAAATATTGAAAAAGACGACGTGTGGAGCAATTTCGTAAAATCACTAACATTGGCTACTGACCTGTACGAAAATATTCTTTGGCGAGAACGAAAACAAGGAACATTATTACAATCAAAGGTCATTTTTATAACAAAAAGGTAAACCTTAATGTTATGGGATGTTGGTGGTTTATTCTACTATAACAAGAAAACATGGAAAGATTTACAAACAGATTTTTAGTTTTCACATTATGCATAAATGACCTCTTTATTGAAAAATTAAAAGTCCATCAAACATAATTTCCCGTGTGATTCTCGTTACTAAGTAAATTATAAATTCTAACAGACACGTTTACATTAAACAATTGATTAATTTTCTTCAGAATCCGCCAAAAATTGTATGAAACATTAATTATACGTGAACGTTTAACAATAGATTAATTTTGAGGAACTTCTTGAAATAATTTAGGCATGAATTTCATTATTACGAAGTTTTTTCGTGTTTGGTTTGTAATTTTCTTTTGTCTTATATTACAGCGTGTAACTTAGGTAATATGTTAAATGTTACATAAGGTTTGAAAGTAGGTTATAAGAACATAGCTCTGAGTCCGGTTGACTTGGTTGGTTGATTTTCGGATGTTGAGATGCGATAGTCAATTTTCTTTAAGATTATCTAGATCTAGAAGCCGCGTTGCAGAGCGAGACCCTCTAGCACAGGTATAATATTACTTAAAAGAGGGTCCCATACCACTGAAATGTATTAGATTTAAGTTAAAGAAATCAAATATTTTGTATTGTATTTTTTGTTTTTGACAGTTAATGTCTCCTTTTTCCTTTTTGGATTTGTTACATCGCATCTATCAAACCAACCACCTTTACTCAAATCCTCACAATGACACGATCACGTTTCGATATCGTCAACTGGACTCAGATTGTTACAGAAAATTTAATTTGCAATAATTTAAAAATTTGCTGAATAGAAATTAATTTGAGGAAATTTGCTTTAAAATATTTGTTTATTTTGAAACAGTTACAGAAAGTTCACGCAGGAACAGTATTTCATTCGGTTCATCGTACATATCTTTTAGGTAAAAAATACATAGGCAATTTTTATAATTACGTGACAATGTACTTAAATACAGAATTAACCGCCGCCGCCCCCATAAATGTCAATGCATGTCTTGTGTTCCCACATTACTCATAAGCATTCGCGAATATAAAAACAAAATATGTACAGCTCCTTAATTACTTGGGCCCATATTGAATCTCTGATGCCATAAAAGGGACCTCATAAATGGTAATATACTTACCTCTAACGATAACTTGGACCTTGGAATCTCCATGGCAATTCAAGTTTCCAGATTACGGCTGTCCCTGGTGTTGGAATTTAAAGGCAAGTGTTTACCAATGTATATGTGTAATGAAATTGTACCTTATCTTGTACTGCATACAGTATTTAATAATATTAATCCGTCTCTCAATGTAGGATTTCCGACTCACCTACCCAAAGATTTTATTCATCATCATCATCAACAACCTATAATTAGTCCACAGTTGGACATAGGCCTCCCCTAATGAGCGCCAAAGCGCCCTGTCTTCAGCTTGACGCATCCAGCATCTGCCAGCAGTCTTTCGCAGATCGTCATCCCACCTGACAGGAGGGCGTCCTCAACTACGTTTGCCGAGTCGCGGTCTCCACTCAATAGCACGTTTACGCGGTTGTCGGTTCTTCGCGAGAAAATGGTCTATTTTAGCGTGCAAAAATCTTATGGTTGTCGTGCACTGAAATTTATTAAACCTACTTACTGCGCCTTTGTAGGTAGCAGCAGGTGACGTGTACGACGACAAATCGATATTTTATTCGTAAGTAAAAAAAAAATACACCAAGTCATTGCACTTACAAAATGTAGCAGACTTGCAAACCACGCACAGACGGCGTGAATCGGAGGAAATCCGCGAAGCTCGGATGAATATCTGATCGACCATTGTGAGCTTACACCGAAAGATGGATACCTACACAGACTGGCATATTGCTTGTAGGTAGGTAGTAGACTCGAGACATAAAATATTGGAAAAGAACAAGGACCTTCAAGGATTTAAGATATAGCGAACCGATATTTTCTGTTTTCAAACTTTTAGCTCATAAAAACATACATATTATCATGTAACGGATGGTGCTGTGCAAGCATTATATAATATATATAGTCCGGCAGTGGACTAATATAGGCTGATGATGATGATGATTTATTCGATAATTCTTTTTTCATGCGAACTTATTTATGTGATAACAAAGCCTATGTTTTATTCCAGACTTAGAGCTAGGTATATCTATGCAAAAGATCGAATAATTCATAAGTACAAGCATATATCCTAAAACATCCATCCAAACTTTCCCATTTATAATATTAATGTAATGCGATAAAAACTTTTTCCCGCCAGAAACGATAGAATGGTTGATAGGAGTTCTGAAAGTAAAAATCTGTATAATTTTCTGCAATCAAACGTAAGCAAAAGCCAGTCAAATACTAATTCATGAAATCAAAATAAATATTGTAATATTTACGGGAAAATAAGTTGTGTTTGTAAACAATACAACATGGACGTGACAAGCAATCTGTCAAAACAAACGGAAAGCATCGGGGATTTTTCGAGACTCTATTTACTTATTTCTCAATGAATACGGAGATAAATACTATTGAAAATGGATTACATAAATGTTCTAGGAATCGAGCGACATTAATTACAATTATTATAACATTGAAGCATACCGAAGGACATTCCCGCCAAGGAAAATATATCGCTTGTACATTCACCACGAATACACAAAGCTCTTTATTCTGCAATCACCCAACAGATGTCCAGTTTTTTATATGACTTTTATTGTTTTTAGAATCACTTTTACACATGAAAACTGAACTACCACACAGAAAAACATAAAATAAAAGCATCTGCGGACTTTTGTTGAACTCTACAACGAAATTGTCATTCAAATCACGCCTCGTTTTGCAAAATTTGTTTAGTCCGGAAACGGTTTCTTTTTTATTTTTGCATGCCAACGCCTTGCATGCGCATTTAACCTACGTGTTTTATTCATGAATTAAAAATATCACCAGAAAGTCGGTATGTCCTTGCCGGACCTCAGAATTATGAATCTCTTTTTTCAACGTCGTACTGCTGCCGGGAATTTAAGAAAATCGTCCAGGTAAACAGCAACTCTACATAATGATGATTTCATGATCTCGTTCGATTGAAGCCTTTTTCAATCAAACTCAAACTTGTCAAACTCTAAGGTTGGCGGGTAACGTTCAATATTTGTTACCGGACAGAATTATTTCAAAATTGGAATCAAACATTGTTTTATTTTTTTCTTCGAAGAACTCGAATGAACCTCTACTCTGGTCGTTGCAAAAACCTCTTTTTTATTATTTTAACCAAACTTTTTCAATGTGCCTTCATTTTATTATGTTTATGCAGAGGACTTTTTAAGAGGATGTTTTTACAATACCAAACCCGAAATAGAATTATTAAGAGAACTGTTTATCAATGATTCGGTAGTATAAACACACTAACTTAACATTCTATACGAGTGCTTATTAGTGTAATAAAATTTTAAGTACTAACGTAAATAATGTTTGTTTTTGGGATGATCAATAAAAGTTTAATGAAGGATTTATGATCCACATCGAACTACCTAAGTACGTTTATATTTGACTTCTATAAGGACTTTTACCTTTAATTATCGACATCATAAGTAGGTATGTTATATGTAAAGTACATACTCAGGAATCTTTTTGTACTTTTAAGAACCTAAACGTACAATGGTAAATAAGCTGTTATCAGAAATACCCAAGTAGTTGTGATTAATTGAGTTATGTAGTTATTATAATATTCGTATTTATTTTTCTATTTTTCCCGACGTTTACAAGACGTACATTAAGTAATGTACGTTGCGACGGGAGCTTAGCACACACAGTATATATAGAAAACCTACACACATGACAGTTAGGTACTGCATACAGCATCACACCACCATCCGAGACACCTGGAGTGAACAGAGCTTATGTGATGACCTCTGCGACCCTAAACATCTGCAAGGTGACTATATCATGTCAACATAGAGTGTTAAACCTGTTGAAACTACGGAAAAATAGGTAAATAAACGCGATAAATACCCGTGAATCACTACATAGTATAAAATAAAGTCGCTTTCTCTGTCCCTATGTCCCTATATCCCTTTGAATGCTTAAATCTTTAAAACTACGCAACGGCTTTGATGCGTTTTTTTAATACATAGAGGAAGAGGAAGATTTATACGTATAATAAAACCGTGCGAAGCCGGGGCGGGTCGCTAGTATAATAATAATGTGTTTTGATCGTGTAAGTTTATATAGTTATACGAGTTATTTATTTACTGCTTATTTAGTTACCAACGATTGCTACACTCTTAAGTAGGTTCATAGTTCTTACGATAAAATAAATGTTCAAAACCATAACATACTTCATGCAATTCAAAGCGTGGTAATGCAATCCAGCGTCTCGGAGACGCTTCCGACTGGTATTATATAGATCAGTAGTACCTCTAGACTGTTTGCAACCATCTGCATTTGCCTCAATTGTTTTAAATAGGTACATATAAATACAAATTTAAGGGTATTTATATTCTTGTTTGTAATTTTCTTTGTTAATAAAGGTTTTACATCAGATTTGAATAGCATTGACGTAATATCTATTTTCCAATATTGACATCATTATGACCACTGAACCTTGTTTTCAAAAGAATTCTTTGAACACCTTCGTGATAAGATCTAAGTAGCTTAGGCGCCACGAATCACAATAATAACATTACTGCCTTCAAGCGGACAAAATGCATCAGAAAATCCGCTCTTTTTTGTGGTCTTTAATTGAGGTCGCATATAAATACGAGGTGCATACAAAATCCTGAACAAATGACAAAAATTAATATAGTTGTGAACTAATGACTTATTAACGCTATCTTGGCACAATTTTACACATATCGGGTAGAAACTAGAGACGCCTAGATAAACACATGTAGGTCGATTACGGCTGGGTGACTTTGCCATTTCACTTATCGGCTAGTAAAGATTAGATACTTTATTAAAGCAGTCGTTTACAAATTTACTCGTGATATTTATTTACGTTTTAATAATAATATCAAAAGAGGCACTAAAGAGAGGGCCTTATTGTAGTGGTACCACCCTCTTTTCTATCAATGGCCCTATAAAATATTTAATCCAAGTACTGTGAAATACTATAAAGTTTTTCAATTTTTTACACAGAGATGTCGGAACAAATCTTTTATTTTTTAAATTTAACAACATATTTTTTAAATAAAACAATAAATAAAACTAAAACGGCACTTGCACACAGGAACCCCAGTTCCGCTCAGATTCGTCCGCTCAGTGTGCATATCAAATTTATCGTATGCAACGGCTTATAGTTTGCACAAAATTCCTTGGAACAGTGTGAATGGGCGGTTTTATAATAAAACTTATCGGTTATGCTTTATGTTTACTTGCAGGTTTCTTCGAATAGGGAACAGAGCCATCGATAGAAAAGTATTTTCCTGTTATCATAGTTGAGACCTATTTACTTAGGCTGCATTAACCCCCCAGGAATAGGCCTTCTCTTTTAATGCGTCATGGTTGTCTTTTCCTAGAGTTAATATTTTCAACTGAAGAATCTCCATTTTGGGATGATTGTGATTCTCTAAAGACGCGTGCCTTGAACAGGGCTTATGCATTTATTCAAACAGTGCGTGCGGGTGACGAAATATATATTTTGTAAAATATAATTATAAACAGTACTTATGTTAGAAAAAGATTTTGAGCATTGGCTGCTAATTAATGTATGTTAAGCCAAATCTTTCTATCTATGCGTCAGTTATCTACTACCCATAACAAAAGCTTTACTTAGCTCGAAGCTAGGTAATGCTGTGAGGTGAATTGTGCAGCATTACTAACAGGTTCCTACCATAAATAAATACATAAATGAGAAAGTTCCTGAAAAGTACATAAGTTTGTTATCGACGCCAATATTCCTGAACGAATCTAGTTGGATCTTTGCATGAATTAATTTCTGGATTGGATTTCATTGTGAATGAAACGGTTATACACCGCTAAATCTTTGAAAAGCCAAGATGTCCGTTTGACTGCTTAAATCTTTAAAACTACGCAACGGCTTTTGATGCGGTTTTTTTTATTAGATAGAGTGATTCAAGAGGAAGGTTTATAAGTATAATAAAATCGTGCGAAGCCGGGGCGGGTCGCTAGTAATGAATAAACAGTTACCAGTGGTTAGCAGTTAATGTTCACTGGCTGAAGTGAGCAATAGTAAATTTTGACACGTCACCCGTAATATGTTATCCAACAGTTGCTAAGCAAATTATACATGGCCCTCTTACTTATCAGCACCAAATTTAAAAACCGAATTATAATATCACAAAAAAAGATTCACATGTCCGTGTTAATACTATGTCAACAATGTTTGACTTCCTGAAAACTGAACACCTCAAAAGTTGTGTACGCATATTTTGAACCCTATTTACTCTGAATGTCGCATGGATAGCTAAGTTGGTTGGTGTACTTTATGGCTTGGTTGTACAGTGATAAGTTATCATAAATACGACCATGTGCGTATCTAGGAAATGATAGTACGGAAAGACGGCGCCAAAACTGATAACAGAATATTAAATTCCAGTCTTAATCCATGATTTATTATTTAAAAAGTCGTATTACCTACTTTATAAAGTCCATTTATTATGTAATGGTAGCTGGTAAGCAATAAAGTGTCATATTCTATGATAGGTATTTTGGCTTTTTGGAATTACTTTGTTGATAGCAACTTTACTTCTTATTTAGGTTATAATGTTTTATAGATTAGTTATCTAACGCCCCGACTTCATCGAGTTTTAAACGCATTTATATTTCATTTCTAATTTCAGAAACCTTTTTGAAGAACCTTTTCGTAAATATTTTTCAGACCTTGTCGAGAAGTGTGAGGCAAAGTATAAGATTCCTTAAGAGAAAATAATAAGGAGAATGATTATCATCATCATCAGCCTATATCAGTCCACTGCTGGACATAGACTTCCTATAATCAAAAACACGTAGGTACCCCAGTGGTAGTCGGTTCTTCGCGAGATATGGCCGGCCCACTGCCACTTCAGCTAGAATTCTACGAGCTATGTTCTGAACTTTGCTTCTCTGTCCAATGTATTAGTTTCGAATATCCTTCCTATCCTTCAGAGATACTCCTCTTTCCATAGCTCGCTGAGCAACTTTGAACTGGTGGATCAGCCCTACCGTGAGTGTCCACGTTTCAGCTCCTGGCCATTCTTACGCTTTATGGTTTTTAATCAATTGGTTATGGATGACGAGGAAACTCGACAATACACTTGTATGTAAGTTATCATAGAGCTATAAATAGACTAGACCGTGATCTGGTCGTTCATACTATGTAAGATTTATCTAACATGTACTGGAAAAGTAAACACATTTGACCTATATGTTTATCAGTTCTTTGACACGGGCGGGTGACGATCAGTGGGTCATGGGCCACCAACTGATTGGGAAATGATGTTCAATCGTCATCAGCGTGTCCACTGCAGGATAATGCCTCCCCTAATGAGCGCCATAGCGCCCTGTCTTCAGCTTGTTGCATCCAGCCTGTAGTCTTTACAAGTCGTCATAACTTCAAAGGGACACGTATCCCGACAGAAAGTATCTGCAGCAGCGCATCAGTATTGCTATATAGCAGGGAAATGCAGACAGCGTCTTGGAGATGCTTCCGACTGTTATTGATATGGATCAGTTGTGCTACTAGATTGTTTGCCACATGCAGCCTGTTATATCTCCCGAGGAACAGACAACCGCTCGGGAAACGTGTTCGCGGACACTGCAATTTTATTGAAATTAAATGTTTAGAACGCCGTGGTTATATGAGATAATGTACTGAAGAAGACTAGAGGCAGATGCTGGATGTAGCAAGGCAGGCCGCTATGCCGCTCATTAGGGGAGACCTTTGTCAAATCGCTATAGACGTTTTGCTTAAAGGTTGGAAAGTTTCTACCAATCAAAAAGAACTCGAAAACTCAAGGCAGTGAGGAAAAGCTCAGCACAATTTTGAGTGATTCCTCAACAAACAGTCTTTGTAACCAAAATGTTTTATATACATACGCGATGTAGGTTAATCACTTACGATAAGATAGCTGTGATAAGACAAGACGAGTTCCATTTCTATGTTGTACTTATCTACTCGTTACGTGGAAATGTAGATTCGTATGACCTATTGTCGAAAAAGTTCTGTTCTAAAATTTTGCTTTTAAAAGGACATCCATGAGGGCTCGTGCGGCGGCAGATTTGGCTGAGGATCTCAAGAGGCGCAAATATTCAGGTCTCGACAGAGCCTACGCATTTGCACTCCTTAGGTCCGTGGAGTACCGACCCCAGGTTTTTAAAAAAATATGTCAGTGTCTGGTCGATGAGACGCATAACCCGAGAGCTGGTGAGTATCTGGCGCAGCGTTAATGAAATTAAAAAAAAATATATGAATAGAAACAGATTACAACTAGTATTTACAATTAAAACTGTTGAATTTCCTACAGAATGTTGCAAATCAATGAAATATACATTAAAGTTACTAGATGTAGATGATTTTATAGAAATAAAATCATTAAAACATCTAGTAACTTACACATTAAAACATCTAGTACTTACTAGTAGTAATAAGGTAAAGTTATATCTGATAACTTTGAATAACTGTTGCAATACGATATTTTCTAATTCCTCTAAGGATATTGTCATGTGTGTATTATAGAGGTATAAACCAACTGACAGAAGTTAGGTCCAAACTACAAATCTTAAACAAAACTTTTTGGTATCAGAAACTTTTAAAAAGCAAAGAGAGCCCCGTAAAGTTCCCGATTCGCAATTATTCTATTTTCAAACTTTGATCTCTTGTAGTGTTTTCGACCCCGTTGCACCCCTGGGGCTAAACAATCTTGAAGTTCTCTTTTATGTGACCCCTGTTTTCTTTTTAATAAGGGATTAGGCAGTTACTTTGCATATTTAAAGGACTCGAAAATATTAATGGAATGTTGGTTTACCAGTTGTTGATTCAAAACTTTTACTGGAATAAATGTAGGTACTAATTATAGAAGTACTAATACTAATTGTAGAATATCTAATAATAAAGATTTTACGTCAGTTAGAGTAGTATAGATCTATATTTATTGTCTTTTCATTTAAATTTAATTTCTAAATAAGTAAATAAAACTCAGTAAAATAAAACCGGGTCTCCACTTGTTCGGAAACCAATATGATTAAACTATTTTATTTTAAAGAGTTTTAAAAAGTAGGTTGTTATTTAAATACAATAAAAATTACACACCAAAATTTAAAATAAACTTGAATCTAAACAAAAATATGCCACCGTATGTTAGATTAAAATAAAATGCTACTTTTTCTATGATATATCAATAAATATATTATTTTATCTATCTTCTGTATTAAAATCGATCTATTTACTTTCCACCTTCTTAGTGCGCCTTCCCACCAGTCTTTGGTTCCCCCAGGCATTCTACCTGGCACCAGCATCAACTAGCCTGTTGTCATAGCAACCGCTATAAATTAAAATAAGGGTTTTTATCAAACAATTCGGTGAAATTATAATAAGCGACGATTTCGCCAATATCGGTTACCAAGCGGCTGAAAATACTGTACTATTTTTTAAATAGATTAATTATAATTAGGTAGTAAAACCAAAAATTCAGGCGTAGTTTTGATAAAGTACTTCCTTAAACACGACCTCGGTTACAAAGATAACAGTATCATGTAATTCATTAGGTATTACATAGTTTGTGCAAAAACTAATATTGATATGATGAATAAGTACCTATTTTTTATATATAATTCACGTGATTCGTAGAACTTATCACACAGTTTTTGTTTTTTTTTAGTAGATAAGATTCTGATTCTACAGTCGCAAAAACTAAACTAACTTTATTAAGTACTAGCGACCCGCCCCAGCTTCGCACGGTTTTATTATCCGTATAAACCTTCCTCTTGAATCACTTTATCTATTTAAACCGCAAAACCGCATCTCAATCCGTTCGGTAGTTTTAAAGATTTAAGCAGTCAAAGGGACATAAGGATATAGGGACATAGGGACAGAAAAAGCGACTTTGTTTTATACTATGTAGTGATGATGTAGCAGCCAGATAGCACAGTTTAGGTGTGATCAACTGAAGAAAAACCATAAATTAACACCATAAATTAACCCTAAAAAGGCCAAGAAAACAAAACAGCATCACCGGATGGCAAATTACATAAGAAGTCAAATAAGACAATGACCGTACATCTGCATGTTTGCACTAAATTAACCGCGCTGAGCACTTTTCCCACACACTAATGCAGTACCGACAGCAGAATAAACTTAAGAAAGTCAATATTATTTATAGAACCTAAAATAAAATCATTAAATTGTTAATCATAATAAATATCTGGTCAATGCGATGCGTGACCCGAGAGCTGGTCCAGCGCATCATCATCATCATCATCAGTCTATATTAGTCCACTGCTGGACATAGGTCTCCCCTAATGAGCGCTCTGTCTTCAGCTTACCGCATCCAGCACCTGCCAGCAGTCTTTCGCAGATCGTTATCCCGCCTGGCCGGAGGGTGTCCTACGCTAAGTTTGCCAAGGACTCGCGGTCTCCACTCAAGAACACGTCTACCCCAACAGTTGTCGGTTATTCGAGAGATATGGCCGGCCCACTGCCAATTGAGCTTGCTAATTCTAAATTCTTTGGGCTATGTCGATAACTTTGATTCTCCTCTCTTTCAAATAAGGGCCTTGGAGAAAAAAGTAGTTGTCGTATATTTGAGAAAATTATTTTCCTTATAAGCGCTTTTTTTGCCAACGCTACTCACACAGGATGTTATTTCATTTTACGCTAAGTACTCAAATAAAACTGAAAACGGCTGAAGTAATAAATGACTGCGATCATGCAACTGTTTTTGCTTAGCTTTATTTTACAAGGCACAGTATTGCAAAGATATCTATGACTTGAAACTTTACAGCGAACGGTATTATTTTCGATCCGGCCCGATTAGGTCTAAGTGTGACAACTTTTATCGTTATGCAAAGTAGCCGCTGTCAACAGAATTCTAATTAAATTACATTGTAAATAAAAATAACTATTTATTTCCATCATCAGTTCTGAAATTACCAAGGCAATTAAACAAGTCCATTTGTATGTCACGTTTTAATTTTAAAACGGATACATTATGAGCGATCGAGGTTTATTTTGGTATTCCAAATGTCGCATTCGAGATAGGTACTTAAAAACTACGAAATTTTGTTAGAGTGTACGATAGACACCTAGTAGGTATAGAAATGATAATACGTGCTATCTAGGGCCACTGTCATCGATTAGAACTTACCACAAGCCTAGCCTGTTTAAAGCCTGACCCGAGAGTTGGTAACTGACGCAACACATCAGCATTGCCATACATCAGGGCAAAGCAGCCGTCGTCGTCTTGGGGACGATTACGATTGGTACCTATTGATTTGAATCAGTTAGGCTACCTCTAAATTGCAGGAGTTTGCAGTTAGCTCAACTGTTTCACAAGCTTTACTATTTTGTTTTAATAAATGAGTAGTTTAAGATGTTTCGCACGCGACATTACACGCCAGAATAAACCTGTCGCATTCTCAAATATCCTCGCGTCTAGTTCAAATTTCGTGTCGCGCGCGAGTTAAAAAAACATAAAAGGGACAGAACGTAACCAAGCTTCAAACAGATGCCAATTTTTTTTCATTTCCCGGTCGTTGACCCCCAGTGGGAGACTAGAAATGTCAGTGACTTTGTGAAACTACAGATCGTTAATTAGTGTCGGTTTTAAAAGTTTCAGCTTTTTGTTGACCTATTTTAGGCAGCGTTTTTAAGTTTGGGCGGTGTGTTTGGTAGAAAATGTAGAAATTAGTATCCAAATGATGTTCAATTGACATTATTATTGTACTAACTAGGGCATCTAGGACGTAGTTTGACATGTTTTTAACTCCGCGTCTTTCTGCGCGTCGTCGATATGAAAGGGCGTGCGTTTAAAGCAAACTTGGGTTGCTTTAAAAATACATAACCCGACTTCAAATTATTTAAAGCCAAAATTAGAACATCATCAGTGTAGTCGAAGTTAATAAAATACGATGAATCAAAAATACTGGTGAGATCTTGATCTTTAGAGAAGACCACACGAGAAGCAATATTTAAAAAAAGAATCCACGAAATGAGTTGACTGAGAAAAAAGGTCGAGGTTATGAATAAAAAAATACATTTGAATTAAGAACAACCTCCTTTTATTACATTCAAATATTACCTCTTGAAGAAAAAAATGTGTCAGTGCACGGTTGCTAAAATATTTAAGTTTAAAATGAGAATAGAACTTTGCCTCTATGGTCAAACATAGAGTTTTTACCTCTATGGTTAGACATAACCGCACCTATGAACTACGTAATCATGTGGTCATGACAAGGTATTTATTGATTAGCATCTGTGTAGATGGATTTTTTCCGATCAATGGGTCAATGTACTAATGAGTGGGCAATTGGCACCGGGCGGTCTCTACTGCCCACCGTACGTAAGTACATAAGCGTATGTGTTCTGTTTTACTCGTTATGTTGGCATCTTCACTACATACATAGTATACAATTAAGTCACTTTCTCTGTCTCTATGTCCCTTTGTATCCTTTAGTGTTTAAAACTACTCAACGGATTTTGATGCGGCCTTTTTTAATAGATAGAGTGATTCAAGAGGAAGGTATAAAACCGTGCGAAGCCGGGGCGGGTCGCTAGTTTGGTAATATTTTGTAAATGGGCATTAATTGATACATATAACATAACATTATATTAAATACATTTTATAATTTATAGGAGTAACTGATAACAGACAGCCTAGACCACAGGTCTAAAATATTTAACATTTGAAGTATTTTTATTTTAGTTTAAAAGTGGACAGAGATTTTGAAAATTCGCATCTTAGAGGATTCATAACAAGAGTTGAATGTAAAACAAAAAATCTCCTTTATTCCAGGAAATGTTAGTATTAGACCGTACAAAATACATGCAGGTTCCTATTATAACATCAACACAATGTTTCAGCATTTTTTAAATTTTCCTTTGGTTTATGTCATTATCATCATCCTTTAGAAGTCCACTGGTGGACAAGCCTCCCCTAATGAGTGCCATAAAGCCCTGTCTTCAGCTTGCCGCATCCAGCAGTCTTTCGCAGATAGTCACACCTGGCCGGAGGGCGTCCTACACTACGTTTGCCTAGTCGTGGGCTCCAATCAAGAACACGTTTACCCCAATGCATACAACATAGCTCGCTGAGCGAATTTGAACTGGTGGACCACCCTGTTGCCCTACCGTGAGTGTTCACGTCTCAGCTCCGTAAGTCTTTGGTTTATGAATACTTTATTACCTCCAAGTATCAAAATGGCTAAATTTGCTTTGTTCTATTTACTCGTCTATTTGATTCTGCGCTATATTTAAATAGATATTTTGCAGGTATTCGTTCTCTTATTAATCGATAAAGAGAAAACTCTTTTTTCCCCGATATTGTTTTTTTTTTCAAATTGATTATACCAACATTATCGGGATTTGATAGCTTATTAGCTTAATTTCTTGTCTCGTTGTCTCTTCTATAGCAATATATAGTTTAGTGTAGCCAGCTATTAAGATATCTAATCCCGATATTGTTGGTGTGATCAATTTGATAATTTAATTGAAAACTATAAAATAACCCGACCTAGCTTCACTACATAGTATAAAACAAAGTCGCTTTTTTGGCCCTATGTCCCTATACCCCTATGTCCCTTTGTATGCTTAAATCTTTAAAACTACGCAACGGGTTATGATGCGGTTTTCTTTAATAGATAGAGTGATTCGAGAGGAAGGTTTATAAGTATAATAAAACCGTGCGAAGCCGGGGCAGGTCACTAGTAAAACATTAAATGCTAGAAAAGAGACAGACCACCTGGCTTGTCTATTTTCTAGTACCTATTTTATAGTTTCTTTAGTAGGCTTTTCGTGCCTACTCTTACTTACATGCACGGTACACGGTACAAAACATTTTCTTATTTTAGAACACGATTTCCTTTATTGATATTACATTCACGATTTTTTAATGAAATACTTTCTTTTGATATTTTCTCTTCGTCACTTTCCGAACTAAACATGTCACATCGTGAAGTGCCTATTTACATGCCTAACGGATTGGGGTCGCAGATTCTATTCCCGGGTCAAGTCATTTGAATCCGTATGCGTGCTTACATGTAAAATTGTGTTTTTATGGGGCTCATGTGCAATTCGGGACTTCCGAGACGGTTATGGGGTAAGGTAGGACAAGGAGGGTTAATATTACATAGGTACATACAAAGGGACATGAAATGGTATAGGTTCTTTGAGTGATTCAGGATTTTACAACGTCTTATTCAGCGAATGAGCATAGATTTCAAGATTTTATATGTAAAATATGTTAATCTAGTGCGCTATTACATAAATAAATAATACTGGATAATTCACACAACATCATTAATATCAATTCATTCAAATCAAGGTTTAACAATATAAATCACTCCAACGCATTCTCATTATGCATCGGCACGGATATTGATCTCTATCGATAAATTTCTCTGCACACAACCTGTGAAATGTGATAGTGAGATAAATAAACCCCACAAGCCTACCTTGTAAGATACTAGAATATCATAAGTACATATGCATTTGGTAACATGAATTTTATACATTTTGTTTTTTTAGCATTAAGTAAGAGGTTATTGGCGGTAAACCAATTTAGTATCTTTGACAGCGAATTATTTACATCGTCAAAATTATGTTTATTTCTGTCAACTTTAAAAATTAGTGAAGTATCATCAGCAAATAAAACTATATCACAAAGATCTTTTGCTAAAAAGGGAAGATCATTTACATATACTAAAAATAAAAAGGGACCTAATATAGATCCTTGGGGGACGCCTAATTCAATTTTTGAGCCCGTAGATCTTTCTTTACCAACGTCTACTTTTTGAACTCTATCAGATAAATATGATTGCATAAGATCCAGTGCCTTGTTGTTTATTCCATAGTGTTTCAGTTTCTCAATTAATGTACTATGATCCACACAGTCAAAAGCCTTAGAAAGGTCACAGAATACACCAATAGCGTTTTTGGCTTTATCCCAGGCCTCCAATATATGCCTTAAAAGAACTGTACCAGCATCCGTTGTCGATCTACCCTTGGAGAAGCCAAATTGGTTTTCATGAAATAACCTATTAAGGTTGAAGTGAGAAGTTAACTGGGTAAGAATAATTTTTTCAAAAACTTTACTCATGGCAGGAAGTATTGAAATCGGTCTGTAATTAGCTGGATCAGTGTGGCTACCAGATTTATAAAGAGGAACTAACTTACTATATTTCATGAGATCAGGAAAAACTCCTGCGTCGATACAACTATTGAAAATATAGGCCAAACAAGGAGCCATTTCCTTAACAATTGAACTTAATACTTTTGTTGATATACCCCAGAGATCCTCAGTGTTTTTAATGTTAATGGACTTAAAGATTTTCACTACATAATCAGCATTTACATAACTAAAGATAAAACTATCATTACATCTAGCAACTGAAGATTCTAAAAATTTAACAGCCATTGATGCTGAGGAGTGTAGAGACTGGGTAACAATTTTAGGAATAGCAGAAAAGAATGCATCAAAAGCATCGGCAACATCTTTTTCATGTATAAGAATTGAATTATTAATTTTTAACCTTATTTCCTTATAACGTGGCTTTGATTTACCTGTTTCGTTATTTATTAGCCTCCATGTTGCTTTTATTTTATTAGATGATTTTATTATTACATTCTTTAAAAATAGACATTTTGCTGTGTTGCAGACTTTCTTAAATGTTTTAGAATAGTTGGTTACATACAATAGAAACGCAGGATCGTGTAACATAGTTTCTCGAGAAGCATAAAGGTCATATAGTTTATTCCTACTTCTATAAATACCCGGAGTGGCCCAATCAATAAACCCGACCCTGTCCCTCACTGTGCAAGTTTTAAGTTTGAATACTTCACTGTGTTCCCTGTGTATGGCATTCAAAAGTTTGGAAAATAATTCATTGGGGTCATCAGAACAAGGTATACTTGATACTGTTAGTTCAACTCTACTTTGAAAATTCTTAATACGGTTCTCTGTTATTGGCCTGTAGGTATATTTTTCTACATTATTTCTATCATTACAGCTAAAATTAACACTTTGACCATAATGGTCTGATTGGAAATGCCTAACTACTGCTTTGCTGGTTGGAGTTTGACTGCAGTAAATATTATCTAAGCAGGTGGCAGATGTTTGGGTTACCCTAGTGGGATCGTTAAAAAGATGTTGTAAACTAAAGCACTTGAATAAATTAAGCAATCTGTCGGCGAGGGGATTTGCTAAAATATCTATATTAAAGTCGCCGCAAACAATGATATCCTTCCTACATGTAAATATCTTCAGTAAAACTTCTTCCATAGTACATTCAAAAGCAACCTGATCTGCGTTAGGAGGGCGGTATACACACACTATGATATGTCGCTCCAGTTCCACACAAGAAAGTTCAATAGTCTTCTCAATAGTGAGTTTTACAATATCTTTTCTTTCTTTACATTTAAGACTATTTTTTACTAAAATCAGAGAGCCACCACGTATTGCAGCTTTTCTTTTATATGAACTTACAAAACAATAGTTATTATAAAAGGGAAGTAACTGATTCTTTACAATCCAGTGTTCTGTTATACACATAACATCTACATTTAAATGATTCATAAATAATTCTAATTCTAGGATTTTGCTGGGTAAGCCTTGTATATTCTGATGGACTATGTGAAATATGGCTTTTTGCTTTCCCATTGTCGTCGCGGTCAGTTTAAATTTGAGGTTACTGACACTGTAGCTTTAATGCCCTCATTAGTAATATTACTAACTACATGTACAGGCTCGTCAGGTAACTGCGTATAATGATTCACATCGGATACATTACATAAAACATTCAAGACTATGTCAATAACTTTTATACAAAAGCAGATAACGGTTTTTCGTCGTTTCTGAAAAAAGTAGTTTTTCGACTTAGCGCTGTCTTGTTCTAGGGGTGCGATATGCCTAACCTAACCTCAAGCTATTTGTCGACTATGTTTATCCACCACCGCAAACCGCGCCGGTTATACAAGGTGTCATGAAACTAGTGTTTTAAGCCGAAAGGGAGTGCATTTTATGCAGATTTTGGATTTTGGACCGTAAGATGAACTACTCATGTTATACGATTTCTCGGATTCCGAAAAAAAAGATTCATTTCTTATTTTTGGAAATAAAAAGTTTTGTCTTTATTCGTGTTTTTTTTACGCACACTTGCATTATTTCATAATTTGGGGTATTCTCCAGTACCTCTTTCGGTTATAATACACAAGTTACGTGGTACCCTGTATTAATATAAAATATATAATCGTGGGAAAGAGTTTAGTGAAAACCTTTACCAGCATAGCCAGGACTAAGAACCTAAGGAGCCAAGGTAAAATAATCCCTATGCCGAGCAAAGACAGGCTCTTATGTATCACGTATGTTTTATTTTCTAAATTTCCAACTATTCTAAATACAGCAGTTGGTTGGTAACGGATACTTAAAAAACTACTCGATACTCAGAGAGTTGAAGGAAGTTTCAACGAGTCAAATACAAGAAAAAAAAGCGATATACCTAATAACGTTAAACTTGTTTCATTATGCTTTAAACTTAAAAAATGTTCAAAGAAACAAAAGGTTCAATTCACATATCAGCCAGATCAATTTATATTTTATGAAGTACCAAAGCATATTGTTAAATCGACCTCCATTTGCATTAATACGCTCAAACAAAAATTAATTGCCATGAATAAGTGGTCCTAACCGCTAAATCAATCTCGTTTTAAAAGTAAAAATATTTTGATCAGTATACAAAAAGTATTTTTGCGATAAGCGTTTACAAGGTTTGAATTATTTTGAACTGGATTCAAAGATTTATTTGCTTTCTTAATTGTCCACGAAGGGTTGGACACTATTTAAGGTAAAAGTAAAGAACAGGTTCCCAATAAATAAGTAATTAAAACAGTTTTTACTGTGGGCCTAAGAAATGGCCAATAATAATAAAACTTTAATTAAATAAATACTATCCACGACTTTTCCTTTTCTCATATTTCACGAGTCCCACAATCTTGGCTTAGATCATCAAATTATATTATCTTTAATTATCAAACTAATTATTATTTTTTATAACCAAGAATTAACTGATTTACTGAAGGTAAAACCAGAAGTAGATTGAATACTGCGAAAGACGAACTTCCTTCTATTTTTCTATAAAAACTTTCGTAATTTGACGAATTCATTATGATTGTGGGTGCTTGCGGGGAGGCGGAACGCTTGCGTCTAGAACAGCAATCACCCTGAAGGAGTCCCTCGTTAAGGGATGGAACGTTGGTTTTCTTACATCAACACAAACCAGGTTCATAGCTAACCCGCTTACAGTCATAATGAATTTCTTTCTGTGTATTTTAAATACCTTCACAACCAATCACATCAAACCCGTCTGCCATTAGAGATCATTATGAAAAAAATCCCTTTTGAGAAGGCAGTTCAGCCGTAGACGTATGCGTGCTAAAATGTTTTGTGTGTTATTATGAGGATAATGAAGAAAATACTGAGCAAGTGCTTATATATTAGGTTCCACCCATCGATAACACCCAACTTGGCTGATTACGGTTCTTTGGGCTGCCTTTTGGTTTACCTTTTGCTTCGCTTTTAGTCCTTTTTGCGATAAGGACTCTGATAGCGGCGTCCTTTTGCGAATATGAATGGATTGACTTGAGATATTTTGTTTATGTTGTTAATCAAATGTATGTGATAGCGATCTTTGCTCGGACTTGACTTACAAAGAGACGGATCTGTAACCTAATTTGACGGATGACAACATAGGCGGTGGAGTAGTAACTAATGTTCCTTTTCAGAGAGAAAATACCTTTTTTTTTGTTTGTATAAAGATGATTTGTAGATCCAACATCGTCCGACGTTAGGGATAGCTAGAAAGATATAGATTTTGCTCAGCTGTGAGACGAAATAGGTTTGTTAATATTAATACTAGAAGCTTTTAAACCACTAAATCGAAAATATGAATTCAATGTATGACTCATTCAAAAATGCACATAAGATTGAAAGATCCATCATCTCGCATCGTAAATTGCAAAACGCTAACATAACCGAGCCAATAAACGGTGATTTAAATCGAACGATCCCAGCCACCAATTACCGGCACCTACTCATTATTTTAAGGAAACATTAACTACTTAACATAAAATTTGGGAAAACACTGCGCAATTACAGCTGGTACAAAATTGCGAAGTGTTTCAACCTGAGGCACACCTGAGGAGTGCTGTGTAGAGATACTGGATGAGACAAGAGATAAGCGTCAGATGAATGAAGGTACTGAAAGTTCTATTGAAATCAAACACATCAACTGGAACAAGTTTGCGACACTGCGAGATTTAATTTTATTTAGTAAAAATATATTTCCACAATCTTTGTCTTATGGCGAATGATCGTCGTAACAGTTTTGTCAAGATTGCGTCCGTGCGAAGATTTCGATTTGACATGACTTCCTTCAGTTGTCTTGATATAATGACTGCTTTGATGGTTGTAAATACACTGATTTGATCATTTTAATCAGTCCAAACTTACAGACTTCACATCCTCAGTCCATTCAAATTCATACCCCAATTTCAATTTAAATTTTTTTGGTTTATAAAACTCAACCTAAAAGCATCAAGAAAACCGCCTTCACTGTGTCTCATCTATAATCTCTACGTCTTTGCCCGACCTACCAGCGCGCTACAACCCGTCCGTATGCAGCTCGCAAAAACTCAGCCGCTCCAGATCAAATGAGATGCTCCCGGGGAGTATAGAGTAGTCAGGAACAGAGCATTTGGTAAATAGGAAAAAATATATTGTCTTGTATATATGCTTGTAAAGACTTGAAAGAATTCTTTAAAAAAATATGTTAGCATTTTTATCGCTCAGCGATAACATCATCGGCCATAACACACACAAACAAGAAAATATATCAAAATCTTGGGTTTAGTTTTTTGTTGACCGAGTTTTGTTCGCTCAGGCTGTCAAATCCAAAGATTTCAAACTCCACGCGTCTGTCATCGCTCAGCACAAAGGATATTTTCTCGACCATCATGTATACGGACGGAGTACGGAGATACGGACAAGTTCCATAAATTAAAAAAATTAAATCCCACTTTACCATTGGACAATAAGGTTCTCTATCCCTATTAGTGTGTTTAGACCCTTCGCCAGATCGGTCCACGTTCGGCTCCAAGATAAAAAATATTGGAACAATTCACTAATCACTACCTACTCTGTATCAAAATCGCATTTTAATAATGTGTAAAGAAAGCTTTTTGGAACCGATCACGGCCAGTGAGAACAAACTGACGTTTCTGTGGGAGTCGAGGACCTCTATACAGATCTCAGCTTCGTCCTTCCTTCATTGATGCTAGGGGTATCGAATACTTAGGCATCGATCGTATTTAGGATTCCAATTCAATTTCTCACTGTCTGCTGTCTGTCCATAATTTGCTCCTTTATATTTCAACTAGCGACCCGCCCCGGCTTTGTACGGTTTTATTTTATATGTTATTAAACCCTCCTCTTGAATCACTCCTTCTATTAAAAAAACCGCATCAAAATCCGTTGCGTAGTTTTAAAGATGTAAGCATTCAAAGGGACATAGGGATTTGTATATTTCAAAAATGTTGATATTGATTTCTTTCTGTGTTTTATATTTTATTTTATATATAAAAGAGACGAATATTTACGTACCAACTATTTTTAGATAATCATTAGATAACAGAGTTGACAAACGTTCGAAACCATCGGGGCGCTAGTCATACTCTCGCAATTGACGGATGTTCTATAACCCTTGATGGATTTTCAGATCTCTCTTCCTGTCATAAATAAATACCTACTAACGCTTTCGCGGATGTAGGCAGCCGAGTACTTCGGTCCGATTAGTTCGGAACCTTTAGTTTTACTCAGAAAATTTGTCTTTCTCCTATCAATCATTATTCCTTGTGACTGGTATTGATATGGATAAGTTGTGCTACCTCTAGTCTAGACTGTCTGCAATCGTCTGCAGTTAGCTCACTTGTATTTATCAGTTTTAATTTGTTTCTTTTTTTTTATTGCGATTTTCTTTTTTAATTAAGATCACTTAATATTTTTAAACCTATTACTCTACCCTTTCTCCGTCAGGTTAAATGGAAAACGAACATAGGTATATCTATCGATAGATGGTGTATGTTAGCAGAATACTTTTCGGATAAGAGGCACCCCTAAAGGAATTGACCGATAATGATCGATTCAACATTTTCGCGAATATAATCATGCTCCGAAATCGGACAAGCGAGACAGGTGAAATTTTATATTCACGGCCATACTTTGTACATTTTCGGTCACTTACCGAAAGTACAGTAGGAACCTGTGTATGTAGGTATATAACAACGACACGGAGCTCTACACTTATAGGCAATTGCGTCTTGGGAACCCAAAGTTTAAAAAAATAGTAGGTAAATTAGATGCTAAGACTCCTATTGAAATACATACTAAAGAGTAGTAGAAATACTAATAAACTAAAGAGACATGAAATATGAAATCCTCATTAATAATTTAAAGCGCGAAAGTATGCTCGTATAGATGTATGGATGTTTATACTTTTTCATTCAAAAACTACTGAACGGATCGGGCTGAAATTTTGAACAGACGTAGTTCTCGCTTTGTAATAAAACATTGGCTACTTTTCATCCCAAAAATCAGTTCCCATGGCATATAATATAGATAGTCTTGGAACTTTTCCATAGAAACAACGCGTGCGAAGCCGCGAGCAGATACTGGTACATTAAAATCTTATAGGTTACTACAGATACTAGTAATGTTATATAGCTTTCGCTATCAGGTCTGAGATATGCTTAAACAATAATATTGCTTTGCCGCCTTTCCGCTACAAGTTTATTTTTTATCCAAGGCGGGAGGTAGTTAGGGCTTTATTTAACCCTAAACTGCACTCCGTGCCCTAGGGCTCAATGGTTTATTTATTGGTAAAATTTATATTACTAGCGACCCCGGCTTCGCACGGTTTTCTAATACGTATAAGCCCTCCCCTTGAATCACTCTATCTATTAAAAAAATCCGCATCAAAATCCATTGCGTAGTTTTAAAGATTTAAGCATACATAGGGACATAGGGACAGAGAAAGCGACTTTGTTTTATACTATGTACCTAGTGATATATCAAATTGGGGTATATAGTAAAACTTAAAATACTAAAACTACTACTTAACTATATGATGGTACAAATATAATTAAACTTATTAGTAACTACCTGCTTCTTTATTAACAACAAAAATTACAATCAAGGAATAGAAAAAAAAATTAGTAACTACTTACCAACAATTAAATTTTATAGATTGAAACAATAACAAAACGCTACTTACTGCTAGTTTTTACAATTATAATAAACTCATAAAAATCATAAGCAGTCACCAGAATGTAGAGTACCCAGAATTAATTATTATGTTATTTCTAGTTATCTTAATTATCTAGCTTCAATGAAGTACAAAAGTTTATAGTATTAAGAAAAAAAAACATCTTCATTTAATGTACTTAATCAATAGCAAATGAAAGTAAACTGGCAAAAGAGAGTTTAACCCTAAAAGTGTGTTTCTGCATTCCACGCTGACAATTATTGCAGCTTAAATTTTAAATAACCACAATTGACATTGATTTTAAATAATCGCCAATAAAAGGTTGACCAAATCGCCCGCTAAATTCCTTCATGAGTTATTTGGTATTAAACGTACCGGTTCAGAACTTTCGAAACACTTTTAAGATTCATTACGAGAGTGTTCGCTTTAATTGAGAGATAAAATAAAAGAAATCCCGCATTCTTTGTAAAGATAACGATTTCGTCTTGTTGTATACAATTTTTCAATTTCTTCAAAAAAAAATTCTTCAAGAAAGAAGGAGGTTTGACTGTATTTTTGTGCATTATCATAACTTTTTCTAGGTGAAGCCATTTCTGCTGATGTTTTGAAAGTTGATGCTTTTCATGTGGTTCCATAAAAAATTAAGCGAGGCCTGTTTTCTTGTAATAATGCGTAATATATATTTTTTTTAAAAGATCACATTATAAAGTTAACAAAATTCAACTTTTTAAATATTTTATGAAACAATAAACAACAAATAAAAAATCAAGAACTTACTTTAAAATTACCTTTTTGAAAAGTACATTTTTTACTTAAATGCCTAATTTTTTTATCCAGGATTGTTTTGCAACAAAAATAAGTTTTGCCTAGGTACTGTCAGTAGGCTGGACTAAACTTTTTTTTAAATTGAAGGGAAAGCGACAATTTATTGAACACTTCTTGCTCTCTTCTCTCTTCTTATACACCCTTTTTAACCGATTTCAAAATAAGACGTTCTATGTTCGGCTGCATGTTTGTTTTGTCAAGATTCCATATGTAATACATAGATTAATAAAGTTAAGTATCAAAAAGATTACAATGTTTTCTGTTCAGTAATGTTACAAATACATATTCACGTTTACGTTTACGCCTAGACTCTAGGGTTCCCTGAAAATATTATTGAGTAAGTATGTATCCATAATTTGTAAACATACTTACAGACAATACGTACTTTCGTATTGTTACTATATTACTCTGACCTATAGAACATCAGTGTCGAAGACTAAACAAACAATTAACGTGATCGTGTTTCGAGATTCTTACATCGCAGGTTAAGGGTTAAGCCTCATTTGGCCGCTTAGTCCCTCTTCTATTTGTATTTGTTTTCACATCTTTCCTTTTAACCTTTGACGACTCATAAATGATTCTGAGGACTCACGGTGAATATAAGCGGATAAATTACGAACTTAGTTTGTGTTGAAGAACCCTTTTTCATCCCTTGTGAAGATCGAAACCCACCCTCAAGAAGTCCCTAACTAATTCTTCAGGGTGATTGTTATGAGTTCGTCGATGTACGAAAGTCTTTATAGTTGAATATGCGGACTATATATATACAGTGAATTACTAGTTCTACTATATGTTACGTTACCATTATAATTTAGGTTACTACTATAAGATAACATTTACTTGGTCAAATTTGTATTGAAACCTCGGTTACGGGCTGGGTCCAAAAGCCAATAGCTATGGCTCAACTTTCAGGAAGCTATAGTCATTGAACACGAGTCAATCATATCAATACTAGTAAACATAAGGAAATCAGAAAGCAAACGTTTATTAATTTAACTTAGGTACTATAATATCAGCACAAGTCAAATTTAGAACTTAACTAAAAGATGATAAAGAAAGGTTAATTGTTTTTCTCTGCATTTCAATTCAATGAGTATTTGATGTCGTGATATTTTCAGAATTGAATTTCAAGGCATTTCAAAATCATTGTATTCTTCATTCATACTCCTTTCAGTTAAGTAATTAGCTGAATCCCCACGGCTTGAAACAAAAAAAAAGAAATCGTTCGAAATTTAAACTAACCGGTACGCTCACGCACTCATTATCCTGACGTGAGAATATTAAAGACAAAGCGGCTTATTTTAAAGAAAATAAGTGTAAAATAACATTTAAAATACGCATTTCGACTTACTAATTTCGAAAACCGTTACACATTTCCTTGGAAGTTTTGCTTAATTTTTAAACAGAAATGTCGCAATTTACTTCATTCTCATCGTATTACTTGGACCTGAACGACGACGAGTTTTGATTACCATTAATTTAATTAAATTAATTATGCTTTTTCACACTTCATTTTTTGAATATTATTGAATAATTAATGTAACGCAGCTGTTTTCACGAGTTGCAGCGAAATCGCTACAACAAAAAGAAAACAAAAACATTTACAGCACAAAATTAACCTGATATTTTTGGCACTAATTAATATTGGCACAATTTTGAAGCTCATTTAATTACAAAATGCCTGCCAATGACCATGTAATAGTTAATAGTTACGACGCCATTTAGTTTTATTTCTGTTTTGTATTATCTCAGATTGTATCGAAAAGTTCAATTAATACTTTTGAGAATTATGAAATCTTTGATAAAATTTTGGTTTTGTTTAAGAGTTAATTGCAGTCCACTTTTTATGAGGCAATATTGACAGCAAAATTAACATTTAAATCAATTTATTTTGTGTATAAAGGCGGAATATTATATTATTTATAGTATTTTGATCCCCGATTTATTTTATAAAAAAGATCACTCAACGAAAACTCAGTTTAGTAGTTTTGATACGCGAGTATGTGCAAAAAAGATCTGACGAGCATTAATATTCTCAAAAATCAGGAAAATTACAGTCAATCTTTAAGTACGTTTGGGACATATTTGTCAAGAATTCATCTAACTCCTCGTGGAAGGTGATAGATACACCATTAAAATAGTACAAGACAAACCACACAAGTCCGATGATATTATCGAAATGGAATCGTGACATCTCTTTTTTGTAAGGATTTGCGCAGTTCCCTTTCCGCACGCACGCTATACTGATACATCAGTTGAGCTATCTGCTCTCTGTCTGCAGTTAGCTCAATTGTATTTACTACTTTTAATTTGTTTTTATTTCTTGAATGTAACTTTCGTTGCTAATAAAAATTACAAAAATAAAATAAAAGAAACAGAGAAAAATGAGAAGCCACAATATTATCGTCAACCGGACTCTGAGATTCTGTTGTGTTGTTTTATATTATTATGTAGTACCTGTCTATTCTGTGGTAGTACCTACTCCCAAACTGGAGAATCGAACACCTGGTACCATTCAAAAGATGATGTCAACAATATAATTGGTCCAGATTTAATTTCAAAGCGATCCGAAAGTACAATCAAACTTTTTGTTACACTATTATCCGTCATATACTTTTTATGACATTTCCAACCTGTTTGGATTTGACAGATTGTCGAGAATAATATACCCTAGGGCTACATGAAGTCTCTGATACGATTATAAAACCTAGTTGTAAAAGAAATAAGATCTAGAATCCATTGACAATAGTATGATAGGGTTATAAAAAATGTTTTAGTAACTGGAGCTCTGAATTTAAAAGTGATTAGGGCGACAATAGATTGAGTTACAAAGGAGCGGTTTAATGTATACTTACCGATTTTATGGGCGTCGAGTTGTTTTAAAATACTACTATATTTAAGGGTTAAATTACTTTAAACTTTTAATCAGTGCCAAATTAATTTGCCTTCTAGAATTATTTTGATATTTTCCCTAATTGAAAGACAGTTGAAGTCAGCGTTACATTTTGTTACTGTATATTTTGTGTAGGTAAACCAAACTTTTCTAATCTTATCTAAATTTGATTTTTATTTTATTTCAAACTAGAGACCCGCAATGGCTTCGCACGGTTTTATTATACCTGCGTATAAACCTTCCTCTTGAATCACTCTATCTATGTATTAAAAAAACCGTATCAAAATCCGTTGCGTAGTTTCAAAGATTTAAGCATAGGTACATAAGGACATAGAGACAGAGAAAGTGACTTTGTTTTATACTATATAGTGATAAAATTTTAAAAATAAAATAACCGAACGGGCATACAAATATACGGACAAGAGAGTGACCATAAAGCCGCTGGCAGAAGATAGAATGACATATAATAAACTCTGATTCCATATTAGATTCTTTTTTGGTCCACCACTTAGCAACCATTGTCAAAGGCCTATGGTATGAGCAGTGATAAGTACGCTATAGTGCGTGATAACTACCATAATCAAATGTCATGTCTGACCAGTTATCGACTTGTATCACAGAATTGTATTGACAAGGTATACGTAGAGCGTGTGTGCAAATTGGCCTAAAGTTTTTTGTCACGTTGCCGATTGGTTAGTCATTTTGGTTTGGATTTAATGGGCAGTGAATGATCTCTGATAGATGTAAAACCATATAAAATGGTTTCTAACGAAAATCATCTTCATTCTGTAAAAGATCTTGTCTAGGGATGCCAACTCACTATAACAATCTTAATACTTAAAGGAACAAGCGATTTTTGGAGACAAAACGCCCAGCCCAAACAGCTTTAGCTAGAAAGCTGTAATTTGGAGGGTAGGTACCTCTTATTATACACCCGATAATAAGGCATTTTTGAGAATTCCACCCTTAAGGGGATGAGAAGGTTAGTTGAAGTTTTTTTTTAGTGTTAAGTTTTAAAAATCTTTAACCAGTGAGTGACCCAATTTGACTACTTCCAGAGAATACTAAGAATATAAAATTACTGAACATGTGTTTCAGGAATTTAAATAATATAATGAAAAGGGTCAAAAGGAAATCATTCAAATTTCAGTTCATTTCTAAACAAAAAATTGAAGAGCAGGACAAATCGCGAGGGTCTTTCAAGCAAAGACGCGAGCGGAAAGCTAGTTGGGTGTAGTTGGAGAGTTAAGTAAAAAAGCCTCTATTTTGTGGTTGAAGCTTTTCTTTTTTTGTTTGTTGCTACGGTCTTGTTCATCGTTCATACGGCCTCGTTTCCACGTGAACAAAAACAAGATCGAAATCACTTGTTAACAATTTTGTACATAAACTCAATAGCAGAAAAAATATTGCTTTTAAACCACCTGAGAGCAACTATTTGAGATGTAAAGACAAAAGCCAATTTACGTTAAAATGTAAAGCAATTTCTGCCGCCTAACCCTTTCGCCAAGGGCTTTTTTGGCCAAATAATTGTGGACCAGTTCTTTCCATATTCACTATTACCCCGTGCTGAAAACGCAGAACGCGTTACGCGCTCTCCAAGGTAAAATGGACTGTCCGCTGTGTGCTTAAAGTCCTTCACTCTGAGATACTTTGTATCGTCCATGGTTGCTTGTGTATTGATAGTGATTAACAGAGTGAATAAGGGCCCTGGTCAATGACCTTCCGAGGCCTGGAGCGAAGGAATTTCGCCCGAATTCAGCCGAAAATCGCACGTCGTATCGTTGTTTTTGCCGACGCATTATTATTATTAATTGGATCAGAAATGTGCAGTGATGGGAATCGTTAAGGTGCGGTCAAGTAGGATGAAGATCATTGAGTTCCGTACAAAATAATTGTTTTAAAATATCATATACGTAAGTAGTTTACTTAATTTATCGTGATTACTTGGAATTTTAAACCAAACTATTAAAACGGCGGCATGGTGAAATCCACATTAATCCCTTTTCAAATGATGGTATGGCCAGGATCTTTTATTAATTTAGAGTAGGTACTTTAATACAAAGTTGGGTTAGTCTGTTTGCCACAGTCTGCAGTTAACTTAACTACACTGTAGGTACTTTAATTGTTAATTCTTCCTTTTAGTTGCAATTTGTAGTTTAGTAGGAATTTTAGTTCCTATTTTCTTTGTCAAAAGTCTACACAACTCCAAAGAGTCTGCAAACTGCAATGCGTTCCCAAATCCCACCAGCAAACCGATCGCCAATACTGCAAGTTACCCGCATAAATCAAACAGCCCAGGTCGTATATCAACTCAACCAGATCGGACAACCACCTCAATTTAGTAGGATATACTTGTCAGTTTGCTCAGCGCCGAAAAGTGTTGGTCAATCGCGGGACCGGCACAACATACGTTATAAGTTGATACAATTTTGTTGGGTTATAAATTTTGGCTGGGCTCTAGATATGGCCACAGCGCAGTACTTCAAGAAGGTCAAGTTACCCTAGATTTTAAAAGACGTGGATTATTCTGTTGTAATTTTGGCTAGCTAAGAAAAGGTTTGACAACTTTAGTAATATACATACTTACCTACTTATAACTCTACTAGCTTTGTCCGTGACTTCATCAGCATGGAATAGTGACAGGGCAGTCACATTAACCTTCCGTACTACGTATTCCGTACTACGTACGTCCTACATATTTCCATATATCCCTTTTTCTAGCCAAATGTTTTCAGTATCAGTAGAGTCTAGTAAAAGATTAGTCATAGTCATGTATTTAGTGCTAGAGCCTAAGATCAAGTATTACGTTGCTTGAGCCTATAAGCAAACAAAAAAAGGTCTTAATTCATTATGTTCTGCTATGTTCAGCTGGCATGCAGAATTTTTAAATCAACACAGTCTACTTGTCTATAAGTTTAATATCGACTCCTTTCGTCAGATCAGTCGTAAGATCACTCTAGCGATAAAACCGACCCATTGTGTAATTTTGATATCTCTCTTTTCCTGTATTTTTGTATTTTTTCTTGGTGTGCAATAAAGCGTGTTGTTATTGTAAGTATTCTTTCGATTGATGCTCGATAAAGAATAATTTGGAGAATAAAAACTCACATGAAAATACTCCATTCTATTTGTGTAATGTCAACCAAACCAAAAATATATTACACATAAAATATGGTACCCAGGTAAATGGTTAAGCTAGGTGCTTAACCATTTAATATGCTTATGTAGGTTAGATTAGTATTGAGCTACTACAATTTGCCATAGTAATATGACTAAGTTACAGTCAGCAAATACCTTTGTATTTCAAAACCAATTCTTGATTATCTAGGTACTAACACCTAGCCATCCATAAAACCTTGCTGATTTAAATACATTTTGTAACAATAATTTACCTACTTTCGATGTAATTGGAAGACGAAGGAATTCAATTTATAAGCAGTTTAAAACTTCGGAAAGAAGAGACTGCATATTATAAAACAAAGTCGCTTTCTCTGTCCCTATGTCCCTATGTATGCTTAAATCTCTAAAACTGCGCAACGGATTTGGTTACGGTTTTATATAGATAGAGTGATTCAAGAGGAAGGTTTATACGTATAATAAAACCGTGCGAAGCCGGGGCGGGTCGCTAGTATGTCATATAATTGTCCATGTTTATCCCTAATTTATTAATTTTCCAATGGCACGATTGCAGAGACGATGCTTCTCATTTGGTCCCAAATTAATTTGATAAGATCTGAACAGTAGTTATTTAGTCATCCCAAAGAATGCATAGTTATTTCTACTACTATTGATGATGTTTTCATTTCACTTTAAAGAATTTGAAGTAGGTACATTAGGTAGTTGTATATTTTTTTTAAAACGCCATATTCGCTGATTAGATAGTGTTCCCACCACGCGCGAAATTCCCTTTACATCTGCCAAAAGTTCGCTCCTGATTCTCATTGAAAACACTATTCCGATCATTTCAAGATGGTATTCATTCCTTATATAATATTTTCGACGCTCATTGGTTGCATTTTGATTATTAACGAAAACCAAATAAAAAGAAGCAATTACCGGAGAAAATAGGTATGAGTGATACGAATACATCTTAACTGACTAGCTGATCTTTACAATGTAAATATTCTGTTCTGCATGTTACTGCACTGTGGTGCAAGTTCCAGGAAAGTTTCGGGACCTGTTTAAACCCTAATGAGAGCTCGCTTTTTGCAACTTGTGGTATAATGACTGCGCCGGATTAATTGGACCTTTATTTGCAAGACTTTTTACGGTACAATGATAGGAAACGGACCTCACTAGTGACAGGTTTCTGGATCATGGGAAAGCCTTTTACAGAAATGTTGGGGTAAGTAAGTACACAAAAGAAAAAAGCCTTAATTCTTCAGATTTTTTATGTATCAATAAAAGTTTAATACAAAATTTATAAATAATTAATTTAATTCTTATTCATTAAAATAAAATAATTTCTATCTAAAAACTTTATTAACAACGAAAATTACAATCAAAGAAAACTTAGGAACAAATCAAAAGTAGAATAAATCAATTGAGTTTACTGCAGACGGTTGCAAACAGTCAGTTAAACTAATCCATACTCATACTTTATAAACAAAACTTAATTCTCTTTAAAAAAAAAATCAATTACCGAAGCAATAGGAAAATATAAAGTAGGACAATTATGATATTTATATAAACATTTAAGCTTACTAGAGATCCATATCAATACTTGTGTTAGTGCTTATTTTGTATCTAATTCAAAAGAAATGACTTATTAATTTCTGATTTCTTATAACAATCGGAAGCGCCCCCAATCTGTATGCCCCTTTCTATGACAATGCTGATGCGCCAGAAACTCACCAGCTCTCGGGTCACGCGTCGCTTTGACCAAACGCTCTCATAAATGCGATTAACCCATCGTATCCTCGGGAAATTCTAATCTGACTCCTGCCTTAAAAGCAAAGATAAACTATGTACATTCAAACATATATTCTTACTTGATAATCGTATATTAGCAACAATGTTGTCTTACGAGCTCAAAACGAGTTCACATTAGAAGTTTATAAACATTTGAAGCGCGCGTTTTGGTAATGCGCCTTTTGATAACCATCTTCAGATACATATCCATCGATCATTCAAATACCTTGAACCATGGGTTTAAATGTGTAAATATGAGTATTGGTGATTGAAGGGTTTTTAGAAATAGTAAATAAATCTGGAAAATCATCATCATAATCATAGCCCCAAGCTAAGCAGAGCTTGTGTTATGGGTACTACATGTCTGATTACTTAATACAATACATGAAATAGATAGCAATTTTTTAAATAAAAGTATATTTATAGGAAACACTCAGAACCCTGGAACAAAGATTTGCAGAACGTACTAACATTTGTCCCAAGGTGGGAATCGAACTCGCATCCTCCTGCGTCGCAGGCGAACCTTCGCCCACCGCTCTACTCTACATAATTTTTTTTAAATACGCGTTTTCAAAGCTTCAAAAGCCTAATGTATACTCAATCTAAGGGCTTGGTCAGACTGAGTTGATATTTGGATCCAAGCACACGAAATGTAAAGCCGGCTCTACAAGAGGAATGCATTATTGCATTATCGAACCCGTCAAGATTTAGTAAAACAAGAAGACGAAAACATATTTTCGCCTCCCGTCCGACAGAATAATCAGGTACTAATTTAGCTGCTAATTTTACAGCACCGAATATTTTTCATTTGTTATTTATTTTATTTATTACAAGCCTGTGGTATCCCACAGGAAAATCCTTTTCTATTTTACCTTTTCAGTGTCAGTCAATAATAAATAAAACTGGACATTTAAATAAGGGAATTATTTGCACTACCTATGTTATTTTCGACGACTTTACCAGTAACAAAAATGGTAGTTTGACATAACTGATTGATCCAGAAATTATTCATTAACAATTATGGAGACATTATTATCAAACGACTGAAAAAAGGAGGAAGTGTTTAATTCAACTGATTTTGTTTTGTGTGTAACAGTATAATTTCATTTATTCTAAGTGAAACGATTTTGATGATTCTTCCTTTATTGTTTCCTTTTCCTTTATAGTTGGTGCTTCTCATTTGGTCCTATATAAATTTGATCAAGATGTTATCAGTTGTTTCTGTGTTATCATCAATAATGCGTGTTTGAAGTCACATGTTAGTTTTTGTAAAAAAACCATACCATACCCTAGGAAGCGATGCTAGTGTTTGGGCTTATAGTAGAACGTGTGTCTTGTACACTCGTCCGAAGCCCAAACAATGTTAATAAACCTTTTTTAATGGAAAATTCTAGCATAGGAACACGCTCTATTGAATGTACCATTGAAACGTTTAAAAATTCGCCGACAAATTCGACTTCCGGTTCACAAATACCTCAGCCAGTTCTTAGAACTAACGGGGTCTAGATCTATTGATTGAGATTTCATCGATCCTTTCACAAAGAACAACACTTTACTATCACTCTTATTTGGATCTGTATAAGGTTGCTTTTGTATTTTGTGACATGTCAAAATTTGATCTTGTACACTACAGCTATTATCACTTGCGGTCGCTCTTATTTGTAGTTAAATACAGTTGATTTTAAAGCTGTAACAGAAAATAGAATTTTAGTGCAAGCGAAAGCAGTTTGAAACTAATGTTTATGATTTGGTTTGTAATCATAATTCGTTTCAGGTAAGCGACCATGTTACCGGGTAAATACACCTGGGGCGTATTATGTTACCTGCCTGGTTTAATTATTTGCAACACAGGGCGTAGGCACCAGAACTACAAAATGTCTATAAAATTAAGTTGAATAGGTATGTTTTATGATGTAGTCACAGTAGTTCAATTATTTAGACCGGACTTCAGATATTGGAGGTTGCAAAATTGGTTTCTTCATTATTATTAAACATATTACAGATTTGCAGACATTACAGATTTCTCCAACTCGTCTACTTGCTTGGTGGTATCTTTACTAATATTATAAAAGCGAAAGTTTGTATATTCGATGTTTGTTCCTCTTTCGTTTCGATTTTAAATAGACGTAGGTAGTTCTAGCCCTAGATTACACATAGGCTACTTTTCAAGCCGTAAATACTGTCCCATGGGACATAAATAGGCTCGTTTCCTTTTTAATGTTTCTATTATTTTATTGTATTTTCTTTGTTGGTATAACCTTCTAGATAAGTCTATTCATATTCCAAGCTTACACGAGCGAAACCGCGGTCAAAGCACTATATTGTCGGTGGACTATGAAATTAATATGGTAAGTTTATGTTAATGAAATAGGTATTCTTAGAAATGTCTAAGATTTTTTGTTGAATCTTGCAAAAACTACTTGCACTAAATAGGAATTGAAATTCTTACAATTTCGTAGGATTTTTTTATTTATTTTCTAATTTGAATTATCAGCAGTCACATGAATACAGAACTTCTAGGAATTTAGTAAAAAGCATTTTCTATTTACTTATCTAAAATGCAGTTTCAAGAATATTTTGTATGCTCGCACTAGTTTATGCACGGGGCTTCGTTCGAAACGTTATGAAGTTATTATCTTCCATGGGAACTGAGTTATTGTATCAAAAGCCTGTTTAATCCCAGAATTTGTGCTTGTTCTGTGCAAAATTTCAAGTCAATTCCTGATCTTAGCGTAAATAAATATAACGAACATAACATATCTATCATCCAAACTTTTAAGCCAAACATTAATAATATTACATACTTATGCGATTTTTTTATTCTTTTACTTAGTAAGCACGACGCCCAATCAAGCGTGGTATTGCAAATTAGAAAATTAAGTAGGTACTTAAGGGCTATTGTTGCTATGGCCACAGAATAGACCATAGCATAATAACCAAGCAAGCAAAAATACTATAAAGGGTTAATATAATTAAACACGTGTGATGTTATATTTACTGTGTTTTTTTTTACTTCCTTTCGCGAAAGTTCAACTTGCTTATGTAATTTATAATATAAATTCTTAGATAAATTCAAAAACCCGGTTATGGAATTACTTTTATTTTATTTTTATGTTTTAAAAGTTTAGTAATGGATTACCTCGAAGTTATAGTTTATTTCTTATTGCTTCTTGTGACAGCCGATTTCCGCAGATTTTTTCATGATTAAAAGCAATAAGAACTTAAGTGAGTTATTTCAGACATTTTTCAGACTTAGAACCTTTTAGAACTATACATAAGCATCGTGATCCCTTCAGCGCATAGTTTTGGCTTTGCTCGGGAACCTGGAAAAAATAAAAAAAACACATCTTCACACACGTTCAAGATAATTTAGATCTTTAAAAAAATACAACTGTTTATAGATATGATCTAAAACAACTGGACATTTAAATTGTACTTTGATATGTGACAGGCCAAGCCGGCTGCAATTAACTATAGATTTTATCTGACACGTATGTTTGACAGATGATTTAATCAGTGAGAAGCTACGGGAGTGCCACTGACTTATCTATTCAGACGAAGGTAAGTTAAGCTTAAATCACACTAAGACCGCACCTTCTAACACAGCACCCGCACTACTACAAGTTCTACAACTCAAATTACTCGTCGACCGCCAACGTCTAACGTGCTATTGCCACCCAGCAGATCGCTGTGTATCAACCAGCGTGAAAAGCACAGGGATTTTTGCCAGTTTTACAACCAGTGTGCCAATCACAGGGATTATTATCTATCTAGAGAAAAATTACGTCCCAACGTCATCGAATGCGTACCATTTTTAACATTTATTCATACAACTACAATAATGTACGCAATGTATGACGACGCGATGTCTTTTATCTAATCGGCCCTAGACAAATACAACCGTGTTTGAGTTATAGATCTGTTCCAGCAGCGCACTGTCACACAACTTACAGCAAGGACATGCGGCGATAGCTCGAGGCCACTCGCATGAAAAGTGGGTAAGAAAAGTGTCGACCAACGATTAGGTTGCGGAAAACGAGTGACCTACGTGCTGCCTACTATATTATGCTGTCATTGGAAAATATCCTAATGTAACGAACTGAAGCACATATTTGAAAATTTGAATCTACAATTTTATGCATTGCGGGAGCGGTCCAGTCTAGATCTGCGATAACCTTAATGCTGTTAGCTTAAAACTACTGATTATATTAGTCTCATTATTATTATAAATTCCAAAAGTTTGTATGTTAAAATGTGATGTTTGCTACTTCTTCACGCTGAAGCTACTGGATTATCAAACTGGATCAATAATAATGAATCTGGTATCACGGATTGACATATAGGTTACTTTAACCCGTTGAAAAACTTGTAAGGGCCAAAAAAAACTCTTCCTGTCAGAAATTGTAGCACCAAATTGCAATTAACAACAACTCGTGTGTGTAAAATACTATGGTTATAGGACGAAATTTTTTTGCATGTATTTGTATGATTTTTGCACGAAAAATCATGCCATTGGGATCACGCCAAAGTTTTTTATTCAGATCAAAGAATAATTATATCTAAAGGTAAGATATGAAATGGATAGTTTGTTAATGTGTTTTGTAATGAAAGATTAATAATAATGTTTTTTTAAGTAAGTTCAGACTCGGGAGAATAAAAGAGTTTTCAAAAATTTTAGATAACTTATTGGTTTTTTCTTTACTCAAAAAACTTTTATAACTTTTGTCCACTCTTGGAGGAAGTGTCAAATAAACCACTAGCACGTAACAAGATAAGCTTTCGCTACATTTTCTATAATACCTATAAATTATGTAAAAAATTTAAAATGTTTTAACCTTCATAGATAGTTGTGCTAGCGACAAGGTTGGCAACTTACGGCAAACAAGTAATTAAAGAGTAAGTTACGTAGGTAATGGGTTGTCTGTAATATTTACTTCCTTTACGGGGATTTTGATGCGCCCGCGTGCGCTCCACTGACCATACCTCAGACGTACCGATAGCAAAACAATCAGTGCTTTTTTACTTAGATACATAGATAGAAAACACTTTATTGTACACTTAAAAATAAGAAACAATTAACAGAAATAATTTATACAATTAAAATCACTATATACTAACTTAGGCTACAATTGGCGGTCTTATCGCTCAAGAGCGATCTCTGCCAGACAACCGACTTACGTGAAGTTTAAAAGGATGTTTTAATTAGATATTTTTTTTCGAAAACTAATAACCGACATCAAATTTCACGGTTGTACCGTGTACATCAAATTGCACCTGTACTAGATGAATGAATTATAACACTAATATTATAGATATGTAAAAGTTTGGATGGATGGATGTTTGTTACCTCTTCAAGCCAAATCTACTGAACGGATCGGGCTGAAAAGTATTTTTTTTTGTTTTTTAATTTCAATCCTGGAATAAAGCAGCCTACTTTTAATCGATTTTCACGAATGAAGCCGCGAGGCCCGGCTGATACTGAAATCAGTTTTATATTCGTAAAAAAATCCACCTGTTGTTTTTTTTTTCTGCGATCAGTACCAGGCGGTAAGTCTCACAGACTGCGCCAGTAATGAATTTATTTTTTCATATTTTTTGTCTGTCTGTACTTATGGTTTGTGAGCTTTTTATCACGTTACGCTTTCACTGCCCTCTGTCGATGAAAATCACTTATTTCCAATAGGTTTTAAGGCAGCTGTACACAGCAGCTTGGGCCAAAACGATGGACCAAGGCTTTGGACCAAGGCGATGGACCAAGGTATTGGATCAAGGCGATGGACCAAGGTATTGGATCAAGGCGATGGACTATTGGGCCAACATGTAGATCCTACTTAGCGTAGGCTAGTTGACATATACCTATAGTTTATAGTTGACCAGCAACAGTTGACCACTGAATTATGTCGGTTCTTCGTGCACACCTAATTTGGGAACACTGTTTGTTCTCCACAAACTGTGTTCATACATTGGTTTATTATGAACAGGGCTTTGTTTACAAAAACGTGTTGTTTTATAGTTTTGATATTAAAACTCTTAATAAACTTTACTTTTTCCACTGATGCCTAGTTTATTACTCTTCAATTCATAACATGTCTAAATTCCTAAAATAATACATGACATCACATACAATTACTTTTATAACTTACAATCACTATCACTACATAGTATAAAATAAAGTCCCTTTTTCTGTCCCTATGTCATTATGTCCCTTTGAACGCTTAAATCTTTAAACCTACGCACCGGATTTTGATGCTTTTTTTTTAAATAGATAGAGTGATTCAAGAGGAAGGTTTATACTTATAATAAAACCGTGCGTAGCCGAGGCGGGTCGCTAGTAAACTATAAAATAAATATTTATATGTAACAAGTCGGCACAACGGGTAGGCTGTGTTTTAGGTTTTAGGCTTAATTTTACCACCACGCCAATTTCTATCATCAAATATACAAATCCTGTTTTTTCTCATTTATTGATAAAGTTTCGCCACTTAATTCAATTTAGTATTCATCGAACATCGAAAATAATGGTGCATACATTTTCTGGTTTAACATGCGCAAAGGCAGCTTTCACAGTAAACTGGAATGGCCGAAATCAGGATTGGCTGGGCGTTGCTATGGCAACGAGGCTGGCCCAAAATAAATTGCCATGGCCTGATAGCATCGACTCAATCGACCACTTTGTTTTTTATTCTCAATATTGCATTCCTTTAGACTCTACCACAGTGGCTTTAGAACAGCCGACAAACTTTCTTTACCTTATGTGCCTACGAAGACGAGCTTAAATAATAAAGTAAAACTTTTTTCCGGTTACCTAGTGTTTAAATCTGTATTGGTTAGAATCATCTTTCAAAAAACTGATAGTCTCTGTATCACTGCTGCTGTGGAAAAAACGAACGCATTGTGTGAAAAAGGATATGGTTAAGAAAGGGATATGCGAAGATGACGGATAACAGAGGAGAATGGAGGAAGAATACATATAGTGCCGATCACACTTAGCGTGGGATAAGGTCCGGGAGAAGAATATTACTAAGCACTAGCATCCATGGCTTCGAACGCGTTTTTCAGAAACAATATTAAAACGCCTCTTAAGGTAAATTTCGCAAGTTTAATTTCACAATTTTTTTGTAAATTTCATAAAAAAAATCGTATAAAAAATAAAAGAAATCGAAACATTTGAATATGACTACAATTTTTTGTATTAAAATTCAAGTACAAACTACCTACCATTCAAAATTTCAGCCAAATCCGTATAGTAGTTTCTGTGTTAAGAGTAAGAAAGATCTTAATATACCTAATTAGTGTGATATAGTGCGAGTTGCATCAGCTGTTCTTTCCAGCCTGTGACCTCCGTCGGACCTTTTAAGCAAAAAGCTCATGAGACAACCTATCTCCAGCTCCGTCACTCTCGTGAAACCAGAGCGAGAGGTGCAATACCCAGAGGTGACGGATCCAGTGATTGGCACGATATTTGAATACCGTTCGGAGGTCATTAATTACTTGTGATGATTTGAATGCTCGCTAGTAGTCTAGCCCGCGGGTTTGCTCGTATCTAGGAAGCGATATAGCCCTAGGCTTGATTCGTGACTGCTTTAAATTCACACTGCCAGATGAAACATATGAAGTCTAGAAAGCTGTTTTTTAAGGTTTGTTCAAGGCGACAACGCTTGCGTGACCTGAGATCTGGTGAATGCACTACATCAGGGAAAGTGCACCAGCATTGCTATCTTCTTGGAGCTTCTTGGACACAGCATCTTGGAGAAGTTTCTGATTGGTAATGATTTGGAACAGCTGAGCTACCTTTCAATTATTAGCAAGATCTGTCAGATATGAAACTCAATTGTTTTTTTTTGTATTTTTATTTACCTTATTTAAACTTTGTATTTGTTTCTCAATTAGGTACCTACACACTTGTGTAGTACTTACCACGAAAAGTGTGCAATCAGACGAAAATTCGAAGATTTGACAACTAAATGATATACTTTAAACAAATAAATTCAGACTATTTTCTAGACTCGAGGCGGATTGTGTGCGAAGTTTCATATCATTTTATTTCACAATAAATACAGCGGGGATGTATGGCTTGTGCTGTTGTAATTAAACCGACAGCATCTGACTACAGTTGGTTAGTTACTAATTAATTAATAATATTATCTAGCGTATGACGTTACATACATGTAGTTACATACTACATACATTATACACCTTCGGTTCTCACGCCATATTTGGCTAATCCTACTGATATTACAAACGCGAAAGTTTGTAAGTATGAATCGATAGATGGATGGATGTTCGTTACTCTTTTAAGCAAAAACTACTGAACGGATCTGGATGAAATAACGCTCAGAGATAGATTATAAACTGGAATAACACATAGGCTATATTTTATCCCGGGATTCCCGTTCCCACGGGAACGGTAATTACGTTGGTGAAACCATAAACGTATACCCGACTTCGTCTCCTGCGCAGACGAAGTCGCGGGCACCAGCTCGTCAGTTATAAATCCAGCTCTATCGGATCGTGAAGCTATCTGCCAAAAACTAGAAGAACGTAAATAGGTATCCTGCATGAGATCAGCCGTGGATACACTCGCGGCGAGTTCTTTCACCCGCCCGTGGGTGGCACTCTGGAGTTTCAGAAACACCAACACTGTGGACTTGAGAACAAAACGAGTAAGTTTGTGTCTGCGTATTAAATGAATAATGCTAGACAATAAACACAGCGTAATCTAGCCCCAAGCTAAGCTGAGCCTGTGTAGAATCAATCAAGTTAGTTGTGTTACATTCAAGTAATCAAATTTGTATCTGAATCGACTGGATCAGTTGAGCTACCTTAGACTGTTTGCAACCGTCTACAGTTAGCTCAATTGTTTAAAATGTTTTAATTTATTTAATTCCTTGATTGTATGTTCCTTAGTTATCCCATACCAAATAAATAAGAAAAAAGTAAAAAGAATTAAGAACGCGTCATCCAACATTCTGATAATCTATAAATCATAAACGGTCTTTACTTCTATATGAACTTTGTAAGGTGAAAGGCTAAAATAAATATCAGAATTCCTCTTACACTCCTTACACTTAGGTACTCCCCAAGTCAGAAGCATTAATTATGTTTTTAAATTTCCTACACTCCTTACACTTACTTCCCAAGGCAGAAGCATCCGTTTACTATGTTTTAAATTTCCTCGATAGTTTCAAAATGTCTGAAGTCCAAAATCTGCGTGCCCACTCAGGAAATCACTTCCTAATCCCCTAACGACACGTCACAGTTGACAGGCCGAGCCCTGAACCAAAACAAACTCTAGCTATTTCTGCAACTTCTAAAATAGCCCTCCATTTAGCTACGTTGGTGGCTCTTAAGCTGAGTGGGTAGTATTTTTCATAACAAACTAGATGAAATACATTTTTCAAAACAGGGCAGCTAAATAAAGGCCCGTTTATGGAAGTCGAACAACACGAAAGTGACGGCTACTTTCTTATTTTTGTTTTCCAAAGTCGGTGCCTGCAGTATTTTGCATGTACATACGTTATTAATAACAGTTTTTTACATGTCCATCATTAATTCTAGTATAGATTGATGATGATGAGGAATCTTTTATAGCTGTAATAAAAAAGTATTTTTTAAGAGTACCTACTCCATTAGTAAGCTCCGTTTGTACTGCAGAAGCTGAGAAAGCATTTACCATTTTTTTAATTAGTTAATTAAAATTAAAATGCCTCCACTCAGTATTACCCATAGCAAGAACCGTGATTCCCAAAACACCTTATAAATTAGGTCAAGAAAAACCGCGGCAACATGCCTGTCCCATTAAATCTCCCATATAAGCACCTGAATTCACCTGATATGCGCGGGCGCTCGCTATTTTTTGAGGTACCTTTTTGGGATGGTGGTTATTACACTGTGCGGTCGAAAGTTTGGTCAGAATGCTCAACGTCGATCTTATTAGTTAAAAAAATCCAAGAGATAATATATAAAGATAGATAGAAATTACAGGTATATAGCACTTATATTTCTCCTATTATTTATTTCTCCTAGTATTTATTTAAATAGTATTGTTTAATGCGCTGTTTAGAATATGGAATTTAATTGTTAAAATATTGTATGCCCTAAATCCCGCCGTCCTAACAAGATGCTCTATTTTAACGTAATATTTATAATTTTTATTCAATTAAGAAAAGTACCTAATGGAAAAAAATTACTTAATAAGAACTATTGACGAAAACAACTACCAATTATTTAAAAAAATTACGAATGTCTTTTCTGTAGATAGGTAGGTACATCAATTATCGTATTTACAACGTAACCGATATTCGAACAATAGTTGTATTGAAAGTCGATGATCACCCGTCGTCGATGATTATTATCGATTCGCTCGTGTAGGTGTAATGGCACCAAGGTAGTACCAGTTTTCGGTCCCATCGGGGTCAATAACCAGGGCGAGTATTTAGACAATGCGAGTGTCATATACATGTATACTTTGTGTCTGTAAGTCTGTCTTGTAGGGTAGCCAGGAGTTTTGAGAAAGGTACAAAAAAAAAGTTTATAAATAACTTTATTAACAACGAAAATTACAAGCAAGGAATAAAACAAATTACAACTAGTATATACAATTGAAACCATTGCGCTAACTATAGACGGTTGAAAACAGTGTAATGGTAGCTCAATTGATCCATGTCAATACCAGTCGGAAGCGTCCCCAAGACACTGGCTGCATTACCACGCTGTATGGCAATGCTAATGCGCTGAGCCAGAAACTCACCAGCTCTGGGGTCATGCGTCGCCGCGTCGCATCGACCAGACGCTCAGATATTTTTTTAAAAACGCGGAGAGCCTCGGTACCCCACGGACCTAGGAAAACAAATGTATATACAAATATGACTAAAATACATATCTGTTTATTTTCCTTGAGATTCCAAGACAGGTTAGATAAATCCCTATTTTTATTACATTTTCACACTATTTACAACTGTAGTTATAAATTATAATTAATTGCAGTCTATCAATCAGCTCACAGCCCGTTTCTTGGATAGTAACTCGAACATGGAATTCCTGTAAAACATGAGAGTTTGTTTCATAATGTATGTTTACATCATTACTATATGAATAAGAAAAGTATCGCAATCTATAGACGAAAGAAGTTCTGAAAAATCATTGAAAATAATATTGAAATCTAGTTGGGAACTTCATTTTCATGTTATAATCTCTTTATTAACAACGAAAATTACAAGCAAAGGAATAGAAAAATTACAACTAGTATTTACAATTGAAACCATTGAGCTAACTGCAGACGGTTGCAAACAGTCTAAAGGTAGCTCAATTGATCCATGTCAATACCAGTCGGAAGCGTCCCCAAGACACTGGCTGCATTACCACGCTGTATGGCAATGCTGATGCGCTGAGCCAGATATTCACCAGCTCTCGGGTCACGCGTCGCATCGACCAGACGCTCAGATAATTTTTTAAAAACCCGGAGAGCCTCGGTACCCCACGGACCTAGGGTCTCGAATCCAAGGGGAGCAAATGCGTAGGTTCTGTCGAGACCTGCATATTGCCTCTTGAGATCCTCGGCCAGATCTGCCGCCGCACCAGCCCTAGTGGATGTCCTTGAAAGATGGGAAGGTGCAAGTGTGTCGACGCATGTAGCGTCCCACACAATGGGCCTCCCCAACTCCCATGGGACTAGTGTCATACCGTCGGGCCTCTTGCCATCGTCACGGAACAGACCATTCGGTTCGAGAATAGCTGGTACGTTAGCGCTGACAAATTTTCATGTCAATTTACACATACAATATTTAGTTTAGGCTGTGATTAAATTTTATTGTTTTCATGTTTTTACACTATTGAATTAGGGGCTCCTGTAATAATAGTGTAAGTACTTATAATAAACTAGCTGCGCCCCGCAGCGTCGCCCGCGGGGAAATTTATTTATTTGTCAAATATCATATTTTTCTCGCCGTAAAAACCATCCTTGAACTTCAACGAACATTTTAAAAAAAGATTTGGCCAAATTGGTCCAGGCGTTGTTGAGTTATGCGCTTACCAACACATTTTGCGATTCATTTTTATATTATAAGATAAATAAATAAATAAACAATTTCTTAACAATGAGACGATTCATGTTTTTGCCACTGAGCAATAACTGGCATGTATATATCACGTAGGTTGGCATTGCCCACACGATAGAATGCGATTTTAATTTGAAACGCGGTTTCCGGCCCACGTGCCCGCGATAATGTTTCACGTCAGGCAGGGATAGCCAAGCGATTAGTAGGAGGTATGAGTGGGTCGCTTTTTCAATCGACTTTAAAGATACCTTGTGATGGAAGGGTGCAGATTTATTTGAACCTACATGAGCGAGGTCATCTTCATCTATGACCTTTTAATCCACAAAAAATGTTTACGCCTCAAGTTAATGCAGTGTTGCGTATTGTAGCCCATACGGTAATAGGGCAAAAGGGAACATATCACACTTATTATAGCGAAAGATTCGATGTGAGGATCGATAATTGGTTTTTTATAATTACTGAATCTCTCGGACTGAGATTACATCTACCTTCTTGAGACCGGAAAACAAGATTTCGTCTAACTACTTCTAGGTATTTTGGTTAAAAAGTCATAGAATAAATTCATTATTTTATCCACTCTTCGACGAGCCCTAGGTTGACCATACCTGGTAATTTTTCACGTTCTAAGTTTTTGTCTAATTACCACACACGGAGGTGTCGAAATAAGTATATTAATGAATCGCGAAAATCACCGAGTAAGACGTTTTGTTTTTACCTCGTCGTAAAAAGTATCACATGTTCTAACTTGAGTTTGAGTTTGATGACACTTGTGGAATTTATTTTAATTAATCATGATTCTAGTTGAACTTTTTTACTTACAAAGTAATTTTTTTTGAGCTGTTGCATTTTTACCTCGACTTAGTTTCATTACAGGTCAACCCACTAGTATCGCGAAACTGAAAAAATACTAAAATTACCTACTATTTGTCCTTCGTGTTTCGTTTTTTCACTGCATTTTCCATGACCAGGAATAGACCTTAGGTAAATGACCAATTTATTAACGAAATACCATATTAAGTATACATAACATATACCTACATGAACGCAAATTAATATGGCTTTTCAAAGTGCAATCTACTTTTACCCTAAAAAAGAATATTACAATCAAAGAACAGAAACAATTGTGTTTTTTTCTTGTTTGTTAGTACATTAATACGTTCGTCTTTGGTAAGAAAATAAAAAAACACTACTTATCCTACTCCTGGAAGAGTCCATACCAAGCCTTTTTGCAATAATCGACATCAAAATATCCCAAGTGGAGCCAAAAGCGAGTGCTCCCTTCCCAAAACCGGCCCAAGGTATTTCGCATTACTTTCATTTCGCGGTCGCTAATTTTGATGAAACTGACCGGCCACTCCTGTGATTAAGGTAGATTTAAGTGCTTTTTAAGTAGCTCGACTGTGAAAAATCGCTATCAAATTACTCAAACCTTAAGCAGAGTAATTTAAGGTTGAAAAAAGCGTGCTGCACTTGGAATCTACCTGAAATTTATACTACTAATTAAATTGAAGACTTGATATAGGCTTCTACACTAGTTTACTAATCGATAGAGACCAAGAAGAAGATGCTGTGAAAGGCTCAAGATGAGATGGCGTCAAAAGCTTGACGTGATAAGGTACATTACGCATCTTAATTCTTTATTGCACCAAAAAATCTATTTTAGGAAACACTTAGATTATTCTGGTTAAACTAGCAGGTGTTGGCATAGCCTACAATCAAGGCCTGTGCAGAATCCAGGAGGTAGCCAGGAGATAGGTGAGGTTTTTCGCAATCTAGATAAATCTTTTCCTACTTTACGGTAATAAAAATAACCAGATCGAAATGTATCCGTTTTGTTCGAGTTTTAGTAATAATAATAAGTTAGTAATTCTAAGCTCGATGTTATTGGAATGAGGGCACAGATTAGATAGTATGCCAGGGTTTTTTCTTTAAGTTGCGTTCGAAATGGTTTTGCGTAGCTCACTCTTCCCACTTAACTTTATTTAAACTACACCTACATAAGTACTAATTCTATCTCACCTAATATTTATCCAAAATTATATCTAAGATTCTTAGAAAGCTTTAAAAGCTTCTGCAAATGACTCAAAAATAGCTGAACCATATTTCTTTGCGTCTGCTCTAGATCCTCGAATATTTGATGTTTATCATCCAATCCCGGTTTGTCAACAACATGAAAAGGAACTCATATTGAACCAAAAGATCAAAACTCTAAACGCTATGCAAACTAAATTAAAACAACTAATTAGGAGATCGAAATAACGAAACGTAAATCGGAACAGAAAAACTTGCTGGAATTTTACTGTATCATTTGATTTTAAGCCTAAGATTTGTGAGCTTAAAGCTCTTTTTTAGTATTCGATGTAACACCTACGCGATTCGTCAAGTTTTCGTTTTTGCTTTAGTTCTTGTGATCGTAAAAATGTATTGCGATTGAGAGCAATGGACTATTGTCATAGATGAGGCGTCGTAGAGCCGTCCGGGAGGTTGTTAAATATCGATTCTAAGAGGCTAGATCATTCTTAAACAATTCTTCATGGATGCAAAGGCATAATGCCTTTAGCAAAGTAACATCTACACTGTGGTTTTCTACACACGCACTTTTATATTATTTCCAATTAAATATTACCTACATTAAAATAATTTTATATTCATTTTAAATTGGATCAAATCATTTATTATTTATGTTACTTTTTTATGGTTCGCTTATATTTTTTTAGGTAGCATGTCTATTCTTGTTGTGTGTGTGGTTATTTTTTCTATGTTTTTGTTTGCTGTATGAATAAATGATTTATAGGTCTATGTCAAAGATGAGATGGTAAAATTGATTTGACTATGTGCAGAGGCACATTTATGACCCTATATGCCTATATAATGTAGTTAGTGCAGTTTTATTAGTTAGTACAGTTATGTTGTTAAAACAGACTCATAAAAAGATCCTGTATAGCTGTATATAATCTTGTTGGTTTTAAAAACAAAATGTGGATTATTTTGTACTCGTTTAACATAAAAAAAATTGTTATTCCTTTTCGTTTCAACTTAGTAGGTACATTATATAAAACCCTATTTTAAGCTCCAAAACTCTTCAATAGACAATATTAAAGAAAAATCCACATCTTATAAAATGCACAGCCGTATCGGCTTTTATAAATCCTTTTTTTCTAGAGACGTCAGGACCAGCATCAGATACGTAACTCTAATTACGGGACCACGATAACGAAGTATTAGATAAGCAACTTCAAAAACGAAAGATTCGAGATATATGTTCAACACGTTAGATCTGACAATTGTGGTCAGATGCCGAAGACTTTTTAAGCGACGGCAAAAAAGGAAGAATTTAACGTATTTTTAATTACCCTTGTTCCGTTTAGTCAGTTGCGAATGGAAGTTCAAGATATTCTTTGCCACTCGAAAGTCGAAATTTCAAAGAGTTTCGCTCTACCACGTAACAAATTCACAGTATCAAATTTAAGTTTAACTCTGCAACATGATCTAAACTAGATCACTTGCCAAAAGACCGGGTCAATGGCCGGTAAATAATGTAAATACGTACATACATACGTCAATCTCCGCCTTAATAAACCCGCCCACAGAGCACACATACTGTTTACCTACATATTGTGCACCTACACTAAAAGCTCAGCTCTTTGTAACCCATATTTTAGTTCGAAGACCGCAGAGATGCGATCAATTCTATGAATATATTATAATTTTGGAAAAGTACATTTTAAACGAGTACAAATTTTCCCAGTTACTTCTTGATACTAATTATCTTCAATGCAGTATAGCCAAATAATAAAAGACTTAAAATTGCAAGCATTTTATGGAAAACTTAAAAACGTCAGAACTATGTAGATCAAATTTATATTTGACTACACTGGAAGGACCAGCTTTCAATTAAAAGAAGATAATTCAAATCGGTTCACATAGAAAAAAGTTACAACAAATAATAAATAAATAAACAAACACTCGAATTGAAAACCACCTCCTTTTTTATTTCGGTTGAAAGAAAAACCTTGCGAAACGACTTTACATTCAGGTCTTGTCTTGTCAACCAGACAATATTGTGGGTCGCCAAAAAGAGTCAAATATTCCCATCCAAGTGCTATTGTTGTGTCCTATTCAGCTGAATGCCAATTTAGGTCATAAGTTCCGCATACTAATCACATTTTTTTGGTTTGGGCCGTCCTTTTCATAGAACGTTGTCCTGATTAAAGGTTTCATAGAACAAAAGCGAAAAAAAATCGAGATTTTCGCACAAAAGTTTGAAACAGGTTTGTTTATCCACTCGGGCGATTTTGACACCACCAACTAAACTAAAAAGAGAGTGAGTGAGTTACACCACTGTTTATTGTATTTTAATACAATTTTAATACTTATGATTATCATTGTACGAATGACAAAAGAATTATTATACCTTATTAAAAAAATACAGTTAGTTTTCGAATCAATGATTTACTGACTGAGCAGTATCAATAACATTTTAAAACAAAAAACACTTGATTACCTACTGCGTTTTACTTTTTGTTTGAGCTACTTTAGTCTTTATCAAGAATAGGCAAATTCCTTCACCGCTTCAAATTACGCGTATCTTTGACCCAGAATTCCTTTTACTTCGATATTTTTTCATTCATATTGCTTACTAAACGCTGACTACAGGTTTCGCTGAAAAAACACATATGCAGGCCTCATTCATAACTAGCTATGCCCGCAGCTTCGGCCGCGTAGAATTTTATTATTATTATTATAACAGTCGGAAGCGACAAGACACTGGCTGCATTACCACGCTGTATGACAATGCTGATGCGCTGAGCCAGATACTCACCAGCTCTCGGGTCACGCGTCGCATCGACCAGACGCCGAAGTATAACATTGTATAGCTTATATTATATTGTTATCAATTAAAACACTCGCGTGATTGAATTTATATCATTTCAAACACACGGGTGAATCCGCGCGGGAGCGCAGCTAGTTAAGTTAAATAACAAAGACATAAATATTTGTAAGTTCTATATTTTTGTGATAAAATCTCTTAGTGAGAACAGTTGCTGAATGCGCATGCGCTTTGTTTCGGGCGCGCATCCGTCAGCCAATTACAGACGTCGATGGACTCGCACGATTAAAGACGAATATCTTACACGACGACACCGAAACTTAGAGATAGTACTAGAAGAGATATTTTTAAGTCTCAAGACACTTCACCATTATCTGAATTTAAAAAGAAACAAGCGATTTTTAGGAGACAACGCGCTGTCCAAACCGCTTAAGCTAGAAACCTGAAAATGGTAGGGATTTTTTACTTCACACCCGATGAGAAGAGATTTTTGAAAATTCCACCCCGAAAGTCTGAAACACACAGAAGCCGGAGGCGGAGCGGAGGCAAAGGCGTGGCGGTGTAGGCTTTCATAGGATTCCATAGAATACAACTCGCACGCCTTCGCCTCCGCTCCGCCTCCGGCTTCTGTGTGTTTCAAACTTTACGGTGAAAGGTTTTGTGAAGTTTTTTTTGTGTTTTTTGTAACACTTTAACAATTGGCCCGATTTTTATGATATGATTTTCTTTGATTTTTTTGATTTCAAAAACCTCCGGAGTATGGGAAAAAACAGGTTACTCACAAGAAAAGACCCCTGATTGGCTCCATAAGCCATATCAAGTTAATTTATATCTTAAAAACCTACAAAACCTATTTAATAGTTATGTGTGATCGATGTACGCCGCGACTCATTCATGATTCTATCGGTTGGATAGCAACAAATGAGGCCCGGTTTCACCAAAGTCTTAATCTCAATTTGTGTGTGACTTGGCATTGTAATAACAACTTAAGATTTGCGAATCAATAGTTCTACATTATTTTAGTTCTTTTACCGTAATAGGCTTTACGTTTTTTTTCGTGAGTGTAGGTGGAAGAAGATCATCGAAAACACAAAAATAATCGAAAACTTTTCTAAGAAGAAACAATTTGTCGTCGGAATGTACTCTAAGTCATACATACATATTAGGTAAGTTACTAAATTGTACGACTACAATGATATGATATTATACTTTTATAATAAACTTTATTAACAACGAAAATTACAAGCAAGGAATAGAAAAATTACAACTAGTATTTACAATTGAAACCATTGAGAGAAAAATTACAACTAGTATTTACAATTATTTATACTAGGAAGATATTCGGCAACTAAAAGTATTTTTGATTAATAATAGAGGTAGATCTTTAGATTAGTATATGTTAGCCTGTTGCTAAGCAACTTACGATATGACTAGTATCTGCCCACGGCTTAGTACGCTTTGTTTCTATAGAAACGTTTCAAAGCTATTTCTATCCCATGGGAACTGATTAACGGATGAAAAGCAGTATGAATAGCAAGGATATACAATATAGGTTGATTATGAAGTAATAGAACTGAGATACTTAGACCTATCTAATTAATTCAGAATTTCGAAACGTTTCAACTATCTAGACTAAACTAATCCAAATTGTGCCTTCCTCAACGTACTTAATTATCTAGGAATTAAGTTTCACCTTTACAATTTAGATTAAGAGCGGCCTTCAGACTTGGGTTAGAATTAAGACAGACATTTAGATTGTTTCAATTCTGTTAATTTATGGCTATGGGTATCGCAATGGGAAACTCATCGACAATTAGGTACGTAAAATTTTTGTTATGTGACTGGGAAAAGCAGAGATTTACTCTGATGTTTTACATACAGATTTACGTCTCAGTTTATATATTGCAGTGTTGCATATCTTATTTCCTTAGAAACTATATGATTAAAGATGATAATATGATTTAAAAAACACAGACTGCTGTAGTATTTACTGATATTTTCGAGCCTGATGCAGAGCAGAAGCTGATTTGGAAACTTTTGGAGTGGATTATTTTATTTAAGTCAGTTTTCAAATTAGCTTCTGCTTTGCATCAGATTCGAAAATACAGTAGGCTTTCGGAATTAAATTGGATTTTTATGTTTCCACTCCACCATGGCATCCAATGCCACCGAATATCACAATTGAAATGATCCTTTAAAACAAAGATTATTCTCAGAACTTAAGGCTAGAATAGACTCAAGAGGCGTCTCAAGGCTGAGTCATTTTCGATAAAACCAATTTGGTTTGGATTCTCTGTTGTGGCGCCATTGTTTTTGTTGTTTTCGGTTTTCAGATTCAAATCAGTTAGTTGAATCCTATTAAGCTGTGTCGGTTCATTTTATCTTAAACTTTTAATTGTAAAAGGATTTGTATCAGTTTTATTCTTAGAATTCAGCGGTTTTCAATAGGCGCTAGGACTATACGTACGGTAGCTTGTGAGTAATAAGTATATGGTGTTAGGTGTAGCACATATTTTGCACTTATATATCGACTTTCATCAAGGTACTTGAATCGAATTACTTTCTTCATATTAAAACATTAGGTTTAATATTTTCACAGAGAGAAAATTTATTTCTACTTACGGTAAAAATTATGGTATGTGTGGAAGCAATTTAATAAGGGTTTGACTGCAATGAAATTTTAGTGTTTTTTACAAAAATAATAATGAAGGCTCGTGCATTTTTAGTATGTTTAGATATTTTATTGTGCCCAGTAGGGTAATTACCACGGAAAGTATTTGTTTACGACCGGTGGATATGAGTAAATCATTATAATTGACCGTAAATTCCCGATTGTTCACCTGTCTCTAGGAAAGGTATTCGGAAACTTCTTAGAGCCGTGAAACAAGTGGAAATAAATTATTTTAATTGAATTATATTAATGATTTTTAATAGTTGATTTTTATTTCTAGTGGAACGCTCTTGAATGCGTACGCCAGTTTTTATAACGCATGAAAACACAATAAATAAACTTATCAGGACATTAATTTCTTATAGCATCAGATTATTCGCCGATTAAAGTCCAGGTATGTTTTTTAGACTGTGTTTGAAATATTTGAGATATAACACGAAACATTTATTCACTAAATGAGCCTGCTTTTGTTCCAATATTACCACAAAGTATTGAATGATATACTGCTCAGAATTTCCATAGAAATTTTTGAAATTTTATTTAACTTCCTGATATTTTTTTTATTACAGATCCCTTTATCGATTTATATAGTAGTTTGAATTTAGAATTCTTTGCGCATTCTATTTTTGGCTGAATTTATTTTGAACTTAGAACCTTGTAGTTACCTACATATTTCCAACATTTCGTAAGATTGAAATTTGAATTTTTTGAATTGCAGCAAGAAATTTTTTCAACAGAAAACCAATAATAACAAAATCATTCACTCAAATGCTTTAAAAATTCTAGTTTTCTTAAAGGCCTATTACACTTCACGGTTTACCGAAACGGTGCGCCGTGACGGCGGAAAGGACGTTCTGATTACACTGCACGGTCGCCGCCTTCCTAACTCAGTTGCCTGTCGAACGTAGTAGGAGTATGGCGCCTGTGCTCTCAAAATTTCAAAAAATTGGAATCGCCCTTGCCGCAACTGCGGCTGTAAATGTGAGAAGAAATCAAAAAAGAAAATGTTGGACCAAGCAATATCTTCTTTTATGAAACAAAATGTGTAATATGAACATCTTGCATTCGTTCCATAAGTTAGGCATGTCTTTATATAGTTCTATAACATTGGACAATACATCCTTTTCCTTTTGGGAAGTCATTTTGCACGCAAGGCTCGCTGATGCACGTCCGCTCACAATGAACGCCTCGCGCGACTGAGCGGCCGGTCTCTCTGAGCGCGATTACATTTGCCGGCGCACCGGCAGTTAGGCCGTTTGTCCACCGCCGCCGTCACCGTCACGTCACCGAGAACGAGATGACGGCGCCGAAGTAGCGGTACATACATTTACTAAGAGCCGCGTGTCCACCGCACATCCGTTACCCGAGCGCCGTCATCCCGGCCGCCGATATTGTGAGTAGATCGGCGTGACCGCTAGAACGTGGCCCGAGATTTTGACGGGCCGATGTGCCGACAATACAAAACACGTATGAACTTGTCCACACACTGCCGTCGCCTGTGTGCCTGTGATATATCGTTCACGTATTAGCGGATGAACCCAAAATTCTTTGCATCGCCTGCGCCTTCGAAGGTACAGAAGCAGTAGAAGAAGTTGTCGCCGGTTTAACCTAGCCATCACTTTATTTCTTCAAAAACGCGACTATTACGCATGACAGCTGCAACAAACTAAACCAGCGAAATCGGTCGCGGTGGACAAACGATCGCCGTCACGTCATATTAAACTCGGCCTGAAATAATCTCGTTCTCGGTGACGTGACGGTGACGGCGGCGGTGGACAAACGGCCTTAGGAAGTTAGGACGGCCGGGAGCGCACGGTGTTCCGGTGTCGGCTTCCTTTCTTCCTAACAGCGATTACACCTTCCGTTTTAAGCTTCCTAACTCTTACCGTCGACGGTGCACCGTAAAGTGTAATCGAGCTTTTATATCTAAGGCCCTACTCAGAAGAAAACATGATTACTTATGTACCTAACCTACACTTCAGTAGATATATCTGTATCGGTATATGAAACTGTTAATGTTAAATATACAACTAGCATCTGCCCGCGGCTTCGCACGCTTTATTACTTTGGTAACGTTTCAAGCTTGTTCTATCCATGGGAACTGATTTATTGGATGTAAAGTAGCCTTATTCCAGGGCTAGAACTAAGACTATTACAAATTTCGGTCAAGTCCGTTCAGTAGATTTTGCGTAAAAGAGAAACAAACATCCATCCATACATCAATACAAACTTTCGCGTTTATAATATGAAAGAATAAACTATCTCCATCAAAATAAGTACCTATCTACTTCTGGTTATATTATCGGTGTGTCCGCCCCAGTTTTACCTTTCCCCATGTCCGTCAAGACTAAAAAGAAATCACAGCCAACATTTCCAAGATTTCTTAACCCGCTAATAACAACTGACAAGTTTAATTTTTAAACTGGTAACCCAATATGGCGGTGCGCTGAGACCTGACACTAATTCGCACTGTATGCGCATACGCATTTACTGCGTCAATCATTTTTAGGGTTCAGTGACTGATGTGCAAAAAAATAAGCCTGGTCAACGATATTTTCTTACTTTTGTTATTGACATCAGTCGTAGCGTGTACAAACGTTAACTACCTATTGTAAAAACGAGCTTACCTTGAGCAGAGAATATACAGGATGTTCGGAAGAATGTGTGCCATATTGTGACTGGCGGCGGTGGGTGGAACCAAGTGCAATAGCTTGGCGGTTTTTTTACCATGAGTTTAAACTGCCGAAAATCTATAAATCGCCTCTCTCCATCACAAGGTTTAAGTTTCGAAGCTGTTCACGGAGATAGGCTTCGATCCAGCAATGGCAGCAATGGGCGGTTTTTAAAGTCCTGTTTTCCCCTTTAGTACGAATTTCCAAGGGTAAAATTGGAATAAACCCCTGGCCTATCCTGGCCCTGGTATCGCCAGATTCAAGGGAGTCAAATCTGAAGACCAGTCGTATGTGCCGACTCCGATGGTTTTCCTACATACAAATAAATTACTAGTACCTAGCGTCTTCGCACGCGTTTTTTCTATGGAAACGATATTTATATGCTATGGGAAATGATTTATAGGTTGACAAGTAGTCCCTGTGTTATTCCAGATCTAGAATTCAGTCTATTCAATATTTCAGCCCAATGCGTTCAGTAGTTTTTGCGTGAAAGAGGATCGAACATTCATACAAACTTTCGCGTTTATAATAATAATAATAAGGATAAAGATTGACAGCGCAATCCTTCTCCATTCTCTCATACTCTCTTAGTAGTTATTGATCCCACTTATCCTATTCTACTAATATTATAAAGGAAAATACTAAAGGCGAGGGAAGTTAAGAGATGTTTGGGAGAAAATGGCGCCAAAACCATAAGAATAAATAATAACAAAACTACTGAACAGATCCAGGTAAAATTTTACAAATACTTCGCTCTACATATGGATCGATATTAGGCTTAATATTTATCTTGGTAAAATGCGTCTAAAATCAAGAACAGCGCGTCCGAAATGAAGGAATTTCTATTAAAATTAAAATTTTATATTACAGTACGGAGGTTCTATACCGTATGTAATGTACTCTGTGAGTATCATAAGATTATAATATTGATAATTTGTAACGCTTGACCTTTTATACTCTTCCTATGCCTTAGCTAATATTATCTATAATAAATTTGCATTACATTAACCCATATAAACAAACAAACCTGAATATATTCATAACTAGCAACTTCAGAACCGCCTCGCGGTTTCACTCGCGTAGTTCCCGTTCCCGTGGGAATTCCGGGATAAAATATAGCCTGTCTTATTCCAGACTATAATCTATCTCTGTGCCAAATTTCATCCAGATCCATTCAGTAGTTTTTGAGTGAAAGAGTAACAAACATCCATTCATGAATCCATCCTTACAAACTTTCGCGTTTATAATATTAGAAGGATTTCTATTAGCATAGTTTATGCGGAACCAACAAAAATGACGCCCTTTTTTACTGTCTACACTTGAGTACTAAAGTTTCGTAGCTAGATTAGTTTTGAGCTAGATCTAGACATGTTAAGGTCAGTTGACTAGACGGATAAAAACTTTGGTACTTACCTACACCAATATCGCCTTGCGGTTTGTTATTATGTAGATATGTAATTATGTTCAAATAAATAATGTGTTGTTATTTTTAAATCGTTTAACATGTTACCTATTGTAATCTAAACGTCTATCTAGAGGTACATCAATCATCATCATCATAACAGGCCTTGACGTCCATTGCTGAAAATGGCATTCCCACCCTATAAGGCAATGCTGCGGGTTTTATCAAAGTCGTTATGCTATTCTAAGCACAAAATTAATAAGCACTTACCTACACTACAAATATACATTTTAGTTTTCTTAAAATGTATACTAAACATTTTTTTTATACTTGATGTCGTATTGAAATAGTATCAATAGTGAATATATATATATATATAATATAGTATGAAGTGTGCCAGGCACCACCTCCTGCCGCTGAATATGAGACGAGACTATGCTGACTTAATTTACTTATCGCGAATCCTCAAATCTTCAATTGATTGCCCTGAATTACTCTCAAAAATCAAATTTTCCACTCCTTCGCGCTTTACAAGAAGCAGTGACTTGTTCTATCTGCCATATTCAAGCACAAATTATCGTCAGCATTCATTTATTTATCGGACCTGCAGGAAATTTAATCTGTTGTGCAAGGATTGCGACCTTGATCTTTTTAATTATTCTACTTCCACCCTTAGAATCAAACTCAATGGCTTATTTTTTTCAAAATAAATTATAGCTACGCGTTTTTATATTGTTTCCCATTTGGATGTGAATGATTATACTAAATCAAAAGACTGAAGCGAACTGTAAATCAATTATTACTTTGTTTCTTATATTTTGATAATTATGTACCTATAGTACTATTAAATTTGACTTATCTAAGTGCCTATTTTGGAAGCCTAAAGAAATAAGGATATTGACTTACTGATTTACTGATTTAATTTTTTTTTTTTTCAAGATTTCCTTTCTATTTGACTTTTTGGATCATAATGTGAATGTGAGTGACATCTTATCTTGCCTCGATTTCTATAAACTGTCTTCTAGTTCTTTTTTTGTTGTATATAATGCGTCATCGTAATTAGAATAGAATAGAATATACTATAATAGATAATTACGTAACAACTTTATAGCAAGTAGTGATAACTAGTTTCATAAGTTCTTTATTTCATTTAGTACCTTTAAGTAAAATTACTATGAATCTATCAGTGGATTCCTTTAAATAGCCTATCAATTTCTACTGTATCGATAACTTAAGTTTAATGTGCTGATGGTTTCCCTAAAATAAATAAATAAATAAATAAATAAATAGGGTCAAAATATAATTTATTAAATTTAATAAGTTATTGGGTCCAAATAAAATTAAACTATAAATCGATTACGGTAGATACCTACATAACCACTGGTTTAACACGAAGGTCGAATATTAAACTTAATAAGTCGACATTACAACTTTTCTCTTATTCGACAACCCATACGGAAATTTTAAGGTCGTATTGCAAAAAAAAAGGGAAATTACGCATTGGAATGAACAATTGCGATAAAAAAATGTAATTACAGTCAAAACCGGATATAGCGACATTGAAGGGACCGTATAGTTGCCGACGTTATATCCGATAGTCGTTATAAGCAATACACATAAATATGTACCTCTATGTATGGATGTGTATACAAGTACAGTAGTTTTATTAGTTGTGCAATTTCATTATTCGACTCGCCATTTTCTAATCTCCATATGACATGAGATTTTTCTTCAATAGAAAGCACTTTTCTCTTATTTTGTGACATGATAACGCATGCATGCACGGTCTAATCAAAACCAACGCCATAAATCAAGCTGTCACTCACGCAGTCATTTAGCGCACTAAACAATTGTAGTAAAATATTCAAGGTCAAATGGCCGGGAAGAGGTGGGAGAAAGTGCGTAGGCATACGCTAAAATATTCCTTCATAGCTTATCAATAAGATTTAAAATCGTCCGTATTGTTTTGTTTTTGACAAGAAGCGGTTGGTCGTTATAACCGATGAATATCGATAAATTTTCGTCGTTGTAAGCGATATGTCGCTGTATCCGGTGTCGTTATAAGCGGTATGTTTGCTGAATAGTTTACTAGAGATTCGGACGGGACCTTACAATCTGGTTGTTATAACCGATCGGTCGTTGTAACCGATGTCGTTATAAACGGTTTCGACTGTATTATTGAACTTCTATAATTGGCCTCAGATAGTCTTTTGGGTACAATATTGAATTGTGAAGACTTTAACACAATCGAAGATGGGCTATGATGCGATTCACTTCCACTTGATAAGGAGTTATAACTCTTTTAAATAATTTTAAAAATAATTTTTATTTTTTACATGCGAAATTTACTTAAAGCTAAGCCGATCTACGTATTTTCAATCCTTCTTTATCTAGACGGCTTATAGGTATACTAGCGACCCGCCCCGGCTTTGCACGGTTATTATACGTATAAACCTTCCTCTTGAATCACTCTATCAATTAAAAAAAACCGCATCTAAATCCGTTGCGTAGTTTTAAAGATTTAAGCGTAGGTGTGTACGATTGTTGAGTTTCGGGTATTTCGGCAGAGTTGGCGCTTCGATAACGTAAGTTGACAATTTAGGAGGTGGTTAGGTACCTAAAGGGGAATAACCATTTTTAACGTCAAATCATGGTAGATAAAGGTCTGCCACTACCAATGCTAAATATTCATTAATGATCATTATTATTTTTTATGAATTATATTTATTGCTGTGTGAATTGTTCAGAAGCATTCAAAGGGACATAATGATATAGGGACAGAAAAAGCGACTTTGTTTTATTACTATGTAGTAGTGATAGGTATTTTTTTATTTATCATATAGAAATTATTACCTGATCCAAATTTTACTAGTTATTCTAAAACAAAGATCTAATTTGCTACCATGTCCCTAATAGGATTCCTTAATCGGTTTTTAAGGCACGGGGACGATTCTTACTCAGCACTCGCCAAGGAGGTAGCGTTAAATGAAGAGTTTTACAGAAATAACTGGAGAACCTACCTTAAATTCCGATATCCACAAGCACAGCCCAATTAACAAGCAAATTTCGTATGGATAAAAGTCTGTTGTACGACTATTTATATATTATGTACCTACGGCACGCCTCAATCTTATATTATAAACGCGAAAGTTTGGATAGACGGATAGATTAACATCACCAGTATACGCCAAAACTACTGAAAGAATCGGGCTGAAATTATATTAATAATTTGGATTGATATAGTACTTACTAAGCCTGAAATAAAGCATAGGCTACTTTGCATCAAATTTCACGCGGGTGAAACCGCAGGGTGCAGCGAGTAATGCATAAGTATGTGTTTAATGACCACTCCCAAGTTGGTTGTGTGAGAACAAAATTATACTTACTACTGGACTAGAATCAAAAGAGAACCAGATAATAAACCTTCCTAACTCATCAGGATACTGAACGTGGCTTTACTAAGCAATGCGAGTTTTGTCACAAGCACTGCAAGCCAGCGTCTTGGGGATGCGACATGGCAATGCTGATACGCTGCGTCAGATACTCACCAGCTCTCGGGTCACGCGTCGCATCACCGGACACGATATTTTATTTAAACCAGGATAGCCTCGGTACCCCATGGACTTAGGGTCTCGACTCTAAAAGGATCAAACGCGTATGCTCTACAGAGCATACGCGTTTGCGTATATTACATACTATACATACATACTGCATTTTTTCTGTTCATATATTTTTAATATATTTAACTAGACTTAGCGATACAAAAAATTTAAGGAAAACATTAATTGCTAAAGCGGGAATCGAACCCACAACCTACTGCGTCGCCGTCTATACCTAGTATTTCAAGATTGAATAGTATTGTCCAGTGGGTTTTTTATGTTAAATGGCTGAACTATCTCAAAGTTAGCAATGATATAGTATAAGGTAGAACTCGCTTCGCCAGAAAGAACTTATTCACTCAGGATTTGAAGACTCCAAGATAGTAGTATTATGGCGGGAAAACGAAAGCAAGAAGCTCATATTCATGTGAAAGAGCACATCCACATGATAACATCATGTCTAATTCTACCGCAAAACAAGCTGTATGGGTTTTTCAATAAAAGTGTGTGAACACACAACACTTGTGCACTATAATATGTATATATACAGGGTTTTAGGTATTTAATGATTAACCTCTTAAAGGCGACTTGGAATAATCAAGACTAACAACTTTTGTTCTATGACTTTTGCCAAAACTTAATACATCTTTTCAGTCTCAGTTTTCAGGTTTTTTAGTTTTGGCGGGAATTTCTATCAATTGATAGCTCTATGTCTCGTAAAGACCTACATACGAGTACCTACCTATGTTTCATTTATTCGATTCTGACGTGTGCGCAGTCAGCTGAGTGCTACGACTGCTACTCAATTGCTCGGTCCAAGGAAAATTAGAACTGGAAATTTGCTGATAAATTTTGTTGTATGGAAAAAAAGCATTGAATTAGAAAAAATCATAGAACAAAAGTTGTTAGTCTTGATTTACCCAAGTCGCCTTTTCGAGGTTAATCATTAAATACTTACCTATAATCCTCTATATATAGTGCACAAGTGTTTGTGTCTAGTCTTCGTTGGGAATGGCCTCCGTGGTAGACGATAAAATGTATTTCAAAAACGAATACTTACATCAAAGTTCCGACTCCGGCTGAATCCATAATGATAATGTTCTTTGGATCTGATAGGCGTTGGTGCGTTCCAATTAGTTCCGCATCATTTATTACTTCATTCATGGGTTCGTTAAAATCGTTAGGTAATTAAAATTTCTTATTACTATTGTTCGAATTTTACCTGTGATGTCTTAATCACAATATAAAATTGTAGTATAAAACTATGACTATGGCCAACAAGAATCATTTTCTTCGGCATTTAATAGCTTTCTTCATTAAAACGAAAGTTACAATCAAGGAATAGAAAGAAATTTAAATTAGTATACATATACCTACAATTGAAACAATTCAGCGAACTGCAGACGGTTGCAGACTAAAAAAATATGATTCTTAATTCAAAATTATATTTAGTTTTAATTTAATATTCATTCAAGACATAAATCAAACCTGACCTAGATAAACATAACAGAAATTGTATCATTTTCGCATAGCGATAAGTCAGTCGCCGACCGATTTCACCTTCATTATTCATCCGAGGTACCTCTGGGAACAGTCGCTTACAACTGTACAAATTCACTAAGCACACAGTGTCTCATCGCCCGGGAATTCGAGATTAACTGTTAATGAGATGAGTTTAAAGCACATAATCATTTGGCGTGGTTTTATCAAGTTAGCTCAGAGGTCGACATGTCCTGATGACATTGGATTAATTGGAAAATGACTTTATGTGCGACCTCCATCCATTCAACAGCTGAAGACGCTGTGGGAACAAATACCTACCCAAGTACCTACTTCAAAGAAGTACCTAGTTGAATAAACTCAAGAAACTAAATATAAGAACTAGTGTGGGAAAGAAAAAGACTTGAAATATTAAATTCATGCCGTTTATTGATCTCTATTTAAAACTTATTAATAACAGATTGCATAATCAAAATTTTCATCTTAAAAAACTAGGAAAGCAATCCCCGGGTAAATTGCCATGCATAACGAAAACTCGAAATTAAGTTGTGATCTTATAAAAACCTAAAATCAAGTTTCTCCAGCAAGGCGTAACGACAATATACAATTTGATCTCGTTATTTAAACATTTGTTGAAGTAAACGTAAACATAATCATAATCAATAAAATAATAATTAAATAACATGTCAACATAAGAATGTCTAATTGAACATCATCATAATTCATATTAAATAACACAAAATAATAATAATTAAGAACGTAAAATGTCATGCACACCCGCGAGTTGGTATATAAAATGTATGAGTAGTCATGCTTTCGAAAATTTTAGTAATTGTTAGTCATTAAAATTGAAAAGGACAACACAAACAATAACTTAAAACTATTGCGTGAACGAGTTTGAGCGGGAAGGAACGCGGAAAAACGTTTACGAGATCATCTGGTGGTCATGTAACTTATTGCCTAGCTCATTTTTACCGCTCCCTCCCCGATCTTACCATGACTGATGGTAAAAAGCATGTAAATGGTCTATAATTGGACTACTACGCGTTACAAATTCAGCCTACGAACTGACAAAATTGCCGTGCAGCATAACCACGTTAGATGTAAATGAACTAAGACATTACAAAAAGGTAGAACAATTTCATAGATATTAAACAATTGAAAGGTTCAGCGATTTATACAAACGGCAGATTTCGTAAATTCAATATGTAATAGGTGCTTATGTTTAAGTTATATATTGTAACACGAAGAGCCTAATAGTTATCGATGGACTGAGATCTTGCACCAAAAATGCTGCATCAGACGTTGCCTTGGATCTGGAACAATACAAAAATAAATTAAAACGACAAGAATATATACCTACATCTTCTCTCGTATTGCCTGGGAAAAATAGCTCTCAGCGATAATGCAGCCTTTTGTACCATGATAATTTTTAATAAGATGTAAGTTTTTTAACAATGCGATACCGTTCAGTAAAATAAGTGTTCATTCATTCATTCTCTATAGCATAAACAAGAAGGCCAAATCTACAAGTATTTGCATAAAAAGTAATGTATCAAGTTATTTTCGTGGGATTGGGATTCTAAATTATTAACGATGTACTTCCACCATATTTATTCCAAACTTCACCGTAACTATAAACAGCTATCTAAAATGACCATCAATCAATAAACACCAATAAGCACAGCTAGCTGAATAGTAAAGCTTATTAAGCTGGATTTTATGGACTGTGATATCACAAAGCGATGCGTGGCTGGATATAAACAGATGTTTATACTTAAGTTACTGTGGAATTCGTAATTAAATGAATATTAGTCATAAAGATAAAGGTACAATATAAAAGACTTTGTCTGGATAGTCGGTCTACTTATGTATGGTGTGGTCTACTGAGCTCTTATGATTATGAGATCGTGACTGTCCTCCGTGGACATGGGCCTCCTTCAATGGCTTTGTCAAGGTTATGTCAAATCATAGACAAGTTGGAGGCAGAATGTATTCTGAGGATCCAGATTGGTAACCTCAGCAGCTATTCACAATTTTCCTTTAGGAGTTTAGAGGATGCTACTGTTCATTCATCATTTGAATAAGGCTCTTGATACGTGAAATTTCATACATCGTTGCAGAGCAGGGAATTTTTGAGGTTAGTGATATATAGGGTAAACCACCCATATATTGGCACTTTAAGCGCTGTTACAAAACAAAATGCCTGAAAATCAAAATTCACTGAAAGAATATTCCTAAAAATGCGTTCAGACATTAGAGATGTAATAAAAGAATGTTATTTACCTTCTAACAGACGGGATATTTACGCGCAATATTATTATTTTAAGTTCTTTTTCAAAACGTGTATCTATACCATTTATTGGCAGATATTGACCCATTATTGGCACATAGAAACCCAATTATTGGCAGTAATGCCAATAATTGGTTTGTAAAGGTAATCCTATTATTGGCCCCACATACCCAGGTTGAGATCAGGGTATATTAAACACAATTCATAGGATCTAGACAAAGGTTTATTATGTACCTGTTAGGTACTTATAATATTCTTCGTGCCTATAATAATATCTAACCAGTTTACATATTCCTAGGTACGTCTACATAATATCACATTGACATTGAAATCAGTCTTTAATAAAGTTATTAGGATTGAAACCTCAACTTCTAATCAGCCTTCTGATTCGGCCAAGATCTTTTCCAATTCCGAAGTAGATTTTTTTTAGTATTAAGAGTCTGTAATTTTTGTTTCGATTGGAGAGTCGGCACGTGACATGGGTGGATCATAAATCAATCCGCTATCAGTTATATCAACAAAACTTGGCTGAGCAGCTTGTGTCAATGTTTCATCATCATCATCATCATCAGCCTATATTAGTCCACTGCTGGACATAGGCCTCCCCTAATGAGCGCCATAGCGCCCTGTCTTCAGCTTTCCGCATCCAGCATCTGCCAGCAGTCCTTCGCAGATCGTCATCCCACCTGGCCGGAGGGCGTCCTACACTACGTTTGCCGAGTCGCAGTCTCCACTCAAGAACACGTTTACCCCAACGGTTGTCGGTTCTTCGCGCGATATGGCCGGCCCACTGCCACTTCAACTTGCTAATTCTTTGAGCTATGTCGATAACTTTGGTTCTCTGTCGGATGTATTCATTACGAATCCTATCCTTCAGAGAAACTCGGAGCATAGCTCTTTCCATAGCTCGGTGAGCGACTTTAAACTGGTGGACCAGCCCTACCGTGAGTGTCCACGTCTCAGCTCCGTAGGTCATTACAGGTAGGACGCACTGTTTGAAAACTTTTGTTTTCAAACATTGCGGTATGGATGACGAGAAGACTCGACGTAGTTTTCCAAACGCTGCCCAGCCCAGCTGAATCCTCCTCTTGGCCTCCTTCTCAAAATTGTTTTTACCTAACTGCACAATCTGCCCAAGGACAATGCAAAATCTGTCAATGTTTATTTCGTCACAATTATCATATTATTCAAAAGGACTTGCACATTTTCTCTCTTTTACGTACTCTCTTTTACATAAGTACTTGTTGTTTTTTTTGTTGACAACAAGCTCCCAGGCAAGGTTAGGGACGCACCGAGTCTCGAAAGTTTTAAAATAAGACTAAAAAACTGGCTTGTAGAGAAGACGTTCTACACCTACGATGAGTTTTAAATTTTAACAAAATTAATTCAATACAGGGTGTTAGTGTGAACACCGTTGTCCTTGAAACCAGAGGTTCAGCATCATGAGTAGAAAGAATCCAAAACCGATGAGAAAAGCTTAACACCTATTTTAGTTTTGCAAGATTTTGATATTTCATGTCTTTGCTATCGTACACGATGCCATAGTCACTCTACATACTTTAAGTACCTACCTACGTAAGTACTTATACCCGCGCCTTACTTGGATCGTAATTTCATTACTTGTGCCCTTCAAAAGACGGGATATTCGCACAGAAGGTGATCCGACACTGAGGTGCACGTGTCGCCTGGTCGAAGTACTTGTGTCACGTGTTTGTGAGCAAACGTTCAGTGTTTATAAAAATTCTACTCATGATGCTGAACCTCTGGTTTCAAGGACAACGGTGTTCACACTAACACCCTGTATATTTTTATACCAATTTCTTTAATAATTAAAAATTTATGACGTGTAATTTAGACAAATTATAAATAAAATGTTTATCTGTTTTATTTTGTTTATTCTATATTTTATTTTCTCAGTTTTGTACTAAAAACTCGGCTTGGCAGGAGCGCTTAAGTATTGTTTAAGCTAGCCAATAATTAGATTTTTCATTAATGACATGGTGCCAAAATTTGGAAAGACGGTATAAAATGCACAACTAGGAATACACAAGCAATAACGAATCTTTTATCTGTTGAATTACAACCCTAGATAACAAAAAACAATTTCATCAAAAATCCAATTATCGACAGGGGTGCCAATAAATTAGAAGTATGTCTCTTCTACATACCAAACATTGGCACCGCCTAAAACAAGAAATCAGTATAAATAAATTGTATTTTTTACGCATAATAATGTTCTAAAATTATTACCACATTCATCAAAAACTTTCGGCCTGTGCGGATACTCATATTATACCAAAACAAGACTATTTTGAAAACCACTAAACTTAGCAAAAAAATAAAATTTGACGAGGTTTCGCGGGATTCGATGAGACGCTAAGTTCAAAAGATCATAATTCCGTTTGTATGACATATCATGTTATGACTCTGCCAGCTAAGTGAAGAGTAAACCTACCAATTATTTTTTAGATATTTTTTTCATTGATCCACCGTACAGTTTGCTTAATAAATAGTTTAAATACTCAAGTGCCAATAAATTGGGGGGATGCCAACAATAGGGTGGTTTACCCTACTTGTCTCACGGCTGAGGGAATCATCCCGCAACCCTTAGCGTTTCAGTTCGAAAGAGGATTTACTCACTGCGCCAAAGCGTATTCACAGCCTTAATTTATTACAACAGTTTTCTTTTAAAACTTCGGTCTATCTATCCTAACCTTTCAACACGATCCTTGAAATCAACCAACTGCTAAATAATACGCAATTAAAGTAATTCGTATGTAAATAGCTACCGTTACAATGAAGGATCAGATAAATCCCTTCCCAGGGAACTAGATACGACTTTGAGGAATTTAATCAGGTAAAACTGAGATAGCATCTCCTTTTCGTAAAATTTATAGTAATAGGGGAAGACAGCAATATGGGACGGAAGCAGCTATAATTCAATGTAGGAAGTGATGTGATAGTTCAGCTAGCATAAGCGTTCTAGACAAAATTATGGCTACAGAAGAGTAGATTACGATGAAAAGTCATTGAGTAAAATTAATAAGAAGAACCAAAATTCCTGAGCCTAGACAAATAAGAAGCAATAAATAATTGGATAGTTAAAGATATTATAGTGCTTTAGAGACGTTGAGAGGAAATACGATACCAAAAACCCCAAGCCTACCGTAATTTGCCTAAGGTGATACTAGAACTGCAAAATGTTAGAGAGTTTAAATGATCAACACACAAACTCAGAGGATTTTAAATATAATCCATAGCCTAGTTAGAGAACTTTTTCGTCTTTGTAAAGATACCCCCGCTGTGACAACAAAAATCGAATCCAGAAAGGAAGTATTTTCAGGCAAAACCCTTGATATCATCTGGAACCCCTCATCTCAAGGGTCTGGGTATACTGGTGTTGAGAAGCAGGGTAATAGCTAAGGTGTGGGTGGAATCAGGGTCACGACGAAACTAAATTCAGATTGATAACGTTACTGTCGTTTACTGATAACCAACATGTCTTATACCATGTGTTACTGCAAAATTGAAATAACGGATTAGCCTCAGTACAGCGTTGTTACCGATCCTGTCTCGTGATAAATAGATAGATAGTTTTTATTATATATCGAAAACACCCACAAATATTTGCAGATCGTACAAACATTTCAGAATGTCCGGTTGCTGTTTCTGAGATTTGTTGAAACAGACTGACAAAATTACTGTTTATTTCTTCAAGTGCCGTAAATACTTTGAAATGCATTTAGTAATTTTATTTTGATAACCGCTCATGAAAATCCTAAATTTCAAATTAATTTGTTACGTAGATTTCCACGAAAATTTGCAACAACACGCTACATTGACATTCAAGGCTTCCTATTCTCTGGCTTTTGCCGCGAAACAAGAAAACATGCACGCTCAAAAACAGATTTTATTTTACAGTTGTCAGTACATTTTATTTCAACAAGCTTACATTTTTCACGCACCCCCACCCTTACAAATCACAGGATCTAAACCGAGTCTAGCTCTTGCGCAAGTAGGTGCTGCTAAAGCCAAATGCAAAAATGTTAATGCCTTTATCTGTCTCTCCTCTCTCAGTCTTCATTCGATGATCCTTATAAAAAGGTCAAGGCGGTATCGATGATGATGTTCCATTAGATCTATGCTGAGTCACCGGCCACATATCAATCTTACCCACCCCTTTCCGGATTTATTAGGGGACCGTCACACTCTAATGTGGGTAATTGAGAAGTACAGCATTTCGCAGCTTTTATCAACTGTCGTTACACACTTCAAAGATTATTTTAAATGACTTTTGAGGCTTTGTCATCGATGAGCTTTTACACTTTCCGATCCAAGACTTAGTACTTAAATATTAGTACCTACCTGGCTACTGCCTATATTATATACTGTTGTAGTTTCTATTCGACATCTTAGTCATAAGCAAGAGCAAATTCAAAAAGAATGGCAATAGAAATTAAACATTTTGTAATTGTTTGGTTCTTTTCGTACATAAGTTAGCCCCTCTTTCTTACTATTTAGAAAAAAGCTTTTTTATTTACAATATTGAGTCACTTACATCTTTCTTCTTATTTCTTCTATCTAGAATTAGGTAGGAAAACGCCAATATGCTTTAGGGATACGATACGATGTTACCTTTTATTAGGTCGGATGATTTAAAAATCTCGTTATTGAGTGCAGGGGCGCCGCTTCAAAGATATTTTTGCGTGACTTTACATTTTCGCGTAGAGTTTAATTGACTTCGTTGTTTGACAAGGGGTGGCGTTTTCTCATTTTGCAGCTTTAGTGTTAACTTCCATTCTCCAAGGAATTTGAGAACGATGTGTTGATTTTAAAGACCTTTGAAGATGTATCGAGTCATCATACATTTGAATGATTTTGTCATGTTGTCTTTTGTGACCTGAATGGTTTTGCAAAGATTTCAAACATAATGACGATTTAAGTTTGGAAAATAAAAGTAAATGTTAACAATAGAACCAGGTGGCCCAGATTTAAACTAAGGCAAGTTTATACAATTAAATGTAAATGAACAAACAATATGACGTCAATGAAATATAAGAGGTAGGCATTGGATAGAAATTGGGGTTTCCGCGCACTTTGTATCAAATATAAATAGCAATTGCAAATTAAAAAGAATTTTTAAGTCTAATAAATGTTCGTAAACAAATATTACTTAATACTTTATTGTTTGAAAGCCCTTTCTGACGTGCATCAGAGGATTCGTAACAATCTGACGTAAGCTTAGGATCAAGCCTGCGTCAGATGCTATGAATCCTGTTTTGAAACTAAGCGAGGTTCATATTGCATTATTATTAGTATGACTAGATTCACATTAGCGACAGATCGCGCCACACCCCAACACAAGCTACTAATGTGAATCTAGTCATACTAAATCTATGAGACCGATAGCGTTCTGTCGCGCCACAACACACCCCGACACAGCAATATGAACCTAGCTTACGCGTTTTAGCACTAGAAAGTAGAAAAGAAAGAAAGTAAATATAATATTCTATTATATTATACTAGATTTCAGCCCGACCCGTTCAGTAGTTTTTGCGTAAGGAGTCAATACGTCCTAATACACAAACGTTCGCATTTATTGGTGTGAGGTTTTAGAAGTTAGATAAGACGGTTTTACGATGTTTTTCCTCTAGAATTCGCGAGACCCGTGGTTTAAGTCAGACAAACCATATCCATTCAAAAGCTATTAAAAATTGTACTTGCTGTAACTGTTGACATAATATTTGTCTAAATAATAAATAATTCTCGAGAAACTGTTTTTGACAGCTAGAAGTGAAACACTACACAAATGAAATGCCATCATAGGTATTTAACCAGCTTGTTAAAACCAATTTTTTTTGTTTATTTTACTTTAAAAGTACAAGGGCAGTTCTTATTCTATCTATATTGTAGGTAAAGTTAAGCTAGGATGTTTGACAAAGAGAATGGCGTAGTAAGGTGTTTACCGCTCCCTGAGATAAAGTACCTAATAAGTTGGTTCTGTATCTCAGTATTACTGGTACTACCAACTAAGTTGGGGTAGTGAACAACCACTGATGACTCCCTGGCTCTAGCCTTGGCCAACTACATCAGAGCTAGGTACAAAAAGCTAACTGTTAGGTAAGTCATTGACTGAGCGTGGATAAAAATATGGAACATTATCATTGATCCTTGATTTTTTTCTAAGGATCATCGTATAAAGAAAGAGAGAGACGCTTCGTAAAACATAGACATCTGGAAGAAATCTTTTCAAGGGGAAAAAACACCAATTAAGATTATTTATTTGATATAGCGGCAACTATGTTGTCAATATGTTTATAATTATGGATACGTAAGCTTTAGAGTTAGCATTTACGTTTCATAAACTTGTTGATAAAAATATAATAGAAACTGGTACAAAATAAACGTTGCTTTACTTGAAATACGTTGATTAACCAAGTTTGAATGAACAGTGCAAACAAACGTCTGAAGCAAGTAGTTATTAACTTTGAGGATGTGCCATTGTCTTCAACGGTTGTTCCTAGACTGTAGGTTATACTTGGGACGTTGAGTTTGCTCACTAACAATTTTACAAACTTTGGAATAAACTTATATCATTACTGCTACTGTATGAAGACACATGTAACCGCGGGTTTGTTTTTAGAAATAAATTTAGTTTGAAAAAGTTCTTTCTTCTTCTTGATTTATGGTTCGCTGTGTCTATGTTGCCCAGCTCTGCCAGTGTCCATGTCAAAAGAGACGTAAAATTGAGTAGACACAAATTAAATAATTGAATATTTTTTCAGGTCAAGCAAAAATAATATTTTTGAATTATAGCCTTATATCTTTTTGGCCTTATTGCTATATATTTATTAAAATGTAACGCTTTACCTCGATAAAAAAATACTAATAAAGTGTCATAAGCAAGCTCGAACTAATCATTTCGTAAATTAGTTAACTTTATATAATATACTTAAATAAATATTTATTCTAGAACTTAGTACCTTTTTAAATAGAGCATATCAGAAGAATATTAAACAAGTTAAATGTAAAAACTGAAACCGCGACTTTTCCGAACTGAAGCTAGTGAGCACAAAAAAATAAAAACAGCTCAGGCCAAGCAAATATCGGAACGAGAGAAGTCGAGGGCATCCAGCACTAAACTTTTGCAATATGAACGTCCGTAACTCAGCAAATGAAATGTGTTTAGCTCTTTTTGCGTCGAGCAAACAGTTTTAAAATCGGTAAGTGCATCCGTTGATGTACAAACTGAGCCAAAGGAATGTAGTGTTTATTGAATGGAGTATTGGGTTGGTTTTGATTAATGTGCTGGTAAGCTGTAGGGGTCAATATGCCTAAATATTTACTACTACATAAATGCTACTATACATAAACACATATATACATAATAAATACATAAATAGTGAACATTTTCGGGCCTATTATTTTGTAAAAAAATTAATATTATTAATAAAATAAATGCGATAAAATTAATACATATGTACAGAGGCGTTCATTATTTGCTTACCCCCCCTAATAGACATACCAGGATCGAATCCTGCTGCTTTACTTAAACAATTTTTTGCTTTTTTTGACAAAGCACTAGTAACTAAAATAACAAAGAAAATTACTTGTAATATTTTAAAAGAAAAAAATAACCTGGTAAGTAATGAAAATGATAGACTTAAAACATTTGAGCTAGCTAAAGTAAAAGCCATCTTTAATTTCGACTTTAACAGCAATCACAATCTGGATGAGTGGTTCAAGGGTCGGGCTTATGTTCTAGGGTAGGGTGTTCGATTCATTATACCGATGTTATTTTTGCTTTTTTTCACCTATGACTTTATAGCATATTAATTGTCTATAATCTGTTTTTTTGCTTATAAGAAATGGGGTATGATTAGAATATGATAAACACATCTCAGATTTTATGTGATGTTATTTTATTAATACAATAGAAAGAAAGTCTGAAGAAAATAAATTACATTACAATGATATTAACTTATATTAAGAAAATTTATTACATTTTCGGTTCCTTTTCACACAACTATGTTGTTTTATAATCCTTGTAAATAAAAGTCAACACACAAGTAGAACAAACATGTTTTGTTATTATTAGAATACCTATACCACAGTATACCGTAAGGTCTACTTTGTTATAGGCAGCATCTAATAAATATTAACAATTTAGATCTCTCGTGTGTAACAGACCATTATTTACCCATTACGAGAAATTTGGAGCATAATTATGCAATACGCTAAATGAAAAGCATGCTAGAACTACCATAGCAAAACTAATTTATTGTTTACTCAAAATTAATATCGAATCGGATAACCCTCGCTTGGTATACTTTGTTCTAGCCTACTTTTCATTTGAGATACTGGATAAGCAACGAGCACTGTGGTATCATAACTTCTTTCAACACTTGTAAATATGGTTCCCCAAGCGGCCGCCAATTTCTTCGAGTTCTCCTGGGCCCATGGATGACATCCAGTCCCAATAACCTGAAAAAAAACACTGACTTCTCAAGACTTGTATTTAGGGGTATAATATTAAATTAAAAATTGACTGGACTGGCAATTTAATTTGTAATAAAAAGATCTTGGAAATTTACTAGATAGATCATTTAGTCTCTAGTAAAAGAAACTGATTTTGCAGCAGAATTTGCATGGTAATACTTATTATTTATATCACATCTTACCTATGGTAATTCTGCCACTTGCTTGAACAGGTAGTATATTTTGTGGTAGAAGTCGTTTGTTTGGTTTCCTCCATAGTATTATCAGACCCTCCATGTCAGACATGGCTGTGAGTATTCACAGGTTGTCGATGGCGTTCGATGTAAAAATCCATGGGCGTGGACCCGATCGCATTGCCTTTACATCTCCAGTCAAAGCGTATCTCCTCACTCAAAATTGAACCGTTATTTCCTTGAAAGTTAAATAAAAAGTTTAATTATCTATGCTCAATAAATACGACGAATTAATACAAAACCAAATAAAAATACACTTACGCTTATCCCAAGCTGACTCGCAATAGCTTTATAAGGAACGTTTTGTTCGTGAATTTTTATAGTTTTTGTTCTTACAAAATTGCTTATATGGCTATTCATTTTTGATATTATAAACTTTTTAACACGTAAACACAGTTTACTAATAATTATTCTCCAGCGGTGGTGAAACGCTCACTTGACTGTCATTCGTTACATAAAATTATACTACCCTCATTTATTTGAACAAAATTAATAAATGCATTCAACTGATTGAACGTCCACCGTTAAGATAAAAACTACTGGCCTAAAAATTCGAACTATGAGTCAACATACCGGGTAGCAGAATTGAAAGAACGGTCGACTGCGATGCGATAAGCCGTGGTTCGAATCTCAACTATGGTTAAGTTTTTGCACTTAGTTTAAGATTGCTTGAAGTTCTTCAACATTATTGTTGGCGAATATTTTAGATATTAGGGGTATAGCAAATAGTGAACGCTACTGTACATAATTTTTTATGATAACAATGACATAACCGGGTGAATTAAAATAATATAAAATTTACGATACCACAAATCTTCTTTTATAGTTAAAATAAAAACAATAAAACGCAGACGCAATTTTAAAGCAACGCTACCGTGCGGCCCCATTTATCTATCGATAAACCGTAGGGCGGGGACAGTATCGCTATTATCTAGTTATCGATAATCGTGCAGCGCGGAAAAGCTCATTGCCTGATTACAGTAATAGAGACATTCATGATGAATAGGACTTCACTATTGAAAATGAAATTGAAAACTTGGAACACAATACTATTGTCAATGCGAAAGCTTGAATGGAAACCTCTAGAGGCTATTTCTATACCAAGGACCATAGCAATAAACATCCATCCAACAATCCATACAAACATTCGCTTTATAATATTAGTAAGAACGTACATTGTAAACACCAAGTACTCCCGGAACATATCTGTAAATCGTACAAACATAAGTCCCGAGGCGGGAATCGAACACGACACCTCCTGCGACGCAGTCGGACCTTCATCATCTACGCCAATGACTACATGTCACGTTACATATTTACACACGTAATTATATGCCCATGACAATAAAAGAACAAGACCAATAAATAATAATCCCACCGGAATAAACGCAATCACTAAGGAAAGTAGACTTGTAATTATCTTTACGATAGATTTGTTTGAAACTGATCAGATATTAAAACATCGTAAATAATTTACCGTTGCCGTAAGCGGTAGATTGGCAGCTGAGGGAGTTGGTACCTGAAACAAAGATACGTTATGTTACTGATAAAGTTATGAAAATTTCATTATTTTAGCAACCAGCTAAAGTCCAGGACTAAGCTTCCCTAAAAATATTTCCTATACCTTGGCCTTAAATAACATATTGGACAACATAACAGAGTAAATTCAATAAATTTTTAATTTTTTTATTTAAATATCATCATCATCATCATCCTATATCAGTCCACAGTTGGACTTAGGCCACTCCTAATGAGCGCCATATCGCCCTGTCTTTGCTCAATTCAAATATATTATTAACTAATTACTTAATACTAGAAAGTTGATATTTCATTTTCATTCTGTCCAGTAAATACACTAAGTATTTACAAAAAAAAACAACAGCTAGTTCGATCTAAAAATATCACTTCTGTAAGGCTATTTTTCCGTCCGGCGTGAACTGTCAGAAGCGAGCGCCGCAATTTCCCGCCAACACATCGCAGCCCGACATCAGCTAAAAGGAATGCGGGAAAAAATCGATAAAACCGCACTCCGACCTCAGACGGCGCAACATCAACACAGGCTCCATTCACTGGTGCGACTATTGCAACGCACACATGCACACTGCACAGTGGGGAGAGGAACGGCTGGGTCAGGGAAAGGCGGCTCAAAGCGACTGAGTGCACCCTGAATGAAACTCTGTGGCAGTTAGTAAAATTACTTTAGTATTCAGTACTAGAGTATCTATACCTCTAAAGAAATAATTTTAAAGCACAGACAGATCAAAATGTTATCGTGTTAACGTCATCCTGTTTATGCAATCATCTATAGTCTGGAATCATCGTGCAACGAAATTGAGCATCATTTTGAACCAAATTTTCTACACATAATATTAATCTGTAGTAGCTGTTGTATTGTATGATGTAAAATACAGCCCTATCGACTAGTATAACTCAACAGCTAAAACCAGAGCGTAGACATAAATGACAAAAATTGGTGAGCTATGTGGTATAATGAAGTGACAAAAGAAATCACGAAATTCCCAAGTAGGTATTGTAACGTCTGAAATAGTAATTTTATTTAGAGCCTCTGAATGAAACGTGTCTAAATGGGGTATCTAAAAGGTTAAAAACGCCTCCTTCAGCAACGTTCAAGGCGAGTCAAGTTTCACGGTCGTAAAATGCGTCATCAATTTACGCAAGTGCATGAATATATTTTGTCTAATTTCAGCGGTTGTTTCATGTCTATCTTTGTTATCTACTTCTGCTAAATGAGTATCATTCATTGAAACACATACCTTTTATAATAGGTAGGTAACAGTGCTGTTGCTATCTTTAATATTTGTCTTTGTCATGCCTAGAATTATATCAGTAACGATTGAAATAATGATGATCGCATAACACAAGTTTAAATTATGAGGGCCCACTCGTAATACGAAAATTGAAGTTTCGTACATTGTATTTATAGGCTGTCATAAAGGAACTTTATGTGTATGTGTATATCTACAAAAAAAGTAGAGCAAAGACTTGGAACTAATGTGCACAATACTTGTGTTTAATATTGTGTTTGTAAAGATTCAAATAAAAACATTATACCTATTTTATATGATTTTAGGCCTCTTTGAGCATGCAAAACGCTCCCGTTCTTAGTAATAACCTGGCTATATACAATGGTCTAGCTATTTTGCCCTGAGCTGTGAGTGCAGCGCGCCGCAGTGCACTACAGACGAGCGTCGCGTCTCACGCACACACTCAAACAATACTACGACCGTACTATAAGGAGTACTATAAACGGCGGTTCATTTTCCCGACCCAACTCTGCCTATACGGAGCACTGACCTCTGCGCACAACATACAACCGACCTTATTCTTTGCCGTATTCAATTCAAGATCGTAAATCAGCTGCAGTTTCAATTCTGCATTCAGCGCTGAGAACCTATCATTGTAAAATGAACTTTATGGTTGGGTTTGTTGAGTGGTTTCCTGTGTGCTGCGGTTTAGATATAGGATGTTCGGATAGTGCTGGCGCGATGTCTGCAAAGTCAGACATCTATTTATAGAGGATTGCGATTAAGTTTAGCACTCGGGCACAGAATAATGCAGCAGTGAGATAAACTACGGGATGATGTAGCAGTAAATGGGGAGAGAGTTTGAAGGTTCACTATCCGTGGGTAGTGCAATCGAATGTTTATGTTGTTTCGCGAGTGGAATTTATGCTGGACATACCAACTTTCAAGTTTATCAGACTTTTTGCAGGGCATACTTGGTTTATACAGGGTGTTTGGAAATAGGTAATTTTTGTGACTTTTGGCATAACCAGAGAAGGTTTAACTGTTTTGTCAAGTATAAAATGAAAAGCGATATACCTGTACAAGGTTAACGTTAGATTTTGCAGTAATTAGAAAATGGAAGTAAAAATCAAATATCACTATCATTCATTCTCCCTGGAAAAATCCTCCGGCCAACACGATCAAGCAGTTTATTACATAGATATTTTAGTTCTGATAAGATGATGACACTCCAGGCCACCCTGTACCTTTAATCTCCAGCTATTCTTCACATGTAGAGGAACGAAGCGTTTTATTGTTCGGAGTAAAATGCGAAATACTCGCCGAAGTCGCCGACTTAAGAATTTCTCAGTTCAATATTACTTTACTTACTTTTTACGACGCAAAAATTAATCACCGTTTACGAGTGTCCGTTCTATCAGGGTTGATTTATATTTATTGTGAAACGTTTTATTGGAATATCATCATAATGAAGTCGTATAATAAGATATTTCTTAACTTAAATATACGAACACCGTGATCAGTTAAGTTTGGTAGTGATCTACTAAGCTTCAACTTTTGCAGAAAGACCAGGGGGAATCACTTTACCCGAACTTCACATGCTACAGAAAAATTACGTTTACTCTTCGAGCTAAAACTGGTGTGATGAAATTGACCAAAAAACAGGGAGATAATAAGTTTTGGTCAAGATAATCAGTCAAAACAAGGTCTTCCAGGGAACGCCTTGCAACAAACTAAGGTTGTTTCCTCACCCACTTTCTGGTGCAGTTAGGGTCCGACTGCACTCACTGAAAAAATCGATCAAGTGTTCCTAGAAACCACATACCTATGTAATCGTTTTAAGTGACCAGGCAGTCATTTCGATTGCCTCTCTTTAGGATAAGCTTACTTAAGGACTAATCAATCACTACATAGTATAAAACAAAGTCGCTTTCTCTGTCCCTATGTCCCTATATCCCTATGTCCCTTTGTAGGCTTAAATCTTTAAAACTACGCAACGGATTTTGATGCGGTTTGTTTTAATAGATGGAGTGATTCAAGAGGAAGGTTTATACGTGCGTAAAACCGTGCGAAGCCGGACGAGTCGCTAGTGTTTAATAAGCCTTTGTAATAAAGGATTACTTACCTATCTATCTATCTATATGTAAAAGCATAGGAGGTCTGATTGTCACAGACGTTCCAAGGAAGAATATCCCATCGCGTCAGATAGCGCGGTGTAATCAACTCTTGCGCAAGCGTCTCTGGCGCCTGCCCCGCGCATGCGCTCACAAAGATATCATTATCATTACAGGTGACACGTTGCGCAATGTCAGGCGCCATTTACTATTATACTACTTACTTGTATTATAATTTATTTCAGACTTCATAGGTCCATAATTTACACGAAATTGGTAATTAAATTCACCTTGAACATTACATTAAATAGTCTATTTATCTATAGGTATAATTACATAGTATAAACAAAGTCACTTTCTCTGGTTAAGAAATTTATAGGCAATAAATGATTTTCTATTCTATTCTTCTCTGTCCCTACGTATGCTTAAATCTTTAAAACTACTCAACGGATTTTGATCCGGGTTTTTTTATTAGATAGTGATTCAAGAGGAAGGTTTATACGTTATACGGTTAATAAAACCTTGCGGAGCCGGGGCAGGTCGCTAGTATGGTATGTATGGTTTGCTAAACTCAGCTTGCATTAATCAGCATTTATAATTGTTAATTAACATAGGCAGCGTTTATTTTTAGAATAACATCAAGGAACTGTGAACAGTGGCAGATGTCCACTTTACTAATGGAATCTATGGAATCCTGATCAAGTACAATTTTTTAAGTCATGTTACTAGACAATGTATAAAGATCAAATAAATCTATGTAAACCAAAATGAATCATCGAAATAGTTGTATGATAATTTCAGAAAAACTTTTTTATAATCTTTAAATTAAAGATTTTTTTATTATCTTTAAATTAAAGATTATATATTTATTTATTTTCAAGCCCATTTTTAATCAACTACTTCAGAATATTTCATAATCGCATTGCCTGCCACTAAGTGAACCAACAAAAAGCCACGCATCACGCTTCAATTGATAAAGTTCCTCGTATCTAAACCTGTGGTTTGCTATCAATAAACCTGAGGATTGGCAACGTTAATATTTATCTACATTTCCGATACTAATGAAGTCTGAATATATCTCTTTTCTGTAAAAGGGAGACAAAAACTGTCACAAAAATAAAACAGAACCAAGAAGTTTACATATTTTTAAAACTTTAATTTAATATTTTTATGGGACAAATGTTTTTACGATTTGCAGGTATTTGACCAACTTGTTGTGGGTGTTTCTACGTATTATAACGTAGTATAATTTATTTAGTACCAGCTTCGCCCATGAAAAAATTAATATGTTATTTGTGAGCTATGTTTTTTTGAGGCTTATAACTACGTCTATTCAAAGTACAGCCTGATCAGTTCAGTAGTTTTGGCGTAAACGGGCAAGAAACATTCATCCAAAGTTTCGCATTTATAATTCTATTTATAAATGATCTCTCTTCCGTGAACCAGCAAATAAACTTCAACTTCTATTATCTCCATATCACGTTACGTGATCGTTTGATCAATCATGATACATGGGAATACCCCTATCAGTTTGTCACAATCGTCTCAAGTATTGTTTACTTGTACATCTTGGAATCTCTTTGTTACTCATTCTTATGTCATGTAGTACTTAATAGATAATTCTAATTGTATCATTTATAGACCAATACTTTATTTGACTTTTCTGAATCAGATGAATGATGAGACTTTAGCGCAGAGTCAGAATTTGTTTTATTTCTTACTTTATTATACGTATAAAACTTCCTCTTGAATCACTCTATCTATTAAAAAAACCGCATCAAAATCCGTTGCGTAGTTTTAAAGATTTAAGCATTCAGAGGGACATAGGGATATAGGGACATAGGGACAGAAAAAGTGACTTTATTTTATACTATGTAGTGATAATTTCTTATAAATTATTACCTTGGATACACGTGGATATAAACCACGTGATCTGATAGTCCTTTCGGAAGGGATCTTTATTAACTAAGAAAAATGTAAGGAATCATTATTAACAAAAAACCACAATCAGGGAATTGAAAGAAATTGATAAAAACTACTAATGATAATGATAAACAGTCACGTTTGCCAAATCCCCTGGCTCGTACAGTTGTTAGAGAGATAAGTGGACCACGTGTTTTGAGATAAGAAGATAAACTAGTATCTTGCAACTTTATCAAATATGTGTCACTGGCCTGTATTAAGTCTAGCATGATTGATTGAGTTACAATTAGACGGCTTCTGTGGCGTAGTGAGCGAAGGTCCGGCTGAGACGTTCAATTCCCGATCATGGAACTTTTTTGGTTAAATAAATTAGTAATGATTTTTAATTTTTTACACGCTTAGAAACTCCAAACTCGGTCCTTTTTTTCTTTTGACCTTACATAATCTTGGAAATGTCGGTAATATCATTTTACACAAAAAGTAAGTATTCACATTGAATTTAGTTTACTTCAATCCTTCTACAGACCAATTCATTTCATGAAACTATTTGGGTTCTTGCTAAAACAACGGAACCCTAAGAACCTCAAGGAAATATCTTTCAAATTACGTAACATATAGGTAACTAAACTACTTAATCGCAAAACACATTGTTATTATGATCGGAATATTAATACCAGCCAACTTTAGCGACTTATTAATTAGTATGTTTGAGGAAAATTATAAGTTTTTCCTTTTCAAATAACTTATCGGGTACATAACATACCTAACCGTACAAAATGTTATGAATTTTAATTTTATGCTCATTAAGAGGACTAAATCCCTTATTAGTGTTGAGGACTAACCCCTCTAGTTTTAAGTTTTACTAACAAAATAGACTTAAGTTGTCTGAATAATGAAACATTTATTTTCTTTTTATTTATTAAGATCCGTTCAGCCACTTTGGCATGACATAAATGACGAGATAGAGAAACAGAGTTACTTACATTTTGTTGTTAAATAACTTATTCCGTGTTGTTTTACAGTGAATATTGTGGCCGTACATCAAATGTCGTAGTTTAAACCTATGCGCTTATCTATTTCCTGATGATATGAGACCATAAAATTTAAAATATCTGATACCAAACGTAAGTTATGTTTTTTATTTATTTTGGAATACTTTGAACCTTCATAACTCAAAACACCACAATGACTTAGTTGATGACTTTTCACCCGACCCCCACTATATGTATATGGTTATTATTCAATAATGTAATGATTGTTAAATAACCATTTATGAGACATATCCGTCATCTTACTTTTGTTTTCCTCACTTGATAGACAAATTTATCAATCTCTAGTGAGGAAAACAAAGGATACATGTATAGCAGGATGTATGTGGTAGCTTTTGGTAGAGTTTGCGTGAGCGTCAATCACTGATAACATCTAACGCAATAACTCCTGGCATGTAATCAAGCATCCCTGGTCAATTACTGATCCAACGTCTCGTCATACAAGCCGGCTTACACATGTGCGTTGCGATTTCCTGTCGCAACGCACGTTTATAATAAAAATATTTAATAGTAACATGCAAATGTTGTTGTTATGTGAATTTGTTATGCTTAAAGCTATGTAACGTGGGTACTTTGGTATGGCCAACGATATGTGGCCTGGTGTTCTGTGTTCTATGAAGGTACGTTAAAAATATTTTTCTAAGAACCTGTAATTGTATTAAGACGCCAGTTTATCTAGCACCCCTAAAACACGCTCTGCTTAGCTTGGGGCTAGACAAAGCTGTATTTGTTCAGCATTGTTAGTATTACCTACTATAGCCAATGGATTGCTGTAAATGTAAAAAAAAGCATTTCCAGTTATTTAAGTTTTTCTCTTTTGCGGATAACCAAGTCTATTGGAAAAATATGACGTTCTTAACTATAAATAAGAAAAAGATTTTTAAAAATACATGCCAGATTGTCTTTATTTTAAAGAACAAAAACATTTAGGTAAGTCGTGTTAGTAACATTCGGGTACAAAACATGCGCAGTGACTCAACAGCAAATTCGCAAAAATAAAACGTTAAAATCTGAGTTGTCAATGTCGCATCGCGTTGGTGTATTCAGATATCTCCTGATTTATTTATACCGAGTTCTTCTAACATTGCATGCCTTTTCCTGTTATGGTGAGTGAGGAGCGGAAAACGAAGAATCTCACTTTAGACAATGGGGAAAGTTTTTATACCTACGTCTTTTAGTAAATTGAACACGGACGATTGGTTCCTAGTTGAAAAAGGATACTTTACTGTTGTAGAAACCATGTAAACATACTAGGAGTGGTGTTTTTTTATATAGATCGATAATCGAATGATGGCATTATTGACGTTTCTGACATAGGTAGGAGTCGATACGGGGTACGGTTGTGCAAGTTTACGAAGACGAAAAAAGTTGTCGTCTCTTTCAAATACATTTGGCGCCTTGCAGCGCCTCTACAGAGGAAAAAAACTCGTAGGCTACTAAAATCTTCGATTTATACGAACTCGATATTTGTTTTCGAATGCTTTGAGAGATTTGACTTAGGCTAGTAGGTACTATGCAAATGGAATCTAAAGTCTATCGAGCCTTCGGAAACTTTAGCGAGAACGCTAATTTTTCATACAATATACGCAAAAATACTACTTATCTGCTGAATGTCCGATTATCCTTCAGAGAAATCGACTTAATGCTTTAGTAGTAGATGGTAAGAGCCGGGTTTCAACGACAAGGTCCTACACAAAGATGAATGAATGAATTTCACAAAACTGATTTTATATACCAAAATTCCTGAACCTGATTAACATTTTTTTATCGTAACAGCCCCTTGTCAGATTTCACCTAGAGTATGCCACAATAAAAAAAACAAGTTCGAAGTTTTTGTGTTAATAACTTCATACAATAAATTGAGTAAAAGAAACAGAATTGAAGACCTGCATAAAAATAAAAAACATTTTGAAAATTGCAAGTCGTAACAAAACGCATAAAATTTCGGCACCTACGTACTCCGCGTTACGATATCGTTAATTTTGGTGAAGTTTATTACGATTATTTGTTAAAATGGTGTAAAAACACATTTTTACGAACGGCGCGGCTTTATTACTTGATTCATGATACAGGATGATGACCCCCTGTGATGTGCGACTAAGACATTATCTACAGGACTTGAGTTTATGCCAGTGCCAGTTAAAACAACTTTCAATCTACCTTCAGATAAGGTTCAATAGCAGAGCAGACGATGAAAATGGCGTTGCTTCAGTGTTACAAGGAAACTTACCAAAAATTTAGCTTCTGAAGGTCTAACGGGACTTGAATGGAACCTTGGCATGCCGCGGCATGGAAACTTGGATGGTGAATTGATTAATTTGATAATTTTTTTACAAAAATTAGCATTAAACTTATAGTTTCACGCATTATAAGGATATGTTGGGCATTGTAATTTACAAACACTACACTTAACAAAGATTTTAAGCAATTAGTTATCATCTGAATTTTTTATCTCGTTTCCATTCAATGATTTCAGCCATTCACAGATGGACAAGCCAAGCTCAATTAACCAACTGACGCGATATAGACAGACGTATCAAAATAATCGATTTTACGAAGTACCGCGGTAAAAGGGTGCGTCTTCGACTTTAGATTGAACTTCATCATCATCGGCATCTTCAGTTCTTAGGAATTGAACCGTGGAGCACAGTTTGAAAGACTAAACAACCATATTTTTGCAGTTATTACTCTGTACTCACTAGTAAATGATACACAAATATCGTCGTAAAACTGGCATCGTTCGTATTCTCGTATCGCATTATCGTAAAATATAAAAAAAAACTCTAGTTTAAGGCTAGATGAACCTTACTGAAAATGTCGAGCATTATTAATGATTATCCTTTTTAAGGTTTTACAATTAACAAGTATCAGGTTCCCTGTGAGGTCAACGTCTCACACGGTAGTAACGCAAAATTTACATCCTTCGATCGCACCCCGGTTACTTCTTGGAATCTCTATAAAATAACATTTTAATACCTCAAGTATTGGGTCGAAGTTCCGTCAAAGGGATTTGTTTATCTTGCTCAAAATGTACGAGATGGACGGAGACATTTATCAAAGCTAGCCCAGATAAATTATCTAATCAATGAATAAATCTCTGTGTTCAAAACCATTGGCGGCTCCACGTTATTCCATCGGCAGTTCCCACGAAAGTACAGTTACAGGCCAAAGCATGTATCTCGTGATAAATGAGATGTCTACACTAATCACGGCACCAAAAAAACAAACAAAATCCTTAAAAAAACTTCCACTTAGCACTCCGTACATTCATAAAAATAAAACTAATATGTACAGTCGGCGAAGTGAGACAGGTTGTAAAAAGCCAATTATTGCGTTTTTGTAGCGCTGTTCTTGATGTTCAATCTTATATCTTGGCCGAATGGCTTCATTTATTTTTTTATTGTTTTTACTTTTAAAGGGTTTTATGTCGTAGCAGACATTGTACTCAAATAAAGTCATGGGTGTGATAATAATACCGACTGCAGTCCTACCTACCTGAGATATAAGGTATATTGTGTTACATCTTAGAGTAGATATATTTGCTTTTGGTCGTCTAAATCTTATCTTCAGCCATATTTTTTTAAGTTAGGTCACAAAATGTAATCAATACCTACTCAATGTATATTTGCCGCTGACTGTACAGCTTATGAGCCATTTGTTAAATCAGCAAAAATCAATTACAACGCTGATTTTAGACGGATCAGGTGAGTAACATGCAGTGAAAAAGTGGTACAGTAACACGCAGTAAAAAAGTGGTAACATGCAGTGAAAAAGTGTAAATGCAAGACGATCTATTGTTTTTTATGTCGGATCGCAAGGTCAATATCGGAGCGGGTGTAAAAAACGCATCTCACGACTTCTGGGTGATTGGTGTTAGAGAAAAAACGTGGTAAGAAAGAATTGATAGAGTTCTGTTATGGGTTCCGTAGACGATTCTGCAACTAAAATTTCATGAAATATGTTTAGGACCAACGTTGCTTATTGATGACTAACAGAAAATGTACACAAAATACCATAATTCCTGTCATTGGTATTGGCTGTGAGGAAGATATGTGTCTATGTGTGATCTATGTCAACTGTATTGTAAAATTATCTGAAGGTGAATAAAACCGAGTAAGTTATTTGTTATTTAAAAAAATCTAGGCTATAGGCTTAATCTGACTGCCTATCAACACTTGGGGAAGTTTTGCTTTTTGTTTACCTTTAATATTTTATTTGACGATATATTATAATTAGAAATAGTTAGGTAAGACATGTAAAATCAGATGTATAATGTGTTTTACTATTTTTTTACCTTCTTTGTTTCTTGACATGCCATGCATTCAATTTGTGGTATGGCAACGAATTGCATTTTCTTAGATAATATTTTACACGGGATTTTTCATCCTAATACTTTGCAATGGATTTCAGCAAAGAAACGCCTGAATATTTTTTTTATGGATGATGGTAACCATATAGTTTCAGATGGGTCATCTGCTGGCTCGCCACTAAATCACTAAGTACATAGTATAAAACAAAGTCGCTTTCTCTGTCCCAATGTCCCTTTGTATGCTTAAATCTTTAAAACTACGCAACGGATTTTGATGCGGCTTTTTTTTAATAGATAGAGTGATTCAAGAGGAATGTTTATACTTATAATACAACTGTGCGAAGCCGGGGCAGTTCGCTAGTATATAATAAAACATGAAGCGTTTCAGCGTTATTGTTTTAGAATACTCAAAGCCTCTTCAGTTTGTTGAACCCTAAAATGTTTGAGCTTTACTTCATAAAAAGCTGCTCTCTTCTCGGAAGCAGAGCTTCGTGATTGAATCTTTCATTTCGGTCCGTCACTCCATTGATATGACATAAAATAGTTTTTTAACATTCGTATAGAAACGCAACTCGTATTTGTTTAGAAAAAAATTCAGTAGTAATTTGATGTAGGTACTATTTGTGGTCATATAACGTTGATGAACGCAGCTCAAGACAACATTTTGACTATTTCTAATAAAGCTATTTGACGTAAAAGATCGATAGTAACAGGTACAGGTTAGTAATTGAAATAAATGCTTCTTCGATTTCTATTAAGCTAGTAGAAAAAGTGCTAGTCGAGTTTCATATCCATGCCATTATCTATGGACAGAGAGATGGACGTATACTCACTTAATAGGTTTTTTATGACTTTATGAACGCTTATTTGTTTTTTTGGTAGACGAGCTTCAGTTTTATAAGCCATTGGCTGTAATACAAACATAATAATTCCCCTAGTAATTTACTATTATTACATAGTTGCGCGTACTTCTTAGATACACGGTAGGTAGAGTCTGTAAGTATTTGGTGAGAATGAGTCGTCAATAGACAATAGTAAATAGAGGAGCAACCGAGTTTTTTTTGTAATATCAACTTGAAACTTTCTAAATTTAAAAGGATTCTCAAAACCCACCGTATAATTATTGTAATAGACTTTTTATCGAATTTATTAGAGAAGCAAAGCGTATTGTCATAAAGTTCAGAGTATCGAATTGATACAAAACACTAGAGGATATCCGGTTTTTTAATCGATGTAAGTAAGGGATCCCACGCCCACGACAAAGTTAAATATGTTTTTTTGTATTTTCTATTCGATAGTACACATTCAAACGCAACCTCAAACCTTTGGGAGAGATCTTATCTGATTTGTACAATTGTAAGTTTTTTGGAGAGTGTCCCGTCTACCTGAGTTTGCACAAGTGTACGGAGAGGCTTTGGAACTTTCCTTTCATTACATTAGATCAGCCTAGAGGCCGTCAAGGACCGGACATGCCCGTAAATCACAAACAGAGCATTTATCTAAACGGCGATTGTCAAAACACGCACACAAATCAAATCCGTCGGTGACCACACAACCGCCACAATGGCACTTCCGCCCTCAAAAAACTATCCCACAAGAGCTGTAATCGCTCGAAAGTTGCGGTAGGACCATTGTGGCTATCTACTTTTTCGACAACAATCCGTATTAGGTGTGAAACGCGTTATCCCTTTTTCGGTCAGCGCGCACGCTCACAAAGCGAATCTTGTCAATTTAAAAGCAATAAAATTCCCTGAGCACGAGTTATCTATGTTGGTATCTTAGTGGATGAAAGCCGGTGTATCTAAAATGCGCGGAACGGGTTCGGGTGGCTGGTGGCTGGCCCTTTCGAACTTTCACACGGACGCACATGTAGGCAGGCCGACGGATGTCGCCGTCGCAATAACGAACGGCTGCGATTATTATTGCGCGCTATTGTGCCGCCAAATTACAGCATCTCGGCTTGCCATCCGGTCTAACGAGTGCGTCACACTGATAATGAACCTTATGATGTGTGCGTTATGTTACAGAACGGGGGAACTAGCTAGGAGTATAGCAGACAAGGAGACGGTACCGATCGACGGCTAATAAGGGACGGACAGATTGCAGGTGAATGGCAGTGAACAATAGGGAAGGGACAATGCCGACCGGTGCGATGATGCCGCGTGGACACCTGCGGCGCGGCTCCAAAGGTAAACTGATTTACGAAGTAGAATGTAAATGCGCGATACTGCACCGGAGAAAATGGCACCTTTCTACCGTCACAAAGGCGAACTAGATCAATGCGCCCATCCCACTGAGCACGCGAGATTTTGTCTTCCATATTGCAACTCTATTCAAGTCGCTCGAGTATTCTTTCCGCGATGAGAATTTATGAATTATCTATGAATGGAGCGAGTTCTGAGAATAAACCATTGATGAGTGGTTCCAAAAATATTGCACAATCGACTTTGATTTAGCGCGCACCTGTATTTTTTGCGAATAACCCAAAGGAATGCACATAAATTGCTATTTTTATTAAAATATGAGATCTTCATCCCTATTATTCCCATATAACTTGAAATAAATCCCAGACCGGACACTCGAGCTAATAAATATCCCGAGCTATTGTCATCGAAGAATCAGTTAACCATAATAAGTACCAAGAAATCTATACTAAAGGTATCTTGAAACGGCATTCTTGAACCCTAAACTAAAAAGGCATTCAGCGAGAACCAGTAACGTTCAGAACCTGGAGACATCGTCTCAAACGAAGCTTTATTCCCTTGACCCTAAGGAGTCGTATCCATAATGAATGGTGATGGAAATCGGACTCTAGCGTTGAAGTAATAAGAGTAGGCTAAGGAGCCAGGAATGAGTCAGATTCCCCGTGACCCGGTTCTCACAGGATGGATAAGCTCGGTGTTATATGAACCGGAATTTACGAGAGTTGCTTGTGGAACAGTACCCAGTACGCTTCCGGCTAGGCAGCCAAAATAAGGAAAACTGATAAGCAGTTATTGGAACGTACAGTAACCAGGAATAGCCATATCGTATGCGAATTGAAATAATTTTGAAAGAATTATATTGACTGAAAATTAGACCTCTGAAAACCAAGCATTTTAGAGTTAATAACCAAGAGTACGGATACTGAAACCGTTAGCAAAATGCCCAGTTCTCCAATGAAATAGACACAAATATAAAATACTTTATTTGCCATTAAATATTTAAGAACTCATAATTTGAGAAATCGATAAAATATTCCCACAACCAATTGAGGCCTGTAAAATATTAAAATAGTACTCAGCCACCGCGTATATTAATGTGTTAATGAAAACCTGACCAAGCCCAACAAATATCTCCTTACGAATAATGTTCGCCATAAAGAAATAACATAAACAGAAAGCCCTGAAGGAGCGAGAGCGTACATCTGACCTTGGCGCTGGAATGTCTGACCGATTGACCACCGCGGCTGGCGAGTCAGTTTTCAGAACTCAACAATAGGGCCATTCTCGACCTGACCGAGTCACAGCCGAGAGCGCAACAGATCATGTTGGTAATGTTTTATGAACTCTACACCGATGACGATATATGGTGAGACTAGTTTCTGCGCGCGAATTCGCACGCTTTTTTCTTATGGAAACGTTTTAAAAGTGATTTCCATCGAATGGGAACTGATTTATGGGATAAAAAGTAGCCTATGTTTTGTTCCAGTTCTAGATACACCTGTTTGCAATTTCAGCCTGATCTGTATTATTAGTTTTAGTGAGATGTTCATGACGAGCTTCTTCGGGTCACACCCTAGAAGCTGGCAGTGAATGTGTTAATTAAATACTTTCGCCAATAAATAACTATCATCGTCACATACAACAAAAGCCTTTGTCTCATGAACTTATATTGAGACTCATTCGTCACATTTACTGAACTAAAATGAGTTGAAAATAATCAAAGTGAAAGCCTAAAGCACTTATTGAGCGTCACTTTGATACCATAATCCATAGAAGGCACAGGCATTAAAATGTCGCTGCAACAATGTAGGTTTAAGAGCCTGTTTAAAGTTTGTTAATGAAGCTATACCTCGATATTAGTACCTACTCATTGAACACCGGAATAATAAACTTGAATTACATAAAATTCTACATTATTCCTTTGGTTTCACATGAAAACACGATTATGAAGTAGGTACCCACAATTACGATAAAATCATGAAACTGCATTATTTCGCACATAATTTTAAAATCTCAGGAGCCCTACGGTCTATTAAAATTATTTCGATTCATTGGTTATTCAAATTATTTGTTTCCTCTAAGCCAGTTTCTTGATTAATTGTGTAGTTTATTAAACAATTGTATTTTTGCGATTAAACCATTCCAAAAAGATATGCTCGACCTATGCACGAGAAATTTTATTCTTTTTTTCCCAAATGTCTGAAACGTGGCCTCTTAACATGAATGTGCAAAAAGTTGACTCTTATTGGTAGTCTCCTATCGTCTGGGTATTTACGATTGTTTTAAAACCGGTTCCAGTATGAATGACTCAGTGTCGTACGGAAATGCCTTTGCGAATTTAATGGTTTCTTATTAAGGTTTTTTTTATTTCGGAGTAGAGAATGATTCGGCTGACGATTCATAAGATTAAGTATGAAAAAATGCAATAAAGTATAAAAAGGAAGTTTAGTAGAAATGAATCCTGTTATGAGAGTTTTTAATGTTCGTGGCCCGACCTACTCTTACGAGATTTTCATTTTTCGACTCACTCATACTAACATTTTTTTTTCTTTTGAAATCAGAAAACAATAACTTTATTTCTGTAGGGTTTCAAAATAATCACTTAAACAAGTCAAATTTTAAACTATAATTATCAAAATAATATAAGAAATAAGGTGTAACTTAATTGATTTTCTCTTTACTTTAATCTTTTGTCTACTAGTGGAAGAAGCTAAAAATAAACCACTAGCACGTTTATGTATAAACTTATTTGTCTTTTATATGTGTGTTTTATTAATAATTACATACATATTATAGTCGGTGTGGAACTGGGCGACATCTGGCCAAGCATTTACGTCATAATATAATACAGAATTATATATGTAGATATAATCCATTTATGGAGTAAAACGAATTTTTGAAAAGATTTTCTCGTTAAATCTACGAATAGAGAGCTCAGTACCCTGAGATGGAATCTTATTATAGAAGCGCACACAATTGACCATTCAGATTATTCCTACCTTTCGTAATCTATTATTATATATTATTACTATTATATACTTATATATTATTACTCACATCTAGATAGCTAAGCTATACGATACCATCGATAAGGCACCAGCATTCCCTTGGCGGCCAAGGTCGGACAGCATATGCCTTGGACCGGCTCAGGTTCTGCATAGCTGACTAACCGTACATAGTCAGCTATTTGTCTACTAGTAGCCGGTTGTCGGTTTGTCGACACCGGTAAGTATGTTTATTTCCATTTCACAATAACCTGGTATTGAATATGTTCTATCAAGCCTTTAATGATTTTTTAAATAGGAAACATAGTGAAAAGCTTTTTAAAAACTGTATATTTATTTCTTTACCTAATTAACGGCTTATGTGCAGAATTTTTCTTTAGATATTTTATTCCTTAACACATTTTAGCAACTACACGTTAAGACATACGAAAACTAATTAATCATATCACTATAACAAGAAAACAGTTTTGGTAGAATCACAAAAAAAATCATACCCGATTTCAACATGTCCCTTTAAACATGAATAGCATCCAAAGGTCAATAACCGCGACCCTGGGAGCATACCTCACTTCGAACACCATGAAAACTGAGCAAGCTCGATTATAAGGCCACCCCATAAAACTACTATAATTGGCAAAAATAAAAAACCTAAAAGTAAATGGCAGCCTCAGGGGTAATCTACTGTAATGCAAGGCCGCGGATTGCCATAAACCGCAGGCTATGGCTAAGAGGTTCTAGCTCCTTTTGTACAAAAGCGCGGAAACTTTTGTCGGTCGTGGCTAAAAAGAAGAAAATAATGCTGGACATTTCGCACAGCGCCATCTAGTTCCATGGCAAAAGAGAGAAGAGCGCATTCAATACTTTCAAAGGTATCGACATTGTAAGAGCTGATTAAGGAACCTACCACATAAAGAGCAGCAGTTTCATTCTGCATATTTTCATCACCTCTGCTGCACCAATCCGCCTTCTAAGCGTGATGATTATGATAAAGCTCCCTTATTAAGGGGGCACGTTTAGACCTACAATATGCTGGAATATGGACCTAAAATATGCTGACAGGATGTGTGAATCTCTAAAAATGCTGACAGGATTTGTAAATCCCTAAAAGAGCTGACAGGCAGTGTAAATCCCTTTAAGCGCTGTCTCTAAACATTAAAGCTCACACGTTCAGTAGGTCGATTCAGATATGCAGTATTCACGAATGTATTGCATAAAAAACAATAAAAAAAATTATAAACATCACTGCACCTTACCTAACTGAACGTAAAGTCAAACTTCAATCGCTCGTGTGAAATCTTCTGCTATTTATTTTAAATAGATACCGCTCATTAGCTTAAAAGCATCTTAAAGCTTTATTAGCAGTGCTCGTTAAATCGAAGTACTCAGATAAAACTGCGTTTGTATGAATATTAAAGCTTGTAAAATTAAATTTTCAATAACGTCGCCGACCATTGACTAAGGGACTTTTACAAGACTTCAATAACATCGTTAAACATAAAGGGCACGCCGACATAAAACGAGTAGCAAGTACATTCCGAACTGAACCTTCAGTTTACTTAAGGATAGATAGGTATTAATAAATAAATAATTGAGATTAAAGGCGAATTGTGCTATACACAAAAATTGATAATTATCTTAACCCAATTAAACATCAAAATAATATATCGACTAAGAATATTTATGTTATAACTGTTTCAATCACTAGCTAACGAAAACGAATGGCATTTGGTTTTAAAAAGATATAATCGGACAATAGTATATTAGACGTTATTTATATAAGTTTTCTTTACTACACATGATACGTCAAATTTAACCGACGAACCTGCGAATCTTCTAATTATATAATTAGAAGATTCGCAGGTTCGTCGGTTAAATTGTGGTTTAATTGTGGATATACGTGGAAAATGCTGGTTTTCATATTAAGGAGTCTTGCTTTCAATATTGAAAGCAAGACTCCTCAATATGAAAACCAGCATTTTCCACGTAACCCTTAGTTGTTTTATAACTTCTATTCGGGGCATAAAAAATCGGTTGAGTTGATATACATAAGTGGTGTAGTATAACTAACCAAACTTTGTTTAATTAATAGATAAGCATGACGAATCAGCAACGTGTTAAATGGTCGCCAAATCAATAAAATTGCACAATTTCAATTATCAAAACCATAATTATTTATTTAACGTTTTTTTCGGACTGTCATTACAATCAGTGAATTTATGAATTAGTATGGCTGATTTTAAGATTGAAAGTGTTCGTTTGATTGATTTTGCGACCAAAATAACACGTTGATTTGATTCGCTTATATTTAGACATTTAATTGGTTAGTTAGCTAGTATGTCGACTTCGGCTAACTGTTTTCACTCAAATGAAGATATATTCCTCATATTTATAATAAATGAATATCCCTCATATATTACATAACATTAGGGTGTAATAAATTCATTACGCATGTAAGAGGGTAACTATGAATCTTATTTGTATTGGAAGACCACCAACATTTCAGTTATAAATTCGTCACTACGACAGTTTTCATAGAGTACTAAATTACGTTGTTCCTGATTAAAATATAGACGTAGGTCTATATTTTAATAGTTTAATGACTTATGTCTAAGCTAAGGGGATATATTTAGCAGTGGATGAGGAGAGTACTGATATAAAGTCTAAATTACTCAGGAATATAAAAAAATGGACTATAACATATTTCTATAAGGTGATTACAAAAAAGGTTAAGTTTCTTTTACATCAACAAACAAATTTTATCACATTACATTATTAGTATAAAATGTAGATTAAACGCACAGCGAGACGCACAGGTAATTTAATAACTCAACGCATTAACTCTTAAATAAAAAAAGCATTATTTGTGTTCGACGTTTCTCTAAAATTTTAACGACATTATAAAAGATCGTGTTTTTAATAATTATAATACGTTAAAGAACAGCTAGAAGTGAGGTGTAATCTATTCGTAAGTAATAACACTTACGAAAGAGAATTGTTCTTTGTGGATCCAATAAACTCCAGGCTATAAGGCACTTGGTCGAAGACCGGCGTTTTAACATAAATAGTCTCATGCTGGGAGGCTCTACGTTGCCGTTGTCGACTGAGCCTTAGCGTACAATAGCCTGCCCTGACAACTAATATTATGTTGAACATGGACACAAATCAATGGAGGCTAGCACAGGACCGGATTGGATTGGCACTATCTTCGGGAGGCCTAAATTTTCACCAGTGGGGAAAATCCGGATGATGGGTCTTACGAATTTGATGGAATGGACATTGGCATGCATAGGTTCTTGTGATAAGATACTGTCACTTTCATCGAGGATCCTAAAGTGTGTACTCTAGTGAATCACTCCGACAAAACTGCAGGGGACCCAGAAGGTAAGAGTTTGATTCTTCTCACCGGACAGTGTTTCTTGATCTAAATATATGTAGTACGACTCTAGTTGCTTTATTGACAAAACATAAAGTTGTGTAGCAGATCTTGATGCGAATTCACAGCCTGTGTCTGTGTGGTGTGAACTTCAAGCATTCTTACTTCATAAAAACCTTTAAAAGGTGCGTGTGTCCCTAGACTATCAGGCGTCCTCAGGAGAAGGCTTTCTATCTAGTAAAATTCTAGATCAATCGATCAGAATCTTCGATCTAAACCAAGTTTGTCAGGGGAATCGTTCCCTGGTCACTGACCCACAGTTCACCAACCTGACAAACAGTCAAAAAGACTTCATTTCCCCATACAGGCGGCGCACAATAAATTCCTCCAAGTAATAACCTCGTGATATATCGGTTAGAGCTAAACCGGAACTGTTAACTTTCCCTTGCCAGCATATTTCTGATGTTAAATTGGAAACTGACAGATGAAGCCGATAGTTGATACGGGAATTTCATTTAAACTTGCCTGATGGGTTTTGGGAAACATGTTTGTAGTTTGTTTGATAGTTAATGGATCGGTTTGATTGTGCAACTTTTACGGTCTAATGGAGACTTGGAGCAGATGGATTGTAAATACTACACGATTGTTATCTACCGCGGGATATCAATCTGCTATAACTAGCTATAGTGGAAGCTTTGCGGAGCTTAACAGAGTACCTACGAAATATTGCTGGTAGCTACTGGATGTGGCTATAAAGACATTAGATGATGAAGATGACACTAGTTGTGCTTTGGATGATGGTGATGAACTCGGAACTAGAACTCAGCGATATACTAGCCATGTGGTAAACACATTACAGTGCACAAGTGTGTGTACGAACACCCTTATTTTTTCCCATCTGAATCCGATGGAACTAATCAAATCGATCACGACTCAGAACATCTACTTCACTAGCTCAAAATACATTTTCAATAGCAATGAGTCATAGTCCAAAAGTTCATGTAAACAGTAGTGACTAACTAAAAGCTAGACGTTATCAGAATATAAAAGTTCCCTGAAAACTGGTGATATCACATTCAAGATTTTGGAGAATGAGTCATACAGGACGAATTGGTTTTCCCGGAGCTTTAAGCGCCTAAATGCGATTCAGCTGAATCGACCATAAAGTGTACAAAAACCGATCCTTTTGGTACAGCGTCATCGATGGATACTCATACTTATAAAACAAAAACAAAACCAGTCGTATTTATTTAAAACTAGCGACCCGCCCGGCTTCGCACGGTTTTATTATACGTTCTTGAAGTCTATCTATTAAAAAAACCGCATCATAATCCGTTGCGTAGTTTTAAAGATAAAATAGGGACATAGGGACAGAGAAAGCGACTTTGTTTTATACTATGTAGTGATGTGAGCGGGTCACCTGGATGAAGATTTGTTCTTCCATACCAACATAAACAAAGTTCTTATACATATAACTTGCTAATTTTCATAATATAATGATGCTTAGCTTTACACAGACCATTGTCACGCAATACTTATTATTTATTTATTTTATACTTAAAAAGCATCATCCATGATTTTTTTGTGCTTAAAAAAGAACTATACATTAATGAACTCATACGTATTGTAATCTCAACAAATGAATACAATTGAGTACCTTAACTTTTTGTACCTTTGATGATTCAATAACTTACTTATGGACGTTTATAAGGTACTTAACAAATAATAAGGTGCACATGTTCCTTTAAACCTTCGACTGTGTCCGTAATATGTCAAATCATCATTACCTTGTAGGAATACGACCAGAGATAAGTAGCAAAAAGTGGAACTGTGATGATTTTTTAATTTATTTGGGATGTTGGAGGGATTAATGACAAAAGGACAAAAACCGTTAACGGAGCGGAGGCAAAAAACTGTTCAGGGAATGCAGCAGCAAATGAGTATCGGCACAGCGCATCTTTGTAAGTACCGTTTTCCATTGATAAAACTTCTAGTAGGCTAGTTGAATTAGAACGAATTCTTACTAAACTTACTTATATTAAAACGCGAAAGTTTGTATGTAAGGATGTTTGTGACGCTTTCACGCAAAACCGAATGAACAGATCGGGCTGATATTTTGAATATACATAGTTCTAGTCTACGAGTACTTTATATTCCAAAATTCAGTTCCTATAGGATCTAAAAAGCCTTGAATAAAAATTTTCTTTTCATTTGTTTATTCATCTAATGTGGAAATTATATTGAGAAAAATATGGTACGCCACAAACAATCATGATATATTACTGGTCTGTTGTGTTTGTGTATAATTTGGTCGAGAATTTAGGAACAATTCGGTATTTTGTAGTGCTTTGATTCGTAGGTTAATTAAGTTAACTTTAAACCTATTTCTTATTTAAGATAAGATATTCTTTATTTATAGCATTATATTGACATATACCAAAATTAACTAAAAATAAACCAATATTAACAAAATACCTTAATTAGTTTGTATATTTTTTCAGTAATCAACATAGTATAAAACAAAGTCGCTTTCTCTGTCCTTATGTCCCTTTGAATGCTTAAATCTTTAAAACTACGCAACGGATTTTGATGCGGTTTTTTAATAGATAGAGTGATTCAAGAGGAGGGTTTATACGTATAATAAAACCGTGCGAAGCCGAGGCAGGTCGCTAATAAACAATAATTTGAATTTTCGCGCTTTTCGGATTACCAAAAACGTGCTGACCCGCATGAACGCGAAATTCTATTTCGATCTTATTCGCACATATACCAGCAAAGCGCTTTCTTAATAAAAATCTTATACAATTAAATAACTAATAAATACGTTTATTAACTTTATTTATATCATTTATAGCGTTAACAGCAGAAGGAACATATTTTTTTCTCTCATACTCAGGTATTCGCCGAACAATAAAAGGGGACGTAAAATTATTTAACGATCGTCCACAACGACTACGATCAAGTCATAAAAGTACTCCAAGGTTGCTGACCTAAAGCGGGGTGACCAAGATAAGTACTAACTTCATTCACAAAAAAATACAGAGACGCGTTTATCTATAGGGCTATCGGAAGTTATCTAGGGTCGGTCTCCGTTCGCGGAAGCGAAGGGTTATCGAATGCCGGAATGATAAGGGGCTCGTAGAAAAAACTACCGATTTTAAACCAAAGCGTGGTGGTCTAATGTACGACCACTCTTTCTCGGGTTACGTTTTCGATACACTGTACGATCTAGCAAGCGCGTGAAAGCAACTAAACAGCTACTTAGGGCGACTCGAATAATAAGCTATAGGTGTCAAAAAACTAGTATATGCCCGCGGTTTCGCGTGTGTTTTATAGAAACCTTTCAAGGCTATTTCTATCTTAAAGAAGCCTATATGTTATAATACCAGGGCTAGAACTACGTTTATTCAAAATTTTAAATTTTGCAAGATCCGTTAAGTAGTTTTTGCGTGAAAGAGGAGCAAGCATCCATCCAAACAAACTTATCAACAATAACAAACTAAAAATTCCATTCAATAATACTTTTATGAGGTGAAATCCTCTTCCGCCTACCTTAGTCCATTTCAATACGAATCACAAACTGAGATAACAAGGTAACACCTTCCGAGAAACAGTTGACAATCTCTGCTAAAACGATCTTATAAATCTCAGAAAAGTATACAAAAAGGCAGATATACAGAAAGTATTAAATGAACCGAATAGAGGCAAGTTACCTGTCAAATTAGGAATATTATTTGCTATTTTGGCAATTACTCTTCCGAACTATTAAGTTTCCTAATAAGCCAACTTCTTTGTAAAGAATTCAGACGTTATTTGGATGAAGATAAGTTTGTAGAATCATTTCTCATCAAATAAACTTTCTTATAGATATTTTACCGTACAAACTTTCGTTTGACGAATTTATTATGACTGAGCGAGTTTACTACAAACTGTCTCCACCACACAACGGCCGCGATTTGTTGCGATGTTTGTTTACAATACATTTTGTGCTAAGACGCGTACGATCCTACACACTGCTGTGATTTTATCGACGTGATAGAGGTTGTCCCGTTTGCAATCCTCGTCCTGCAGTTTTGCGATTGTTCATGGAACATTTTGTACTAAGATGCGTGCCATAGACACTGCTGCGTCGTCGTGCGTTTTGCGAGTTTTACGGGGCGGCTTCCTCGCGGAGGGCGGCGTCTGCGCTACATAAAATACATAAATCGCAAGAAATTGCGCGACACAAGACGCGCTTCAAAATCGTGGCTACTTCCCATTACATCCAAAAATTTCAAAAATTTCAACACTCACGCTCATTTTTAATAATAAAAAAATATTCCCACTCACATCCACGAAAGTTTAAATACAGTCAAGTTACTCACGGCTTCTGTCTTCTGATTTTTATTTATTTGAATCATGACGACGATGTACTTACAATCTTTATGGCAGTGGGGTGGAGGCTTTAGCATAATAAAATAATAGACAAAAAACGTTAAGTTTGTGCTGGAAGTATTTACAGGCATAATGATTCGTAAGATTGTATTAGGGCAGTTGAGTATGACTAATTTGAAATGCTGTTCTTTCAATTACTGTATAAACCTGTCGAGTCGTCTCGAGTGCGCGACACTAAACTCAGCCTTTTAGCAAAAAGTCGCCAATTCTCAGAAACCGCTAAAGCTAACAGGAAAAATGTTTGAAATACTCACTTGGGTGCCCCGGTGCATAGAGAGGCTAGCAAAATCTGCAACAACAAAAAAACCATATTAGTTCTTGTTCTGAACGATATTTTCAATTTTAACGTGTTTCCCTAAATAATTTTTCCCTCTGCAGGGCAAAGGCCTCCCTTAAGAAACCTTCTTTATCTGCTACAGGGAAGGAACCTTGAAACAAACGAGGTAAGTGTCAAGTAGTTGTTTACAAATTTTGTGTTTACCGTTTTTAATTTGTTCTTTGTTAACCTTACATTTTTCCAGACTTCGTAGATATTCATGTTTACACATAAGACTTATGCGAAGGTGTTGAAAGAGACCTTTATTGCCTCGGTTCAGTTGCACAGTTCTCAGAAAGACCAATAGATATCACGGGAAATTAAATTAACTATAAATAATGACAGCGAATAAATTTACAACTATTTCAATTAGGTACAAAACGGTAATCGCTTACCGCACAGCTAATAACAGCATTTTCTTAATTAATTGGCAATGAACATAAAATCATATTCTCGGCACAAGGGAAGACTGTTAGCAACCACGAAGCTGTCTCATTATTGTTGAACAAGAAAGAACTACCGAGAGACATTATTCACCCGGATATTGAAGGTTTTACTATTATATTGATATTAATGGCACTAACTTCGGGAAGTATTGCTTTAAGGTCCATAGAATACTAAATGTAGTCATTCAGTTAGTTGGGGTCTAGGTGTTTTCTGTGTATAGTAATAAAAAATCTCTATGTAATGTATTGTACTAAGTATAACATAGTCAGATTGTACCCAAAACACAAGCTTTGCTTAGCTCGGAGCTAGATGATGCTGTGTTGAGTGACCAGCATTATTGATTGATTCTATAGGTATATGAATCATTCTTCACATACCTATGTAATGAATACATATAATTTTGTCATCAAAAACTAGTCGTAGCCATTAGTAACAATATTCAGAGTCGATAAACTGGAGCGGAGCAAAAAGAAGAATAAAAAGTTCAGCGATCAATGCTCTATTACTAATCTCGAACGTTATATAGGTACTTATCTAAGTATATAAACATATAAAACTGTTGTTGAGTGACGGGTGCGGACTGCGGTCATAAGGAGTTTAAGAGTTATTTGATGATGTTCATCATTATCACTACATAGTATAAAACAAAGTCGCTTTTTCTGTCCCTATGGTCCATGTATACTTAAATCTTTAAAACTACGCAACGGATTTCGATGCGTTTTTTTTAGATTGAGTGATTCAAGAGGAAGGTTTATACGTATAATAAAACCGTGCGAAGCTGGGGCGAATCGCTAGTATTTAAATAATTTTATGAGATAGATTAAAGTACTAGAATCTGCCCGCGGTTTCGCACGAGTTGTTTCTATTCAAACATTTCAAGGCTATTTCTATGGTATTGGAACTGATTTATGGAATGTAGTCTATGTTTTATTCCAGGCCTAGAATCATTGGCACGATTCCTTCCGTATTTTGGCGTGAAGAAGTTTCTAAAATCCATCCATCCAACTTTTGCTATTTATAATATTAGTCTGATTTTATTTCTTTAATCAAACCAGCTTTGTGCACAAACCCATTTCTATAATCAAACCCACCAATTCATATGTTCCGACTGTTCCGAGAGGCTTTTCAGCCATTGCGTCTACATGGCCACTAAGTATGCTAATTTACTGCCATTACTATTTTCGAGTATGTCAATAGCATTACAACACTCCACTATCTACGAAAGACCTCTCTGATGCAAATGTAGAAAAATCTTCCCAGATACTTTACATTTGAATTTGGGTGCTGGCTTACAATATGGTCACATCAAGTCCAGTCAAATGTCTTTATTTCCATAGGTTACAGTAATATCACTTTGAAATGTTATCATAATATAGATGTCGGTTTGCAAGATATCTTCGAATAATTAGCATAACATTAAGATATATCTTGGTAGTTAAGATATTGAGAACTTCGATTAAAGGTTACCTTTTTTACTTTGTAACTTATTTCAATGTAGGTAAGTAAAATATTCGAAACTAATGGGCCCCATTAAGCTGGTGTGTGTTCTGCGAAAGACTACTGGTAGATGCTGGATGCGGCAAGCTGAAGACAGGGCGCTATGGCGCTCATTGGAGGAGGTTTATGTCCAGCAGTGGACTAATATAGGTTGATGATGAAGATGAAGAAGTTGGTGTGTAATCAGGATATCTAATCCAGATGATGGTGTATGGATATGGATATCTTTATTGCTATGATTTGAATTTACAATATCGTTATCATCACATCTAATAATAGACCTGTTCTGGGTAATTTCTGTGAGCAGCGAGTTTGAGTCACATGAGAGCAAAGGAGTACCTACTGTGCAACTAAGTAACATTTACACCAGATTGTACGGAGAGTAGTGAGCAAATAAATATATTTGCTTTAAGTATGGTCACAACCACTTCGTCGTGGACTGACATACAAACATTTATGGCATCTACATCGTCGACCTACAAACAAAATCTACATTTTTGACCTACAAACTTAGGTCGAATATATCAATTTATGTATAGAATGAACAGGTTTTTAAGGATCCTTTAATTATTAAACAGTTTAATATAAAAACATCCTTGAAATGAAACAAACATTTGCAGATATGCAGGTCTTTCCCCATTTGTGGGACAGAGTACGATAGATGACGAGTACATACTAATGATATTGCAAACAATTGCCCCGGTAAGTGAAGGCACCTTTTTTTCCATGGACAGCAAATCACACTCCTACTATCACTGATGATAGTGAAAATCCGCGCCAACCAAGTGCACTTAATAGCTAACATGCTTTACATAAGTCGATACCTACTCATCAGTATCAATGAATTGTCCGCCAATGATTCACATCATATCGCTTGCTTTATTTATATTAGTTCGCGGAAAACTACCCAACAGGATAACTTGTTATAACAGCCAGCGGCTGTAACGCCCTCTTTAATCAAAACTTTGAGAGGCAGTTACTCATTGATAACATCAGGTAGAACTAATCAGGGCAATCTTGAAGGTTGGAGCAAGTTTTGCATGAGACGGTAAAAAAAATCTTGGACATGGACATGGGTTTTTCACACCGATACCGTGGCAATGGCAATTGCTAAAACATGATGTCTGCAAGCTTCTCAACCAATTTGAATATGAAAGATTTGACCTTTAAATAATGAAGAATCACAATGTGGAGCAAAATAAATGGAACCAGACAGGAAGCAATACCTGCAGATCTTGCAAAGATTTCTCGATCAGCAAGAAGAAGCAACTACTTCTTGCCTCTTAGAAATTCCAATGCATTACTTCAACAACGATGTCCGAGGAGTTTCTACAGTACCTTTCCGTTTGAGCCATAAACGTCGACTGAACCACAACGAATGTTAAGTCTTACCTCCTGTGTCATTACGTCAAATTACTATATCATCAGCTACTTGTTGCGTAACGTAAACAAACCAATTGTCAAGCAAGAGAGAGTCATCGCACCACCAATACTGAGTAATTCGATTTTAATTCAGTTAACCACAGAGTTTGTTGTGCATTTGTTTGACAACGGTAAAACAAATGTGTGGTTAGATTGTAAACACGCGAGGTAATGTGGTTTAGAAGTGAAATAGATAATATACTTTAATGTTTTTGATGATTGCCGAGACAGGTGGGCTAAAGTCTAAGTCGGTATGAATGGAAGAAGGGAGGCTCAGCCTCGAAAGGCTCTTTTGTAGATATTTGGAACTAAGAAAACTAGGTACTGCATTAATTTGTAATTAATTTAATGAAATACTTTCTTATCACGGTTGGAATACTTAATTGCTTTACCTCAGCAGAAATTTAATTATATATCCTTTCTTACAAGTTTCCATATCTTTTCGCTGCAGAAATTTCCCTAGCAATACTGGAAAATATTGTAACTTTGACACCACGACGAATTAAAATCCATTAGTTTCTATTCTGCTAGATTTTTTTCTTATTCTTTATTGTTCTATCCTACGCTATTACTCAGCAAGTCCCCATACATCATAATACCCTACGCGTCAACGCCTCCTAATTTAATTTTAACCACTTATTTGCGGTCGTTCACCTAAATTTCAAGCTGAACGAGAACCTTTGACCTGGGCTTCCTCGGCGTATCGTTTGAACTTCAATGTTATTGAACCAACTGACAGTTTGACAAGCAACTCATTCATAATTGATCCTAAAAGGCAATAGACTCCCACCAAGACATTTTTGAACTTAAGAACGTCGCTCTAGTCACATTAACTCTTCACAAATTTGTATCGCAGTAGCTTGCTGTCACAGCACCAGAACCTTGACACAGTTCCAAACCAATACCAACCGAGAAGTTTCATTCTCAGAATTTTTTTTTTTTATTTATAATTATAATTAACAGTTTAATTTATAATTATAATTAACAGTTTAATTTATAATTATAATTAACAGTTTTATTTGGTTAACAGCAATTTACACAAAAAACACTTACTTGTCATTATCCAACCTGTTAATTAGTAAATTTTACAAGCAACTTAAATATTTTCTATTGAGATGCTAATTTTTTCGCAGACAGGATCTTAGAAAACTGTAATTCCATTCAAACAAGAGACAGACTATGCTATGCCAATCATCAAAATGGTCCAACACAATGGGGACTTTGGACTGTGACTCGCTAAGCGAACGGAATTTCTGGGAATAGCAGTATGTACCACATGATTCATTTGGATTCTGTGAGCGATTAGCAGCAATGACTCGATGATTTCAATAGTTAACAAGTACTATCAGTACGATTCGTTTTGAAGTTCCCATCACCATTGATCTGAGAATCGGGAAATGCACCAGCGAATTGTCTGGAATAGAATTGACAGCTTTTATATTTTATAAAAACCCGTCTCTAAGCCCGCTTTTACATTTTTTCACTTAATGTAGGGGCCTACAAAATATAAAACAAGATCAAATAAGAGCCCAGACGAGGATATCGAAACCGCACTTATCAAAATCTCTTCAGTTGTTTGGATCCTATGAATATTATCACATAGAAGTAAAACACACGATGAACATGATTCGGTTTGCCGCGACTTCAAAAATTACATTGAAAGCGTAAAAACATTTAGGTCTCTCAACACTCTATCTATTTCATGCATTGATTGCAATAAACAATTATCTGTTTGACTCTCGACACATCAAAAATTAAATGAAGAAGCCTGTTCAGGCCCAGCCTTAGTCCAGTTTGTAGCAATTCGTGACTTCACCAGTACCATGAATTGGGCCCATAAAGTTTGAGCGGCGTAGGACTGACCTTGAAGGGATGAATCACCGGAGCCGCCTACAGAGGCGCATTGTTAGAATTTGTCACTTGCAAAGACTTCGGACGGTCATGTGTGAAGGACTCTTAAATGCTATTTATGGTTATGATGTAGTTCACAATTTTTATGGTTTCCGTTGAATGTCGCAAGGATGTAGAGGTCTTATAAGTGTGAATGGTAAATATGCTAATTAATTCCATCTTCTAATGTGGTTGCGTTTCTTACAGAGTTTATAAACAGGCCAAGACTTCATCGTGAGAGAATGGTTTTCTGTTTCAGAAATAAGTACGTGCAAAATAGTTTGCCAAACTGATCCCGTTGAATGGGACATACAGTTATAAGAACCTAACCTTATTTATTTTAAGGCATCACTGCCAAGTGACATTGTTGCGATCCGCAAGGTTGCGTTGCGCCGCTACTCTCTACACCATCTCTAATTCTCCACAAAGCACACATTATGTCTCATGGGCACTCAATGTTTTAAACAGGAGATATATTCGTCTCTACTGCAGGCAGAAGCTATGGTATCACCATAAGGTGTCGGAGTTTCCATCTCATGTGACATTTGACGCCAACAATAAAATTATCTTGATCGTCCACTATTCCCTACGCGGCGTGTTGCCATGACACCATACCAGGTAATCCGCCATTCGTATTCAACAGAACCCCGGCATTACCTATTCCATCCACACAGATTATCCATTCTCCGGGAAATACTACAACCTGTTAGCTTTCACTGCGACTTTAGATCCTAATCAGTTCGTTCCACTGGTGAAGGATTAAGGAGAAGGATTCTGAGATGAATATTCCCTAAAATAGGTATTTTCTTCCCTTAAACGGGAATCTCAAACACTAATGTACAGACAGAATCATTAATTGGTAACCCCTCAAATAGCTAAAGTTTACATTTGTCGTCCGACCGATTTACTAATCTTTTACTCAAATTCTAAGAAACAAAAATTGTATCATCAAGTGGGGTTCAAACCAGGCATCCAATCGCTCGCCTGACATTTAACCACTTCACTAAACAACTAAGCTAATGAACTAATTATCGGACGCTCGAAATTTTGTGTTATTTATGTTCAGCAGCGGATTATATTTATGATATCTGGATAAGAAAAAAAGATTAGGGTAGATCTGAATACAATCTTGGTGAACGAAGAAAAGGTTACTGCCATTCTTAATTCGAGTGTTTACTTGGTTGTTTTTATTTATGTTTTTGGTGGAATTTAAGAATATTGAAGGAAATGTTGCATCAGTAATTTTGTGAGAACTAATAAGATCCCGGTTATTATCGAACAGCAAATAAGTAATAAGAAGATTGCTCGTCAGCTTGGAATAACGGTAAATTTCCTACTTATATCTTTTTAGTAAAAACTTGTTATCTTTAACTGCATAATATATTGTTGATTTGTTATCTTACAGATTCAAACCCTGCGCTTATGAGGTCGTAAATTTAAATCCGAGGGGGATGTGAATGTAAGAAGAATTGGCAGAAAAAACAACAGGAGTGTAACAACAGAATAAATTAAAAAAGTAAGTGATAATTCTCAACGAATCCAATTACATTTATCAAAGATTATGTCATCTTATTCTTATCTTTTTAAAACAAAACAAACAAACAACATAGTATTTGACCAATGCAAATAAATTATTTGTATTTTATCCCACACACCTAAAAACAAACACCAATTGATTAAATTGTTATTTTTAGGTTATTGGAGTCTTCTATGGTTCCCGGAAAATAGAAGAAATGTCTGGGAGTATGAATGGCGAACAATATTTGACAGTGTTGAAGGAAGTCATGTTACTTTCTGTGGGGATCGTGTATCCAGAGGGACAAATTTATTTTGTCCATCATAATTGTGCAGTGCATCGTACGCGAATGGTTTCTGAATGATTATATTCTTAAGAAGACATTACTAGCTAGCTAAAAGTCCGGACCTAAGTCTGAGAAAATATGTGGGGTCAAATGGTTTTAAATTGGCATTCGAATGAATTGAGGTCCAAGCATAAAAGAGGTTACACAGATGAGAAACAGACTACAAAAAATAAATAATAAAAAAAACACCCTTTGACCTCATATATATTTTCAAACCTACCTGATTAAACTATGTTCCACGATTTACAGGAGATTCAAATTGTTTAATTCATTAGATTAGAAAAGTAAACAAAAATCTAATGAAAACATGTGTATTCTCGAGTAATAAATCGCAAATGGAACATTATTTATCAGGATAGGGAACTACTTATAAGTAAGCTTGATTATAAAATAAAAAATGTCTAAGACAAACAAACAATCTATGCTACTAATTATGTTCATTTTGTTTTGTTAAGTAGTCATAAATTTTGAAATAGAAAAAGTGTGTTTACTTACCTAAAATTGTGTTTTATTTTTCAATCATTATATTGATACTAATAAACAAAGACTTCACTATTCACAAGAATAGACAAAAATAAAAAATGGCAAATATGAAAATGACATCTAATCGATAAAGGGGATCGAACACGGGACTTGCGATTAGAAGCCAGATTAACTCGGCTACTTCTACCACTACACCAACGTTACTTATGATTATGTCTCGAAATTTGGCATAGTTACTCGTGCGTACCGATAGAAATTTAGAAAGGTATTGAAAAAATCTTAGTTTTCTGATTAAGTAATTGAATAAAATTTACAACAAAACAAAATACGAAATTATCGAGAATCAATTATTTTTATGTTAAAAGGTTTGAACCTGCGTGCTACTGAATACACACTACTGCATATTCTGTGAGGGGGATACCAATTAGTGAAGCTGTCTGTACATTAAGTTGAAGAAATAAATATATTGTATTTGTTTTGTATTTTGTAAACAATAGTTTAAAGAAAAGGAATTACAATATACTTATATACCCTTTTATCGCTTCTCTTTATTATTCGAACAACATCCTCTAATCAATTTGACAGTTCCGTAAATTAGTCAAAAACTGACTAAGTAATATACTGATGTTAGAACTGTAAATCTGTCCATTTTTTATGAGACATTGTGTATTATAATACTTAATATTCAAAAAGTTTGCAACGAGACAAGTTTTTTTTAGAATAACATTGTATCAAAAGTTATCTTTAAAGTTAAACAGGGTGGTTCTTAAGCTTTCCCATCATTTATCAACAAAGATGGTTCCGTATCTAAAGTACCAACATTATGTGAAAGGGTCTACAGAAGGGTACATTAGAAATTCGATTTGACAGAAGTCCGGGCAATAAAAACGAACATTGTCACGCTCCTCAGGGGGCGCTAAAACTAGGTGTGAACCAACAGACAGACAAGCATATATTGCTTGTTTATTTTACACAACAATCGGTCTAAGCCCACCCGCGGTCGTATGCGGTCGCGGTGACATTATGAATGAACCACAAAAAAACTCGCATCAAAACTGTTTTGTCATCGCCGTCATATGTGAGGATAAAACCTTTGTTGGGCGTGATAAATCATGAGACGAAATTCAAATAAACATGACAAATTGGGTTCAAAAGTGGAGTGTTTGTGGTGGGTCAGTGGAAAGGTTGAATCAGAGACGGTTTCGAAAATGGAAACAATATTTAAAATTACTACAGATGGGAACAGTAATTGCAAAAATATAGTAAACTGTAGATTGACGAGATAAATTGATCATATAGGTAAATAGGTTAAAATTATTTGTATCTGGATGAAAAATGGCAAGTATTTCAAAAGTATACACATTCTTGAATAGACACAACTTCTTTAACACGTTTTTCATTTACTGCGACATCGTTGTATCTACTTAGTGTAGAAAACATTATTGTAAGTATTTATATTTAAATTATCATGTAGTGGACTGAACTGTACGCATCGATTTAATAACTTCATTTAAAATTTCCTTAGTTTATGATAATCTGACGAATAAGACTAGATTATTTAAGGTACACTAGGCATTTGGTGTGCCTGTAATGGTAGATGTACATGTATATAAATAAATAAATATATAAATAAATAACAATAGCTCGTGTGAATGCTGCATAGCATACACAAACATTATACAAACATAAAACTGCTTTATCAATAAATAAACAGTACCTTATTATAAATTAACAGTTATACAATTATCAATTCCCTACTTGTTTTTACTTGTTTACAAGGTTCTAGCGAATTTATGAGACAATGTTTTCTCATTAACCGTGTCCAACAAAAGTACCTAAGTAATCAATATGTTCTGTAATTTTATAGATTGATATTTTAAATTAAGGTAGGTACTAATAGCATAAAGGAGAAAGAGTGTTAAGACTGGACAACGCAAAAACTACTGAACAGAGAGTCTTGAAGTGATTTTTTTAAATTTAGTCTCTATTTAGTATCTAATTTAGTATCTAAATTTATCTCAGAAAAAGGTAGGTAGGTACATTATATGCTATACGCAACGTTTGGTATTCACGAAATAAGCAGTGTACGACGGCGGGCGTAGCGAATCGAATGAGCGACAAGGGATCGAAGATTGCATTCTTTATACGATCAAATGTATCGAGTATTTGGTCCTTCGAGCCCAAATTAAATTCTGAGATAACATTGTGAAACACGAGTAGGAACAATTGCTGAATAAACAAGAAATGCTAACATGATTTTCAACATTCATACACTTCGCGTATAGTCGAATCAAAGGAAATAAAAATTAACAAAAGTAAAATAAGATATGGAAGGCAATCGAAAGTTTTGTCATCCGGATATGGAAAATAATAATAAAAAAAAAACAAATACATTTATCACAGCATAGTGAAAGAAAAAAAATGTTTAACAAAACAACAAAAACTTCCCGCACTCAGTATTATGCAGGATAAAGGTATTTTGTTCTTTGACATAGTCACAAGAACCGCCGTTGTAAGTCAATGTTTATTGAATATTGGCCACCCCTAATAGTAAGCTCGGGGTTCATTGGAGCTTTTGAGGATGGCAACAAAATAGCATCGTTCAGTAGTTTAACTTTACCACATCTATGCTATAATTCTAAGATCGCCTAGGTTTGCTCGCAGCGCGCAAAAACTGAAGTGTAACGACCGAGTGCACGCCCTTGAACTTGTCACGTGCCGACGGACGGACAGGATTAGCATTCAGAGCCACTTCTAGATGAGGAAGCGACAGGTTGCCGTGGAATGCGCGAGTACACTTATTACTTACATGTTTAGCTTCTTGGGCAGTGAGATAAATATTTTCTGGTTAGAGCAGATATACTTCAATAAAAAATCTTTCGAAATCAGGATAAGTTTAAATACGAAGAAAGTGATATGATGAAAGAGTATTCACTTATACAGGTGCGCCGGCCGAGCACCACATTTTATGCAATGTATTTCGGAATTTGTAGATTCAAAGATCCTAGATGTTTATTGGAGAAAATAAAGAGATGGTATTTGTGCGCTTTTTGGCCATAAAATAGAAGTGGTACCTAATATTGAACTTCTGGTAGGATCGGCAGGCGTAAAATCCAAGTTTTGGCATAGCACATAAACAATACCTGTTCCAATGACGCGAACCTCATCACAAGTTTCACAACTCCACCGTTAAAGACGTCCTATAAAAGTTAATTATAGCGCATCTATGAAGAACGATGACTTCGATTACAAAGTTTTCATGAAACTAATTTGGGAGCTTGCTCGGCTTGGCAGCTGTATTTATTGCTAGTTAGCTTTTAGTCGCGGCTTCTCTCATGTTATTACTTTCTACTCGCTTTTTAGCTAGTTTGTTTGTTTGGTCGACTATTTTCGGTGCGAAAATACGAGGAGCCAATGAATTATGAAAAACGATGCAAACTGAGAAAGGTGACACTATGGTCACTATGATGACAGAGCCATGGTCCAAATCAGTCTGGATTGATTATCATTTCATTTAAAATATGCATACAATAATGAGGTACTATTTGTTTATTTATATAAAAAAAGAACACAAAGATCACACATATTACCACTTTATCCTTAACTATATGTTTGTTCCTTTAGAGGCAAAATATGAGATAAGGTTTGACGCACATATACATCATGACCTGGTACTAGCTTACCAGGTTATAATGTAGATGCACGAGGAGAGGAAAAAGAAAAGAATGATGATCGTCAGCGACACTGTGCATTTAGTTAACCAGAGTGTTGTTCGAGTGTATCAAACAAACTTCTCTTTCTTTGTTTGATTGTGCAAATTTCAAATACATTACTTTTCTAGCAAATTTGACCAGCCGTGAACCAGACACGAAAAAGTTGGCATGAGTGATATAATGATGAATTTGATTGAATTCTTTTAGAAATGACTAAGATTATTTATGAGGATATAACATTTGCAATGACTCAGATAACCAGAATTAATACCCGGATGTGAAATTGAGTTGACCGATTTATACCAACAGGTAGACGTTGTTTCGAATACGAAGAAGAGAAGTAAAATCCTACCGTCCATGGCTGAATAAGACCGAAGTAAAGTGAAATTTAGATTCAAATCATCTAAAGAAACCTACTTTTCAAACAGATATGTAGGTACCAATCCATCATAAAAATTCCAACAGCATTCGATCGCTTTCTAATAGGTTTAATCGATAATCAACCGAGATTCAATAAACAAACACTCACGTAATTTAAAGATAATTTACCAACGTTTATGAGTTTTTTCTGTATATTTTCGGATTCTGCTCACGTCGGTTCCCGCCACCAGATATAATCTGTCTCAGGAAGTGTGCTCATCACGTAGACGTCTTCCTTTATTTCTGCGTCACTTCAAAACAGTTTAGAATAGACGATATTGCTATGACTTAAGGCAACATTCGAAATATATAAATCTGAAGGCAATGAACCTGCTGGACTCTATATATTTGGCCAAAGTATCTGGATGAGAGGTGCTGCTCTTAAGGTTATCTTTAGCCTCATGTATTTATTCCTTTTCTTTTTCAATATCACTGACCAACACTACCACGATAATATTTGACGACCGATGTGGCGCGGTGGGCGAAAGTCCGCCTGCGACGCAGGAGGTTGCGGGTTCGATTCCCGCCTCGGAACAAATTTGTGCACGATCTGCAGAAATTTGTTTCGTTGGTCTGGGTGTTTAATATGTATAGTAAAAAATATCTATCTATGTATATAATGTATTAAATATATCAGTTATCTATAACACTAGCTTTGAGTAGCTTACTTTGGGGCTAGATGGTGCTGTGTGAATTGTCCAGCATTATTATTATTATTATTAATATAGGAAATTTAAACGGTCTCACTGTGTCATAAGTTATTAGGATACCTGACTATTTTCTTCTTACAAATGAGTTCCTCGTATATGAAGGGTTTCTAAGCGACTCGTAAAAGTAATCTTTTAAACTGTCGAGTATCAGTTCCCAAGAGTGAATCTTCAATCCAGTACTACTACAGCATCTACATCATCATCCTACTCCTACGGTGTCGGTGAACCGCCTGGCGTGAATATTGTTATTTTTGGCTCCGAACAGACTGAACCCAGCCAGGGTCAAATGAAAATGTATCTGTGAGTAATGTAATTGAAATATTGATACATATTTATGACGAGATCCGAGACCTTGAAGTTGAGGAATTGCTTAAAGGGAAGCTCTTTTCGCTTAAAGAAAGATATAAGATTTTTTCCAGGATACTTATTTAATAACTTAAACATTAGCAAAAAAACTTATTAATCGGGCCATGTATGACCTGTTACTATATTTCGAACCTTTACATTTCAGATATAGTATAAAATAAACACATTTTGATAAAGAGCTCTCCTCGTCAAACAAATTTCTATCTATCCTTAAACTTGTCTGGAGCCCAAAACTCACGCAACTTCGTGTCATCTGAACACACACCTTACGTCATCCAATCAAGAGAAAACCCCGGCAAGCTCTTGTTTAGATTAGGCCAGTAAAATAATCAATAGAACGTAACATGTATTATGTATCTCAAATAACCTACGAAAGGTCCACTGAGAGAAGGTCAGTCAGAAAGAATTCCAATGGAGGAAGCTACAAGATTTATAATCCTAGTCTATAAACTAAATTGCCAAGGTGAAGTACAAGCGCCAAGGGCCGACCTGACCATCCTTGAACCCGGGTCGATACAGAGACGTAATAACGTATTTATACGTCAATCGATCGGGTGAAGCCAGCATTTTTCATTACCAAGGCCGGTAGGAATAGATTGATGGCTTTTTTACTGCCGGTTGCGAAATTAAAGGATTTCTTGGTAGGTATTACGTACGCCTTAGAAAGGGAGCAGATGACGTCACCTCGCTTGGGTGTTGTCTCTTTCAATCTACTGAGCAGTAACGTCAGTCTTCCTTTTCATTAATCAGTGTAAGTTTCCAACAATTTCGTAATTGCGGGATTTGACTAAATAAAGTCCCGAGACCTTTTTGAGGCCTTTGCGCAACTGAGAAGCTTTAAGGCAAGAACAGTGGTATGAAACTTTTCTATATTTGCGAAAGGGCAGTCATTCCGAAGAATTCATCATGAAGATAAAAAAAAGTGCAATTTTGAGCTCAAAATAACCTTTACTTCAGACACGTTTAAAGTAGGTAGGTACATACCATTTTAAAGTATTACATTTCCTTTTGTGACATCAAACAATAACTGTATCAGTTGATTGACACATACTAGTGTATCGACTGTAAATGTATTCCACTTTAGAGACATTGAATAGTGTCCCCGGAAAGCCGAACCTGGTATTACCCAGTTTGCGATTACATCTTCAGATTCGTATCAGTGAAGCAATGAAAGCGTAATGGTTTCATCATGTTACACATAGATGTGTATCAGGCATGGTCTGAATCAGGGTGGGGGCATTTGCCTTTTACAGGAGTTTTAAAGTGATATTCTTTAATACAAAATTTGTAAAATCAATATTATTTATATTTCATTCCTAATAAATAACGCAAATTGCAGAGTACTAACGCACTAGTCGGTTTGTTGAAATAGAAAGAAAGCCGGAAAGACCAACAAAGGTAATCAATAATTTCTTTAGCTTGTTGATCATACGGAAAACTAGGTAATGCAAAAAGTTTAAATATAAAAAATCTATTAGACTTTCGTAGTTTGACGACTTCAATATGACTTCAGCAGGTGAATACAAACCTAGTTTGTATTGGAAGAACACTAACGTTTCATCCCCTAACGGAGCATGCTGTCAGGGATGCGGAACTCGTGAGCCTAGTACCGCATTCACCCTGAAAAAGTCTCTCGCACAAACTTGGTTCGTAGTTAACCCGCTTTCAGTCATTATGAAGTATAAAAATCATTTATGTAGCTCGACTATAACGACGGCATGACTATGCAAGAGCTCTTAATCTCTTATACCACCTAAAGGTCATCCTAGCAAAATGTTTGCACAGGAATTTCAGTATAAAAAGGAGAAAAGGAGAAGTAAACAAATGGTCAGTGGTACCACCTGGCTAGACACTGGCAGGTGAGGTGGTCAGCGACCGTCGGGAGGTCGAAGGAACCCGGCGGGAGGTCTGCTTGACGTCACAGATGGTAAAAGGCACCTGGCACCGCATACCGGGCTATATTTGTACCACTTAAACTGTCCCCTTCTTCTGATCCTCTCGAAATAGTTGGCAATTATCTAAATCGAGATCTTTTCATATAATTTATTTACACTAGAGGTAAGTAATCATTGCTGTCGTTAATTATATGTATAGTAAAATAATATGTCTAGTTCTTGTTTACAACGGCAAAAACCTAGATTATAAAATCAAAGATTGATTTTGACAAGATTTAATTTTCTAATTTAGCCACACCGAAATGTATGCAAACTTGTTTTCCAAATTCCTCGTTTTATGGCGTCAACCGGAGCAAAAACAGAGAGTAGCACAATATTTTTAATGTTTTGCCACTTTGCTTTTATACGACGGCCATGGTGCACACAGTTTCGTTCACCGAAAATAATAGGTTTAGGAAATGTGAAAAATTTTAACCGGAAAAGGTCACTTGCATAGACTTTCAAAGTATAACGAAGTCATGAAGCTAATAAAACAGGAACAAAACTCTGAACAAAACTATTGGGCACAACTTTATTGTGTCCTTGAAAGCTTAGGATTTAATAGGTAAAGAGGCACACTTTAATATAAAACTTGAAACCCCTATGTACCTTGTAAAACCTCTTTCGGCTTTTAAATCTTTACTTTTTCCCCAAAGAGAAACCTAGCTGCGTCCACGTCGAAAGCAACATTGTAGCGACTAAACTTATTTTTCACCCACACTCAAGTAACATGAAATTAAAAGCTACATTTGTACTTGTAATGATACAGCGCTGGTTGTAATTTGATGAAATAACATGTTTCTTCCTGGGACGTTTTGTCGTGATGATTATTTGCGCAAAGAATTTACTATCATACAGAAATTCTGATAAAAATTAAAAACAAGACGTTCGTGAAAAAGTGGCGAGTGTCTATGCAAGCAAACCTCATTAGAAAAAGGGTTTCTCGGAGATGCTGACGGTGATCATATCTCCACAATGAAGCGGGAATGCTTTTTTCCGGTTTAAAGGCTATCTTTCAAATTACAGATACATCAAATCAATATAGGTAGTCCAAGTTGTTAAAAGCCTTGCTATCCTAAGACTTATTTAGTTGATTTGAGAATAATGCCGATGACATATCGACTATTCCTACTGGAATGTTGTCGACATTCTTTCACGAAACCTAAGCCAGTCATTCAGAAATTCTCAAGTACATTCTTAACTTCAAGAGGCTCAAGGACAAGAATTCACAAAATTCACTGACCTTCAAGCAATGTTCTACGCAATAAAACTGTAAGTTAATGTACGACCTTGACTGTCAAAACAACCTGCCCACGTACAGTATACCTCCAAATAAGGATGGTACAAAGCCTTTTGTATTCAAGTATAACCTCTGTGTTTAGGACATTAGACTGGAAGAGATAGAAAGGAGGACGGAAGCTCACTTCCCTTATGTAATAGAAGTATGATAAGTAGGAACTTCGGAAGTTGACTAATATTATGATTCCAATAACCTATTCAGCATTCATGTACTGTGTGATAGTGTGGTTAATGTAGCAGTAGGTACGTTAATTTGAATGGGACGTGTTAATCGTTGAAGCCAAATTACGTGATTTAAATTCTGGCTGGATAAGGCTGACAAAAACTTGGAGCTTTGACTTGTACAATCAGATCTCTCTTCATGACCGTCACGATTGCTTTTTGCTGGGTCATCATAACAACTTATTTTAAAGCTATCGCGCACTGCGTTTGATTCGTTTTTGTTTTGAATATCGATTTTGCTCATCTTTTATGTCCAGGATACGGATGGGACGAAGTACGCAAAAAGCCCTATTGCTTCAAGATCTTAGCATAAAAGCCACATATTTTACCAGGTTATACGTCAATTTCAGTTGCTCTTCTACCCGTCACCAAGTGTACACCGTTCAACCCTCAAGTCGCTTAGATTAGAATTTTTCTGATACGAATATCTTAAACTTTAAAGTTTATTTCTCAGAGCTATCATCACGAGACTCACGTGAACTGTCTGTCAGTCTGTCATTACATTTGAGTCCATTATGATCTACTTTCCTTAATAGTAGTCCAAAAAACCAGTTCGTCCCGGATGCTGCTCCTCATTCCAACCTGAGACAGAGCCTGTGTCACTTCTGTAGCTTGCAAACTCAATTGGACTTTATTCCTTCGACTGAAGTTGAAAGATACAAAGCAGTTCGGTAAGGAATTTGGGGTCTACCAATGCTGGAATCTACTTTTGGCAAGAGATATTCACCGTTCACGCAAAGGACTTAAGTTCCAATATCATTCGCGGATATTCTTGTAGATATTTGTTTGTGCGAAGTCTGAGAGAATCATCAGTAGGATGCTATTATTTCTTGGCGAGACGGGCCACTGCGTGATTTTGCATTTACTCCGTTATCGCGCAGGGCTGACACTGCCTTGATTTATTGCTTCGCCACTAATTAGTTACGAATAAAGGTCTCACAATCGTGGGAAAAGATTTTGTCGTGAAATGAGCAAGTTTTTGTAGAGTTGAGCCGAAATTTTAACCCCATATGTCTGTTTTATCTGAAAATGTCGCACTCAGTTAGGCGGAATCACAAGTGATTAATTGTTCCAAGTAATTTATTGTCCTGATAATAGAAAAGATATAATTTGAATAAGACGTTGTTTTACAATAGGACCGGTTGAAATGTGAACTACCGAATCTAATTAGAGTAACATGTCAGGAAATATCACAAGTCTTCTGCCAAAAGCCAAAAAAAGATTCCCGAAAACGCCTACGTGCCAACTACAAAAGTCCCATATCTAACAAGTGATCAATTCTGCGTAAGTTGCCGAACTTGATGAATCTCAAGTGGTAGCCCTGGTCAGTCTTTTTGTTCGGGTATCTATAGATCGATCGCGGGTCAACGTCCCGGCAGCGATAGGTAAAGCTACACGTGTCAATGTTTTTGCACTTGTGGTGTGGTGACGCATCTAGAGATGACAGGATCTATTGCACATGAGAAACAAAGTCATGGCGCTGTTCTTGAATGTTTTGAAAACAAAAGGTACTTCAATATTTTATGAGCGAATAGGCAACTACTATAAAACTACGATAAAGATACTATTAGAATAGAAAAGCTTCTTTCTTTCCAAGTCCTGGTAAATAAACCAAAGAAGTGAAACGACACATGTAGCTCACAACTTGTTTTTTTAAGACTAATAATACCCGAAAATGTTTGGTTCGAAATTAAATTTCAGCTGTGAAGTACTTGAATTTTTAACACCGCTTTTAATGCGTACCTATACTAATCCATTATATTACTGTAATATGCAAAAAACTAAGGTAACCTACGTAGACAAAAACAAACTTAACTTACCGAAACAAAATCTTTATAGTTTTAATAGGCATTGAACAAACACATAAACACGGATAGGAAATGCCGATCCGAGTAAGTTTTACCGTCCTTTTTTTCAATAATATTGCAGTATTGCAGGCAAAAAGTGAATTGGCGCCAAAAAACAGGATTCCAGGCAGTTACACAGCATAAAGACAATGCATAGCGGATGAGAAAGAAACACGGAAGAAATCCAGAAAATTCAGGTATCTATCGAAGAATGCTCTTAATTCCTTATCAACTAGGACTAATAAGGAACAAAAAGCACCATTCATTGTAACGTTTTTATCTAGAGCATGGTAAGCGAACAGAAACGACTAAGGTCACTTACTTTCGTCTTGTAACGCCTTTATTTAGCTGGGAAAAATGTTAATTTACAGGATTTCATCAATCGATAGATGATCATATATGGAATAAGAAGATTATGTGGCGAGGAGAAAGTAAAACAAAGCACTAACCCACTATCCTTAAATATCACAAGAGCAAGGCGATGGTGATGAATAACCAAGATCACAACAATATTATACCTTCGACATTTTGGATGATGCTTGCCACCTTTTCACGCCGAAACTGGGCCAACTAATACTTAAAGAATCTTATCATATTGTTCAAAATAGCTGAGTCTGTAACTCTTGCTATGACATTTCAAAATAAACTTAAACATCGTTGATATACGGCACACGCTATGGTGCCAGATCATTAACTAGAGACAAAAAATGTAGACGCAGTGCAACGTATAAATAAAACGTTAGACGAAGTGCACGGTCGAGTTGTAACCGTTGAAGAAAGCAAAACATCTCTAAAGAAACTGCTTATGTTTACAAACAAAACAACGTTCCAAGTAGATAACAATAGAACATCGGCGTTGGGGTTCATTGAGCTTTCAAATGTATTGGAGAATGAATACCTACTGAGTTTGCTACACGAATTTTATACTCTTAATAGCTTTCTGCTCGAGACTGGATCGATCTAAGCTTACTATATAGGTGAAATTTATTTGTAGAAGCTTTCATTTCAGATGGAATACATTTAAAGGATGTAATAACGATCTCGTTAACTTTAACTGGGATTGGTAAAAGGCAGTCGACGGTAGCAATGGATGGAAAGTTTTGGCCAGCAGTGTTTGTAATTATGAAAATTTAGTTCTACAACAAAATATGTAATCACAACTGTTTCATAGCTGTGTGTTCTTAGCAAGTTTGTTTACTTCATAAACAATTCAAGCATAAAGCCATGGATGGATAGCCCATTTCATAATAGACATATCTAACTGGACATTGAATTCATGAATAAATTTGGTATGCAGACGATACTTAGTTGGAATCTCACACGTAAAAAGTATTCTTCTTGATTAATGTTAAAGAATGTTAAATTACATAATGATACGAATATCTATGATTGGAAACTAAAATTTAGACTTCAGCAGGTAAATGGGAAGTTAGTACGTACTTACATGTTTTAAAAAACAGTTATTTTTCGATTGTTTAGTTCGACTCTTTAAATCGTTATTGGTTGATCGAAAAATAAGGAGAAGACAAAAATTTTAGTGCATAATAATTTAACTTGACTATAATAATTAAAATTATGATAGTCTATAAAATTATAAACCTGTTTGGCTGGAGCTTTTAAACCTATATTACAAATCACCACTGCCTAAGAACTTTATAAGAGAGGAGGAAGCTTACATTTTTGTTTCAAAAATATATAGTAAAGTCTAGATAAAAAAAAACAGAAAAGCTACTCAGCGAAGTGTGTATTAGGTTAAGCGCGGCAAAATAAAACGTTGCGAGGCAACCGGTGGCTATTTACAAGGACTACTGAATTCTTTCACAATCGCCTTAGCCTTTTTGTAATTGCGGTAATTTGATATCTTGAAAACTATGCGCCCCGTGATACATAATATTTCCTGTTACAAGCGCACATAGTAGGGCTGCCATACGTAAGGTTGCTTTTAAAGTAAATTGATCAGCTGATTTACTAGAAACTTTTGTGGAAGAATTATACGGGTAGATGGACTATTACAGACTGTAAACTTTAGGTTTTAGGTTCCGTACTGGATGGGTGAAAACCGGACCCTATTACTGTGGGCTGTATCGTACATGAACGGTAAAAGCAATACAGTTTAAACTTTAACAGTGTGTTTTTGTTTTTTTTATCATTGTAATAAATGTTAATAAGTGGAGCGCCCATTCCAATATAGATTAAGGAATAGAAGATAATGATGAAGACTCTACGAGCTTTCTCAGTGATTTGAAATATAATAAAAATAAAGAGTCACCTGTGCACCTAATTGAAATATGAAAAGCCAAATGGTTTACTTGTCAACCATGTCTTTCTTGACATGGTACATCAATAGAAAAATAAATAGATATAAGAAACCCCATTTTTTTTATACAGAATATATATTTTTTATTTTGTCAGCCCTAGAACAAAGATAGTTGTAGTACGTGCCTCATGCTAGGAAAAACTAAGCTCGCGAGCGCTACTCGCGCAAAAACGCGTCTGCGCGGTAATGAAGATCCGTCAAGGGCTGGTATTTATTAGCAGTGGGCAGTGGCGCGTGCGCATGCCTATAACTGAGCATGGCGAATAATATAGGGAATACATATGAGGGCAAATGAGAGATGTATGGTAGAAGCAATTCAAAGATATCTAATTTAGGCGTAAACTGGAGCTAAAGTGGCGCCACCACTTGTTTTATCATATAATTCCGTTAAACACAGGAATTTCCCAAAGCTTTTTTTTGATGCATCAGTAGTAGTTTCATTTTCAAGTTGCCCTTGGTGGCCACCAAACTCAGTTTTCTCTGTTCTCTAGTTTTAGTAAATCAATCAGTGAGAATCGACGTTAGTTATGTGTATTATTTGGACAACACACTTGACAGGTTCTGATTTGGAGCTGTATTACCAAAATAGTCATCGAAGAATTAGGTAGCTCCTTTATGTCCAAACAGCGAACAAAATCAAGACATAGACGGTACGGTATCTTTGATTTCGGAAAACATTCCTATAAATATCACCCAGTCCGATAAGCCCTATATAAAGGAAGAGAGCACAGAAACTTGGCAAAACCCAAACAGAGTTATCAAAACAGATAGCGTAGGACAATAGCGTCATAGGCAAACGTCGAGCACTCGACGCGAGGGGCGATGGGACATTTAGTGGAAAACTCGAGGGCTCTTCACCGGTCGCGCCATTTTGCGGGGGTGAGGATTAATTGGAAAAGTGAGGGGTTTCCGGACGTGTTTGATCATTTGAGACACTTCATAAACTAAAGCTAAAGTATAGCCCTTGCTTGTTAAGTTTATATAACTTAATCAGCAGTAATTGAATTTATAAGTCTTTTTCACGAAATCAAAGCGCTTTTTTTATATCTGATTACATACAACTCTGAAGGTTGATTTAAGTAAACCATTCCATTATTTTTCACAACAGATGACACTTACTTTACAGCGTATTATTCATCGTTTTTATTAAGTCTATTACATCTTAAGCTTTATTAAAGAACCCTCCTTTTGAAGTCGGGTTAAAAAGCAAGCACCCTATTCGGATCAAATTTCTAAACACAAAAAGGAGCAAAACAACAAAGGGTCAGAAATTGTAATAATTGAAAGTTAACGTGCGTTAACTGACGTAATTACTCGACTTGTTTATAATTAAACGCGTTATATTTCCGAAAAAAAAAGAAACCGAAACACAGAATTATAGAAAATTACTGCTTGTTGTTTGGAAGTTATCATTAAACCGAGAAAATTGTTCCTGGACCACCGTATTGATGAGTATCATTAACCCCGATCCAAATTGAGCCTTAAATATAACGGGATAGGATCTACTAAATGTAAGAGGACAAGTGCACCTTTACGACATCAAATTAATTTACAAAAAATGTTGCGTGCTGTAAAGTAGCGGTCGATTCTAAGCTCTACATAGAGTATTTTAAGATTGATAGTAATTTTTGTGTAAGGTAAATATTGTAGCGGAATAGCGGGTCAATTACCCTAAGGGCACGTGCACATGCAGTGTTTAAATGTTTGAAGAGGCCGATGTAAGGTGAATGAGAGTAATAATCGACTGCCTACGTAGATCATTATCGAAGCGGGCACCAGCTGGGCGTTATACAACAGCAACGAAAACACTAATAAACGAGATATTAATTAATATGCATGTTGCAATAAAAAGAAAGCTTCTGAAAAAATACACTAATATGACAGGTTATGGAAAAGTGGGTCTATGGCATTGGTGGGAAGCACTCTGAGTACCTATCTGAACAGAGTATGAGACATAGGAAAAGATGCGAAGACAACAACAGCCTACTTACATAAGAACATAATTCCTGTGATATACCGAACGAATATAAATAAATCAGGGGCCAAATTCCACTAATTCCAAAACAAAGGTCTCAATAGCGCCATTCAATCAAGATGATTAAAATGACGTTTGTGCATTTGGTGTTCTACTATTTTTAGCGCTTGAAGAGACTTTCATACTTAGAATGTCAAATTGGTAGTTATAAAGGTAATCGTCACAGCTATGAATGAATCTCAAAAAGTTTGTGCTATTAGAATACAAAAAAGAGATGAATTGAACACTGACATTTTGACACGATACTATTTAAATGGTGAAGCGATTTATTTAGTGGAATTCGGGCCCAGGTATCCTGTACAAAGACATCAAACGAGAGAATAAGAATAAAACATAAACAAGTATTATGCTTACCAGGCGTACCCAAACGCAGAAACAATTTGATTAATTTATAATTGATGCTTCAAACCGAAAGATGATGCTTGATGGATAAAGATCCACGCCTACTTCCTGGTCTACTGTTCCGAATACATTAAGGTCAAGGGTGCTGAAGACAGGTGTAGTTTAGATGGTTGTCATAACAATATAAAATACGTTGCATGCTGTATCGAAACGTAGCAATCATAGACTGATTTTGATCTGAAAATTGAAGTCGTTTAATAAAACTAAAGTCGTAATCAAATTGTGAGATAAAATTTAAATAAATGATTAATGGCGGAAAGGTCATAAATGAAGGAATGCTTAACCTATAAATTTTAAAATGTAAACAAACGCAAAACTAAATTTCCTTTGCAAAGCATTTTTTTTACAAAACTTGCTAGCCATCTAACCAACTTAAAATATAAAAATATACACAAAAAAGTAGTAAAATCAATAAATACCTACGTTTTACGGATTGAATATAGAAGCTAACATCTTTAAAATGGACAGGTGCGATGGACACCTGCCTCCTAGAGTATTTGGATTTCGGAAAGCAATTCATTCCGTCCTATAAAATAATGGGCATGAATTAAGCGACAGGATATGTTTTTATTGATATTTTGATTGTAATTTATGTCGGACTCTTAATAGGATCAGGGGTGAAATTGTGGTTTGAAGTCTTTACTAAAGGTGTTTTGGTTTTATTGATAGTTTAATATCGAAATAAGGTTTTTTTTTATAATGACATAAGACATAACACAATAATAATTTGAATGTATAATTTCGGATCAAAATTATACCTGTATAATAATAATGGACATATTTAAGGATAACTAATTCTTAACATAAGATGAAGGTATTAACGCATAGCATTTGGTCTAAGTATATCTTAGTTCTATAGCCGAAACCGAAATAAAAAATACAGCTGAGTCGAAATTTCAACGATATAACAAAGACTCATTCCAATACTGCAAAATGAGAGATCGGTTGCTATTTAAAGGGACAAGCAGGTCGATATAAAAAATTAAATGACCCGAACATAATTAAAGAGAAAAAATTAGGAAATTATTAGTGTGATATCGAAAGAAAAAACAACGGAAATTACAAAAAAACGAGCAAAAACAGAAACTATCAAGTCTATTAGAGAGCATTAAAAATCCATCTTCTACATCAGGATGGAATAATAGAATTCTCATTACCGAAAGGGACTGGGAGATTTTATGATTACGATCTCAACTGTCACCTGCCATGTTTTGAGATGAATAAATCATTGGGAACCAAACACGGTGTTCTATTTGTCCTCCTAGGAATGCACTAATTACTTAGTTTGGAACAACGTAAAAAATCTGTTTAAGAATGTCGAACAGTTGATTCAGAAAACATAAAACATGAAACTACAGATGTTATAAAAAATACCTTACACCAAATGAATCCAGATTAAATTATCGATTACATAAATAAGAACACACACGAAGTTAACAGAAATATTGCATTTTATCAAATTGCTGCAATCAATCATCAAAATCAAACAACTCAAAAGTCAATTGAGCACGTACCAAATGACCATCAGGTAAAACGTAATGGGGATACAGAGAATGAGGCCAGGCAGGTGAGAGCAATTACATAGATACCATTGGCAGAGGACCACCTTACACCGCAGCTGCTTTCATTAGGCCAAGTGTCATAAACGACACATCAGATAATGCCAGTCCTACAATAGACAATAGTTTTCGTTCTATTCTAATATTACTTCAAGTTTAGAGCCGGAGCAATGAGTAAATAATCTTACAAGTAAACAAAATGACTTGCGAGAATGCAATGCCGGTAAGACGAAGGGATAAAATAGTAGGATGAGACGTTTTTTGTCTTATTAATTAAAATACAAAAATAATTAGAACAAAAAATTTTAAAATATAAATTTTTATACTAGTTTCACTCACTGACATTCTCGCAAGAAATCTGATCGAAGAAAAAATTATGTGGACATATTACCTCCGCTCTCTTGCGCTAATAGGAAAGACCATAGCAACAACTATGAAAGCATTCATTCCGATCCACAAAAGCTGCAATCACAAAAGAGACCATATCTTTTGTCACCGTTTCTTGGTAGGTTTTGTTGTTTCTGATAAATACTCTTTGGGAATCTCTATTTTTCACAATAGAATTCGGTTACTTTTGATTATTTGATTTTAATTACTGTTTGAAAAGGAGGGTTACTTGAGTACTTAGTTTTCGGCATTTGCCGTCGTTGTGTAATGTTTCAGGAACATGTCGAACCGTAAACGCGTAGATTTAAATTTCGCCTGAAGATCTAGCTAGTTTTTGTACTTTTGTTCGGAAATAAAATTACTACTATTATTTCTCTATTATTCCGAGATAAATTGTTTATTATTCTAGGAAAGTAATTTAAAATACAGTGACACTTGTCTGTCTTTGTTTTTGAAGTGTCCCATTGTAAACTTTTAAACTGAAGATTTGGTGAATGAAAACAATTTCTATGGATTTTTTTTCAAAAGACCTTTCTTTTTTGTAAAATCTTGTCATCATTTAAAGAAAAGCAATGACATTTTTTATTGATCTTATTCTTGTGTATTGTTCATCGAAATAGCAAATTGGTATACTAATCAGTAATGTTTCGACAGATAACAAACGAAGCAACAAAAACTAACGAAATAATGAACCCTGATATCGTGCACGAAATTCGCGCCAACTTTTTTTTGCCGCCGAAAGACGAAGGTAAATGTTTTTTAGGCGCCAAAACGCCGCCTTTCCGAGAACGGGAATGAATGAAAAAAGCCATAAACCAAAGAACTGGTAACCGACAAACGGTTTCACGTGCCGATGCACCGAAATTGTAGGCTCAACAATTTAACGACGGCAAAAAGCTTTGGTTTTTTCCTTACAGCGCCTTAACTAACTCACGGTGATGGGGTAAGATGCTTCGCTGCAATAAGAGAATTGATTTTTGGAAGTGTTTATTTTACGCAACCATTTGCTTCTGACGGTGCGGCCTGTGAATTTAAAAAGTTAAACAGCCGAGTAAGTACCCAGAAACAACTCATGCGTGTTATTCAGCATGATAAAGTCTGATTTAGAGTGCGCAATTGCACTTTTGAAATCATAACAAGGGTCAAAAACTTCTCAGAATGATTGATCATTCCCAAAAGAGTTTCGAGATTCGATCGTGTATTGATGGCGGAATAATTGGCCTTCTTCGGCGCAGCTCAAGGGTCGGTACCCGCCACCTATGATCCTGCGCATCATTTGTCGGAGTCGATCGATTGCCTCGGAGGGATGGAGGAGTTTCGGCAATAATTACTGTAATGTCATTATTACGGGCTACGGTCCGTTCTGACAAGCCGACGTCGACATGCCAAGTATTGAGCTCTGAAGCAATAATTACGTGAGAATCAGGTTTTGATTTCGCGAATGCCAAACCCAAAAACGCATTATAGGGATCGTTTTTTTGTGTGACTCTTGCGTGTTTGTTTCGCAGCTTAATGTGGGGTTTCTGAAGTATTATTGTCCAATTTCGGACGAGCGATTTGAGAGACGATAAATTGGACCCAGTTACAGATAATCATGACATTACAAACGCTGCAGACGATAAATTCGATGTCCTAGTTGCAGAAGACCAAAGATGTTTTCTTTGGTCTTGCTGGAGATAATGTTATCACGTCTTGCGATGTTGCGCTGGTTGCATTGAAGCTATTATTATTGCTAAGAACCTTGCCTTTTCAACTTAGATTCCTCGTGAAATCTTTTTAAATTAAATTAGAGTTACCCTACCCTTCAAAATACTCGCAGGCGAGTCCGCATTGTAAAGCAATCAAAAAAATAATTGCCTGCGCTGATATAAATCTGATCATACAATTCATATTTCACACAATATTATTTCACCCTTCAAATTTCCGTTGAAAAACAGAGGTATATACCAACGCTATAACTCGCGTGCCTTTTTACCAGACTGTGGAACAATAAGGTGATTAGCGTCCCTGAGGCGCCCCCTTTAAACGATAGAATTACTCTAAACTTAGTTAATGTTTTTTTTTGGCGGGAGCGGTGTTGATGCCCTTTTAAAATGGTTTGCCGTTTAATTTGATGGCGTTAGCGATTTTTAACTTGAATTACAAAGTGGAGGACTTTACATTTCCAAGAAACCTAAGAAATTTATTACCAATGAATCAGCTTGTCATTAAGAATACATGAAATGACTATGGAAGACATAAAACAGACGGCAGACGATCATAATCAAAAAGAAAACATTCTACGAGCCTCAATTGGAACAAACCAAAACCTTAAGGACATATAATATGGCAACGACAATAATAAAGTGATGACGTCGATTACATCGGCTCGTCATTGTGTCCCCAAAAGGATAAGCACGTCAGGTACCCGTTACACAACTACATAATTGGAAACTGATGGGAACAATATACTCCCTCAAAACTTTCACCCAAGATCATAAAAAATATTTAGCTTTTGGTTTAAGTTTCTCTACAACAAAACTATAGACGATAAATTGCATTGCGGTTGTAAGCCCAGACAGAAATCTTTATTCTATAAATTCTGTATACCAACTGCAACATTGTATTCTGTTGTGATACACTGTTTTATTGGGTTGTTTGGAACCAGTGAAGTCTGAAAAGGTGAAAACTTTAAGACATTTGCGATTTTCTGATGGAAAGTCCCCCCCGTTTCCGAACTAATCAATTCTACGAAATCATCTACATCAAAGTGATCAAGTTGAAACTTCGATCTCAAAAGAGAACGTTACTCTGAAGCCGCTTCAGACGAGAACCAGGATGCTGGCGCCAAGATCAGACTCTTTTTGTGGTGGTACAGTGTTTTAATTATATAATTTAGTTAATAAAATCCGTTTTTGTTAATTAGATGTTAATAAAACAACACAAGACCTAAATATACTCATTCAGATTATACAAATACACGCGCTTAGGAAGACACAATTTTACATTGAAGTTCAATTTTATAAAAAATTAAACAATAAACTAAGAAAATAAGTTAAGAATAGAGGTCTTTTGTAAAGAAATTTCTTCCTTTAACTTTCCAGAAATTTGTTCCTGTAACTTCATCAGAGACTTGTACCTATTATCTTGTTACCGTCTCAGCTTTCTTAATACTGTAGTATAAAAACCTAGGACGATACTTATCACTTATCATGGCTTGCCAGTTTTTGCATGATATTTGTACTTTCAGTTAATTTTCGAAATTAAATCTTTCGTGGCCGAAAATAGGGCAATAAAAAATATATAAGAGGTTCCAATAATGTGTCATGGTATAGTATGGTCATAGTGCCAATGATCGCATTGATCTTAACACAGAAATTACGGTAGCAGATGATACCACAGTAACTTCTATCTATACACTAGCCAAACTCGATGTAGAATGTTAGTAAACAAACCGCCCATACTTAACCTAAAATACACTCTGTTGCCACGCCTTTTTATATGCAATTTACATTACTTGTCAATTTAAGATCCTTCCTTCACTAAATATTTCGTATACTCATATCTAAAATTCGACGCCAAGCAAGTGAATTTTAGTTTATTGTGTCGTGGTTTGTTTACAAACATTCTACATCGAGTTTGGCTAGTGTATACATTATATCGGATTAGAAGACTTTACTGAAGCAGATTATTAAAGAATTAATAAACCTGCTAGCACGCGCCGACAACCGGCTTTCCTTCCGCCTCGTACTGGCTGTCAAGTCAAATGCATTATTTATCGAGTCTTCCAACTTCCCAGTTTAAATGGAAAAGTTGGCATTTGTCGTGTAAGGCGACACTATTGATGCTACAAAGTTTGGAAGGAGCTTTAAATAAATCGATAATTACCTCGCGAGTACTGATCTTGTGATCTGACATGTGACGTTTTATGAGGCTTGACTTTGGCTTGATAGAGAGGTTCTAAAAGTATTTGAAAATAAGAATAATAAGTCGTAAAAACATATTCTTTTGGCCATGATGAAAAAAAAACGTCAAAGTCGAAGATTGATTATCGAAGGTTACACTGTCCGATTTTTGACACATTTCGATGACAATAAAGTTACAAGACTATTCAATGGAACACCCATACAAACACTCAAATAACCACCATTAATCGCTTGTCGCAGTCGGCTAATAAATGCATAGAAGGGTCATTGACCACATCAATCAAATCATCGGTGAAAAGGGTTTTGTAAAGGTTTTTATTCAAATCATTAACTGCTCATTTACTAACGATGAAAGGGTTATTGATGCAAAGCACCATATGATGTGAGAAACATCTTAATAAGAGATATCTTCATCGACCAAATTCCTGTCATAGCAATAAAATGAATTGAAAGACTAGAATATGTTTATGCGTTCATATAACTTAGTAAGTAAAGTAAGGTATAAGTTTTGGAAATGCAGTCTTTATTCAGTCTATATAATTCTTTTTAGTTTTTTGTTATATACTGTATTTTCACAAAGGCTTGAAATGCAGATCATAAGCAATGCACAACGAAGGACCTCAGTATGAAAGGAATACAAATATTTTAAAGACTAATGCGTTCTATTAGGAGTAACAATCTGGAGCATTCAAAGGCGATTTAACCGCCACATATCAATTGTCTCTCGGTTACACAATAGGAAGTCCCAATAGTGGTACGGACTACGGAATTAGACCGGCAACGACCCGGCCCGAATTAGACATGTCCCGCAGACAAAAAGTAAAGGAATCGGCTACCGACTCGGGCGCGCCTAAACGACTTATCTAGTCACCTGTTACACCGAAAGAATTATGGGTTTCGTTTGATTTCAGTAGTTTACTTGACGTTGTTTGGTTTTGGATCTAAAGACAATCGTGTCCGCCTCGTCTTGCCGATGAAAGAGACTTAGGTTGGGATATTTGGGATACTCTTAATGGGAGTTAAATGGAACAATTAAATTATTGAATATATATTGAAAATATTGAAATGATGCCAGTAAGTATCACGATGAAGTGCGTTTACGAACTGATTTCAATTAGGCAATGTATTATATACAACACTTCAGCGTAGGTGTAGGTACGTACGATTCTGATTGTGCCAACGCAAGGGAAAGTCTTGGGGTAAAATGCTGTGGTTAATGTTGTCAATAAACGCTTTGCCCTTTCGATCAAAGTTACAACGATTCTCCTACCGCATATTTAATCCAACAGTGTGACTGCCGCAGACGCTAAATAGCAAGGTATTTTCGGCCGACACCCTATCCGTACCGTAATAGACACCTACAATGTTCGGGAGGACACTTGGCTTATATGGTGAGGAAAAGTTATGTCACACGATTGAAACAAGAGAGCGTGATGGATGGCTCTAGATCACTCTTTGGGAACGAGAGCGGGCTTCCTGGAAAAGTTAAGAGTTTTGGACTTTCTTTTGGTTTGCCGCGCTTTATTTGGCTCGGGCGGTGTGAGCAGTCATTCCTCCTACTTGTTAGCTGTCAGAAATTCTGGCGTCTTTTTCACGATTTTGATTAAAGGCGATTTCTCATCTGGTTTATTCCGGAACGCCTTGTATTCCAGTTGCATTCTAGGGTATATTATCACTCAGGCTAGATCGAATTATAACTAGATCGTTTGTGTTGTTTAGTTAGATACCTACTTGTTTCACGCATAATTGACAAATAGAATGGGACAATGTTTTTATTTGGAACTCACCAACATGATTAAAAATAACAAGACAGGCTTATTTTCGCATTAAGTCACAAAATAGTCTCTGTCTCACTCATGAGTTGTAAGCACGATACAACTAATGCTAGTCTTCCGACAGAGCCGTTTGGTGACGTCACAAAAGGAAACACACAAGACGCATTACAATTTGATTGTAATGCGTCTTGTGTGTTTCCTACAACAGTATAAAATATAAAACTACTTCTACTGTGATAGTAAACAAATACAAGGTACAGATTTCATGAAATCGTGATCAAGTACATACATCAGTCAAACGAGAAGTAGGTATATTTGTGTTTAAAAGCGACGCGAAGTTTCTTCACACATTGGGAAAATCAGCGTGAGACGCAGAACTATAAACAAATAGAAGTAATTTCTACTGATAGGACCATTTATATACATAAAAGGTGGATAAGAAAACGTTATTGCTTGAAGTACAAACGACAAATAATAAAACTGTAACAATGAATTTATTGAAATTTCTAGGCAAGACTAGGACTAGGAACTAGGAGCTTTAAGCGGCGATTGGCTTCCTTGAAACATTTTGAAAACCCTTTAGACAGTTATGTTAAGTTATTTTACTCATAAAAAGGTTTTGTTTTTAAATTAGTTTCAATCTATTCTTCCTCAAGTCTACAAAATGAAGATAAGGTAAATTATCATACGCAACAAACAATATATCATCCAATCCGAGACGAAGCCGTTTCAAGTTAATACTCATTGAGACGTCTTCATTGAACAAAAGACCCGCCATTATCTGCTAACAGAGCACAAACTAATCACGCCTTCGCCGAATTAGTTAATGCATTCACCTTGACACCGGCATGCAGACAGACAGGCAACGACCGACCTTTGCATTGACAATGAATAACTGTTGATGTTTTGAAACCTCACGGCCGTTGCGTAGTTTCCCGCTTAGAAACAAGATCTCACAAACAAGTTGCACTACATAGTAATCGTAGTATAGTAGTACAACTATGAGCATTGGTTACATTGAAAATCTTACTATACAATATGATACGCTTCAACTCAAATTTTGCAATTACTTAAAACAAGGAAGACTCAGAACTTTCCAAAGACCAGGAAGAACTTAGAAGACTTTGTAAAGCATTACACAATAGTACAATCAGTACAGCTGATTTTATGATATTAAATTTAATTCCATGAGATGTGCGAGCAATGAACACAGAGCACCTATTGGCAGATAAGTGGTATGGGGAACAAGCGACGCTATTGGAGCTGCGTTAATTTGATGCTTTTTAAAGCAATTCCAAGGCACTGGAAATGGCAAAGATAATTGAAACGCAGTAGAACTGTCACTTCATGACGGTGTTAGCACTAAAGCAGTGCTAGATCATTATCACTACATAGTATAAAACAAAGTCGCTTTCTGTGTCCCTATTTCCCTATGTCCCGTTGAATGCTTAAATCTTTGAAACTACGCAACGGATTTTGATGCGGTTTTTTTTAATGGATAGAGTGATTCAAGAGGAAGGTTTATACTTATAATAAAACCGTGCGAAGCCGGGGTGGGTCGCTAGTTTACTTATTTACACATATATACTGATATTAGCTCCCTGGAATATAAAAATCTGCCTAGTTTCGCATCGGCATGGCCACCCACCACTATACAATATAATACAAACGCAAAATTGTGCTGTACGTTATGAACCATGCGCTATAAGATTGGGATAGAACTCCGTCAAAGTAAAATGTTCGAAATTAATGTTCTTGATGAAATAAGTAGTGTACTCGCAATTCAATCAAGGCGAGTTTGCAGGTTCTACCGACCAAGTGAGTGTATTACATCGAAAAGGTCCCATCCTATTCTGAACGCGCGTTTATACCGTATAGACATAAAAACACGGGCAGAGCCATTCCACAAACAATAGACATGCAAGAATCTTTACGATGTTTTTACTACAGTATGTGTAAATAAGTAAATATTACTGGTGTAGACGGGAAAATAGACGTTATTTTGTTGGTAGTTATCAACTAGACTTGGGGTGCTGAAATGTATGTAGTGTTTTTGGGCTGATGGTTTTTATTGGAGATAGTAGAAAGTCGGTGGTGTGTGCAAGCAAGGTGGACTATTCAAACAGAACACGGACGGCTAAACACAGGTATATTTGCGTCTGGGTAAAAATCTTAAAGCTAGTAAATACTTTCTACTTTCGACTTCACGAAGTTCGGTAACTGCAAAGTGGTAAATTTTTGGGGTTATTATTTAATTTCCTATCAATTACTCAGAGTGTGAGTTTGTGGGCTTAATTAGGTGTATCGTTATAATTTCTAAGGCAAGGCGAAAAACGGCCATTATTTTTTACTTGTTTTCAGCTGTGACAACGTGTTCATCTGCATATTGCAACGATTACGCTTAAATAATATTCTCGCCCTCACATTTGAAATGGACTCTACCTATTTAAAAGGGAGGTACAAGTACACAGAGTTTACAACTTAAAGTTCTACAAATTCCGATTTATTGAAGAACAAAATTGCAAAAACAGACTTCACCAGACATTTTCATGGAGGAAACGGTTAAATATTTCATCGTTTTGTCCATCGCTAAACTAAACATCTGCATACCTTTCGAGAACAGGGAAACGCCAAATCGAACGTCATTTCCATAGCAAAAACACAACAATAATACTTAGAACCGTTAAAAGTACGTTGGCCACAGATCTATGGAATTTATTCACCCCACCAGTCTCACCGCACAAGATCGCATTTCCACACAACCGCATGGGGGAATTATATGTGTACCTACTTCAAGTAAATTGAGATTCTGATGGGATGTGTCCAATAACATATGATTTTATTGGGCGAAAACACTCAAAATTTCATGAAAATGGCGGAGATGCGAGTGTCATGGCGTGTCTGTTGTGGTTATTTAGCGAGATACGACTCTGATTGCTGTTTCCCCTTCACCTCGGATAGGATTCTAAGGGACAGATTCAACGGGCGAGTGTGACGCCGCCGGCGATAGTCATGTGCAACTGAGATACGTAACAAAATGTATTTACTATCGTTTATTTTCTTTTTGACAACGACGTTTCAGTCATCAAGTCATGTCCGATAGCTTACGGACACTTTACAGGAATATTAAAGTTAGACTCTATGACTTAATTTTGAGAATACATACATTTAACGGCATAAAAACGACGGGTAATACTCATTCCTAATAATTTTCATGCTAATGTTTATTTATATTGCGATTTTTGAGATACTTTTCCTATCTTTACTTTCTAACTTTAAAATATTTCAGAACTATACTCTGATTCAGAAGCATAGATATTTTATGTAAACAATGACATTTATGAATGAAAACTTAACAAAAGCTTATACAGCAGGATATCTGCAAGCCAACAAATAAAAAGCAAAACTTAAACTTCTATAACACATAATTGCTCAAGCACAGCGAGAAATATGAAAGTTCGAGTTCGATAATGAATGAGAGGCCAATGGAATTATGAATAAAAACTGTCAAAATCACGAATAGTTTGAAGCTCCTGCAACTTGCTATGATGATATCAGTGTCGTAAAATATGTTTCACCAATATTCCTGTGGTTATGTAACTCATTTGTTTACAAAAAATATCTATGTTGTTGAATCGCAGTGTAGACATTTCATTGAGTAGTAGTTTTAAGGCCGATTCAGACATATCGGTGAATTCAGTTCTGTATCTATGAATCTCCAATCTGTCTATATTATATACCGAATAAAGTATTCACTGATACAACCGCGATTTCACTGAAATATGTGAAGCGGTCTTTAGTTTCGATGGTACTCAAAAAGTTGGCAGGTCCTTTGAGAAGCGCGGAAACTCTTCCCAAGTATGACTTTAAGTTAAGTAAGCTTTTACCCCCCTATCAATCGATCACACAAACACCGCGCACAATACCAGGGGTTCCGTAGCATTTTGGGGTCCCTTTGATTGTGGCACGGTTCAGTAGCTCAACCAACGGTCCTGATTTATCGGCAACGGCCAAAATTGATGTATTATCGGCGAAATGATATAATTTATGTTTTTTTTCTATTAGCCCACATGTTTTTGGGGTAACGCTGAGGCCCGCATGGGGTATTACGATACAGTTGTTCTAAATTAAATGGATTTAAAGTAAACACCTGGACTATGTTTTTTTCTTAAATGTGAGAATTTTGGAGCAACGGGTGCCATTATATTTTCCCATCATCATAATTAGTATCAGCCAGTTTACACACATAGGCCTCCCCGAATGAGCGTCTTCATCTCGCCGCTTTCAGTGTCCACAGAGCATCCTACACTAATATATAGTACCTCTACCTTATGAGTGTCTTAAGTAGTAAGTAGAAAATTTTAATACCGTGCCCGTAAGATGTTTTCAAAGAGCTTTACAAGGAAATTACCTCCGCATCGGCTAATCTTTGAAGGGTACCTACTCGTATACAAAGTTAATCTGACGTGAGTAAGGGGTTATTGGTTGTGGTAAATCGATTATTGGTCAATGCATAGTGATATTACGATACCTAATTTTTTCGATAAATGGATAGGTTTGTCCCGTGGTATAAACCACATCCATAAAATTTACGTTAAAATTACGGGAAATCTGTCTGATCAGTAATCGTTATATCGTTTAAATTTCCTTATGTAATATTACATTTGTGTATTTATTCATTTCAATTGCTTATATGAACTTGTATATTGAGTATGTATTTATACATATGCATACTTTAAATCATGTTTGATAAGCTTTTAAATGCCTAAACCGATCTAAAATCCGCCCTAACAACAGCGCAAACAACCGCTTATCAACTACATTTTAAATTATCACAGTTAATAAATTAACTACTTTAATTCCCTCGGCACATGTAGTGTTCATACAATGTTCAAAATATAACATTTGATACCAGGATACTTTGCCGTAACTGGCTAAAGTTTTCTTTTACAAAACTTTCAATATTGAAATGAAGAGAAATGTACTTCGCATTAGTTTAGTGTGATATTCGCTTTTGCCTTCGTTCTTTCGAGATCAAAAGAAGACTGAGCTGAAATTTTGGATGGTATATAATGTTAGGCCTGAATTATCAGGCCTAGAACTATGTACTCACTATACGTTTTGGCGTGAAGAGGCAACAATCATCTTAACATCCAAACCATCTCATTTATAATATACTAGCGACCCGCCCCAGCTTCGCACCGTTTTATTATACGTATAAACCTTTCTCTTGAATCACTCTATCTATTAAAAAAGCCGCATCAAAATCCGTTGCGTAGTTTTAAAGATTTAAGCAGTCAAAGGGACATAGGGAAATAGGGACAGAAAAAGCGACTTTGTTTTATACTAAGTAGTGAAGCGTAAACACGATTATTACAGTCAAATTATTACAGTAACAAACGAACATACAAACGTTTACATTCATCATTTTTACTAAACATTTCATAACGATAATAACTTATGCCTAACAATCGCCTAGCAACAAACACAATAAAGTAGATAGGGACTTTATTGAATTGCCAAACATTTTAATAGGTTGGTACTCGGTAGATACTTACGTTATCAAACAGCTATCGGATACTGAACCCACATCTGAAACAAGAACGCGGAATATTACAAATCGATTAAGGGTTATCGTACATTCAATTTTTAGGTGAGAGATATAAATTCTTTACACACGTGATGAACTGCGGTGGACTTGAATGTAGTTAAGACCTAAAAGTAAATCAGTAAATCAGACCTGACATGGACACTGACGGCCTTACCACAAACAAAGTAACGACTTAGACACGTATTTAACAGTTGTTTAAAATGGTATTGTAGGATGTCTTTTGCTAAACAACTGTTAAACACGTGTCTAAGTCGTAACTTCTTCTTTGTAGTAAGGCCGAGAGAGTCTACACATCCTTGTCTAGGTAAGATTTGATAAAATTACATCAAATGTTCTATTGGAGCCTAGACAAAAGCTTGACCATGCTGTCTATGCCAGGTTAGATGGTAAGTTTCATTTCTCTAGGTATACTTATTTCGGTGTAAGTACTCTTCACTACATAGTATAAAACTAAGTCGCTTTTTCTGTCCTTATGTCATTATGTCCCTTTGAATGCTTAAAACTACGCAACGGATTTTGATGCGGTTTTTTTTAATAGTTAGAGTGATTCAAGAGGAAGGTTTATATACTTATAATAAAACCGTGCGAAGCCGGGGCGGGTCGCTAGTAAGATATAATATATGTTTTACATATAAAGATACATTTATTTGACCAAGAAAGGCACAGACATAAACGGTAGAGAAATAAACAGGTAAGTATATACATAGATACATTATATACATATACACATAAACACATTTGATATTACCGTTAAATACATTTGCTGACATAGACACAACACAAGTAGGGATCTACAATTTTATTATTCCATGGTGAGGACGTTTGAACATGTTCTTTCATTTATTTATACACTAGCGACCCGCCCCGGATCCACACGGATTTATTATACGTATAAACCTTCCTCTTGAATCACTCTATCTATTAAAACGCATCAAAATCCGTTGCGTAGTTTTAAAGATTTAAGCATATAAAGGGATAGGGACAGAGAAAGCGACTTTGTTTTATACTATGAATGGGGTGATACTCCATAGGTACCACACAGTTATAAAGAATTAGTTTGGTTAATCGGAACAGAGAGACATTTGACATCTCCAAAATGGAACGTCTTTAGATTCCAACTCAGGGTTCTGTGTTTTAGCAGTGTGGAGCTAGCTTTTTTGAGCAGTACGGCACGAAATTGTGAAATCTGTCGTATTGCGGGCCGATGCGGTAAATGGACAGAAGATTGAGATGTTGTCAAGAATACTGAGTTTTGCCTCGAGTTAAATATCAAAACTTTTTAGTTAACGACGTGTATGAAATATTTCGATCCAAACATAATTTCATTGTGATTTTGTTAGTCAACAACAGTTTCCATAACTCAATTAAAACGTTCTTGTCGACCTATAAAGCTTATCTTAATACTCAAAATTCAATCTTCAGAAAATCTCATAAAATTTTTCAAAGGAGTTCCCATGCCATATTTAGTAAATCATAAACCAAAATAAAACTGACCTTTGCCACCAACTGAGTGTTTTATTACTGGCAGGTCAGTTTATACTGGTCATTTTGATCTTGCCCGATAAAGGAATTTTAACATTAAAACCACGCAAATGAGTCCTAATTTGGATGAAAGGTGTAAAATAATATGTAAATAAGTACACCGATTTCATTCGTCAGTGCGTTTCCGACGGATTAAAGCTCGGAAAAGGTTTTCCGCTGTTGGAACACGATATTATAATTTTAAGTAGTTATACCGATTTACATAAAGCATCCTGTTCGCTGTTCGGCGTCCACCTTCTCGGCGCATCGCCTGTATAAATTACAATATGATCTGAGGATGATTTTGCGAGCATTTTATTTCATTTACTCAAATAACTTACACACATGAGTAACTTTATTTTATTCATTAATATTACATATTGCTTACCCATAAGCGAATCTGCTAGGTTTAAGTTATCCATATGTTTCAACAATTAGTGATAAAAAAGGTTACCCCATTGCTACATCTATGCAAAAATTCAGCCTGATACGTTTAGTAGTTCTGGCAAGAATTTACAAACATACATATTTATGTTTCCATCCAAACTTTCGCAACAACTTTCGGAATTTCAGAAATACTCGTAAACAAAAGTTCTACCTACCATTACCAGTAAATCAAATCCTACTTCTAATTCTACTGCTTGATGGCGGAATTTCAGAAATACTCGTAAACAAAATTTCTACTTACCTTTACCAGTAAAGCAAATCCTTCTACTACTGGATAGATCAGATTTAAAATACTTATTTGGTTTCGTAGTAATACAGATTATTAGCGAAGAAAGATAAGGCAGCTAAACGTATGCCAAGTCAAAATAAATAATGCTTGACAACACAGTTTCATCTCGCCCCATACCAGAGCTTGTGTTGAGTACTATAACATTATAATAATTGATTCCTTATAACTATATAGGTTATAAGGTACTTACTTAATAAAATGAATTACATAAAAATTATAAAATGCTGTTACTTACTACCTGGAAAAGATAGTATTTCAAGTAAAGAATTGTTGTGAGTACTAGACATTTGATATCATTACATACCTAGTATAAAACAAAGTCACTTTCTCTTTCCCTATGTCCCTATGTCCCTTTGTATGCTTAGATCTTTAAAACTACGCAACGGATTTTGATGCGGTTTTTTTAATAGATAGAGTGATTCAAGAGGAAGATTTATACGTATAATAAAACCCTACGAAGCCGGGGCGGGTCGCAAGTACTTAATAAAATAAATTAGGTACATATAAAAATTATAAATTAAACTCTGTTACTACCTAGAAAAGATAAACTATCAAGTGAAGAAGTGTTGAGTACTAGATATTTGATTTAGGTACCTACTTAATAAAATAAATTATTTAGATAAAAAAATTATAAAAGTCTGTTACTACCCAAAAAAGATAGTACTATCAAGTGAAGAAGTGTTGAGTACTAGATATTTGATATACTAAATAAAATAAATTATTCAGATAAAAAAATTATAAGAGTCTGTTACTACCTAAAAAAGATAGTACTATCAAGTGAAGAATTCCGATAAACAGGATTCAGAGGCCAACGACCCTCGTTTCGGCTGCGTCGGCGCAGGCCATCTATCATCTCCTCAAAATCAACAGTAGTCGATACCAACTCTCAGACTGATTTATCACGTTGTGGGAGAAAGATTAGGAGTTCATAAGATTCTTGAGGATTTGCTTATTTTGGTAGTTATGAATTATTAACTATCTTTGAATGCTTTATTTCTATGGAACGTTTAACGGTTTTCTATTAAAGACGAATGGGAATAAAAAAAAATAGTTCCTCCAGTATTTTATGAGCAAAAATAAAAACATGCATCCATAGCACTTATTGTAAATATAATAGGTATTATACTGTGATTAGTGAGAAGATCTGTTGGCCGTTTAACACTAAAGTGGAATATAAAATGTAAAAATGTAATGTAAAAATGAGCTACCTTTAGACTGTTTGCAACCGTCTGCAGTTAGCTCAATGGTTTCAATTGTATATACTATTTATATTTTTGTCTATTCCTTGATTGTAATTTTCTTTGTTAGTAAAGATTTAGGCTTTTCTTAAAAATGTAAATAAATCAGGTGGTTCCCAAAACTACAAAAAATATGTTTTTGTGCCGGAATGGGAAAACTAATAGTGCTCAATATTAAGCTGCTGAGAGTAGAAAAGATTACCAAGATGAAACTACTTCGACTAATAAAGGCCTATTTCTAAAGTGTGGAACTTCGTAATAAACATTCGAGAAGTTTTTATAAGAACTTTTCCACTACTCTCTCAAATACCACGAAAACAGTTCTAAATTTCCCCAAACATCGCAGTACTGACTAATAACAACACGAAACTACCCGGCCTATTATAGGCTAGCCAATTTCTAAAGCCTTAACAATTTGGCTCCCACATAAACAAACTGTAATTTAGCGTCGTAAGGCCGCGGAATACACTACAGTCGGGTACAATCGCTATCGTAAGTGAATTGATAAATTAATACTGCTCATTTTGCCACGTATCCAGCTAGGCAGATCATATGCACCCCCAAGCAGGCATTTCTAGTCCTTCGTGGTAAGTCGTCGGACGCATCGTCACTTATTATCAGGTGAGATTTTTGTCGAAGGTCTTCTCACGATAGAAAAGCTTTTATTATTATTTCATAGTAAAATTAACATTAAGTAAATACCAATGTTATCTTTCTTCTAGAGGTAGAAAGGTCTGATCAGAATTATCTCTCTAATTCTGTCAGGATTATTCTAACGCTGCTCTTTTGATAACACACGTAGTATTTTTAACCAAAATCACCTGAGCTTAGATTTATATATAATCTTTATTAGCATTAGCAGTTTTGTGGTTGGCTGTACCGCAATTGGTAGTGCCTAGCGCATCGTAGACGCCAAGTTTGGTGCAATGCAGTGCGGCGTGGCAGATTTTTGTGGCCCGCTCTTGGCTGATGCGGTGCGACGAAGTAGATTTTGTGGCCCTCTTGGGCAGCTTGTTAAAATGTTATCGTAAATGAGTTATGTTGGTCTGGGCGAAGCTTTGCAGGACTTTGGAACTAGCATTCAAGTACGGTTCTATGGGCTATAGGGGTCGGTTCTGTTCTGCTTTAAAATTTAACTTGGTTTCAAAACTACTAGTCAGCTTTGAATGAAAGCAATGATTGAAGGTTCTTTATTTCAGATGTTAAGGTATGTTGATTTAATTGTGTGTTTCATAAAAATTTAATCAAGCCAACCACAATTCAACTCTTCGCTTTATTTTAGGTTCAATGTGTCTTTCCAAGTAGACTTAAAAAAAACCACTGACTTGGAAATTATAATACAAAAAACAGGTATTATGGTAGTCGGGATAAATACCCAGATTTATAAGCCGAAACCATAAAAAGTAAGTATTTAACCCTTGAAGCGTGAACTCTAATGAAACCCCAGAGCGGATTCGATGAAAGTTTAGATGGGCAATGTTGCATGCGCGTAGTAATAACACGTACATTGCCCAAAACAAATGGCGTGATGAAAAGTGGGCATAGGCCAGGTAAAACCGCTAGCTCACTCAATTTTGTATCGACAGGGTACAACAATCTTACGACACAAATACAGACACATGAGGATCATCACTACCTATAGGGAGACATAAAAAACCCTAATAGTAGAGTCATAGAGGCGAAACTCGATTTGACGCGCATTCATTTATGTTACTGTGATTGTATAGACCTCCATGTTCACTGTTAGTTTTTGTAATTTATTTATGTATGTGTCGAAATAAATGTTTTCTTTTCTTTTTTCTTTTCTTTTTAATAGACAAATGCTATGTATGAAAAATAAAGGTTTCCGACATATCGAATTTAAAGTATCACAGCCTCTAACTTGAAATTGTGAGTCGCATTAGGTGCATGTATATTCTACGTTACATGTTGAACTCAAATATTATCGCTTAAGTCAATTTTAAACTATTATATTTGCGAGTATATTAAAGAGAAAATAAACATAATATTCATCAGTACTAGATAGAGCGTAATCAGAAATCAATACTTTATTTTTTTAGGCTTACAAAATAAGCTCTTAGACAAGTCAAATTTTAAACTATAATTAATTATCAAAATGTATGTAATACTTATAAGAAATCAGATATTAATAAATTTTCTCTTCACTTAAATTTTTGTCCATTACTGGAAGCCGCAATTAAAGCATAACTCACACCAACACATGTAAACTCTAAACTTTACCAACCATCTACAAATGAGCTGTACAATTTTCCTAGCGTGTTTTTGGATTACCTAGTAAAGTAGAAAATGTTATTCGCTACGCAGAGGACAGCCCGAGGTGAGTGCGGTGAACCCGTTTCTTAGAAAAACTAGACAAAAACACTTTTTGGCACGCGGTCCAACGCAAATTAGCATGAGAAAATTGCCGCCAAAACTAAACATAAAGGTAACTAGTGAAAAGCAGAAAAGGTAAACATACATTGGAGTATTTACTTGCAAAACTGTAGCAGCCTTACCACAAAACAATGGTACGACTTAGACACGTGTTTAACAGTTGTTTAACATGGATTTGTAGGATGACTTTTGTTAAACATTTGTTAAACACGTGTCTAAGTCGTGATTTTGTTTTTTGTGGTAAGTATGTTTTTAATATTTTTGTACATTATTGATGTACTCTGTACGTAAGTCATGGTAGTAAATAATAATAATTAATATTGCAGGACATTTCACACAGCATAATCTAGCACCAAACTTAACAGAGCTAGTTTTATGGGTACAAACAAGATAATTGATTTACTTGATACATTTATACTTATAGATATAATTTTTTTATTATACATAGAAGACACCCTGTTAAAATTAAGAAGTTAAGCACTTTTTCAGTGAATTAATATCTTGACCGTAGAGTTGAATCTGTTATTTCCCAGAACTAAAGTAATTTTCCAAATAATTATATTTTTGTCTAAGCAAGTAAGCAATGTGACCGGTTCAACCAAAGGACCAACTCATTTATTTAGAGCTTTAACCTATTCACCAACCCAACAGTATTCAATTACTTAATAGTATTCAATTACCCCACAACTAAGTTTAAATTCTACATGGTTCCCACTAGGTTTCCAGCCCCTACCCATTAACTAACCAAAAAAGGTGGTCTACCTCTGTCTCGTCTAGACAGTTTAATTTATGTTAAAAAAGTATAAAATTAAATTTTAATCAAACCCCGAGTGGGTAACGTTCCTCCTTCAAAACTTTAAGGGTTATTTTAAATATTTTAGTGACCACAGCTGATTTATTTTAAAGGTTTGACCAAAAATGTTGACGATGTAGATATAAATAACGTTGAAGCGATGGTACTACGTACGCCTAACCTCTCCGGGGTAGTGTCGGTCTGCAGTCCAATCGGATCAGGAGGGAAGAATGCACCTGTGTTTACGCACACACTTGTGCACTGTTATATTGTTCTGTGCATATAGCTAGTCCCCATCGAGACTACCCCGTAACGAAAAGTCAACTAAAATGACATTTTCAACACTAGTTTCTATCTGCGAATCCCCTTGCCCTTGCTGATTACAACTTGAGAAGGGGTGTACAAAGCATCCATAAATTGAACTGAAATATTAAACTAAGCTCACCATAACAGAATCATAATAATAAACAAAGTAGATAACACCATAGATCACAGAAAGGTCAAGTTTATGAGGGTCTTAGAACTCCAAATACTAAATTACATGTCTTGTTAAAACGAGCAACAAATCTGCTGATTTACTGAATGAGAGTAAACCAATTAAAGCTTTTGAAGTCGGGAGGAAATATCACAATCATGGTGAGAGAATTATTTTGTTTTTAATATAGTCAAATCAAACTTCATTCCTTCATTCTGGCTTGCTCTTGAAATATGAAACACATAAAATGGAAGTGATTTTATTAATAACTTAAGTTTTGTCACTTGCCAATATTATCTTAATTTTAACAGCAATTTTATGAAGAATTCTAACTAAATTTTACATTTTACGCAATCCGGGTAGATTGGTGTAACCTAGCCAATGAACGCGTATCCTAAAAGTAATCTTTTAATAAATCTTTAAGATTTCTTTTAACCATGAATGGTAGAAGGTCGACATAGGATGATTGGAAGGCCACCATGATAACGGTCCAATAAGGGACATTATGGGCTGGATAACTCAACCTATTCACTACCCAGACTCGAATGACGAAACTGGAGATGGGAATGTGCTTCCGAAGGCTTGCCAGGATTTATCAAAAACAATTGAAGGTAGTAGATTTTGCAAGGAGTAATTTAAAACAATTGAAGGTTTAGAAGGTGATAAATTCTTATTAAAACAAAAGCATCGCAAACAGTATCTGAAATAAAAACTAGTTTAACTTATCTGACATTCGAGGGAGACAATTAAGACTAAAAAGCACTTCTAAGCAAATCAGTTTATGCAGTATTAATGTACTTTATACCCCTTCGATCCTAAATACCCTTATCTACACGTCAATTACCCTAGCACCCGAACTTAGCCTCAGACCAGGTTAATTTATACACCCAGACTAATTGTGATCAATTACGATTCAATTTGCGTGTCACAAGTGTGCACGTAGCTTTAGTTTACACGTTAAAATTCTGGGTGGATGGCTGGTTAAGTCGTTTTACTCTGAAATCAAAAACGAAGGAGTCAAACGTCTGTAAATATAGTATATAGTTTTAGATTGTTCCAGAAACACAGCTGACAAACACTAAAGGTGCTGTGGCGATGCTAATGCGGACTAAAGGTACTATTTTAAATAATATCGCAAAAAATTTCGGACGCTACTTGAACAAAACTTGAACTTGAAAAGGGAGGTCGCTTCCCTCAATACGGGGTGTGCTAACCAACTGTTCAATATTACCCATTTGGTTGGACTCGATCTGATCCATTATGCGTTGTTGCTAGCATTGCCAGCCTAACTCCGTCCAGAAGCGCAGAATGTTCCTGGGATCTTCACAGGCTTCGCGAAGTAACCTCAGAAAGTTGAGGATTACTTTTGGCAGGCGTACCTGTATAATGCCTATTTACACTTTGTTAAGTATAAATTGCGAGTAACAAGTGCAAATGACACCTGCGTCTTTTAAGCGCGATTTCAAGACGCAGCGCCGGGCACCGCGCCGCGCCCCTTCAAATCGCAAAACTCAAGATACAGCTGTGTGAAAAATCTTCCGTGAACGATTACCGGAAATCACAGTGTCACTCGCACTTGATACTTAACATAGTGTAAACCGGGCATTATGTGTATCTCCAACAGCAAGTGTCAAGTCTTAAATGAACTGAGCTGCCCAGCGTGTCCTGTGTCGCAGAGGTCAACGATATGCACCGAGGCCTGAGAACGGGCGCCGGCCCGCGCGTAATTGCCACCACAATTTGTAAATGCGTCATTCTACGTAGGATTAACAATGTCAAGTTCAAGTTCGAGCCAAGTATTTCCGTTTATTGATGTGCTGTATGGCTGTTTGTTTTGACGTGTTCGGGTTTCATTCTGATGTTATTAGCATTGTTTAGATACTAGTCTGCCCGCTGCATCGCACGCGTTGTTTGTTTGAAAAAAAAAAGATTTTATTTTGCTATTAACGTTACACTTTTAGAATTAAGTTTATTTAAGATCTCTTATAGTTAATATTTAAGTGTCTTTGTTTGTATCCCTGAGATACAAAAATTAAGAAACGTACAATGCTATTTTATTTCCCATTCGAAATTTATTACATAAAAGTACACACAAGGAGTACATACTAGGGCATGTAAACCGGTTATTCGGTTAATCGAAAAACCGGTTAACCGACTGATTTTACCTCGGTTTTTAACCGGGTTTTTTGGTCAGGAAAACCGGTTTTTTCGGTTATTATTTGTTTCTTCAAACTCAAGAATTTGTCCCTCATCTGTATTAAAATTGGGTCATAAAGAAAACTATTTAGTGTTATTATGCAGTGTATGCATATAATATTACGATCCATCTAACTACATAACATTTAAAGATTGTCATATATCGCTTGCCCCGGGGAATAAAGCGGTAATAGTAAAATCTATTTTTTTCAGGAAAAATAAAAGAAGGCAATTCAATTATTTCTAGGCTCCTAGATACACTACATTTACAAATTTTATATCAAATGAAAGCTAGTTTTTTCCCCTATTTGACGATATTAAAATTATTGTTATTAAACTAGCAGAAATAAGCTAAAATTCACAAAATGTATTTTACAATAATTTATTTATTTAGACTGAAGAGCAATAGCTTTTACGATAGTTTTACTGTTTAAACACATTTTCAAAAGACACAGTAACCGTACATTGCGATGGTATTATTGATGAATACCTAGATCGTAATAGTTTATTACCACTCTTTTCGTGGAAATATTATGAACATCGTGAAACAGTGAGATATTATTACCACTCTTTATTTTAAAAGAGTCTGAAATGATTGAATCGCAAGTGCTTTGAGAGAGAGAGAAAACAAACATAGAGATGCCCTATTGCCTTTACATACCTTAACGTACCTATGTATATATTTTTTTATAATATATTTTACCTACTTTATTCTAATAGTTTAACAAATAACTGTGATTCGGTATGTCAGTAAGTGCATCCATCACCATCATCTAGCGCTGTTGGAAGTAGAGTTAGAGACATTAGACATAGACATAGACATTAAATGTCATGTTCTCGGGTAATGTGAAGTCTGTAGAGAGGGGGAGGACACCGTAACCCTAGACTCGGGCCATTTTCTCTACTTTCGCGAGGGTGATAAAACATCCCAAGGTGGCGTAGGTTTTGTCGTCAATAAGGCCCTCACTAGCAACGTTAAAGAAATCTCCAATGTGTCGACCAGGGTTGCGTACCTGATCTTTCACTATCCCAGCGGTATATCATCATCGACATCATCAGCTTATATTAGTCTACTGCTGGACATAGGCCTCCCTCCGTTTATGCCCTTATCTTTCCAGTCCAGCGTCCTAAACATATCCTCCAATGCGCTCGTGAACAGTTTCGGAGATATGACATGCCCCTTTCTCACTCCTCTGCGCAATTGGACGGATTTATACTGCTGGCCCTGTACTGGACACTCATAGTGGAGGCATCATACAGACATCTCAGCACCTCCATAGTCCAACCATATTACCATAGTCTACTTGGTATCGCTGTAAGGATTCCAGAATAGATCAAGTTTCGACTGAGTCAAAGGCTTTCTCATAGTCCACAAAAGCGAGACACAGGGGCTGATTATACTCTTCGGACTTCTGTATAATCTGCCTCACTGTGTGAATGTGGTCTATCTATAGCACCATATCCTCCGCAGAACCCGGCCTGTTCTGGTGGCTGAAACTCGTCGAGTGTCCTTGCAAGACGATTCGTGACCACTCGCGAGAACAGCTTATAGACGTGGCTCAGGAGTGTGATGGATAGTTTTTAAAGTGGGTTTTATCACCTTTATTAAAAAAGAGCACCACCAAACTCAAGCTCCACGCATTAGGAGTTCTCCCACTGTGAAGGACGGATTTAAAGAGGTTTGTAGCTCCTGTATAACGGGGGCTCCTACTGCCTTCAGAAGCTCTGAAGTATTACCGTCCTCACCGGGGGCTCCCCCTGCCTCCAGAAACTCTAAAGTAATATCGTCCTCACCGGGGTCGGTTTCGCTATATCGCTTCATCAATGAGGCTTGTGCTGGGGCTCCGAAGGTCGCCCCGACTCATCTTCGCGAATCGCTTGTTCAGAGTCTTTCACAGAGGGAGAACTCCTAAGGCATGGATGACGGTAGGGCTTGTCCATCAGTCGCTCAGCGAACTATGGAAAGAGCTGTGCTCGGAGTTTCTCTGAAGGATAGAATTCGCGAAAAACCGTCAACCTTTGGGGTAAACGTGTTCTTGAATGGAGACCGCGACTTGGCAAACGTAGTGTAGGATGCCCTCCGGCCAGATGGGATGACGATCCGTGAAAGGTGGTTGCTAGATGCGGCAAGCTAAATACAGGGTGCTAAGGCGCTCATTGCGGGAGGTCTTTGACCAGCTGTGGACTTATTTAGGCTGATGATCAAATAATGTTGGACAATCCACACAGCACGATCTAGCCTCAAAGTAAGCTACTCAAAGTTTATGTTATGGGTCCTAGATTACTGATATATTTAATACATTATAAACATAGAAAATTCCAACGGAACAAATTTCTGCAGATCGTATACAAAATTGTTCGGAGGTGGGACTCGAACCCGCAACCTCTGTCATCGTGGGTGGACTTTCACAAATCATTGTACCTATAGTGGAGTTTTATTTCCAAAGAATAACAACAAATTCGATGACATGTTGCGTCAAGTGGATCGCGAATTATTTCCGGCAAGAAAGTCGTAATGATTCTTTACGTATATTTTATTAACTTCTCTGATCGGTAATAGCAACTTACGTTTCGCTGCGTCTGCGGCTTAAGACTCAAAACTGTCGTATTAACTTTTACGATAATTTTGTAGAATTACAATCTAAACTAAAACTATCTTAATGATTGTTGCGTTTTATTTTCGAAAAGTAAAATTATGTAAACGTGTATTACTGAGATTGAGTACAAAATAATTTCCGTAGAATAAAGACATCTACGTGTGTTTTCTTAAAAAAAAGTCAAGAAAAAAATCTGAAAAAAATTACACATATAGTACATCACCTAAGGATGTCAAAAATGAGATAACAATAAAACAGTCGTAATAGTGCTTTACCGCTTTATTCCCCGGGGCAAGCGATATGAATCTTACCAGATAGAGATTATTGAAGAAAAATATTTTCATCTACACTTCCGAGCTATAAACTGGAATCACTTCATCGTTGGTTTTTGCAGACCATATTTTAGAGTTTCCATGCAATAAACTGTAGGTTGTGGTATATTATTTTAAAGATAATTTTATTAGCTGACAAACTCTTTCGATATCATAGCGAAAAAATTTTTCATCATTTATGTCATGGAACACAGGGAATTTATGCAATTTTGTCATCAGTCCAATCAGTCACGTCACTCAAAATACTGGAATTACAAGAAAATGGAAACCACACCAATAGAAGCCGCTCAAATCGTCACCCTAATCCAGCAAGGGTTCTCTCAGCGTACTATCGCTCGACAGCTTCATCTGAGCCAGTCCTGTGTCTCCAAAGTATACAAGAGGTTTAGAGAGACTGAAAACTTAGTCCGAAGATCAAGATCTGGACGACAGCGATGCACTTCGGCGAGAGATTTATTGTCAGCACTTCTCTCCGAAATCGACATCTAACCGGCGTTAACGTCCAGCGGGAGCTCGGAGAAGTTCGAGGGAGAACTGTCAGCGAGTGGACAGTGAGGCAAAGACTCAAAGAAGCTAACTTGACCCCAAAAAGGCCAGCAACGGGACCCAAATTGTCTACAGCCCACCGACAAGCCCGATTTCAGTTTGCTCGTGATCACTTAGATTGGGATATACAGCAATGTAGCTGAGTTTTGTTCTCGGACGAGACTAGTATGTGCCTGCATGGTAGCGACCGTCGACGGAGAGTCTACAGGAGACCGGGAGAGCGATACGCACAATGCTGTATAGCGGAAACAGTGGAATATGGGGGTGAGTCTTGTATGATGTGGGCGGGGATTTCAATTGAAGCTAAAACGGAGCTGGTATTCGTACCCGGTGGAGGTCGGGGAGGAGGACTAACCGCAGAAAGGTACATCAACGGCATTCTGCTGGGCCATGTACTCCCTTACGCCGAGTTTATTGGCGAAAATTTCCTGCTAATGCACGACAATGCCCGCTGCCACACCGCTCGTGCGACTTAACAGTACCTGGAAGAAGTCGGGATTCCCACAATAGACTGGCCAGCCGTCAGCCCTGACATGAACCCTATCGAACACCTGTGGGACGAGCTGAAAATGCGGGTACGAGGAAGATCTCCAGCTCCGACGTCAAAAGAAGACTTAAAAACTGCTCTTATCGAAGAGTGGCAGGAAAATCCACAGGATTCCATCAGGGAACTCATTAAGTCAATGAAAAACTGTTTACAAGCAGTCATTAGGGCCAGGGGGTCAATAAAAAATATTAATCGGGAAATTACAAAGATTTTAAATAAAAATTTGATATTTTCATATTACTTCTTATAAATTTAAACATCCACAACTTCGACCTATTGTAATAATTCACTATATGAAGGTAGGAAACTTAGTTAAATTTAAATAATTTTTATACCATTCGAAAGCTAACAAAATTTCTTTTCAAATGGTATACACCAATCTGCAGTTTATTCAAAGGAAACTGTAAAATATGGTCTGCAGAAACCAGCGATGAAGTGATTCCAGTTTATAGCTCGCAAGTGTAGAAGCAGGAGAAAGGATTTAAAATGTTTTAAAGACATAAAGGAACGGTATTCGATTGATAAGAAATAAAGTCGATTTACAGATTGATTGAAATAAATGAACTATAGCGTTCATTTATTTTAATCAATCTCTAGTTTACGGAGTTAGAAAGAAGGGCTAGAACTGTAGGGCTTGCAATCAACCACGACAAAACTGAATACATCCACATGAAGCGCTACAAAAACACCCGTGTTAAACGTAAAGACTAAGATGCGAGACATGTGGTGTATAAGGGTGCTGCAAGCTTCAAATATCTGGGATGCACTATAACAGATACAGGTTCTAGGGAAGATGAAATCAACATTCGCATCCAGAACACCTTGTGGTGCAGTGCAGCGCTTCATAAAGTGTTGACGTCCAGACTTCTGAGTCGAAGCACCAAAATCCGAATATATAAAACTGTTATACGTCCTATTCTGATCTACGGGTGCGAAGCCTGGACATTGACGCTGAAAGAAGAAAACAAACTCCTCGTGGCTGAGCGTAAGGTGCTGCGTAAGATCTTTGGTCCGACCAGACGAACAGATGGAACATGGTGACAGGTTGTGTCCCAAGGGTGAAAAAAAGGATGAAGAAAAGTCTTTTAAGACATTTACAAAGGTAGGCAACGCGCGTGTAATGTCTCTGATATGCAGGCGTCCATAGGCTGCGGTAACCTTTTCCATCAGGCGGGCCGCATGCTGTTTGCTACCTTGGTGGTATAAAAAATACTGTAGGTGGTACATTTCTGTTACTATCGACAACATTATATGTTTTAATTATAAGAAATGTGATTTAAGTCAAGTTAATGAGTCCTTAGATAAATATAAGTACATTTTAATACAGATTTTATTGTTTTAATTCGTCTTGTAGAAAATAACCGAAATCACCGAAAAAACCGGTTTTCACCGGTTTTGAAATCATAAAAACCGAATTAACCGGTTTTTAAAATAACCCGGTTTTTACATGCCCTAGTACATACAGACTTTTGAGACTGATCGTAGTTCAATCCCCTTGGGTACATGCCAAATTTCATTTACGATTAACTCACAACGCGTTTAATCTTAATGATAGTTGATTAATAATGTTAAGACTAGATAAACTTCCTATTCATATAAGGAAATTTGATAAAGCCCCAAACACCTTTGAAAACTTACATTCTGGTATTATAAAAGCGAATCTTGAAGATTATCATTCTGTGGGCGGAAGCTAAGTACTCGTATGTTAAACAAAACTGTTTTCCATAAAATACAAAGAATTATGTAATTGCCCTAGAGTATTCAAGATACCTATTAAATAATACCGCAAAAATTCAATCCGAAACCCTACTTGTATTTAAAATAAAAATACAAAAGCATCATCCATTTTGACCTATTTTGACAAGTTCTGCTTACCTTGGGGCTAGGTGATGCTGAGTTCTAATCCAGCATAATTTAGGTATCCAAATTATTTTGAATATTATTAAGTAAGTCCAACATTTATTTGTCACAAAACAAAACACACATACATTATTGTTCACAGGTAGGGAAAAGGCATAATTAAAACAGCTTAAATTAGTAGACTATAAAGAGACGGACAACACGTTACATGCCTACATTAAAAAACATTGTGATATTATAATATTATCCAAAAATGCGTGTGTAGCAGTGGCAAATGGGTGATAGCTCAGTGATAAATAAATAAATAATAAATAAATATTTCCGGACAGTCCACACAGCATCATCTAGCCCCAAGCTAAGCAGAGCTTGTGTTATGGGTACTAGATGAGTGATATACTTAATACAATACATTACATAGATAGATATTTTTTATTATACTACATAGAAAACAGCCAGACCAACGGAACAAATTTCTGATAATATTGCTCTATGAGCAAACACTGATTTTCAGCAGCAATTACACACATACAAATATGTATTTAGCACCACTTTCTTGTACCTTTTACCTTCCTAACCTACCTTTCAAACCCATTCTCTAATCAGTCTAAGCACCAACCCTTCTACCGAAATGAACACTCGCTCGAAAGCTCTAGAAGCAAATCCCTGCCGTAGATTCAGGGTTCACTTTTGGGAGTTATCCGATTTCGGGAGGCTTAAGATTTAATCACCCCCTTCCCTTACCACCCCCTCCTTTGTTTGCGGGATCCCTGTATCCCATTACAGTGGAACAAACACAACAGTAGGGAAAATGGGAACGGAAACTTGAACTTGACATTGTTTAGGAATGGCAAAATAAAACGATTTTGCTGAATATATTTTAAAGGTAACTCGGTTTGGTGTGCGTTTTGTCCCATATTTTACTTCGTATATTTATCAGTATTTTTTTGTAGTTCTTTTCAAATTGGTGTCACTTGAATCAGTAGTGTTAAAGTTTACTTCTTACTATTCTCTAATGTAATATTCAAATTTTAATTCAACAACCTTCTTTTTTAGTAGTCATCTAGTCCACTTTTTTAACTATTCACGGCTAATTATCGCGTCTATTTAGTATTAAATTTGACTTGTCTAAATGATTATTTTGTAAGCCTATAAATAAAGATATTGATTTTCTGATTTAACTATTTCATATATTTCTCTGTGTTTTAACAGGTTTACAAACTGTCGTAGTCACTTTACATGTCATTTTATAAACATAATCTGATAGCTGTCTTTATTCTCGCATTTGTAATAAAATGTACTTTGTACTTTCCTTAAGCTATTTGGTAAATTAACTCTATTTAGATTTTTCTCCCAGAAGTAATCGACTCCATTACAGCTATAATCAACAACTCCTTAATCAACCACCCACACCGAAATCGCTTTTATTTTTTCTTTTTAGACTGTGGCGTCTCACTGCTAAGTAAACGCCTCCATTTCCACAGTTCAGTTTTTTGTTATTATACTAAAGAATCACTTGATCACAACAACAAACTTCATCCATTACTCTTAGCTAGTCCACAGTTGGACATAAGCCTTCCCTAAAGATCGCCAAGGCTTGCGCTTGCTAACATAAATGGAAAATAGGTGTGAGAATTTTACTTGAATTTTCACACAGCAATAAACTTGTATGTATGTGTAGAGCTTCCAAACTACGATGTGGAAACACACATTACTATGCACTTTGCATCTAGAAAACTTCAGATGTGTTATCGTCAACTCCGGGCTGGAAAATGTTTACAAGTGCAGCTTAGCACCATACCGATAGTACATGTTCGCGCGATATTCCTCATTGTAATATCGCGTAAGGATATAAATTATACATACCACGAGGTTTGTTTACCTTCCACGCCCAAAGGCAAATAAAAGTGACATTGTCTGCCGCCCTTGAAATCGACCCGGTATCTTCAAACAGGACCTATAAGCACTCAGTATATCTGTGTAGATTCCGGCCTGTATTTGGTCTCTTTCATCGAAATGTTCAATCGTTACACATTTCAACGTAGCTGTCACTATCACTAATTAATTATCCGGTACCCATTACACTAACTCTTCTTGCTTTGGGTTACATTACATAGTGCTGTGTTGATTGCTCAGTATTATTTATTTAGGTTGGGGCTGGATGATTCTATGTAAATGTATAGATTTTATTTATGATACCCGACAAGCCTTTGTGGCTATAGGACGAAAACTCTTTGAAGACGCTTCTACATTCGATTCCTACCATGGACAAATGATTATAACCTTGGAAAATCTGGTTCTAATTTTAAAAGCCCTAGATAGGATGTTTCATTTAAGTTAGGCACGTCAGTTTGTCAATTTTAATGAGAATTTTGCCTTAGATATTCTCTGGAAATTTCCCAAACGTCGAGATTAGTTTACAAGAGGGAATATCAAAGTTGGAAAGCTACCTCCTCAATTAGATTAAGTGCTAAGATTCTTGCTATCTAGCTTCTAGACGTTCTCTTGTTACAACTTTTTACATTTCAAGTTATAAAGTGAAATTAATTTCAATTAGATAAATGAAAGCCTAAAGTTTTTAAAGCCTACTTAGAAACACTTATACATAAACCTAATTTAAAACCTTGCTTTTATAGCAAAGTTTTGAGTACATAAATTTCTTATTTATGATCGTCTAATCCATGTTTTGATTAAATGCGTACGCATTGAATTTAATTGTCAATAAATTAATTTTAAAAACTGTTAAAGCCAATTTTTTCTTCTTGTTTGAAGAATATGGCAATATAGTATAGTAAAATGTATTTTGGCTTGCGTTTAGTTTTGGTTGTACTTCGAATCAATCAAGGCCCTGTTATCTGATGCTAATCTTGGAGTTAGCAATATCAGAAGAAAATGTTCTATGAAAACCTTTGTAAGGCTTTGTTCAATTTGCGATTCTCCTACTATTATACTGTCTGAAACTGTCTGAATCTAATAGATTGTCTGAAGGATAAAAGAAAACTAATATTGGGTTTTACTAACGAGGGCTTACGAGTTCTTTTGGTCTAGAAAAGATTCCTTTCAAAGATATAATCCTTTTAACAAGTGGACTGTCCTTGCTTCATTGGCTTTTACAGTAAAAGCTATCGGTAACCTTAAATTACATCTATCGATACGTAATAACCAGTTTCGTGGTCGAATAGGATAGATAATCAAGTAAAAGCTTAACTGTAATATGCAATTAAACTTATCAGGTACCGATTTTTTTCTCATTTCAGACTTTATGCATTCTTTCAGAATATATATATACCGATATAAAAAAGACGGGCCAGTTACACACCGCACTTATAACTCAAAAATGGATGAACCGATTTCAATGATCCTCGGTTTGTCTTTGGATTTCTTTTCCTTCCGAATAGCAAAATAATGAAAAAATCTACCCTAGCATAGCCGTGGGGACAGCTAGTGTAAAATGATTTTTAAATATACCTATGCCTTAAGACCACATAACTTATTGTCATTCCTAAACGCCAAAAACTCGCAAAATATCACCAACTCCACTTGGCAAAATTCCTGAATATCTCCGTAAAAGGTTTACGGCCCATTTGGAAATTAGAGCCAGTGCTTTATAGGCGGAGCCACTGACGCTCATAATGCTCCCTTTTATCTATAAGTCAATCGCGCAAATGGCCACCTACGTAGTGATGTCACGAGGGAAACCGGAAAATATACGGACATATTATTTACATACGGAAAAAACTACATATTTTAATTTTTTATTACAAGGATCTTGTCTAGATCAGCAGCCACCCTGACTAGTTTTTAAACCACTGGCCACGCATTTAATTTTCAAACAATCTACACATTAATATCGTTTCCAAAAAGGTTTAGTTTCCGAAAACGGAAATGGAATAAAAACGCGAAATACTTACATTCATACTAACATGGGCTTATTGCAAGAATAAAACCTATTTCAGTATTGAGACGAAGAACATAATTTAACCATAACACAAGCTTTGAGTAGCTTACTTTGGGGCTAGATGGTGCTGTGTGGTTTGTCCAGTATTATTTATTTATTTATTATTATCATATATTATAATTTAACTAAGTTCGACTTTGCTTACGATAATATAAGATACTATGACTATAACTTACAACAAACAAATATATGTCAAACTTTACGGGTTATTTTGCAGGAAATCCACCTAATTCCAACATCACTAGTGCATACATAAAACAACATACGACCAATAAGGGTGTAAAACATGGCGTAACGTATTTTTAGTTCCTTATTCGGCAATTACGTCTCTCGATGTCAAGCCAATAATGGCTTTATTTGTATCGAGTTAGTAGTAAGAAGAATCGCGTTTTCATGGAATTGCCTATAGTGGAATCTTTAGGCCATCAAACGCAAATTTAGGCTAACCGTTTCACTATGTCAGTGGTATCGTCTCAGAATTACATAATTGACATTCTACTTAGATATAAAGACAACTATTTCAAGGATATTTATCGCGTTTATATACCATATTCCAAAATTTTATTCCATATTCATCTGAATAAGTTACGTAGTTAAGGAGGTAACTGGCAACAGACATTCACACAGACATATTTATTATATTACATATTTATTATATTAGTCATGGATTACGAGTTGAATACGTATGTTCGCATAGACTATTCTCCCTAGCCAAATGCTTTCACTCCACTAACATTAATTTCTTCACAGCCTATGATAACGTCTGTCGACATAAGAGTGACGAAGTGTCGTGACCTCCCATAGTTATCTCTGTACGATAAGGGTGCCGACGACCGATACCGCATTCGGAATATTACGTATCTCTGTGACGAATTACTTTAGGAAAATCTTATGAGCACGACAGTTTTGTAAACTAAAACGTTCAAAATCATATTGACATAGTAGTGAGTAGAGATGAGAAACTATGATGAGTCCTATTCTGCTAACCACTCGTGCTGGCTTTGTGTCTTACGGGGCCTAACGCAGCTTTAAGCTGAGTAAGGGCCCTTTAATAACAACTTTGAATGTACCTATTCTATAACTATGTCCTTTTTCTATCGTTGTTATATATAAATGATTTTCTCTTCTTTTCCATTTTTTATGTGATAACAGTTTACCACAGAATCGTCAATATATCGTCGATATATAATCCTTACATATGAGAAACTCCAGCTAGATGCTGCGAGCGGTGATATTATCACGAATTGATAGATTGGTTTCAAATCTTTGACACCTCTCCCTCCTATTGAATCCCTACTTCAGCTTGTAGTTTTCGTATTTCATACATGCAATTTATAATTTATTATTGGCATTTTTGACCCTAAGCTCATAGGAGGAACTAAAACCTCGTGACTCAGATGGCTTGGGTGTTTATTTCGAATGGAGGACATTGTCGAAGGCCTATCGGTCGTCCAAGGTACTGCTGGAACGACGAAGTTGAGAAAAACAAATACTTCATTCCGTCGAATGGACTGAGATGGGAAGGGCCGGGACAAATGGCGTTATCTGGTGTCGTCGGAGGCCAAGATCCACTTGGGTCACTACACTACACCAGTAAGTAAGTATTGGCTTAACAGGATTCAGTTTTATCATCTTTCTGTTAATCTAGCATTTAGCTTTTTTAGTAAGACGCAAGTAGACATATTAACATACAAAAAACTTCAACTTTAAACATTCAAAAATTGAAATAATAAACACAGAGCCTAATTACTTAGTTTGCGAGGAAGCATATAAAAACACACGCTTCATTCAGATGAGTTCATTGAAACCATCAGTCGCTCAGTTGTGATTATCAATTATTCTCAAAGCAATTTATAAGTAGGCAGTTTAAAACTAAACTAGTGATTCATAGTAAAGCCAAACTCCGGCGGTCCTCAATTACTATGAATGGCTAAAGAAATCAACACAAAAACAAACACTTTACAAAAGTTTTACGGCTAATTTGCTAAACCTTTTTCATGTTAATTGCAGTTTCGCAGAAGGATCGTGTTGACACTAGAACGTTCGTTTCCGGATTACTTTTTATCCGTTCTTAGGGTTCCGTAACTACCCAAAGCGTGCAGCCAACGGGAAACTATTGCTAAGCCTACAATACCGCTGTCTGTCTGTCCTTTTGGTAGCAGACAGCTCATGACCCTTCATCATCATCATCATCATCAGCCTATATTAGTCCACTGCTGGACATAGGCCTCCCCTAATGAGCGCCATAGCGCCCTGTCTTATGACCCTTAAAAGTTTTTAATTTTTAATGATTCTTTTGTTGCTATAACAAATTAAAAGTTTTGAAATTAGGTAAGTAAGGGAGTAAACATCCAACAACCACTTTAAGTAGTATCAATGAGTTAAGCAGCATCGGCTGCATGTTGGCTTTTCTTGCGATCCTTCTACAATTCTATTTGTACGATGGAACGGAACACCTCATGTGCGATCGATTCACACTTGGCCGCTTTTTTTAATCCGCTCTTGTTTGCATAGGAACATGAAACGTTTTGGCACGATCGTGACGAGAGATTCCCATGGGGAATGACTGCCGCTAATGTATTGACTTTGAAAATGATAGTGCGATTGTACGCAGTAAATAGTGGTGGAGAAATACCCCGAGTTTTTACACTCAATTCATCGCAAACAGGTTTACGGTTTAGTTCGCTAATCTTACTCAAAAATCAGAATATTTCAAACAAAATGATACTTTTTTATTTTTATCTTCGACCTTATACAGAGTAAATACAAGTTTTAAAATTGAATGAACAATGCTAATTTAGCAAGCCTTTGAGCGAAGCGTGCCCACACAAAGTCAAATAAAGCTTTAAAATATTTGAAATGAAAAAAATATTAGAAATGGGGTCCGATTCTGTGCTTCGTTAGAGGCGCGTGGCCACATGCGGGTCCCATTTACGAACATATTTTATTGTTTGTAGAGAAGGCCGAGGGATGTGTGTGACCAATGTGGTCTAAAACCAGAAAAATCCGGATTAAATTGGTATAATGCGTAAGTTACAAAAGAAATAATAACGTTTTTACCTTTAAATTTATTTGATTTTCGAAGTACGTACGCAAGCAATCTGTTATTATACCTCTAGATCATCTTTTACTTAGATTTGACTAATTGAAACACGATACAACAAAATTTAGATACGCCACGGTTGTTCCCGATGGACCCATTTTTAAAGCAACGCTATCGAACTTCATGAAACAAAGTGTAAGAGCCACTTTACAATCCATAAGTACTAAATACCCATTTCCCATCACTATCTTCGTAATGACTTAATAATAATTGACCAGTCATTTCGAGTGGAAGAGGATTCTCACACTCAACTGCAGTTTAAACTTTAGTTAGGGGATTGGTATAAGGCAACGAACACACGAGTGCAAGAATGCTTGAATGCGCAAAGTGCACTAGATGAAACTTTGTTGGTTTGTAATTGTCTTTGAAACTACTGGTCCAGTAAAACAATATATTAAGTGGGATAAAAATTTAAGATTTTGAAACTTACACGATCAAAGCACGAACCTTTGAAACATTGTGAGAAATAAATAAATAAACTCATAGATAAATAAAAATATTTAAATAATCAACATGGAGGTGAATGTATAGTTAGGTTACAACAAGTGATAGACAAATCGAGTTTCAACTCAATAACCCTGTGCTGAAATAGGTGTTGGCTCAGCATGTCCTATTTAAATCGACGCTTGTTTTAAGGTTATACACAACACAATATAATCTGTTCCATATTTGATCTGTGGGCTTTGCTCTTTATTTTTATGGAACCGATTTTATCTCGTAGTTAGTAAAAGTCTTCCGTTCCACCATTCATCTTGAATACCCATTTTACAAAACTCACATTTGATTAAATAGTTGATTTGCTGCGCTCAACAAAAACATAACCGTGTAGCTGACCCCTAATGATGTATTTATTTTACAATATGTGTGGCCCGCATAACTAGGAAATAAGTGTAATTTAACCTTTTTGTGAATGGATCAATCCCAACGCAATTCATAATATTAATTCATTGCGCAATGATAGGCTTGACGAATGTATGAATTATTATAAATGGGATAATGTTTTTACATGGGAGTTTTAGGGAATTTAGCTCGTAAAGTTATTTTAACACAATCCCGTCATAATATACTAAGACGGATTGGATGGAATAGGAAAGGATTCATAGTTGTGGAATATCAAGGAATTGCTTATAAAGTGTAAATAGGTAGGTTTAGGGTAATTATGTGAGTTAAGAGGGAATTTGCTTGTCAACTCATGCTGAGTCAGAGCCATTATGTTACTAGGTTTAAACCTCGTACCTATTTTACTTCTTAATTTATAAGTCTTCTAAAAATAGACATACATTATTTTTAACTTTAAACCAACTATCTAAACGAAAACAAAGTATAAAAATATATAATACATGATATCGGAGATATCAGTCGAATCGGATCGCAGTCTTTTCGGATAATCTGAAGTTGATTCCCGATCATAAATGTTTTTTAATAATTTACAAGTCGAATACAAAACCAACCATCCCTCCGAAATTGTTCGAAAGCTTCATGTCCGAATAGCGATAACATCTCAATTGGTGGCTTTATCACCGGCCCCAATTTCTACTTCATTAAAATCATTTGGAAAACAAAATTGGGAGTGACTCACGTAGCGATGTGCAGTTTCGTATTTTATATGGCACTTTTGACATATTGAGAAAAATTTAGTATATTGATAAAAAAGAATGACATCTTTATTAACAACGAAAATTACAAGCAAGGAATAGAAAAATTACAACTAGTATTTACAATTGAAACCATTGAGCTAACTGCAGACGGTTGCAAACAGTCTAAAGGTAGCTCAATTGATCCATGCCAATACCAGTCGGAAGCGTCCCCAAGACACTGGCTGCATTACCACGCTGTATGGCAATGCTGATGCGCTGAGCCAGATATTCACCAGCTCTCGGATCACGCGTCGCATCGACCAGACGCTCAGATAATTTTTTAAAAACCCGGAGAGCCTCGGTACCCCACGGACCTAGGGTCTCGAATCCAAGGGGAGCAAATGCGTAGGTTCTGTCGAGACCTGCATATTTGCGCCTCTTGAGATCCTCGGCCAGATCTGCCGCCGCACCAGCCCTAGTGGATGTCCTTGAAAGATGGGAAGGTGCAAGTGTGTCGACGCATGTAGCGTCCCACACAATGGGCCTCCCCAACTCCCATGGGACTAGTGTCATACCGTCGGGCCTCTTGCCATCGTCACGGAACAGACCATTCGGTTCGAGAATAGCTGGTACGTTAGCGCTGACAAAGGCCCGCCGGATGATGTCATTAAGGCTGGCATGACGAGATATCCGACCAGCGGCCCTAGTACACGATAATCCGTGATGACCAAGCTGTTCGACTGCAGTACCGCACTGGCATTGATGAGGCGCACAACACCTTGCACCCAACCGAATACATGTTGCGATACGGAAAGTAGCGGGATCCAATAAAGTGCCAGTGTTATAAGAAGGAAGTGCTTGATAAAAAATATATCTTTTAGAATAATGACAATCTTGAGTACCAACCACGTAAGTAGGTATGCTATCTATCACTGGCAAAGGTGTTAATTTTCCTAAATTGTGTTTTTAAAAATTCAATTTTTTTTTTATTTCAACCCCATCCAAAAAACTGACTACTCAATTTAAATAATGGATAGATTGTTAATTATTTATTATCAAACCAGGGACTTCAAGTTGTAAATACTTTTCTTGTGTTTCCTTTCATTATAATTTTCTTTGAACAAAAGTTTATTTTAGTGGAGTTCCAATTAATAAATCTAAATAAGATTCATAAGCCATACCAAAATCCGGCATCTGTACCCGTATATGACAAAAAAATTGGCAAAACACCGCACGGCATATGAGGGCAGTTATAATTTGCTAACATATTATTATTCGAGGGATGTATGAGGGTGATACGATGAAATTCTGCGATAAACTCGAATAATGGTGAATTATTATGTGTTGGACTAAAATAATGGACTCTGCTTTAGAAACGAGGGTTGGTGTAGAATGTCACAGTGTTTTGCGACCATTTGATAAGGTAAAAGTTGGTTTTATCTTTTAGAGTTCATAGCAGAAGGGAAAATTTAATTTGGTATCAATTAGGGGATTTTAACTGGACGGATAGCGAATGTTGTGAAATGACTAGTTCTTACCCTCTGCTTCGCACACGTTGTCACTGTGGACAACTTTAAAGATTCGCGTTAAGAAGTAACAAACATCCTTACTAATCCACCCGAGATATCATATATCATGGTCTTTATTTATTTAATTTCCTTTTTTTATTTAATTTAGTGAAAATGCAACCTATCTTATTAAGGGTTTTAAAGGATCACATAGGTACATTTAGTCAGATCCTTCAATCCCAATATCATTCCACAAAACACCCTGTATACCTCTATAATCATGAATCCCTGTTTTCCTTGGTCACGCTATAATTAGAGAATATCTAAAGGACTACTTTGTAGTAGGTTCTCACGGAAATCAAAGCTAAAAAAATTGCACAGTAAATTGGATTATTTCAGATTACACTTCGCTAGTTTACAGTTCGCGCGTTAGATGAAAGTGAATTTAGGAGACAGCTGATTTATTTTTTAACAAGCGTCAATTATGTTAATATATCATAAGACTTGACAAAGTTTGTCGAGTTAGTTCATCGGCTAATAATAATAATGATAGGATTCCTCAGTCAATAACATCATCAAGAAACGGTTTTATCTATAAAGAAGTAAACGGTTTCTGAAATAGCTGAACTGGTGACAGTACAATGGGGTGGTTTTCCAATATCGTACGTCATTTGTCAAGTTTTTAGGGACGCACCCAGAATAGTCAATGAATAACTGAGGTCTAAAGTGTAATCGAGTGCGATAATAGTAACGATAATCATTGTACTTTTGAAGTGTATTTATAAGCTACGGGGGTACTTCTAACCTTTAGTAATAAACTAGTTATCGAGCAAGACGGACGTTTCATTACTTACAGATATACCATTTGGCGACGAGGATGGGATTACTCATTACTTACCGATATACCAACTTTCCTCGGCCATTTAATGATTGATCAGTAGGGCATACATTCTGTTTGTTATTTATTATATTTGCGAGGACACACAGCGTTGTAGAATAAATTGCAAAAATTATTCTACAATGCAGTATAAAAATATAGTAACGAATCACATTGCCACATAATTTGTTGTTTGTATTTATTAATGCGTAAAAATATATCAATTAATGTGTGCAATGTTTTAAGTATATCAGTTATCTAGTGACTAGTACGTACCCATAACGCAAGCTGTGCTTACTTTGTGGATTGTGTATCGTTATTTAAATATATTTATTTAAATATGACACTAAGTGTAGGCAATAAAAATAATACCATTCTGCGTCAGCTTGACTTATAAAATTCAAGAGAAACAAGCTTGAAGGAACTTTAAAAGGCTTCAAGCCAACATGGAGTACATGAATCGAAAGCTTTCAAAAGTTTTTCGCTAACAACATTCAGTTTAACAGGTTTGAACCGGATGTGCGAAGTTAAACCGCCCGCCCTCACGCGCCGCCCAAACGGCGGGAGGGGGGCAAGTTACCTATTGTTATTTTGTTACTTGTTATTGTTATGGTAAATGTGTTTTGCTGTGTTACCAGTAAACTATACCTGTAACATTTGCTTTTTGAAAGTGGTAATTTGGTACATAGAAGATTTAGCGCAAAAATGAAAATCATATTAAATTGTTTTATATTTCTTTTCATTTCGATATAGGGTTTTGCTATACTTATCGACTAGTTCCACTAGTATCTAGAGAAAAAAAAATAAGTATAGAGAAAACCAATGAACACTTTATTTCTTAGCATTAGTGTTTTTAACATTTTATGGTTTTATCGCTTAGCGAGAACATCGCCTAATTTCTTATTTGATAAGAGTTTTTGTTTAGTATTTGTTTTGATTTTATTTATTAATCGTTTAGCCCCAAGCTAAACAGAACTTATGTACTACTAGATGTTATTTATGTGTACTACAAAAACATTTGAACTGAGATGGGAATTAACCTCTTGCATCGCAGTCGGATCTTCGCGCGCTATACCGATATCCTCGAGAGTACAAACAATTCTCGTTCTTTCTTTTTTTGACTTGCATTTAGCTTAACCCCTGTGGCTTGCACCACCCCCTTGAACAGGACAACCGGCACCGGCGATAAGTATTGCAGCTATTACACCGTTTGCAATGATTAATGTCGTACCGCCTTTGTTGCACGCCAACTGCTATGAATAATTACCTATGTACAGCAAACTGTGCATTGCGTATTTGCATGACTCGTAGTGTACATGGTGTTTGATTCGTGTATCAAACAAAGTGGGGTGTTCGGGAATTAACATCTGAAATGGAGCGCCTGTTTGTTAAAAATTAAAATATAAATATGTTGGACAATCCACACAGCACCATCTAGCCCCAAAGTAAGCTGCTCAAAGCTTGTGTTATGGGTACTAGTTAACTGATATATTTTAAATTGTATACATAGATAGATATTTTTATTATACATAGAAAACATCCAGACCAACAGAACAAATTTCTGTAGATCGTACATAAATTTGTTCCGAAGCGGGAATCGAACCCAAAGGAGTTGGCTTCCTGATCGAAGGCGGACCTTCGCCCAACGCGCCACATCGGTCGTCAAATAGCGATATATAAATAATGCCTACAAATAACTACGTTTTAACATAAATAAACGCGAAACGGAGGAAGTAACAAATTTTCCTTGTAGGTAAATATGTTGGCACATTTAGAATTTAGCGATTGCTGACTTCAAACCCGTTTATATTTAGTAAGACTTTGTGAAAAAACTATTTATGCGTAATATTTATTATTTTTCATTGACATTTATTTATCAGTAATAAAACACGAACTAATTTGGTAGTATAAAAAACTATACTGTTTTTTATCATCAATAGGCCTTCGTTTGACCACAGTCTCACCTGATGGTAAGTGACGACGTATACGAAGATGTATCACGTAAGTCTAGAAGACACGTATTCTCTCTGATTTGAAGAGACTGGGGTAGTAGTTGGCCGGGACATAAGGGTACGCGAAGTAGGTACACGATAAATAATCGTTTGTATTTCCTTTAATCTCCGTATTGTGGTTTTAATAACGGTGGAACATTGTTTTCTATTTCTGCGTCGTAATCACAATTGACCTGGTTTTGTTTGAGCTAGGCCCTGACCCAGTCTTATATATGATCGATGTGTTTGGGTTTTCTGATGCGTCAGTCTCCTATATGCAAGTTTATCAAAGTTAGGGTAACGTTTTATGATTGTCTCAAATAATCAGGGTAAGTTTTTTTAGTCTATCATATTATTTTAGTTCCCAAAAATAATATAGTACCTACATTTAAAGTAATTTTCAGGGAAAGAACGCAACAGAACTTTTCATTATAACTGCAGAAATTTGTTCAGAGTGTTGTGTGTTTTATATAATGATTGTATACTTAGTGATGATGATTATTATTAAGTATTATTTAATAAGTAAAAAACAAATTGTTCTGTAGCACTCAGTAGTACAAGTTGAGTAGTGACAGTAGGTACCTACAACTTTCATACACTTCACATCGTTATTATCTGGCAACATTAGTCCACGGCTGGACATAGGCCTCCCTATAAGCGTCATAGCGCCCTGTCTTCAGCGAAAGACTGCAGGCAGATTCTGGGTTCTGCAGTACACAGCATCTTCCTGCAGTCTTTCGCTTCCCACCTGGCCGGAGGGCGTCCTACACTACGTTCCACATGTCACTTCAAAATTTTCATAGAATCCAAACTTCCTTGAAATCATACAAACAAACGCCTAGAAACGCACGGTTACGATGTAAACAACTGGCAGTAAAATCACACGTACAATACACATGAATGATTTGTACTTGGTCTAAAAACTAGTGTTATTGTTATAACCTATTCCAACTGTTCATAGGAACCTGAAAATAAACCTTTAGGACTTGGCTTTAGAAGTGAGTTTGTTATGAGTTGTATTGCAAACGGTTGCATGTCAAGGCTTAGACGATCATATTTAACTAATAATTTTATGTTTATTACAAAAACTAAAAACAAATTTCATGCATTTTTAAGGATAAAGAAAAGACATGGGTCAGAAAGCAGTGAGTAAGGAGATGATGAGGGATATAGATGGGTGGAAGAGAAATAATAAAAATATCAGATAAAATATCCTTTTTTAGGCCGGCTAAAGACTGGTGAGTCGCGTTCCTGACCAAATTGCGCTCTTTGCTTTTTTTTACTTTTAAAAAAGTAAAAAACCTAAAAACTCTGAAAGAAATCAGAAATCAGAAATCAAATCAGAAATCAAAATCTTTATTTCTTTAGGCTTACAAAATAAGCACTTAGACAAGTCAAATTTAATACTACCTATGGGTACATGGTTATCAAAATAATATAAGAAATAAAGTGATAATTAAATTGAAAGAGATAGTGGTTTCTTCTTAACCAACAAAAACTTTGACCAGGAGAATCTATGACAAGATACTTTGAGACTTACGCAGAAAAAACTTGTGCAGAAAAAATAAGAACGTAAACAAACCATTTTGTTGTTCAGAAATTGAGAATCTACAAATATGCTACAATACAATACAAAAATCCTTTATTGTACACCAGAACAAGAAAATTACATATAGACATTACTTAAGACAAGTACAATGGGCGGCCTACAAATCTGTATCAAGAAACTTAAAAGTCGACAATAGGCAATAATAATATAATATAATTATGTACTACACTATCCCGGCAAGTCAAATCACATAATTTAAAACGAGTCCTAAAAGAAACATTTTAATAACTACATCCGTAATTGCATAACAAAAACAAATGACAGCGCTTAAGGCCCCTCGGGAGCAACAACGAAAGTCCGGATGAGCAATCCTACAAGTCCTCTCGGCCCTCCCAAGTGCCCCAAAGTCTAGACCGGATGCTCGTTGGCTAAATTAATTGTCTGCGCGGGACTGACGGTTGCCAGATCGCTGGATTTCCCGAAAAATTGGGAAACAGAGCTCTGAAGAGGAAAATGGAAGGACAAATTGTAAGGGCGCAGAAAAATGTCAAGAGGCTTTCCTGGGATTTTCTCGTTAATTCTACATCAGTTGGGAAAATCTATGTTGCAGAATAATAATTTACTTGTAAACTCATTCAAAATATTCACAAAGTAACATTTGATTGATATTTGTAAAAATCTGTAACATTTAGGAAAACCACGTATCTTCTACATCAGTCTGCCTGGGCATGCAGTCTCGACAAAGATAGCGATCGCATAGCGACCGACATCGGTCGCAAAGTCGTTTCGACTTAGCGACCGATTTCGGTACATTTTAGTACATTTTAGCGATATTTGTAAGTATCTACTAGCGGAACCATTATTTTTATCGGAATGTTACGAAAACAACTGTCAACTCTAGCGATCTTTGTCGATAACTGCGAATTTCTTTGCGAGTAATATTGACAGCCCGATAAGTATTTTAGCGATCGTTATCTACCCATAGATTTAGAATTTTTACACTTTATCAACTCATCTTCTGTGTAAAAGGGTTTTGAAGAGTTATTGGGTTTAATTTTTTAATGGCTTTAGCGTATCTAGCATTGGATTTGTTCATGGATGGTTCCAATAGTAGAAACTTACAAATATCGCTAAAAATATGTGATCGATAAGACTTTGCGATAGGGATTTTGAAAAAAATATCGATTTATCGATATATCGATATTTTTGGCCGATATTTTTTATTCCCATATATCGATATAAAACAATAAATCAAATAATAAATAATAATAATAATAAATGATCATTAATCCTAATGATAATAGATTTTCTAAGCGACACTATCATTAAAAACATTTTAAGTAAGAGAAGTGAAGTTAAAAAACTTCCTTGAAGGTTTTTTATCAAAATGATTAAGAATGATGACCTTCGTTTAATTAAGATTTTCATACATCAAGACAATGTTCATTGTAAAACATTATAAGTACTTACTACTATTACTATTGAGCTAGGCTTGAAGAATAATGTATTATTTTAAAATAGCAAAATTCTCTGAAAAGTAGACGGATATATCGAAATATCGATATATTTCTTCACTTCCGACATCCCTACTTTGCGACCGATTTCGGTCGCTATGTCGAGACTGCATCCCCTGGTCAGTGTAATGATAGCAACGATTTCTGATCTTATTTTTAGATCTATCAAGCTTGGGAGGAAAGATGGGTATGCCTGGCAACACTGAGAAATCTGGGCCATAACAACTGTTATTAAAGATGTGGTTGGGGAACGTATGAAGCCGTAATAGTCTCTTTATGAACGTTATGGCTGCATGTTGGTTTATTTAAGCACTGGACCGTCTGGTACTAGAATACAGTTTTGATTAGTAATTTGGAAGTTGAAATGGACTGGACTCTAGAGACTGGTCAGCTTTGCTGATAACAACTAGGTTAAAATTCAAAGAAACGTATATCAAATGATTTATTCAGATGGAAAGGGAACGTTGAAGGTACTCGCAAAGTAAATTTAATTGACCGGAAGATAGATTTTTGCCCTGCAGTGAAGCGACATGACATCAAAAACTAAACTTAGGTTCATCCCTGTAGGAGCTAGGATGGGACTGACTAACAGATGCATTATACTTAGTATAACTATCTCCTAGCATAGGTTAAAATGAGAAAATAAACCCCATTGCCGCAGGATCTAGACTCCTAACCACAAAACATCTCAGCATCCAATCGTCTACCAAGTGCATTATCGATGACATAGCCAATTTGCCGCTAGATCTGATAACTCGCTCTGATAATGACAGGCCGATGCCAGATTACCGCTGAAAAATTGAATCAAACTAACCAGGGTAACTACTTTTAAAGGATTAAATTGATTTTTTATCTACCCTTTATCTTGTAACGTTAATCTAAAACGTTTTGTGTAAAATTTAGAAATTGTAGTAGTAGAGATATGGTGTGTATAGAACACACGGGTGAAACGTTAAAGATTTAGTAACACTTGGGCGAGGTTAAGACGCAGCTACACAAACGGATTAAAACTTACTGAAACACAGGTAACTTTAGGTTACCTTACCTGTTACTTAACAAATAAGTATTCGAATATCACATTGACTACCAAAAGTAAAGAAAGAAAGAAAGATTTTTATTTACCTTACGAACTACTACAAAATAAATCTAATCTATTTAATGCTAAGCTACCTGATTTCGATTTGTGCGTAGCAGAGCGCAAGGCAAGCGTGGCTCCGCTCAGTATTGTGCTCGATACACGTTGATGTATGCACCCAGCGCTGGTTTTCAGCGGGAACCAACCTAGTCACATCACGACCCTCTGGAGGCGCAAAAATAACTCGTACCTACTACAATAAACCCAACATAATAAGACGAAGTGAAAAACATGCCCAAACCACACTAAAGCCAATTAGATCCCCTAAAACCACGGTAAAACTAGCACCAAACTCCACCCCTCAGAATGCAACAAATTGTATCAAAAGAAAATCTGTCGCGAAAATGAAAATAAGACACAAAAACGGGCAGAAGCTCATTATCTAATAAGCAGCGGGATTCGCGGACGTCATAAAGAGACCCCATATGGATACGTCACTGCCGGGGTGGCCATAAGTTGGGACCTTGGATATTAGATCTGCAAATTGGTCGTGTTATCTTCCACCCTAGCTGTGGGGTGACAATAATGTTGGGAATCAGTTCAAGTTAGATCTCGATCAGTTTGTGTAATAGTTGCTGCGAAACTGTCGATTACTCAGTAATAAAACTCATCTAAGTAATCTGCCATAAAAGTTTTCAAATTATAGGGATGTCACCTGAAACTTTAATATGCCCCAGGTTGACAGCCGCTGGGCAGTGAAGGAAAAGAAGATAACTCTTAAGGGGTACACTTCGGAAATACTGGTTCGATCTGATAATTTCTTGTCTATATAGCTTGTTTTATCCAAAATTCACGTGCACGCTGCACAGAAACTTAAAAATAGAAGTAGAGTCTGAAGAGAAACAGCCCATTGAATCGTATTCAAGCTCTCATAAGAATAAGTCTATAACAAATTGGCATGTTTTCAGAAAAGCCAGCCTCATGGTGATCGCAAGCGCCCGTCCCAGACGATGGCTAACATAGCGCCATCTAATAGCATTATTGAGCCCACACTCCGTTGCATCGGCAGTGGGCTCACGTACGACACGGAATAACTTGGAGCGAAATTAACTAAATGGGGAGGCTTTTGCCCAGCAGTGTGATAGTTGTCTCTTATAAGTTTACACAGAACCTGGTTTACTTTTATTTAGAAACTCTAGTAACTTTGCTAGCACCCAAAGAAGTTCTGTCGCGAACAATTAGGAATCAAATAGCCTGTAATGCGAAGGTCACATGGACCCTTAGTAGACGGGCTACCCAATTAAAATCCAAAATCTAGATAAGTAATTTTCATGCTACCTACCTCTCTATTCTGTGTATTGGGTTGTTAGCCAATTTGTTATTGGCAGTAAATTCTACTTTTTTTTTCAAAAATTCAAATTCAAATCTAAATACCAGGTATTCCTTAAATCAATCCCCAATGATCTGCGGCCTACAACAATAGTCCTGGCTCGGAGCCAGCCACCGCATTACATAACGCGCGGAAAGTTACATTTCCTACAATGAAACTATAATTTTTCTCGGGATTTCTGGATTGTCACGTTCACTTGTAGAGGGAGAGCTTGTGTGGAGTTTTTTATTTTATCCCGTTCCATACGATTTGGATAAATCATAAGGTCTTTGGATTAACTGATGAGAAGTTAACATAGCGAAGATCGTAAAAGTAACTTCTAAGTTCATTTTTTTTGATCCTGAGTTTTTTTACGCAACATGTGAAAAAAAAAACAGAACACTGCGATATAGCTTAACGCTCATTGCTGCCCAACCCTTGAAAGAGCGGTTAGGATGGCTCACCTCCCAAAATCCGTTTTACTGTGAAAAAACTGACTCCTCGATTATTTGATTTACTTTTGTCAGAATAGTTAAAAATAATTAATAAGGCAATTGAGAATGATGAATTACCAAGGTTGATAAATTATGTAGTAAATAAAGAGAAGAACGAGCATGTAGGGGAATGTGTTAAACTAGATATAGACATGAATTTATTTTTTGAATAAGTTTAAAATATAGTCTAGGTAAAGGTAATTGATGCTAGCTCCCAAACTTGAAATGTTCGACACAAAAGCCATACGCTAAAAATGCATAGCAATGAATCTCTCAGACCGGTGCAATAAAGAATGTCGAATTGCAGATAAAAAGTGTACGTTGATTTTTTGCAATGACATTGCTTTTCGAATTATTTATCGAATGACGGAATTGGCTGAGTGCCCAATGTGCCCATTGATTCCAATGAGTCACAAAACGATAAAAAATCTTAAACAATCTTTCAGGAATCATTTTCGTCAGAAGTTATATTCCAAATTGCGATTAACTTTATTTTTAAAACAAATATAAAAATGTATAAAATATCTAATTTATATGGTACCAAAGTGTTAAAATACAAGCTCTTTGGTACTAAGACTAGACTAGTTAAATGTCTAAATATATAAAATAATGTTATATAGTACAAAAAATATTCCTTTCTCTATCCTGATCTAAGCATCAAACTCACTCTCTCAATTACCATGGGAAATGCTGTAACTATATTTGTTTTTGTTCTACAAAAAACAAAAACGCATCAAGCACGGTTCCAAATCAGTAGCACCGCACTAAACTTTTAACACTTCAAACAAACAGATAGGTACTCCATTAGTAAGTCTCCCGTAAGGACAAAATTTCCTGTTCACCCACTGTACTCAGAAAGTACAGAAAGGGTCAAGGCATATTGAAAGCGAGTAAACGAGATCTTCTAAAAAACTACAAAAGTCTATTGACCCTTCTGAAAGTAAAGCAAACAATTTTGGTCGAACAACTATTTTTTTGCGTTCATAAACACCATCATTATTAATCAGGTGAAGAGCTTAAGCACATAAAAACTAGCTTTCTTGCATAATAGTTTATAAATCGGTTCATCCAAACATAACAAAACCTGCGTGAAAGTTTGTGTTTGAACGGACATCAAAAGTTCGATAGAACTACACTACTAATTTTACTATAATATATATGTCCTGTACAATGGATGAGACTGGCACAGGACCGTGTAGAGTGGCACAAAAGTTTGGAGGCTTATACCCAGCAGTGGGTGAAGTCAGGCTGCGGATGATGATGAAGTAATATGTATTTTTAATTTATATATTTAGCATAACTGAAACACAACTGTTTCACACACGTTTATTAAACCTTTTTTTCAAAAACTTGCAACTGGTTATCAGTTTTAGTGTTGTATCATAAAGTGGATTTCACGAAAGCGTACCTACTTTATACTTAATTTTACAAAATTGGGTTTAACATGTTAAATAATTTACTTTATGACATTGCCTTATCATTTAGTTTTTTTTATTCGCTTCAGTGTGTCTTGACCTAAAGCAGTAAAGGAAATGTCACGGAGTGTGATTTGGTTCTCAGACGGCAATGCGTATTACTGCATTGCGACAAAAATAACTGATAAAAATGGACCAAGGTGGATCAACAATTTCGGTGATTCAAATATTCACGAGTGCGCTATAGTTTTAACATAGATATGTTGGTTGATTGATATAGGTCATTTGTGGTTTTTAATGCTTGGCACATCAATAACGGAATTTACAAAGCGGAGATGCGTGAAAATAAGTATCGTGGTCATGGTATTGAACCGTCACACCAAGTCTCATGTCACCAACATATATTTGTCACGCGGGAATCGAACCCGCACCCTCCTGCGTCGCAGACGGATCTTCACGGCACTAAGGTCGTCTACTTTAAATCTGGCTCACTAACCTACCTACGGGTACAAATCTCCAGCATCATACCACAGCCTTTGCAAGCAAACTAATGAACCAATGTATGAAACCCTGAGCGCCTCTTTACAAACGTATGTATATTACGTAACATTATATGTATAACAGTCAGTCCTTGAAGCAATGCGGAAGGTGTCTCTTCGTGCGCGATAAATATAATATGGAAATAGATTTTTATCGCGCATGGCTGTTGCCTGGGATGAGAAATGTGATAAAACAAGGTCAGATTTAAAAGAAAGGCGTAAAAAACAGCTGTTCAATGTAAAGATGCGATGTTTAATGAGCTGTAGATTTAAAGCGTGATTTAAATCTACGGCTGTGTGAATTGTCCGGAATTATTTTCCGAAGTCCGAAGTTCCAATACCTTAGATAGGACCAAATTTCAGCACCATTTAATCGAAAAATAAATAATGCAACAGGCTAGATAATGAGCTAGCCCCCAAACTAAGCAGAGCTTGTTTATAAAGAATGGGATATTACGGCTTAGGCGTAAATTGAGTTGAAATGATACTTTAAAGATCTGATGCATTTCTCATATTCTCTGCTTAGCTTGGGGCTAGATGATGCTGTGTGGACTGTCTAGAATTATTTATTATTATTATTTATTTATTATTTCATTTATTCATCATTAGTCAGCAAATTGATTCTGGCGCACAACAAGAAAGCAGGCTAAAATTTATACCTTATTAAAATTTGACAAATATTATGATGACATTATAAAACTTAATACATAAAACATACTGCATTAGATAGATGCAAAAATATAATTTTAACTTAAGAATGTACTTTACGAATCATAAGTATCATTATTATGACGAAATAAATTAATTATTGAAAAATGACTGCTAAAATTAAGTTAACAGGTACCTAGTTTTAAGAGTCACATTTGTCAGTGTGATGTAAAAAATGAAGAATAGCGGAAATACAGGCATTCAGAACACATGACACTAGCAAGTGTCATATATTTAGAAGCTGCACTAATAATAGGAGTTTAGTGAAATACTCCGACGATTAGCAACGCTTAGCGAGCCGTGTCATAGTATCCGAGTTATCCGACTGGTCCCACCATATTCGATTCGAAAAAACCGATACACGAGTAGATTAAGACATATTGTCGTCGCTTGCCGATATAGTTGATGAGTTCAAGGCGTGAAGATGCAAGAGAAGTTGCTAGCCACTACGAGAAAATACGAGCCGATCAGAAATAATGCAAGCCATTGCGATAATATGCAAGCTGATGAGAGTAATATCTTCTCTCCGGTTGTTCAATTAGGGATTTGGTATTAAGCTCTTTTGGCAATGTCCAAACGCTCTGACTCATTCTGTCTCAAATCTGCCTGCAAATAACTTTGCCGTGATTCACTAGACCACAGACATTGTCAATTGAGTGCTCACTAGAACTCAATTGACAGTGGCATTTTAGAATATCTACAGACATGAGGATGGTGAACTCATACATCGTATTCTGGGATAACCCTATTGTAATGGAATCTCGAAATCTAACAACTACTTATCAAACATTCCTGTAAATCCAGAGGACAACACCATAAACTGTAATACGCATAATTATTCGATTAATAGGAGAATTTTAGATAGCGGATATAAAACAATGCTGGGAATTCCATACAGCATCATCTTACCCCAAAGAAAGCAGAGCTGGTGTTCTGGGTACCTACTAAATAACTAAATATACTTAGTACTGTATAAATTTATTGATAGATATATTTTACTATTATATCTATCTATGTAGATCGCACAACCATTAGTCCCAAGGCTTCAATGGAACCCGCAACCTCCGGCGTCGCAGACATGTTCTCATAACATCGGTACTTGTAGCGCTCGATAAGTGTAGTGAAACCCTATTGGCTATAAAGTACTGTAGGTACGGCTGAAATGCGCGCGAATACGTAATCTGTGGATCTCCGCGTGACTGCGCGCGCGCCGATGGCACACTGACCGACATCTACTTTTTAGGGCTGTCATGAACTTTTGAACCATGTTTTCGATAGAAATTAATAGAAAATTTCCTCCTTTGATTCTGTCGACACGGCGGCGCGAGGATTTTTCTATGCCTAAAGGAGTATGCGTGCGGTAAACGAGAAGTAGAAGTGAAAAAAATAGTTTGTGACTTGACGAAAATGAAAATCTGCTTCTCAGTCATAGTCTTCAAATAACTATCACTTTTTTATCAGGCTGGTCCATTTTATACGGCAGAGAAGTGGCTCGTTCTTACGAGAGCACCGCAGAGATAATATTACCACCACTATTGGTAGTCATTTTTTTTAAGAAAAAATAAACATACGAAGCTTTTAAATCTTTTTCGTTTTAAGTTATATAAATAAAATCGATCATTTTACAAAACGTAACGAGCTTCGAGAAATTCAATTGACCTGTTTCAGCCCACATGTAAATTAGAAACGTGACCAAAATACAACACCAAATTGAGTATTTTTCATTGGCACATAAAGATGGATTGGTTCGCTCTTATAATTACAGCACCCGGTTTTAAATTGGTAACAACATTAATGGAACAGTGGACGAAGGTCCGGCTATTGCAAGTGCGAATCCCGCAATGCAAACGTATTGCATGATCTGCAAATAACCAAGATATGATCGTTTCTTATAAAAATACAAATCAAATATGTATTCAAGAAACTATGCGTAGCTGCTTGAGCAATTGCAGTGCCGCGTCTAAGAATATTTAAGTTTTTTTTTTCCCACGACAGGTTTCTGAACATATTCTCTCAATCATCAACAGCTGTGCGGTTTGTCAGCCCTAGTTCAGCCGGCGCCTACCTACGGGCAATGACGCAACGTCTCGCAGGGCGCCTAGGGTCGCATCACATTTATCGACACAGAATCGGCTTCAGACGGCCAATCGGTCACAAGAAACTCATCTATGACATATTGAGAACGTTAACCAGTCAGTGCGTGAAGCATGTCAAGATTCCAGAAAGAATCCTCCTAACTAAAACTAGGCTGGTCAAAAAAGAAGGACACATATTGGATTTATTTCGGAGGATGCATTTAAGGAATTCGCAACTCTAATAAGTGACGTCAGAGTCATCAGCTTGGTTTTTAAGTAATAAGAAGCGGAACCTACCTATCTGTCACAGATCGTGTTATTGTTTTGAGTAAGCTGGTCCATAAATGAGATGCAACCCTAAAGGTACCATCCCGCCAACGCCCAGCACAAAAACGTTCAGTGCCAAATAGCTTCGCGGAAACTCCAGGAAATATATAATTTGTATGTCTATGTTTTTCTGATAGAGGTTTCTTTTGTTTTGAAGATGTCATAACTTTGAGCGTTTTGTGAAAAGGAAATAGTGATTCCGGGATCAAATTAGGTAAGCGCCTACTATTAACAAATTTGAAATAATATTTACAGTTAGCTTCATTCTTGATCTTCGCGACCCATTTCCGGGATAATGAACCAGAAAGGACCTGAAATGATGATCTTAAACATAAGAGCCAGGTTTAAATCAAAGTCATTGCAATATTGCTTCATTCATTTAGTAGTTTTTTCTGCTCATGACTAAATTTCATAGATATTTCAACGCAGACGTATAACAGTACCTACAGAAACAACATTGTAAGATAGATAGATACCCCAGATTCGAACACAATACACGAGTCTTGATCTACCTCACCCCAAAGCGTCCAGCCACGTGACAAATACCAGCACTAATAGCTTCTAGTAAGGGCTAATTGTCCATTGTAGGCGGGTACTGAGACTAATCACCTGTTGGCCATACTAACTGGATTGCCGACGGGTCTATTCCGGTGGTGGCATTTAGATTGTGGCTGACATACGCAGAGTGGTATTCTGGCTAGATTTGCTTGCTCTTGGAAGAGGGTTTAAAGGATTGGGCAGGGAATAGTTGTGAAATTTTCAAAGAGATTTGAAGATCATAATAAAGAAATCTTTTGACATGATTTGCTTTGAAAACATGACAGTAATATTAATGTACATGAGATTAGAAATTAGTACTTGCTACAAGAATATTAGTGCTCGCTTCTGAGATAGCTTTTTGCATGCATTTTTCTGGATAGACAGTAAGTTATAGTAAAGTATCCAAATTAAAAATTCGGTGATGGTAACTCTTGTTTGTGTAGTCTGTCTGTCATTCACGGACTCCACTGAATAATTTTGGAGGATTCTCTGGAGAAAGATATTGTACTTGACACACATGACTTGTCTGTGTGCTTACTATGTAAGCCGAAATAAACTTATAAACTTTATTTATTAACAACGTAAATTACAATCAAGAAAGTATAGTTCAACAAATAGCTAACGAAACCACGGTCAAAGGCTTGTATCAGATGTTTTATAAACACATGCCTAGAAATATTGCGTGTGCGCACATGCGTGCGAGTAGCTAATTCGCGACCTTGCCTGTTTGCGGATCGTCTGGTTGGTGTCAGTTCATTTTATCTAGTTTCAGGGGGCGTGTCATACTAGCCTACTAACCTAACATCAGGTAATGACAGGGCTGTCCTATAAAAAGCATTTACAAGGGCTTTACTCTGCTAGTAATGCAATAATATAACTGACCGGTCGATTAGGTCGGTAGCAGGTCAGTTTATAAGTCTAATTTTGGAAGTTTTTTCACTGAAGTATAACTTTTGTATGAGCATAACCTTAAGACGAAAATTATATCCTATTTATAGTTCACAAGTATCTGCTCGCGGCTTTACACATGTCGTTTCTATGGAAACGTTTCAAGGCTATTACTATCCTATGGGAACTGATTTATGAGCCTCTGTGCTATTCTAAGGCTAGAACTACGTCTATTCAGGCCGATCCATTCAGTAGGTTTTGCGAGAAAGAGTAACAAATAACATCATTCAAACTTTCGCGTAAGTATATGATATAAGGATTTGTAGGGTAAAAAAAACACTATCGGTCGTCAGATTTAAAAGAAGACCTAAGTACATTCTGTATCCAAGCAACAATTGTTAATGATAACCTTGAAATACGTCTACTGACATAACGCATTCTTCATGAGGATTAAAAGAACATTTAGACATAATGTTCAAATATTTGAAGCGCGATGAATCTCAACAAGGCTGAGTAACTAAAGGCATTTTAAGAATAGAGGAGTAATAAAATGACGGAATTGAGTTAGCAACAGTGCGTGAATATTACACGCACATTTCAGAACGTTGTTGCGTCAGCCGCGATCGCGAAAAGTCGCTACGTTTCCTACCTCTTATCTTTCTGTACACTTTATCTCGATAGCTCAACATGAGCAGCGTTAGCCCCAATGATTACTTAAACAATTGCTTGTCATCTACCTGGCGCCTAAACGGATTCTAACTTCTAACATTGTTTCTGAAATTGGCGTGTCATCCCAACTTTGGCACGAGACGGACTTTAGTCCGATCGCAGTTATTTTACTTGAAAGCTAGAGTTAAAATAGCTGTACAGTAGCAAATGTCGCAAGTGTCATAATTCCCTCACCACATCATTCATTGAACAGAACATAACTTGTAAAAACTAGAAACATATCCAAGCTAATTTTGATGATATCTTTCAAAGCTACAGAGACATTTATTCATCAAACATTTAAAAATCTCATCTGCAAATTCCTTGGTAATTGACCACTAAGACAAACAATCATTACAAATTTTTAAACAATGCAATGCGAATTTACAAAAATAAATATTAATTGCAAAACGCACAGAAGGTGATAAATTTCGTAGTTTAAACAATACAAGCATTAACGAGATTGAGGAAACGTCAAATAAAGAACAATAGATGCTTAATGAATCAATCGCGTATTTCGGGAAGATTGCAGACGAGTTACTTCTTGGCTGTGTGCAGAGACCAAATTCCTGAGGCAGGACATAAACTTGAAAACAACGAGACATCCCTTATTTTGGGAGACAGTGTTTTGTCACCGGTATATTCCATTGACGGTGTCACAGTTTTATAAATAAATAATGCTAGACAATCCACACAACATCATCCAGCCCCAAGTTAAACAGAGCTTGTGTTTTGGGTACAAGATGAGTCATCAGTCATCTAAGATAACTGATATACTTTAATATTAATATTTCATGGATATTTTATACACAGAAAAGATATAACCCTGGAACAAATGTTTGCAGGTCGCACAAATATTTATCCCAGGTACCCGCAACCTCCTGCTTCGCAGGCGGACCTTCGTCCGCCGGGCCACTTCGGTCTCTCTGAGTTCTCTCTACTAAGCAATTTCAAATCACTTAAAGAGAGTTTCAAGTTAGGAGAGATTTGGAGTCATCTTCACTGGTGTACATCAGCTACCTGGATTATTAATCTTATAGCACCCATACATCATCATCATCACGGCTCAGTCATCTGATAGCCAATAATGGTGAAGATAGTAGCTTACATGAAAAAACCCAGATACTATCCAAAGAACTTTAGATTGCTATCATAAAATCGGGGTGCCTTCCAAGCCATCATAGCTCTAAAGAACAAAATAAATGAATAACACATTTAATCAATAGAGTATTTCTAGAAGCTAGCTCACGAGGAGTCACTGTTTGCCCTCTTGGCATGCACCGCGAGATTCAGACTGTACATACTATTTACATACTACACTGTCACGTTAATTACTTGAGTCTAAGTGACTTGCACTAAGTGTGACAACGTTCAGACAAAGGAATTAAACGAGTACTGGCTATCTGATTAGAGAATGGGAACGAGATAATAAATAAATGGAGACATTTATTTGGCAGTTTTACGAAATGGTAAAGGTATCACAATTTGAGCTTCTATCTTAATAAACGAGAGGCTCGGGGCAGAAATACGACCATCAGACTTTTTTCTGCCGCAGACCAGCCAGCATTGTTGTGACCCGTAAATGTCATGGTTATACGGGAAATTACTGGCACATTTGGCGTGGAGGTGACAAGAGCGGAACTGAACATTACTAAGTGCCTTGATCTGCGAAGTTTTCCTCTATTATAAGCAATGGTTGTAACACTCAACATCATATTATATCCACCATCTGCTAGTTTCCTCATTTAGCATAAGAACAAGAAATTAAAGTAAACATCTTTTATTAAACCTGCTATGTATAAACTTATGTGACGCAGTTTCTGTTCAGGTGTCCGCATTCGTAACTACATTCTTAGTCACGAATGGTCATAGGTCAAATACTCAACACAATACTAAAATATTCAATATTTTTTACACTTTTAACCACGGAATCTAGTTGACAAAATTTCGAAAGCGTCTGTCAGTGCATTCCTTCGGTCAGTGCTGTACTGTTCTGTCTTATTATGTATTTATTCAAGTTTTGTCTGCTGCACTTTACCGTTTGTAATTTATGTTCTTTATCTTCCAGTTGTTGAATACTTTTACTGTTGCATCAACATTATCAGTGTCAGAGGGATCGAAAGGCGTCTTTTGCACGCGGCGAGCAAATGTTCCAATGAGAACAACAAATTCCCAGACTTAAAAAAGCCGCAACCTTTAGGGTTGCATACTTATCACTGGAGGTTAACAGTCGCCATCAGATCAGCGAATGTTCACTGTGTGACAAAATATTTTCGTCCTTTTCCATCTGTAACAGTTCTTGGGACTTTCCAAGGCGTTGGAGCACATCGACTAGCGTTGTCTCGTTCGCGTCCAAAAGCGGAAGAAGCAAAAATTCCATAGTAACATAATCAACATTAAACGAAACAATGTTTATTCCATTGCTAAGTAGGCAGGTACTTGTATGGCTATATTCGCTCCAGCGGCTCGGTTCTTGTCGATCGGCACAATGTATTAGCAGTAGCACGCGGAAGATCAGTAACGGATGGGTAAACATTGAGGTAGGTTCAGACGCTTCCTGGTTTAGGATTGCTGGTGAAATGGGAATGAACGTTATCATTACTATTAGCCCGCATTGTCCCACTGGACAGCATTAATTCTTTCCGTTTTCCAGTTTTCTCTGTTCCTTGCTCGAGTTTAATAAGATTAAAATTTACAACAAAATCGTCGAGGGTTGAGTGAATAGGGGAGGAGAATGATAAAGCTAGTGTTAGATTCATAACTTCTTGTACCTGTGCTCTGGCCAAACTGAATTTTCGATGTAAGTGAACATTGCCCCGGTATTTAATCTAAAAATCACTTTCTTGCTTTCAGTTTGGAGTCTGAATTTGCACTACTAGCCAATATGAGCTTTGTTTGAAAGATCAAAGCATAATGTTAATATTTTACCAGAACATTTTTTTCTCTATAGTTCTTGTATTGAGAGTTGTTGGCAAACATTGTATATTAATTAGAATACCTAGAAGGCCTGGTTTTGTTCTTTTAATTCATCAAACTACAATAGTAACAGTATAATACTGAGAAGTATGATTTGTAAAATGTTTCTGAGCCCAATTGTACTGAACCGGAACAGTATGAAAGGAGTGGGCCGACACGACACTGTTATCAGACACATCTATTGTATAGTTTAGTACGAGGGCGTAATATTGTACATTAATAATAAAACACGTGTACGGTCCACATGCCGTATTGTAAACTTTAAATTGCCGACTTTGGAGCCAGTTAAATGGTTATTATATTTCGTTAATATATATGATGTCAGCGTGTTGAATTGGAGATGATCCTACGTACTTATAACAAAGGAGACTAGACGGCCCAATTTGGTCAGGGACGCCTCAGCGTCGCAGAACTGTCTTGGAATAAAACTCAGCAATAAAATAGCGTGATCTGCCCACGCGATCAGCCGATATCTTCCGCTCCCACTAACCTATATTCACCCACTTATCTCGGAGGACCTTGAACATCCAAACCTCAAGAAATTGGCACGTGAAATCTAAATTCGCGACACGACATTGAGAATAGTAATTTGTGAATCCATTCATTTTTATAGAGCAAAATTGGCTTAAAAAATCGACTGTCGTCTGGGCGGTTATTTAGATGCGGCGTCAACTGCGCGGAAAAATCCGCATTATTTAAGAATTTATTTGAGGAGCTACTACGCATCAATTTTATTTATATTCGTGATACCGCGTTCCGTTATCACTTGAATCACGTGGCAGTTTATCAGGCGCATTTCGGCGTCTTCGTTGCTAGGCGATCTTTGGACTCCCCACGTTTCAATCGATATTTACTTTCTAGGAAAAACAATGCGAGGGAACCCGCGTTTAGTCTGCTTCGGTCTTTTAGTCATGGTTGACTAGGCTAAGAGGATCGAACTGGGTTTCGAGATAGATTAACAAAGACGAGAGAATATAATAGAATACAACCAGTGCCTCTATCTACAGCGTAAATGTAAAACAAGACTTCCCACGTCACTAAGCATATCGCGATTTGCCAATCCCGAGTCCTTTGTCGCGTCTCGTGTGGCACAATGTGGCCTGACCATCCGCAAGGCTCAACTAATCAGTTCCTGTTCTTAAAGTTCAGCCGAGGTCGTTGGGTGGTATTCATTTCAACGCATTCTTCTGCCATCATAGAGTATGGGAGGGACAGACGGCTTCCCACAGTTTTGGAACATCCTATTGATGGTCGATAGATTACAAGGTCATGCGAATTGAACCCGTTTTATTGGCTTGCAAATCTTTATGGTACTTGAGTCGTTTTGAATTGATTGATGGTAATTTCTTGGTTCTCAATGATTCGACGGAATTAATCATAGTATACCGGTCAAGTTATCCGGGTCCTAAGATAATAAATCCTTCTAAGTTGTTCTCAAAAATCAAGTTCAATATCAATAGTAAAACTATCATAGTATAAATATCAATAGTAAATTACACTGTTATTTCTCGATTCTGCGGAGGAATCCCAGGAGTTTGAGCGATCTGGAAACGACTGGTAGGACAGCGATGGACGTGGTGATCAAAGCTCTAGTAGCGTAAACTCTTCCATGAGTCTCCTTTTGGTCTAATATCTCTAGATCAGCTTTTAAATGATCGATAATGAAGAGCAATCTAGGGTGGTATCTTTGACTGCTATTTTCAATTACCTAATACGAATACATATCAGTGAGTCCTCTAGCTTCTTAAATAGTATTTAGAAGCCAAGTTCAATGAGTTTTATAGTGTGAAGATTGCCACACGAATCTACATACACATTTTGCCTGAAAGCGGTAAGCTAAGTTTTAGAGGAGCAATATTTGGTTGAGGCAGAAAGATTCGATAAAGTTGACATTTTGAACATTACACGGTATTTGCCTCTGTCCTAATATAGGCCTAAAGAGCTATGTACAGATGCTGCATTACAAGTATCAGCTGTGCGGAGAAGGAGAGTGGGCGAGTGAGTCAGCCGGTTATTCCGACATCCTGGCCCAATTACCCGCCGGTTAAGGGGAGGCGCGACCGGCTAGGCGAGTAGGCAGACTATACTGGAGGGGAGATTACGTTTGGGCTTGGAGACTTCCGGGACAAGACTCGAGATACTCAATAAAGAGTTAATAAATTACGAGCAGCGCCCACCGCGTAGAATTTTATTTTATTGGTAATCCTGCTCATCAATTTGCTTTTTAGACAATATTTCAATATTTACACTTTTGACATGGGATGCGTCAAAAGTGTAAATATTGAAAACATTTTATGAATCCTCCGTGGAACTACCACTATACATATAGTTTCTTTCATCTGCGGAAGATTTTGCGACGATACCATTGTCATGGTGATCGGTGAGCAGAATTTAACCCCTGTTCAACTAATCTTTGTTCAAATTCTGCCCAATAAGCAGTTAACAAGGCATTTGACCATTGTGTAGTTTTTTTTATTCTTAATATTTAGGGACTTTTGTCTTTAATTAACTAACCATTGGGTAGTTAATTTCAAATTTCACCTGGGTTCGATAACCCGGCTGAAAAGGTGATCAACCAATGGAAAAAAATAGATTTTAATTTTCCCAAGTCAAGCGAACGTCCCCTTAAAACTTATGTAGGCGGTAATGAAGACGATTAACTGAATCTATATTATTTATACGTAAGACACATGTACTATATTTAAACCGCTATTATACGAATATTTACTATTTTTAAAATAAAGTAGGTAAACCTAATTGCACACAAAGATTTCTTGCAAAAATTTCACTTCTTTTTATTATATTTTATATGTCTTTCTTTATAATAGTTTGGGATGAATTTTTTAAAGACGAAAAATAAAATTGATAATAATTTAATTAATGTCAGACTTAGTAACGATATCGATTAACATTGATATAATAACTACATTACACAAGGTAATACATTGTTTAGCATATGACCATATAAGCATAACCACGCATATCAGTACCTATAATTCAAGGAAGCATCTTAGGAAACCTAACATAGCTGGCTTTAAGAGCTAAGCGGGAACGACAGCTGCGTTCGCCGGCAGATGTCCTGTACCTGAGCGGTAACTGACCTTGCCAAGACATATCTAGCTTGAGATGGACGGAAAAATGCTGTCGAACACAATTTCATCATCATCAACCTATATCAGTCTTCTGCTGGACATCAATGCATCTATAGCGCCCAGTCTTCAGCTTGCTGCATCCTGCATCTGCCAGCACTCTTTCGTGTCCGTCATCCCACATGGCCGAAGGCATATTCACAAGTCTTTGAGGGAACCGCGACTCGGCAACGTTATCCACGTTTATCCTAGCGGATGTCAGTTTTTCGCGAGATACGGTCGGACCACTGCCGACGTGTTAATTGTTTGAGCTATGTCAATAACTTTGGTTATCTGTGAGATGTATTCGTTACGAATGTAATCGTTCAGAGATAATCCGACCATAGTTCTTTCCATAGCTGGGTGAGCGACTTTGAACTGGTGGATCAGCCCTACCGTGAGTCTCCACGTCTCACCTCCGTAGGTCATTACACACTGATTGAAAACTGTCATGCAAGCTACCATGTATTAATTTAACAACTGATTTACAAATGCACAGATAGCAAACGATTTTACTTTGTAACTTTGGTTAAGATGAATTCTATAGTAGCATAGTATAAGGAAACCATTGTACCGATTTTCCTCAAACATAAACGTAGATTTTGGTCAAAACGCTTGAAAACGCCATATGTGTACACGCTCTAAATCCCGAAACAAGTCCCGGGCGTCCACTAGTATGAAATAAAATCTGCGTAGCAACAGAACATGAATGCGAAACCAGTTTTTATTCTGAATCCTTTTCGTGACCTGTTTTATTAAGAGGGCACTGCGACAAAACAGCGAAATCGTTCGTAGATAAATAGCTCCGTACTATGAACCTAGTCCCATTGTAGTAAAATGTAGGAAGTTATGTGTGAGACGCTACGCTAGTCTTCTATGAAAGACTGAGGAGGTTGATTAATAATTTTATGTTATAAAAAAATCTAACAACAACTTCAAATTTCACGCATTTCTGAGGATAACTTAAAATACTAGTCATCTCGATGACTTCGTCCTCGTTACGTCGATTTTATCCGAAAAATTATTCTCGTGTCCACTTCGACAGGGTCAGGTTGATTCACTATGCTGAGTTCACGACAACTAATATAAAGGGCGCTTAAGGATAACTCTAAAACTACTTACTAGTCAGATCTTGATCAATTTAGATCTGACCACACGAGAAGCACCAACTTTGAAATAAAAAAAAGAACCATCAAAATCAGTCGACAAATATTGAGGTTTAAAACCTGTAATAAATACAGTCAAATAGAGATCCTCCGACATGTATGTGACATGTATGTATGTAGTGCCTATTTCCTAGCAATGGGCGATCCCAATCAAGAATGATGATTCTGTACCAATTGTAAAAAATTAGGGGTTAATATATTGTAAATACTTACATCGTTAGAAGGGACATCATGTAAGCATAAGCATAAATGGTGGCTAGTCGAGAAGGCGTTCTACAATGTTGACGATTTTTTACAATTGTAATAATGTACCTAATGTATAATTTTTTTTAACGTTATCTAAATTTAATTTATAATAATTTACCCACTGACTTGTAAAATTCTATCATTCTGGTTCTAATTCTGTAAACATTTCTCGTACATACCTGCAACAAAGAAGAAAATAACATTAAAAATAGAAAAAACAAAATCATGATTTTCCAACGGTAAGATAGCGTACGTTTCCGACAAAGCTCAGCTGGATATAGATGTGTAGAAATCACTATCACTACCCACATAGTATAAACCAAAGTCGCTTTCTCCGTCCCTAATTCCCTATGTCACTTTGTATGTTTAAATCTTCAAAACTACGCTACGGATTTCGATGCGGTTTTTTTAAATAGATAGAGTGATTCAAGAGGAAGGTTTATACGTGTAATAAAACCGTGCGAAGCCGGGGCGGGTCGCTTGTAATATTATAAATGTGATAGTTTGGATGGATGAATGTTTGTTACCTCTTCACGTCAAAACTACTGAATGGATCGGGCTGATATTTTGAATTGACGTAATTTTTTTAAATATCTTATTAAGATTTTCAATCGTTGTATAAGACTATCGGTGACTTTGGTTCTACTACGAACAATGTGTTGAAATAAATAAATCTATGAAAAATCTGAATCTATAAAACACTATTTTGATATATGTTACCAGCCAATTGGTTTGTTTTACTTACAAACTCTACTATCCTTTCCGGCCATACGCCTCGCATCTTTAATAGCCCAACCATTATCTAATTTCTCTATCAAACGCAAAGTACAATCAACCAAATAAACACAATAAAACATCAATATAGAGGAGGGTGTTGTAACCAAATTAACGTTTGATTGCCGTCGTCCTCTTTACTTATTTATTAATCTCGGTATTGATCAAGACTCGTTGCTCCATCCCATTCAATATTTACGCTACGAGTACGCACCCTCTAGGACACGATTTGGATACATCCTGTAGGTATATAGCATGAACAACTGCTGTTACGTGTTGTAGACAAAGTCTAAATTCAGGCAGAATGTGTAGAGCCCATTCAAAATATATTAAAAAGAGTTTATTCTAATCAACTGTGGTACAATGAGAAAAATAAGGCACCTACCAGCAGAATTGATAATGGTTTGATTATGTTTTTAATGTAGTATCCATCTACTTACTGAAATATTTATATCAAAATAAAAAAAATACTAGAAAACTGTAACCTATGTTGCCAATTAGTTTTAAAATACGTACTTAGTATTGTAACAAGGGATTAGTAACGCCGAAATCAATAGCGTTTATTTCTTTAAACTTAACAAATAAAATAAGGTCAATCAAAGACCAGTAAACATTTAAAACAAAATTAATTTCAAATAAACAGTCAAGTTTTGAATTAATAGTTTCAAATCAAAATTATTATCAAAAGGTAAAGTGTTTATTAATTCACTTCATTTCGAATGCTTGTTCGTATGTGCTTATTATACAGAAACTTTATCAATGTCTGCTTATGTTCCCCGTAGTTCCTTGTGCGGAGTCTTCAAGCCCAGCGGTGTATTATTAGATACTAAAAAATAATTATAACTTCGACGCCTCCTTAACTAGTGATTAGGTACCGTCCAAATGGTTTTCAACGCCGAAGAGGCAAATAAACAGTGGTAATAGTCATATTAAATAAGTAAAATGGTGCTTCACCACGACAGAATTCTATAAATTCCAATGTCAAGGTGTGGACATTGATATACCCGGAAATAGTGGCTGTGGACAAAAATATACCAATACGACGAATTCCAACAGGTAAATAGGTATCTTTTAAAAGAAGTCATTCAGTATTGATTTAAAATTAAGTGTGTTGCATTATTGTGTTTTGTACATTTTTTAAACTGTACTACAAAAAATAGACCGTTCATGGCGTTCATTGTCATTTTCAAAGGTTATTTTTTGCATAATGGGCTTCTTTTGTAACTTTATAGTAAAAATGCACGCACATAATTTGTAAAAACCAGCAAAAAAAGGGACTTAAAATATAAATATAATTAAAGAAATACCTAATTCAGTTTCCCGGGCTCAAATTTGTTGGCCGAACGCGTTGAAATTCCTATCACTTTAGATGCGTCTTATTAAAATGATAGATAGGTAGGAAAATATTCTCACGGAGGCAATATTTCTCTTGCAAAAAAGTACCTGGCAAACGTATTTCTAATTTCAAAATTATTCTGAGAAATACTTCCTCTTAATAGGTGAATGTAAGCAACAAGATACTTAATTTAGTGTATCCCCTTACTTTGTAGAAGGTTCCGAGTTCAAGTACCGTCTAGTTCGTAAATTTAAGGGACTTATGAATAATAAAAAATTACACTTACTTTTTACATTTATGTAGCCTATTTCGCTATAAGTAAAAGTGATTTATTATAGTGTTTATTTTGTAAAATTGCAATATTTTTTTGAAAAAATACATAAAGCGGACATACAATTTTATTTAAAAAAAGGAGACGAGATAAAATGGTTACCACCCAGCATGTGCTATGTTAGAGCTAATCATGTCATAACACTGGTCTTCCGTGGTGACCGTGATGCTTGAGGTAGCTGTGTGAGGTACTTATAGTTTAAATTATAAATAAGAAACTTACTTTAGTAAACAAAAAGTGAAACGTTAAAAAATTAAACTACTACTCTAGGCTTTTAGACAAAAATGTCTCACAAACTCTCGTTAGAATATAAATCTTTTAGCACTTTTGTGATTCAACTGAATCGACGTCGTCCTACGACATAGAGTCAGAAACACAAAATACAAAAAGCTATAAAATCACTTGCCCTGTGCACATTATTTTTATTCAGCTCATTTTTATTGCACTCGCTCACGCATTTCCGACGATATTGTCATAAAAACTGAGCACCGAAACAATAACAAACAGTCAGAAAATCAGATTTTAATACGGGTATTCTGCCTTTTGTGAATTAATCTAATTCGTCCATCGCCTTCTGCGATCATCCCAACAGTGCCCGACTAGATCGCTTATAGCGATAAGACCGCACTTTGTACTTCCACTATTCTTATAATCTCTTTTGTATTGTTTTTCTGTCTTTATATGGTACTGATGAAACCATCATGAGAAGAAATAGCATCTGATGGATGTTACACTTTGTGTGCCCTATACTCAGAAGTGGGAAAATTCGTGATGAAATGAAAACAAAACGTTTCATTAGATTCAAAAAACACCGGCCAGTACATGTTACTGGCTTTCCCAGAAAGACATAAAATGTAGGCTTTATGTTTTATCAAATGAAGTTTTGTATCATTTGATAAAACATAAAAGCTTATAGGGCGATCATATCTACCATGTTTCACATTGTTGCTAGTTTATAGCTTTTTGAGATTCCATTGCTTTTTGTGTCCGGGAAGGAAACTACTTATTCAGCCAGCCAGTAATATTTCTAACAGTCACGATAAAAATAACTCGGTTGATATGAAAACTTAACAAAAGCTGATAATAAGGCAACATCATGGTTACAAAAACAAACACTTCAATATCGCATAATAGCCAGAAACAGTTAAAAGGTACAAAGACGTGTTCGACAACGGACGAGACAAATGAAATGGTGAATAAAAACTTCCAAAACCAAAAACTGTTTCGAACTTCAGCGATTTGCGGCGATCATCATCGTAAAATACTTTCCAACAATGTTTCTTTGGCTTTATATGACAATCCATATAGCATCATCAAACCCCAAGCCAAGCAAAGTTTGTGAAATGGGTACTATATGACTGATTATACTTATATTTGTATTACATAGCCACCCAGAAGCCCAGAATAAATATATGCAGATCGTACAAACATGTGTCCCAAGGGAAATGACCCGCAACCTCTTGCGTCGCAGGCGGACCTTCGCCACATCGGCCGTCACTTTCAAGGAATCCACGAAAAACCTTGGAACCTTTCAAAGGCTTAACCACAATGAAAAGGAAACAATGTATGCGCTTGTTATTCTCTGCTCCCATTAACGCCGAATATCGAAGATTTAATCAACGAGAACCGGAGCCTTAATGAGCGCGCCAACACGCAAGCAGGGATAGATGTGCGGATAGAGTAATCAAAATATTCAATTAACGCGAAAGGTCAGTTCTTGCGCTCAATAATAAGACTGTTAATATACGTTACGGATATATAGACGGCAAGGAAGTCGTAGACCTATCGGACAAAACATTGAAGCGAAGGGAAAATCAATTATCACTTTATTTCTTATATTATTTCGATAATTATGTACCTATAGTTTTAACTTGACTTATCTGCTTATTCTGTAAGCTTAAAGAAAAAAAGATATTGATTTACTAAAAAAAAGTAAGTAATATAAGAATAAGTCAATTTGCAATAATGCGTTTGGGTTATAAGTCATAGGAGACCATCCAGTAGTGTTTGTACTGAAATTAGTCACAGATTCAAGCTAGGCTTATATAGTTCTACCGTGTAGTGCTGGTATAGAGTTTACACCCCGCATACTCCGCGGGTGTCGAAAAGGACTCCTGCTGAAGCATTCTACCAGCAAACTGCAATTTCCAGTCCAGTCGTGGGGATTACAGGCATTACCCCCTCCCCCATTTGATAAGAGTCACTGAGGCTTCTATCAGGAGGAATGAAAGGCAGACCCCCGCGTCCAGTACATTTCCGCGCATTGCCAATCTACACAACATAATTTCAATATCTACGAACGAATTCTCGTCAATCAGCATCAAATGAAAGACATTCGTCGTCAATCTGATATCAAAGAACATGTACTTATAGGAAATGAAAACCAGATATTAACGTCCGGTACCACCGGGCTCCACAAAAACCGGCGCGGCAACAAAGCATCCTCAAAAACGATAACCCACCTCATTGATCGCAATCACACGGCGATTCATTTAAAATTTATGGCCATTCGAAATAGATAACATTTGGAAAGCGCACCCCACAGTAACGAACAATACCCTGCCTATTGACGATAACCAATAACTCTTTTGAATGCGACTTCAAACGGGCGCGAACACAATAAACCCCTAAGATCTTCGCAGCATCAGGAAGAAATTGACTCTCGAAAGGTGGGCTATTGATGCCCAAAACGTTACCTATTGGCGCTCGATTTATTTTCAACTTAATAGTCAAGTTTATTGCCAGGAGATACGTTCATCTTTCAATAGGTATCTGCATTCAAAAGTCCTCTTATTATGAGCGGAGTTTTGCTTGGTTCGCTTCAGCGATTTGAACATTGATGCGAATAATGTGGCGAAAGTACAGATTAACAACATTGTTGAATATTGTTACTGATTGGATGAAATATCTTACGACAAGAGTGGGTAATCTTAAAGCACACTGATAGTGTAAAAGCATAGGTTATTTTTACAACAAATTTAATAGATACGGCAGATAGTTACTTGGTATTGAATACTAGTAAAATTATCTGATGAAAATAGTCATGTTTATAAAGACTTTTTTCGAGCACTTTTCACAACTAATTTTCTAGATATTCTTATCCAAGCGAAAGTAGGCAAATATCATGTGTGATGTGGCTACTTTTAATAAAACAAATCCGCATACAAAACCGCAGGCAGTTTGTATCTGATCCATATATTCTAAGCGTAGGTACAAGTAAATCCAAGAATATGAAACATCAATAATTTTCACACAACTTATTTACTATGGAAGCATTATTGATATGAGTAAAACTTATTGCTTTACAGCAAATAAACCACTAAAGTAAAAATCAAACAAAACAACCTTAAATACATTTGTATTTGCTGAGTTTTTTCGTTGGTTAATTTTAAATGCGAGTTTAGTCGGACTCTTGACCATGTATCGAGGAAGCCAAATAGATATTTACTATGAGTTTATCATTTAAAAATTCTCAATCACATAACGGTTAAATACCAGATGGTTTATAGCGTTAAGTTTCCGTTGAGTCTTTTGAATTCCCCGTAAGGGGTAGGGAGAGTGTAATAACTTTAAATTAGTTATTTCACGGTTATAACGTTTATGACTTGAAAGTTTGATTCACAGAGTAATTAATAGGTGTGACATGAATGATAGGTACTTTACGGTGTCGTTTTGGAAATCTTGTATTTATAATGGATATGATTAGGACCTTTGTGCACAGTAGATAAGGAAACATACAAGGTAATTGCAAATTGATTTACTTGTAATTTGATGTGTTTAACTACTACTCGTTTTTCCATACTGTAATTTACCGTATGGAAAGTAAAGATTGATAATAAAAGTGATAATAGTTAGAACTCTATCAAGTAGTGGAAAACAAAATGTTGGGAAATAGAAAAAGGAATAACTACTAGGTACTCTGCGGCTTGTAGCGGCATTAAACTGAGACATCAGGTTCTTTTTTGGTACCTTATATAAATAGTTTAATATTCTTTTATTCTTCATATTATAATTTTCATATTATTTTTCTTTATTATATTTTCTTGCTTCTGTATTAAATGTGTAAGGAATATATGTTTATAATCAATGTTAAATGGGCCAAACAAATGTTATTTCTTTCTTTTTTCTTCTTTGAAGTTGCTCTTGGTAGCCACAAAACTGTTTTCGTATCTCTTCCTGAATCAGACAAAATGAAACTACTACAGATAAAAGGTTATTAAGCTAACAAACTGAACCGACTGGTATTGACATGGATCAATTGAGCTACCTTTAGACTGTTTGCAACCGTCTGCAGTTATCTCAATGGTTTCAATTGTAAATACTAGTTGTAATTTTTCTATTCCTTGCTTGTAGCAATTATTTTCGTTGTTAACAAACTGAACGTGTGAATTTTGGAAATTCCTTTTGACGTAATTATATGATAAAATAAGAGGTGGCGCTACTTGAGCTCCTGTTTGCGCCACACTAGAAAGACCAAGGCCGTCAATTTGACCGCATGGCGATTTCATTCTTAAATATTTTACAAACTATGTTTTTGTTTCTTTTCATATTTTATGTCTTTTCCTAATTTGGTATTGTTAGGCTTAATCAATAAAAATAAATATAAAACTTTATTTATGTTAGATATGAGATTTCTTTACAAATACCTACTAAGACCGAAAACCGTCAATTTGACCGCATATAAAGGCAGCGATATGAATAGTAAATAACGGTTTCTTCAAACTTATAAAGGTACTTTTGTTTTTGTATTTATGTTGAATTCTGAAGTATGTTGGTAACAACAGACAGACAATAATGTCTAGTTTGTTTATATTACACTTAGTAAAGCGTGCAAAAACCGCCGATTTGTAGGAGTCGTACTACAAGATATGAAACTTTTCTAATGAAAACCGAGACCGATACAACCCTAACTTTCTATCAAGGAAAACTAGGAAAAATGTTTTTTTTTCAGCGTGAGCATAGTAACTGATCAATAAAAGCTGCCTGAGACATTCGAATTTTATAATGACATAAACATCATCACACAAGTACACTTATGTAAAAAATGTGTCAAATAAAGAACTTTGAAAAACAAAACACAAGTAGGTACACTGTAAGAGCTGGAAGTCGGAGATGGCCTATTCAGGTTTTTTTTACAATATACTATATTTAGCAGCTATAAATAAACTCGTGGATTCCACATCGAAAAGTCACAGGAATAAAAAAATCTTAGTATTATTATATCCATCATCTACTGAGCGATATACGTGCAGAGTATGTAAAAAAATACTACAACTATACCTCTACATCTCAAGGACAAAAAATAGTTCTGAAACAAATGTCTGATGTACTACAAACCACAAGAAGTGGAAATGTCAAATCAATCGCAATTGTAAAAAAATAAAACGCTTGAAAACTGTACAATCCGTAAAAAAGCTGTTTGTGGAAAATGTATAAAAGATTAAAAAAAACTATTACAACTATTATAAAATAGTTTATTATTAATAAAAAAATAAATTAACATTACTTTTATTTTATTTTAATGCAATAAACGCAATAATTTTATAAGTATTCTAACTGAATCTCTAGTACCGTCAAATTGACCGCTGCGGTCTTTGAAGGTATAGTATGAAGCCCGGCCCTTCTAGTGTTAAACCCCGATAATAGCACGAAAAGTTTTTATTAGACTTGACTTCCGTGCTGTCCGACGGTACTGAATCAAATAATATATTCATCTCTTTTATAGCATTACTGAATATTCATAAAGAAAAATATTAAAAGATTAACAGCTTTAACATTATTGTCGTTAAAATCCTACACGCACCGCTAACCCGACTAATTACAGGATAAACCAACAAACAAAAAACTTTTAATGAATCCCTTGTAGAGTTTTAAGTAGTAGTACAATTTATTCGAGTAAGCAGCGTTAAAAACGAGCCAGACGTACGGTCTGGTGGCCACGGGCAAGACAACTTTGTTAAACTCATTATACAAGCATTGATATGCTGTTGCTGCTAGCGGGACTGTTGATACATCTGGACAACTCGACCAAAGCTGGAAACTTTTCAACATTTGCTGGGACTGTATTCTCGGTAAATTTTATCTATTACTCGATGAACCGCTCACGATTTCATTCGCGTGGATTTTAGTATTGACCTCATATATCAACAACCTTAGAAAGCAAATTTACCATAATCAGTTTTCAGCGGGTGCCCATGTTCGGACGTAAAATCGTCCTAAAAGGAACTTTCATGCAAAATTGCAGCTGCGTAGCTCTTGTAGTTACGGATATATCTTGATGAATCGCCCAGTTTTCTCTTTTATAAATATAGATAATTATTATTTATATCAGGGAAGGTAAGAAGAGTGCAGATGGTAAAACTAGTTTTATAGCCCAAGGTTTGTGATGTCGATGATATCAAACTAACATCCATAAACGTAAGATTTTGTCTTTGTTCTCAAAAGCGATAGAGACATTTGGTATTGATGTTTCAACTGTGGATGAGACTCGAATAATATTCTTGTATTATTGTATCAGTCTTTACATTAATTTCATCGTTACTGAAACCTAGCAGTGTCAACGCGCTGAGACGTTGGTTATTGATATTTCCACTGCAGATACACTATCATCTTTCATCAATAGACTCAGACTTAATGCCTGTGAAATGTCCCTATGAAATGATGTATCACTAAGGTACATAATTAAAAGAACCGTATGATATTTTTAAATCCTGTTCCACGACGGGTACGGATCGTATCAACCAAAGCTTGTAAAACAAATTATTGTATCCGGGCTACGATTGTATAGTGTGTGGTCATAAACACCAAGTATTAGCTGGAAACATTACATTGATATACTAGTTTAAATGTTCAAAATTGCAATTGCATAGTGCATGTTACGGTTGGCGCCTCGCAACTGTGCAACGAGCTTTTGAATGTTAATCACTATCTTTTATTGCATCGCTGCTATGCTTACCACGGGACATGGACATACACGGTAGAATATATTCGCCTAGTTGAGGATAAACATTAGACTTTAGGCAAATTCAGGCTCTAAATAATCAGCAGTGTAGATGGCAGGCATATATCCAAGACTGGATCTCGATTAGCCAACCATGCTGTTGATGAAACGGAAAATAGCCCGGCATTCAGCGTGAGGAAATGGTGACAGTTGGAGCTAAGACTGATGGCCGTAGATGGGTTAAAGAACCATCGGGAAGCCAGATTCGAGGTGGATTGACGACATAATGAACGAAAATATGAGGCTAGGGCGGGGCAGAGTTGTAGTAGAGGGCACTTATTTTTAGAGTGGCAGAGTCCAATAACCAGCTTTAGGTAAAATTCAGCAGCAGGTGATGAAGATGACGATAAAACGGGCAGATCTGCCACAAAATGAGCTCCGATAGACAAGAAACGACAGGCTTGCGACAGGCTGATATGGTTTTTTTTGATACTGAGACAATCTAAGCTTGGCGGACAATGAAGAGGCACTTGCGTTGCATTGTGACGTAAAGTCGAAATTTGCGCAGTAAGAAACTGCGTGAAATATCCAGCATACTTTAAAACCATAGCAAGCCAAATCCCCACAATTCCATACTCTCCAAAGCAAACATAAATGTTTGTTTGTCCGTCTGCGGCGCCGGATGTTTTGTGTGCGTATCGTATGTTTGTCCCGATAATGCTGCAGATAGCTACCTGGCGGCTTACCTGCCCCATCGTCCTTAGGAATGGTTCTTAGAATAGGTCACTCCTTAGGTTATTGAACGGGATAATGACGCTGCCTCTTTACTGATAAACCTGTCTTGCAATAAGTGTGCACAATACGAATAGGATAAATGTATACTTGAACTCGATATTTGTACTTATATAAACTTCTATCTCTCTTACCCGTAAAAAAAATTACTTGAGTCAAGTGCAATATTTCGTGAAAATAGTCCGACTCAAATCTCACGAAAACTTTGAAGGTATGAAACAATTCAGTCACAGTCAAACTACGAGAAAGTTTTTATCAATCTAATAGATGCGCTGGAAGGGATGAAGATAAGCGGTAGGAGACGATACGACGACTTTTTCTTAATCAACTAATGGACAAATACTATAGACTCGGATATCTATAACGGGATAGGAGGAACCGTTCGAACTGTATAAAAAAATAGTGGTAGAACTATACCCATTCCAAAATGCAACATTCTACGGCAGAAACATACTTTAAAAGCTTTAAAAATCTTCTTTTCTGCCTAATTACAGGTTTGTATTCGAACCTCATTCTGGAAGACCAGAGTTAGGTAACGCAACCAAGACCGGCATAAGCTGAGATAACCAACATTTGCATAAGGCGTTTAGTTTGTGACTCAAGAAAATTGTTTATGTTCTTACTGTAAAACTAATTTATAAATACGAATATTGAGATGTTGGAATGTTTAGTTTAATATGCTTGTAACCTCTTTACGCTGAAACTAACTAACGGGTCTGGTTGAAATTTTTAAAAATTGTAGTTTTAGACCTGTAATAAAATAATGACCCCAATTTTCCAAAGAATCAGAACGCAGCTAGTTATTGTATTCTTTAGCTTTGAATTACGTAACAATAATTCTTATACTAGCCGTGTGGTGCCGGCTTAGAATAGCACTACCCCAACTCTTCCCGTGGGTGTCGTAAGAGGCGACTAAGGGATATACGGGGGGGTGGGCAGCAGCACCCCTCTAGAACAACCCCACCATCAAACTGCGATCCCCAACCCGCATGCCCAGCGTGGGGATTATGGGCATTACCCCTTAATGATAATCAAAGCCAAAAAACGGCCCCTAGTTCCCGGCCGCCTCGCTATTCCTGGCCATGGTAGCGGTCATGGTAACGGCGGGGCAGGGGGTGCTAAGAATCACCGGTATTCAGGCTACCACACGCTTACTAAAATGACCCTGGCTACGTTTAACGGACGCACTCTGAGGCTTGACCATCATCTAGCGCAGTTGGAAGTGGAGTTAGAGAACATTAAATGGCATGTTCTCGGGTTATGTGAAGTCCGTAGAGAGGGGGAGGACACCGTAACCCTAGACTCAGGCCATCTTCTCTACTTTCGTGAGGGTGATAAATCATCCCAGGGTGGAGTAGGTTTCCTCGTCAATAAGGCCCTCTCTAGCAACGTTCAAGAAATCTCCAGTGTGTCGACCAGGGTAGCGTACCTGATCCTTCGGCTTTCCAAGCGGTATAGCATGAAGGTAATTCAGGTCTACGCACCGACCTCGGCACACTCGGATGATGAAGTGGAGGATATGTACGAAGACATATCCAAAGCCTTACACAACACCACTAAGGCTCACTTCAACGTTGTTATGGGGGACTTTAACGGCAAGCTTAAAACGCACGATGGGAGGACCGTACTGTCGAAACTGGAGATTTCAGCCGAGATAGAGGATTTTTATGGCCGTCTGTACACTGCACATGCCCCTCGTTCCCGACGAGACGACCTTGATTCTAGAGCCACCCTGACACGCCACTACACCGACGAACTGCCAGACATCAGTCAAGACGAAATCGTGTTAGCTTTGAGGCAGCTTAAAAATGGAAAAGCCCCCGGTGAGGACGGTATAACTTCAGAGCTTCTGAAGGCAGGAGGAGCCTCCGTTATACAGGAGCTACAACACCTCTTCAATACCGTCCTCCACAGTGGGAGAACTCCTAAGATGTGGAGCAGGAGTTTGGTGGTGCTCTTTTTTAAGAAGGGTGATAAAACTCTCCTTAAAAATTACAGACCCATCACACTCCTGAGCCACATCTATAAGCTGTTCTCACGAGTGATCACGAATCGTCTCGCCAGGAGACTTGACGAGTTCCAGCCACCGGAACAGGCCGGGTTCCGCGGAGGATATGGCACCATAGACCACATACACACAGTGAGGCAGATTATACAGAAGTCCGAAGAGTATAATCAGCCCCTGTGTCTCGCTTTTGTGGACTATGAGAAAGCCTTTGACTCCGTTGAAACCTGGGCTGTTCTGGAATCCTTACAGCGATGCCAAGTAGACTATCGTTACATCGAAGTGCTGAGGTGTCTCTATGAAGCTGCCACTATGAGTGTCCAAGTACAGGACCAGCAGTCTAAACCTATCCAATTGCGCAGAGGAGTGAGACAGGGGGATGTCATATCCCCGAAACTGTTCACGAGCGCATTGGAAGATATGTTTAAGACGCTGGACTGGAAAGGTAAGGGCATTAACATAAACGGCGATTACATCTCACACCTTCGATTCGCTGATGACATAGTCGTAATGGCGGAGTCGCTAGAGGAGCTGACCCACATGCTGGGCGGCCTAGCTTCAGCCTCGCGATGTATCGGTCTTGGCATGAATTTGGATAAAACCAAAGTCATGATCAATGGCCACATTGTTCCGGGACCGATAGTCGTTGATGGTCACCTTCTTGAAATTGTTTCCGAGTATACTTACCTTGGGCAGATTGTACAGCTAGGTAAAAACAATTTTGAGAAGGAGGCCAAGAGGAGGATCCAGCTAGGCTGGGCAGCATTTGGGAAACTACGTCAAGTCTTATCTTCATCCATACCGCAATGTTTGAAAACGAAAGTTTTCAATCAGTGCGTCCTACCCGTAATGACCTACGGAGCAGAGACGTGGACACTCACGGTAGGGCTGGTTCACCAGTTCAAAGTCGCCCAGCGAGCTATGGAAAGAGCTATGCTCGGAGTCTCTCTGAAGGATAGAATTCGTAACGAATACATCCGACAGAGAACCAAAGTTATCGACATAGCTCAAAGAATTAGCAAGCTGAAGTGGCAATGGGCCGGCCATATCTCGCGAAGAACCGACAACCGTTGGGGTAAACGTGTTCTTGAGTGGAGACCGCGACTCGGTAAACGTAGCGTAGGACGCCCTCCGGCCAGGTGGGATGACGATCTGCGAAAGACTGCTGGCAGATGCTGGATGCGTCAAGCTGAAGACAGGGCGCAATGGCGCTCATTGGGGGAGGCCTATGTCCAGCAGTGGACTAATATAGGTTGATGATGATGATGATGATGATGATGAATTCTTATACTATAACACAATAAATTATTTCATAACGATCGTACCTAATTCACTCCATTGTGTACACAGGATAGCTTATATTTATTCCACTAATCCTCGCACAATATACTCGTAACTCCTCGTATCCAGATCTCCTGACTTCCAGTATCCAGAGATACGCCACGAACACATCAATTATGTACGTCTCCGTGTACCGTAGATCAATTATTCACGGTTTACGATCGCACACTGCAATAACTAAGTAGCACCACGTAGCACCGTCAAAACAAACACGCCATGCAATCCATCCGATTTGATAACTGCACTACGGTGTATTGTTAGGGTGAGGATACAGTGGACGTTTCAATCGTTGATAATTTCCTTTTCTTGTTGAGTTACAGGTTTTTGCGGGTGGAAAACGATGTCTCATTTGAAAACATTGTAACATTTGAGGGTGTAGGGATATAAATAATACTGGAGACTCCACACAGCATCATCTAGCCCAAACCTAAGATAGCTTGTGTTAAGGGTTGTGTTATGGGTGCTAGACCACTGATATCTTAATTCAATACATGACATAGATAGATATATTTTATAATACATAGAAAACGCCCAATATCTGCTCTTATTATTGATTAACATTTGTAGCTTAGTTTCAACAATTTAATTGAGTTTACAGACAAATTAATTGGAAATGTTATAGATGTTTAGTTTAGTTGCCAGTTTTTTCGTCTTTGTTATTATTAGTACCCTTGGTCATCCTTCATAGGCTGGGCAAAAGCATTCCCATTGCAATCTGACAACAATGTCATTTAGTCATACAACTGGCTCTTGTGATTCTGAACCACTAAATTCAGCCGGGGATTTTATAAATTACGTTATCTCATAACAAAATCATTTCTCGAACTTGAACTGTCAAAATTGTTAGTTTTTAACGTTGTAGACGTTAAACTAACTGAATAGTCAGACAACTGGTTCTTGTGATTTTGAGCCACACTATCCAATCAGTCAGGGATTTAACAAAACGCATTATCTCATGAAACAATTTCTATAACTAGAACTTTCTACAACGATCAAAACTGTTAGTTTTCAACGTCTACAAGTGAATAAGTTCGCGTGTTATATCTCCACCATAGCACAGAGTCGTAAAACCCACCCCAGTACAAATGTTATTGACCGAATCGTTCGCATATTAAATTCGTCATGAAAACTCTATATTCGATAGCGCGTGACTATATCGTTTTGCAAGTGAATTGAATTTTTTACTGTTATTTTTTCCTGTTATGGGGTTTCCAGCAGGAATGGAAAATATTTTAAGGGAGGACCCATATTGAGAGGAATGTTCTGAACCACTTCATCATATCCAATGACTTCAATATGTTTTTTGAAGAATTTAATTATACTGAAAAGTTATTGAAGAGTTACACTTGCTTGGAACCAATAAATTATTTGATTTGATTATTTGATTTCATTTGATCGTGTAAGAATAAGAACAACAATATAGATAAACTAGCGACCCGCCCCGGCTTCGCGCGGTTTTATTATACATATAAACCTTCATCTATTAAAAAAACCGCATCAAAATCCGTTGCGTAGTTTTAAAGATTACAGCAGTCAAAGGGACATAGGGAAATAGGGACAGAAAAAGCGACTTTGTTTTATACTATTAGTGAGTGATGACGACCGATGTGGTGGGCGAACGACTGTCTGCGACGCAGTAGGTTGCGGGTTCGATTCCCACCTTAGGACAAATGTTTTTACAATATCTACAAATATTTGTTCCGGAATTCTAGGTGTTTTATATTTATAATAAAAATATCTATCTATGTAATGTATTTATTGTATTTATATAAGTCATATTATAAAGTTTTTAAACTTACGCAATCAGAACACTACCCGTACCTAAATATTTATAATAATCAGTCATGTAGTACTTACCCATAACATAAACCCTGCTTACTTTGGGGCTAGATGATGCTGTGGATTGTCCAGCATTATTTATTCGATCACCATTTTATCTGTATTATTCTAATTGCTTGGCCTTCTCGTTTCATAATAATGTTCGTGACTCATTGGCCAATTTAATCCCAGCAAATAAAACAGGCCAGAGGCATTAGTTGGATTAGAGTTTTATTGCAAAGTGATGGGGGTTCCGTGCAAGTTTCATTAGCTTTGAATTTAAGTACCACTCATGCATTAACTTGTTCCCTGAATCGATTTTAGATAAAATAAATACGAACTACTATTTAAATTGCAGTCATTAGATAGAGATAACTTTATTTGCAGAAGTATGTACAAAATTTAACTGACTCTAATAACTTGAAAATAATTAACTTGACGCCTACAACGCAGGAGGTTATGCGTTCGATAAGACGGATTTACCCGTTGATAACGGATTTTTGGAAATTTGTATTTTAATGTAGTTAAAGTATGAATTTCCAATGGGTAATAGGTACTTAATTCCAAGCGAATTAAACCGCGATCTGGTCATCTAGTAAATTAATATTTGAAAAAAAATTACAATAAAGACCATAAAAAAAGTCATTATGTAAGCAGCTAAAAAATTTGTTATCTACATAAAGTTTACTTCCCGAGGTGCAGAATAACGCTTTAACCTTTTGTACACATTATATTACTTTTTTACACAAATAAAACGGAAGATCAATGCGTATTTATATATAACTTAAAGCGCAGTTTAAAAAACTTTCCCACCTTACGTAGACGTACAAGTATATGACCAAAATGTTGTACCCGTACTTACGCACATGGACGTGTATTACACGACTTTACAACCGCTGATAATATCAATTGTTATTTTTATAGCAACCAGGTGACCATATACGCTCCAGTGGCCGCTAAGCGGTGCCATACAGTGCCATACAGTCAGGTGTTTATTGCTTTGTGTGTGTTATCGTACTGTGATCATTGTTTTGTTGCACTTTGACATTTCTGCATCAGTAGCCAAAGCGGAAATCTTCGTAGATGATGTTGTGTGAATTGTTTATTAATTTATTTTGATAGCGCTCAAAAGTAGTTATTCCCTTAATAGAATGAAGAATTTGGTGCTGTTGAGTCAGTCCTGGAATTATTGACCAGTGGAGAGTTTAAGGTATCTTATCCCATATATTTAACTATCACTGTGGGTGGGTGGAAACAGAGCTGAACTAAAAGGTGATGTCCAGATCAACTGATTAGATAATCAGTTGAACTGTTGGTCAAACTGATTATCCATTCAGTCGATTTGGCCATCTGGCCGCTTACAACGTTAAATCGCGAAGAGAGGAGAGAAACAAAGGTCGTTAACGAGCAGTGGGTACCAACCGGATGATAATAAAGATGATGGCTGTTAAATCCTGACTCCTAATGTTCCCAGGGTGGTACAAGAGAAAGTTGCTATGTATTCATTCCCGTCTCCAAATAATCAATTTGAATAAATCAGTCAAGTGAGAAGCACGTCTTGAATTATTTCGATTTCCGAAAACAGACTACGATAATAAATCTTACAGAAATTCAATATTTCCTTGAAAATCGTAACGCTCAAAAAAGCAGTACCACGACCTCTGACTTTTACTGTGCCCTTTAAAAGTTCAATCAACCATATATACTGAAATAGAAGTGTATTTATTTTAGGCATAATCGGCTCGGATGTTGGGACATAAGCGTTGGGAATTTAGTGAACCTTTTACATTAAAGAATAAAGTTCAAATTAGGAAGAAATAGGAACCATTATTCAATAGACATTCATCCTTTTGACATGATTAGGTATCTAACAATATTTCAGTCAAGTAAGTTTTGTTCTTAAAGAATAAAATTCAGAGAAAACAGATTCTACCAAGAATTCAACTGGCAAATTCGATACTATTCGGCTCGTCAGGGGTACTATTCTGATATAGAGATAATTTTAAAGAGATGATTCAGTATTTACTCATAATATTATATCTCATAAACGCGTTTATTTATTTAAGTACACATAAAAAAGTGAATATTTCCTGGAAAATCGAGTTGAAGATCAAGTCGAATACGAAGAACGAAGAATAAATGATGTTTATTCTGATCACATTAATATCATAAATGCGAAAGTTTGAATGGATGGATGGATGTTTGTCGACTCTTCCCAAAACTACTGAACGGATCAGGCTGAAATTTTGAATAGACGTAGTGCTTGCCTGGAATAAAAAATTAACTACAATTATCCCATAAATCATTTTCCATGGGATAAGTCTTGAAACGTTGCCATAGAAGCAACGGTTGCGAAGCCGCGGACATATACTAGGTACTATAAATATAAAAAAGTAATGTTTAAATAACATTTCTTTAGGATTTTATAGAGATTTAAATCTCATAGGTAGGTATTAGGTCTCTCAAACCAAACTTTTGTTCACAACGAAAATGTTCTTAAAAGTCGAACAAGTGGTTGACCATTTTGATTTTTGATATTTGGTATCCGCTTTAGGTCACTGCGCCGTATAAGTAAGCATTTGTACTTTCGAAGTTCATAATTAATACTTTTGACATTTAAACTTAATACTTTCGACATTTATATCGCAACCACTAGAGAATACAGACCATAGCTGTTCGATAGCATACCATTTCTGACCGATTCCCGGAATGCTCTCTATCAATATTTGGCATGGGCATTAGATAAGCACGATCGGTTTGTCCAGGATCAACAACCTCGATTCATGTCCTTTTGACGGGATCGAGCCGTGCCTCTAGGCGAGCCTGATAGCCAAGTCCCTTCAGATAGCTTTATATCTCATAGCCATATAGCAGGTAAATATCTTTTCATTAATAATTCGAAGGAAGAATAAGTTAAAATACCAAAAGTTTTGATTCAGCAATAAAAGATACGTCTTAACCAGTTTTGAAAACACCTTTTGATTACTATGGAATCACTTTATACGTGGTTCCGCTTACATACGATTATCATTAAGTACGTTTTTCAGGTTTAAATTATATATACAGACGTTTTTATATAAAAAAACAGCAAATCATTAATAGTGATTCCATAATATACAATAATACATAAGATATGTGATTTATTTTTATACTGTTTGTCTGTTGCATTATTTAAAAATGAGAACCTACCTAAATACGTACCTACTTTATTACATTTCTGTTTGATTTTTATTTATGTGGTTACCAAAAAACCCATCTCGAAATTTGATTACAAGATAGATAGATACCTATCTATCTTGTTAACCAATTTCAATTACGTAAAAGTTGTTTCAGTTTTTGTAAATAAATAATCCTGGACTATTCACAGAGCATCATCAACCCCATCTAAGCAGAGCTTGTGTTACGTGTACTAGATAGCTGATATACTTAATACAATCCTTTACATAGATAAGAAACTGTGTTTGTTTACGAATTACTATGATTAGCATGCTAGACATTTAAGGAGACTCAATTATCAAACAGTAGGATTCATATCGAAACTCATTACGACTAACTTTGTCTGGAAGGAGAATATATTGTCCATTTTATTACACGCACTAGCACTTACCATTACAGTTTATACAATACAAAACATCGAAATAACAGAAAAATGACAAACAACGGCTATTAAATTTGAACGTCCCGTACTTTATCTTTGATATATTAATCCGGCGTCTAGACAAAATTGTTTATTACACCCTAATTTAGGAGATTTATAATGTCAAAAATGTCCTTGAATGAGGGAATAAGGTGAAAAGAACATATTGTATGTTTCGTTACCTAAAGTCGTGAAGTTGGGGTAATATAAAATGTGCGGGAGAAAAGTATCTAATTTTGCCATAATAAATTATATACTCAGAAGTGAAATGATAGACGATAGATCCATGCTCGAGCCATTTTCAATGTAGAATTATTGTATTCAACTCACTAAAACCTAAAACTCTGGTATTGTCATTTGTAGGAAAGAGTTTAAATAAACTTGCAGTGAATTTAATTTTAATTAAAATAATAAAAACAGTATGAAATAAAATAAAGTTTTTGTAATTTGTCTCCAAATGATATACAAAATATGGACAAAAACGATTTCCCAGTAGGTACTAAACATATATCCATGTATAATAAGGCAAAACCTAAAGCAATAACGGCTAGGGGAATGCACGAGACAAGCCAGCCAAGTAAATGACTAAAATAAGCAATTAGATCCATTACATGCATGCTATTGACTTTGCAAGGAGAAACAACTTAGCGGCGGCGGTTCTCAGAAGTATTATTGACGTATCGAAAGGGGATAGGGGAGGATCAGAGAAGTACATTATTATTATTTTTAACTATAGATTCACAGGGAACACTTAGTCACTTAAACTTGTTTTTACAGTACAATCATTTACATGCAAAAAAGGGTCACAAAGGTGGTGGTTAGAAAATAGCTACCACCAAACATTTTTTGGCTTAGTCTAGTGCATACAAATATATCACAGACATTTCAAAATATACAATTATAAATAAAATAAGAAAGCTTCGTAACTGCAATAGCATTGTCAAGATGTTAAATACCTACAATAATCAGATGGCATGTGAAGCCGCGGGTATATACTAGTTGAGTAAGTATATAACAAAAATCGTGCCCCTCACAGAATAAAGTCAAGCGCAACGTCTTCGCGTCAAAAACAAACAAATCTCCTGAAAACTCGTAGCAAACGATGCCAATCTTTTAAACAGCATTTCACAGCATAACTTCAATTTAGCAACAAGATGTCACAAATATCCGCCTGGCAGTGCTGCCAGCATCCAAAGAGCTGTGCCTTGTTTGTTGATAAAGCTACTGGAACGTGACGTACGATCAATTTTAAAGTTTGAACTGTTACATTTTTTGTGGGCGAGAAGGTCCGTCTGCGACGCAGGCGGTTGGTATTCGATTTCTGTAATGGAACCAATTTTATACGATATGCAAATATTTGTTACGGGGTTCTGGTTGTCTTCTATATATGTTTAGTAAAATATATATCTTTGTAATAATATATTAAAAAACTATCTACTTAGTATTATATTCATTATAACAGTCTATCTACACATAGCACAAAAAATAGCTCTGCATAGCTTGGGGCAGTAGATGCTGTGTGGATTGTCCAGCACTTTTTATCTTTTAATTGAAAAAAAAAAGTTGGCTTTTAAAAAATGTTCTAGAAATAAAGTCAATTTTGTAGAATTCGACACTATGAAACACTATTTGGAATCTGATTCTATTCTAATCGCTGATCTACAAGTTTTTTATCAGATAGAAATTATAGAATCATCGAAACTCAATCCGTTTATGAGAAAAAGCTCTTTTTTATAAGGCTTGCCACTTGTCGGATGTCTCTTTTCTATCGCAAGACCTCGAAACTTTGGTCGAGTGCACTAACCCAACAATTGGCAGACACAAACGCACCACCCAGCTTTAGTGCTTATCTCCTAAAGATGGGGTAGCCGCCGTCGCGTCGCTGTATTCAAATCCCTCGCGTTTATTGGTCCATAACTCACAACTGTTGGTAGCTTCCGACATTCCGCCAAGATTAAACCCTGCTGGATGCTCCTAACTGCCCAGACGTGACCGGAATCGGAGGGAGTGCCTGCTAATTCTGTGCGCTCATTATGAGGTGGAAAAAGAACATGAGAGCTTCAGTTCGATGAAGATGGGACAACTCTTTTAAAAACTATAAAAGTCTTGGGATTTAAAAAAACTAGAGTTTTCCATTTACTCTCTTTGATAAGGTTCTTCAGCTGATCTTTCGATAACTCGAAACAGCAGGAACTGTCAAGAATACTAGTTGATACTAATTTTTGGAAACTTTAATCTATGCTACGATCAGCTAGGCTATTATATGATCACTTTTCATTCTACTACTGCCTATCGGTTTCGTTCGATGCAGCAATATTTCCTGTACTTTCTTAAGAGGCGGTTCACAAATCTACGTTATGCTGATTTAGGTATTTCGACACCGAGTGGGCGGGGCATCGTGCTACACAAGCGAGTATTGCTATAAAATCTTGATCCACCAGTAATTTTTACAAAGTTTTCTTAGGATTGATTTCGGTAGATGATTTTTTTATGTGAATCAAATATCGCTTCCATAGATTTATAAATAATTTAATAGTATCTGTTTGTCTCATCGTTTTTATGTAGGTAATTTTATTTATATTTACTATGTTACTATTACATTAAAAGTGAAAGTCTGTGTGAATGTTTGTTATAATTATTGCAGTAACTACTAATTTGTTTTACCTAGAATAACACATATGAAGTATTATTTTGAAAATTAACCTTTGAAGGGCTTAAATAGGGTGGTGAATTTTGTATGGGAAATTATTATTCCTTGGTTCGAAACAATCAAAACTCAGTGCAAATAAATTTTGTAGTGAATAATTAAATACGTATTTTTATGTTTTACAATATAACCCCTAGGGCTTTTGCAATAAATTTTTAGGGAAAGAAAAATAACTTTTCCTTTTTCCTTTTACCATTACCTGAAAACCATTACGTATGTAAATAATAGATAAGCGCATCCGCTCTCCGCTTCGGCTCTAAATTCCAAAACGTGGCCTACCCACCAAAAAATCAAACGTAGTGATTATTCTCAGCCTTGGACATCGATATAGTTCTCAATTTGACAAATAAATTTACAAGCGGGCGAAGCTGTGGGGCGCAACTAGTAATATTATAATGTGAAAGATCTGTATGTATGTAACGAATAAACTCACAAAGTGACCGATTTCGAAGACTCTTTCACCATTAGAATGCTACTTATCCTTCAGCAACATGAGTATATTTATAAGTAAAAAAAGGATCCCTACTAAAACTTAAGTTATCTAAAACAAGGTTTAAAAAAGTAAGTCACAAAATGTCTTTCGGCGCGTGCGCTACGAAAACTATTGATGATAGAACAAAACAATGTACTACGACTTTGCAGAACACATTATTATCTACAAAAAATATCGCTACAATATATGTCTAACTATTACAGTGACGTCATAATAAATATTCATTTAAAAAACGCCGTCATTAACGCCGTCGTCGCAAGAAAAGGCTCTTTATTTGTACCCTGGTATAATAATAATAAAATAATAATAATAATGCAGGACAATCCACACAGCACCATCTAGTCCCAAAATTAGCTAGTCAAAGCTTGTGTTATGGGAACTAGAAAACTATTATAATTATATAGGTAATACAATATGTATATGGATAGATTTTTTTTTATTACAATAAAAAAAAAGTATGCGACTAATTATTATTTTTTTAAAACCGTATTGAAATACATGTTGAATTGATTAATTGATTCCAAACAATAAACTTGTTTTAATTTAAATATCGTTATTAATAAAATAAGTGTAACGATACCAAAGATCAATTTTAGGGACATAAATAAGGCGTACTGGAATATTTTTTTTCTGAAATTCGTAATTTATATCCTCAGTTTATCCGAAAATAAAAAAAATCGCCTTTAAAGAAAAATAAACTTATAAAAATTAAAAACACACCTCAAATTCGTAGCAACATACCCTGGGTTTAGTCGAAAACGATCACGTGATCGAAATTTGTCTGGGTGTTTTTATAATAAGAAACTAGTTTTTAGCTGCAAGCAGCTCGCGTCGGTTGTGTAGGCTGTTTTTTTTTTATTTCGAACCCCTTTTCGTAACCTACACTCCTGAATTGGTGCGTTACCCACACCCCCCTACACGTTTCCGTAAAAAAACATACCTTCCCCTCCACCATCAAGGAGAACAATTATGTCAATCAGTGAGTCAGTGAGTGAGTGGTAATCGAATTTTATATAAAGGGTAATTTTCCATCGCGAGCCGTTCGGGAGATATGAAAGGGGGTTCTAAAAAGGGGTCGATTTTTCTCATGGGGAGGGGTTCGATTTTTTTTCTTCCTATTAAAGATTATACCCTCTATACGATCCCGCCATCCGCAATTATCTATCGGTACGCTATCCGGTAGCAATTCAAAAGCGGGGGGTCTTTGGGGGTCAAAAAAATTTCACCCCCCACAACGATTTGGAACCTTCCACACGACCCCACAAAAATCTGACCCACCCCCCTACACGGCCGAAGAACCCCAGGGGGGGGTCGAGGGGGTTGTCCTGGGGGTCGTGGGGGGAACGCAGCATGGCGAGCGAAGCGAGCCGTACTCGTCCCGTTGTCGCATCTCGGCTCGCTTCGCTCGCCTCGATCCTCCACCTTAAAAAAACCTCAAAAATGGGGCAAAAAATAGTTTTTTTTTAAAAAGGGGGTCTGGGGGTGCAAATGGGTCAATTTTTTTTGGTTTCCGCAACTATTCGTCCTCCTCTACGTGACTGCGAAAAGATTTTTTTTCCATCGCGAGCCCTTCGAGAGATATGAAAGGGGGTTCTGAAAAGAGGTCATGGGGGGGTCGATTTTTTTTCTTCCTATTAAAGATTATACCCTCTATACGATCCCGCCATCCGAAATTATCTATCGGTACGCTATCCGGTAGCAATTCAAAAGTGGGGGTCTTGGGGGTAAAAAAAATGTAACCCCCCAAAACGATTTTGAACCCTCCACACGATCCCACCAAAAAATCTGACCCACCCCCTACACGGCCGAAGAACACCAGGGGGGGGTCGAGGGGGTTGTCCTGGGGGTCGTGGGGGGAATGCAGCATGGCGAGCGAAGCGAGCCGTACTCGTCCCGTTGTCGTTGTTGGTTCCCAGTGTCGAATCTCGGCTCGCTTCGCTCGCTTCGATGCTCCACCCTATAAAAAACCCTTAAAATTGGCCAAAAAACGGTTTTTTAAAAAAAAAGAGGGTCTGGGGGTGCAAAGGGGTCAAACTTTTTTTGGTTTCCGCAACTATTTGACCTCCTCTACGCGACTGCGAAAAGACTTTTTTTCCATCGCGAGCCGTTCGGGAGATACGAAGGGAGGTTCTAAAAAGCGGTTATGAGGGGGGGTCGATTTTTTTTTCTTTTCTATTAAGGACTTAACCCTCTATACGATCCCGCCATCCAAAATCCTCTATCGTTACGCTATTCGGTAGCAAGTCAAAAGCGGGGGGTGTTGGGGGTCTTGGGGTTCAAAAAAATGTCAACCCCCAAAACAAATTCTAACCCTCCATACGACCCCACAAAAAAATCTGACCCACCCCACCACACGGCCGAAGAACCCCCGGGGGGTCCTAGAGGGGGTTCGAAATTTAAAAAAGTCGAAATTTTCCCAAACTTACACCCCACCCCCCCTACACATTTCCGAAAAAAAACCATACCTCCCCCTCCACCAACAGGGAGAACAATCATGTCAGTCAGTGAGTGAGTGAGTCAGTGAGTGGTAAACCAATTTTATATAAAGGGTAAAATTAAATAATACCATACCTTGCTTTCTTCAACGATAGAATATTATTTTTTTTTTTGTTTAGTAACTCATTTCTATTTATTTTTCCCATTTCGGCTTGTGATAAACCTCAGTTATAATAAAAATAACTATCTGGTATAATATGTAATAATAATGTACGAATTTGAAAATTATTGAAATATACTATGCAAATGTAAATATTTACAACGATCAAAACGTTCCAACTCGCTCATAAACGCAGCATTTTTTGGGCGTTTCGTCCGACGGAGAGTGCGAGCAAAAGTGACATAGGTCCACCTTCGACAAGCGCTCGCGCGGTACTGAGGGCAGATTGCCAGCGCAATGAAATATATACCTTTTTTAATAAATTCATTAAAAAAAATTAGTTGGGATTTAAAACGTAAAATTAATATTGTAGTTTAAGAAAACAATGAAGATTATTTTGGTATAAATTTTATGTCAAAATGATGTAGAACTTTGGAGATATTAGGGTTTGTTTCGAAGCCTTTTCGATCGATAGTTAACCTCGGTTCAGATTTTTTTCCCTTCATATAAAGGCATATAACGAAAATGTATTTAATTATTATCGAAGAATGGGATATTTGTTACCTTAAAAAAAATAGTTTTATGGTCTATATTCAATGGAATCTTCAAATTAGAGCTCCCAAAACAGGTCTCCGAGCGTTTTTGCCTAAACTTGCATCGGGAGAATGATTATAACTAAATAACCAAATAAGTTATCTAAAATCTGTTTAATTATTATTGAAGTTGAGGAAACAATCTACTATTAACAAGGAATTGTTATTTCAAGCAGCGAACGTAAGCTATAGAATTTGGACGATGAATAAGTGCATTTTCGCGTTTTTTCGTAATAGGGGCCTTAACCCTCATGTTGTTCTCTGTGCTCTATTATTTCCAGGCCAAGCAGCGAATTTAAAATAAAGGCACTCCGGATTTACAACTCAATTTCCAGGTAATTAAATCATGGACTGAGAGGAACGGCCGTAACTGCAAACGTTCACGGTAAGTAAGCAGTTGGTTTATTTTCGCTTTTATGAAAATTGGGAGGCCGGACGACTAAAACAAATACAAGACAATGCTCCATGTAAACTAGAAATTATATGGGTAAAGCTAACCAGCGGCAGTAAAACCAACGTAGATACTAACGGTACAAAAAACACGAGAAATAAGGGCTACAGGACATTGAAATTATTCTATAATCATGCTGTGTACTCATATTAAGGGATACAGTCTAGACTCTATTATTATAATATTTCTGTTGGTATTCTTATATTCTTTTTTTTGCGCCAAATAAATGTGTTACAAATAACTTTGCTGGGAAACAATTAAATTATCTCAAGAAAATCTCATACCATTTCGTGATCAGATAGGTAATAAAATTAAAGCATTCGTTTCTTTTTTGTGATATAAATTCAATAGAATTACAAAGGGCGAGCTAGATCAGAAACAGTTCAAGTTCAATTTAGGGCGGTAATAACATTGAGCGAAATCTTGTTAGGCATTTAGGGCCCAGTGGCGAATAGGACCCAAATAAGTCTATTGAAGCGATGAAGGGTCACGGAAGGTTAAATCGGATTGTATATACTACTCGTAGTACGATTGACGAAAACATAGACATTTCACTCGATTAAATGCCTTGGTTTTATTTTCTAGACTTATTTACATACTTAGAGAGGCTATGATATGAAATGATATGATATAAAATTCTAATAAGAAAAAAATAAATAAAAAATTAATGAAGTTCCAACTAAATATATACTCGCTACTAAAATCATAGAACTAAAAGTTTATATATTATTAATTCGAAAGTATTTCTGTATGACTGTCTGTCTGTATTACCTATTCATATCGAAAAACTGAAGGGATATTAATGAAAGTTAACAGGGAAAGCATTATGCAGGTAATTTTGCAGCGGTATTTTAAAAATTAAACTACAACTACTACAACAAGGCTTAATTTCGAACGAAAGTCGATCCGCTTGACATAGACCCTTAAAGCCTTTCACGATATCGTTTCTACGTGACTACGTTGCCCGATCAAATAAAATTGTTGAACATACATAAAACATACCATTTTCAGCTATTTACACGACTTTATTCAAAGGACGGTTAGGAATCTTGACAGGCTAAAGGCGAACCTTCATAGAGGAATAGTTGAATTTTATTATTATGGGCATCTGAAAAAATCTAATTTTAGTTTTATGTTTGGTACTTATTTGCTGGCCCGAATTTTTATAAGAGGAGGGTGCGTTATGTACCCTTTTGTGGTTCGGTTGATGGTCCAAGCCTGAGCAATCCAGAAATCCCTTAGGTTCATTCAAGGCGAGGTTTTAACAAAATAGACTTGCCATTGTCAGCCCTTAGCATCTATATTATACAACATTTTAAGGGTACATAGTTCGATATAATCGCTCTGTTTAATTAGAAACAAGATACAATATACTAGCTAGACTTCAGTCACTTGAAATCACTAACCCACAAAATCAAAGAGCAAGCAAACTCCCTAAAAAAAGCAAAGCACCCATAAAAGCGTATCCATAACTGCCAGAAGGCAAGTTTTTGTACCAAACTGGCTGGTGGAGTGTCCTCAATCGCGAGGGTGCTCGAGAACAGTAGGGGATCTACGAGGCGGCTTCTTTGCATCGCCACAAGTGCATGATATGACGTTTTTTTAACACTTCTCAAGGGTTGGAAGCTGAAAGGCAAGCGGGAAAAGTGCAGAGTACCTACTTTTTAGGGGCTGGGTCATTAGAGGAACCTAATTGAGCAGGATAATACAGATTATTTTTGGGTATATCCAAATTTGCACAAAATATCTTTACAGCGTATTTAAATCGGTGGAATTATAATATATTATTTAAAATCTGAACGAGAGATATCGTACAAAGATGAATTTGAATAGTCAATAATGATTACGGACATAGTTGTTTTTAGGAGGTCGAAATTGTCAAGGAAATGTTTAAGATCGAGTAAAAAAATCCGTTTTTAAGCATAGTTGTCGTGTTATCAAGCATCACGATTTCAATAATCTTCAAATCAATAATTCTTATAATAATAATTCTTATATTAATCAATAATTCAAATTCAATAATCGATTGACATCGTTAAGAAATCAACAAGACCAATCAAATATCCCATTACAAGTGAATGATTAAACATTTTCAAAAACAGCGACCATAAAATTGTCTCCCAAAAAATCTATATGGATACTTTGATACTCTCACCCCTGAACAGAAATTCAAAATCATTCGCCAATAATCCCGATATTTATAACCCATAATAAACTTTCATAAAATTTATTCCACCTTTACGTCTGGGGCTCATTTTATTCCATATGCGCGGGGTACATTACATTTACTTCGCATATGTATGGGGTACATTTTTTTTAACTGAATTGCTCCGTATAACACGTGTTGTCAAGAAGAAATTACGGTAGGGTGGTAGTTTCGTGTATTTTATACGCGTTTCTTACTGCAGAAGTTATGGAGACAGTGCGTTGTGATAATTTTAGGATATTTTATGACGCTGATAAATCGATAGTTTTATACTGTTGATATAATAATGTATTAAAAAGTCAGTGGTTAAAGTAATTAAATATTGTTAACGGTTTAAAAAGCTTTCAGCAGAACATACCAAGTGGTTATTTCTAATTTTTATTTTAAGTACTGGTTCTAACATAAGAAGAATTTGTTTTATAGGTAGTAACTAGATAACTGATATACCTAATACATTATACTACATTGAAAACTACCAGTACACCTGCAGATCGTGCAAAATCAAATATTTTTTCCTAGGTGGGAATCGACCCCGCAACCTGCGTCGAAGGCGGACCTTCGCCCTTCGCGCCAGAGGAGTCATCAATGATGGATGATATCCAAATCTGTAAAAAGCCTTTAACCCAAAATCGGGAATCGAGTCTTATGCGCTAACATTACAAAACCAAACTCGTAAACTCGATAATGCTAGCTTGCTAATTAGCAAGTTTTATCGGACCTCATACAAAGGTAGAACGTCGGTTAATAGTAACTGCTTCGAATTTACATTCCCCGGTTTACTGCCTGATTGTTTTAGTTCAGTTTTACGATCTAGTGCGCAATAACCGACTCAGATTTTAAATCAATACCAGTTTATCTCCGGTTGCATCGTAAACATCTAACGTATCATCTGCAACCCGACTTAGAATTTTATGATTTTAACAGGACTAAGACACAGTACCTAAAATAACGACCGCAATTGAAGATTTTGCAATGTATGGTACTAGTATATGATCTCGGCTTCGCACGCTTTGTTTCTATAGAAACGTTTTAAGGCTAATTCTATCCCGTAATTTACAAGATGAAAAGTAGCCTATGTGTTATTCCAGGGCTAGAACTACGTCTATTCAAAATTTCAGCCCGATCCGTTCGGTTGTTTTTGCGCGAAAAAGTAACAAACAACCATACATCTAACAAACCACAAACTTAACAGTAATAATAATATTCAACCTTTGTTCTGTTTGTTCGTAAGCTCTAGCGGAACTTTTTACCACTACCTCATATAGGAATCTGTGAATTGCGTTGTGGGCTGCATTATATCTAGGTTTATCTTAGTAATCTAGTTATTTACAACTATACATTTTGTAGCTGTTTGCTTTTCCTGAATAAATAAATAAACTTTCGCGTTTATATTATTATAAAGACTAAGCTACTGCTGGTTCTGCTCTTATGTTAGTTACCAAACTAAAATAGCGATGACGGTAATATTACGTTAAATGAAAATTGTTTTGGTACAGCGGAAAGGATAAGCGAACGGTCCCGGGGAATCAGACTTGTTTGGTCACATTAAGGTGGAACGGCTCTATACAAATAGTCAGAGCACATTACTTGATAACTTAATGTATAGAAACAGAAAAAAGTTCGTATTTTATTTGCAAAAATCAATAGAAATCCAAACTCTCAGACGTATAAAACACAAAAGCTAGTGATATTAGAGAATACGTTCTACGAATGATCTAATCAAGACATATGGGGAGTATATTATTGTATTATTTCATACTTCAATTAGAACAGATACAGGCCTAGCCTAGTGCGGGGACCATAGGTAAAAATAATGTTTCTCATTAATAACTGTAAATATATTGTAACTGTAACAATTGGTAACCTAACAGTCATACAAATAACCATTTGCACTTATGAAAGAATATTACCAGAGGATGTCAAATTAAATTAATTATCATGTTAATTTAAATAATAAATAAGCATTTAATATGTTATGGGTACTAGATAACTGAAATACTTAATACAATTCATTAAATAGACACATTTTTTTAATTATACATAGAAAACACCCAGAACCCCGGTGCAAATACTTGCAGATAGGCAATCATTTGTCCCAAGGCTGGAATCTGGAATCGAACTCTCATTGCGTCGCCGGCGGATTTATCAAATGTGCACAGCATAGACCTACAGGAATCGTGCCACCTGAAGACGCCGGCTGCGGCAGATGGCGACTCAGACACTCCCTTTCAATTGCCCATCTCCATGCCCCGAGTTTTTTGCTCTAGTTTCTTCCTTCTCCTTTTCTACTCATTGTAAAGCCAAGCTTTGTATAACAGGCATTGTTACCGCCAATTCTAAGATTCCGCGCCAAACAAATTGCAATTTAGATTTTCTGCGAAACTCAGCGAATTCACGTATTTAGTTGTGGGAACGCAATTATGGATTAGGATTGCGAGGGATGGCCATTGTTGTCGGGGATTAGCCGCGTATTATGCTGAGATCGGGCGATTAGATCATTGATACGGCTATTAAAAACTTCAGACTGTATAATTTGAGATAACTTAAAGGTGAAAGAAACCGTGCCAGGGGGAAACCTCGCTGAATTAAAATCTCTTTGGTGAAATAAAGATCGCAAATGAAAAGAAAAGAGAAATATTTTTATTTCAACTCTAGCTTATTTTCATCAGCATGCATTTCATATATTACAGTAGGTGTCTAAACTATATAATTTTTAACTGTGTTACTAATTAATGACTTCGAGTTCATTTTATTTACTTTAGATAGCATCATCAATATATTGCTGGGATCCTGAACTACCGAACTTGAAATTCCAATAAAGTTACCCTAATCTTCTTTCGTATCTATCAAATTCGAATACCTTATATTATTTATCCTAACTGGTTTAGCTAGTGTCAACATGTAAAATCATAATACATATGTTCATAAAAATAAATAAATTGAGTATAGTAAAGTATAATAAACTACTGTTTTTTTACATCACTAACAATCAATTTCATTGAAGAGAAATAAGACGTTATTTTCAACAAACATTTGTTTTATTTTATTTGGAACTGTGTGAGCTTATTCTCTCACACACGAAGCTCCTTGCTTTGGATAAAAACGCAGAGTTTCATTTAGATTTCAACCTATAACCTTCAGAAATCCTAATAGACTCAATAAACCCATATAGACTCAATGAGACATAATTTTATGTCCAAATTAAAACTATATTCGAGGCTGATAATAGTTATAATTCGACGACACAACCGCAGACTTGCCAATAAGTAGGTAGGTACTAAAGAGGTTCTTGACACAATGATTCAATATCGATTAACAAGAAAACCAATACAATTTTCCTTCTACAGAAGAACATATACAACTATAGGTATAGGTAGGTAACGAGCAAAAAAAGCTGATTGCAAGTGCCGCGTTTTTTTACGACTCGTTCATTCACATTCCCGAACGTGGTAATTCGAGACACGCCTCGGGCGGTTTCTCACGCGTTCTCATTTCAAATTTAGGCGCGAAGCCGAGCTGTCAGAACGGCCGCGGATGCGCTGCGGTGAACACTAATGAGTCGTTTGATAACTTTATTAAGTTGGTAGCTTCTGGAAAATTCGATTGTTTTAACTGGATAAAGACATGGCACCTTTTTCCCTCGTTTTTAGCGATAAAAATAATCCTGAATCCATCCTTATAGTCAAAGATTTAAGTTAAATCTGTACAACCGTTTTGCCAATAGAAGACATTATAAAGTTACTTTCCTGCATAATAAACGTAGATGGAAGTGGGAGTGCTATTTAATAATCCTGCCCAGTTAGCGATATATGCTTGAGCAACGGTTTTCTATGACATAAGTAGATCTATGCTTGAGTAACGACTCAGACTCATACTGATTGAGTAGCGTGCTTCGATCCTTTATTCCATCCAGTCCTACCAGTAGTTCGATAGTCGAACTGTTTGGATGTTTTTTTTCCAAATTGTTATACTGACGGATCGAACTATTTGGAAACATGGATTTTATTCCAAATAGAACTACTAACTCCGAAGTACAGTCATCGATTTACGATGTGCAAAGATGTCGCATCAGCCGGCCAAAAGTGGAAAAACTAAATTGTGTCCGCTTTATATTTTTGGGCATAATTTCCACGAACTGCTTCGGAACAATGAACAACAAATTTCGAACGACAGCTGTCAAACTGGAAACGATCATATCTCGGAAACTACTGATCCTAGACCACTGGTTTGTATGGAGATGTGACAGCTCTCGGTGAGATCTTCATTTCAGATGACAGCTGTCAAACTGGAAACGATCATATCTCGGAAACTATTGATCCTAGACCACTGGTTTGTATGGAGATGTGACAGCTCTCGGTGAGATCTTCATTTCAGATGACAGCTGTCAAACTGGAAACGATCATATCTCGGAAACTATTGATCCTAGACCACTGGTTTGTATGGAGATGTGACAGCTCTCGGTGAGATCTTCATTTCAGATGACAGCTGTCAAACTGGAAACGATCATATCTCGGAAACTATTGATCCTAGACCACTGGTTTGTATGGAGATGTGACAGCTCTCGGTGAGATCTTCATTTCAGATGACAGCTGTCAAACTGGAAACGATCATATCTCGGAAACTATTGATCCTAGACCACTGGTTTGTATGGAGATGTGACAGCTCTCGGTGAGATCTTCATTTCAGATGACAGCTGTCAAACTGGAAACGATCATATCTCGGAAACTATTGATCCTAGACCACTGGTTTGTATGGAAAAAAAAAACAGAACGACTTATAATGTACTTTGCGAGATATTTTTTGAATGTATTTACGAGTAACTATATTTTTTAACAAAAATCATAAGGATTTTGTAGGACATTGTTTAGAAGTTTTACCTCAAAATTTCTAAACAATGTCCTACAGAGATGTCGCCATTTAACAGCATCATTTGGGTATTTTGTATATGCTGATCCCTCAGAATGCTCTCTCTTGTTCGGCTTTTAAATGGGGCCACTTCATTTTGAATTTGTGTTCGTAAAACACTATACAAAGCGGCATCATCTTTAAAAACTTTTAATATTTTCAATAAAGTGGCCTTTTTCCTTCTACACTCATTGTTAATTTTCACATGCCAACCTTCAATAAAGTTATTTGTACGATGAATTTCACCGAAGACACACCAGGAATCGATAAAATTATTATCTTTCATCCAAAACTTGTTCATGTATGAAACCAGTGAACACATTTTCTTGTCACTAAAGTCAACAAATTCTTGTATGTAACTCCATCCCGACTCTATTTTATCCCTCGGAAGTAAAGGTAAAACTGCACACAATGCAACAATCCGTCGAGTGCTTTTATTCTTTACAAGCTGTAGATTTTTACACTTTCTCCAAATACTATTCCGAAAATGATAGTAACAACCTTTAGTTTTGACTTTCGGAAATACTGTCAACATAGCATTATATGACGGTTGCTCAAAATCGCTAGTGAATTTTGTGGGTGACCAATCCGGAATTTGAGATTTAATCATTTCAAACAACGTCACATAAGCTTCTTGTGTTTTTGCTGACATCAGAGCGTAGATCATGGGAATTATATTTGTATTCGCCGATGAACTACCGATATCACCATGCAAAGTGTAAATTTGCATAAAAGGTTCAGGACATGCTCGAAACGTTCCATCACCGAAAACATGTTTTATATTTTTCAAGAGTTGTCTGGTTTCACCTGTACAAAATACTAAAATACGAACATTTTCGCAGCAGTAATCTCCCAGTAGAAATGACTGATCCCGAGGAGGAACAATGACATCATCAACATTTTTGAAACATGTTTTTTCCATACCAACAGCACTGTTCCTTTTGTTGTATAAGGTGCTTTTGACGGAAGTAAAAGATGGAATTTTACATATTAAATCAACCCCGGAATCTTTAATATCTACTAAAGTTTGTTTGTAAATGGTTGGTATTGGTTCCTCAGGATGTTTAGCAACCTTTTCTTTACATTGATGCATTTTCAAATCTATGTCATTTTTTGCAAAATTTGGAATACAGTTATTAGTATGCCCTTTCAGCTTCAGTATATTTTTGTCCTGGAAACCAAGAAATACCCAATTAAATACGGGTCGTCAAAATAGGTACCTTTTTTGAATAAATTTAGAATTACGACAATAGTTTTTTTTATCCATACATAGGCTACTAACTACTACCTACTACTATAAATCTAGTAGCAAATATATTTTTTAAACATTAAAACATCAAAACATCTGTAAACCTTTCCCGCTTAATATAATATTAGTAAGATTTTACCTGCAGTGTAACTGAACCAACGCATTTGCTAACTTTGCTTGAAGCACATTTCCAGATAGCTGAACTATTTTCATATGTTTTGTTTTTGTAATATTGGTTTCCTGCATATAGCAGCACCGTACCCCTTCCTCTCTTTAAAAACACAACACTCGATTCTTCTTCATTTTCTTCCATTTTCGCTCCACACGTATTACTTATTCACCTCAACACAAATCATTAATTTACATGACAAATAAAATGAGTGACAAGTATATTATAAGTATACTTCATAATTTGTTTTAAGTGATCCTTGAAAGAGGATTTATTATATCGTAACAAAAAGGACAATTGGACGTAGTTTTGCAAACCAGAACCAACCCACAAAATTTGTGAAATTGAGTTATATACACAGGGGGCATACAAATGATGTATTTCATAGGTTCAATAAAGATCCAGGCCGCTTAATGGCTTCTAAGGAGGAAAATGACACTGTCACCTTGGGTACCAACCACCAAATGTCATCTTTGAGAAAAACAAAAAGAACTAAGCAGCTTAATTTGAAATGAAGAGCATATTTAAAACGCTAAAAAGATCCATGACACATGGCACCCGATAATCTTTAATTTTTCATTTTGCAAACCGGAACCATAACGCATGGTTTTAAAAAAAGAGTTATTTTTATACGCTGAATAGATCCGATGCATGTTTGGAGAATGAACAAAGATGACTTTTTGTCATCAGAAAAGCTTGAAAGAAGAATTACTAACAGAAAAAAAGCTGTTGATGTTGCCAAAGTCTCATGGTTGGACACTAAGGAAATACTCATTAAAAAGGGGGACTTCCTATTGTTCATGAGATCGTTTAGAAGATGACTTTGTCGAGATTGATTAAAAAAAAAATGGTCGTGGCCAGAATAATTCATTTTTACGAAAAGAAATGTTGGACCCACTTTGGCCTAGTGGCAAACCAATTCCACAAGCTAAGTTAAATGATTTACATAGTTTATTGCACTTGATACCCCAAGATGCCCACGAATTCTACAAAGGCTTGTTGGGGAGTGCATCGGTAGTAGATGATATCGACGGATTTTCCGGACGCATGGACTTTGAGGTAGAAAATGATGACGAATAGAGTCTTTTACTCTATTCGTCAAAGTCCGTGCGTCCGGAAAATCCGACGATATCATCTACTACCGATAAACTATGTATCGTGTAGTATAATTTTAAAGGAATAATATAGCTTAAGTGAGTTTCAAATAAAAAGCTGATTAATTATAACGTTATTTTAATAATTAGAAGCTAAAACCCTGCTAGCTGCATTTTGACATAAAGAACCACGTAGTATAAAATCTTCATAAACATATTAAGCAAACAAGAACCACTCGATGATTTATTAATTTTTAATGAATTCATAGGGAAAATCAAAATAATTAATGTATCCATAGATCAACCTCAATATCCTACATAAGCCTATAAAGTTGTTTTCTTGAACTAAATAGCCCTGATGTTTTTATGCAAATTTTTCAGAAAAATCGCATTATCTCGGAAGTGACTTCATGTTGTTTGGTTCTGGTTTGCAAAACTACGTCCAATTTCCTCTCAAAATACAAATGCATTTGAAGTACCATTTCTGACTGTACCTATAATCATAGTAGTTCTATTTGGAATAAAATCCATGTTTCCAAATAGTTCGATCCGTCAGTATAACAATTTGGAAAAAAAACATCCAAACAGTTCGACTATCGAACTACTGGTAGGACTGGATGGAATAAAGGGCTTCGATCAGCATATCTGTTTTTTTGATGTAAAAGGGTGTGACTGATATATATTATCTTTTTAGGTATCTTTAGATGAATACATACGTTGTTGGTCCGATGGAATTTCAATAATTATATTTAAATGTAATCTTGGACTCATTTGTAATTTCCAATCTGATTTGAGTTTCTTTTAATCCTTGGATAAACAGTAAACAGCCCAGATTAAATCGATAATTTTAATTGAATAATTATCGCAAATACTCATTTTATTTGGAAAGATTGGATCAAAAACTGAAGGCCAAAATTAATATCTTATTACGATTCTAGGTAACGATGTAGTCATTTTGCCAAAGGAATTAGAAGAAGATGGAACAGTCACTTAATATTAGTAGGTAGGTACGCCATTAAATCATTCACACTGGGTTAGGGTTACCATATCTCCGGAATTGTCCTGAGATCTCCGGACTCTTAGACCAATCTCCGGAGCTCCGGAATTGTCGTATGATCTCCGGAATTTAGGAATTATCAATAAAACCGAGCAAATCATTAATATATTATTATTAAAAACTAAGAGAACAAACAGTTAGCAGTTTTTTTTAAACTAAGAGATCAGAGAGATCAACTAAAATTACAAATAAAATCAACACTAAGGCAGGCTATGTCTAGTTCGTTCGTGTAAACTCTCCAGTAAAAGGTTGACCGAAGGCCCCGCATACTCATTAGTATAATCTAATGACCGATCAGTAAATTCGGCGTTGTCTTCTCTCAAAACTGACCACTTTACTTACATCTTCACAAACATTCGCCTTCATAAGACTTATTAGTAACATTAGTACGACTATGTAACTCGTAACAGTATATCGAACAATGAATAAAAGAAGCCAGTATCGACAACGGCCTAATTGCAGTGTCCCGCCAAACCGCGAGTTTATTTACAAACGTTAATTCGAGCCGGATCGCGCGGATCTGTAAACACAGTTCGAACGCGGTTTGGACCACACGCCTTTCTAAATCATTATTGCGGATTTGAACTGCGGTTTTACTTGTTAGCGTTTTTGTAGAACGCCACTTTGTAAATTTCATCGTTTATATATTCAAATGCGGCAAGCTAAAGGGCGCTATGGCGCTCATTAGGGGAGGCTTATCAGTGGTCAGCAGTAGACTAGTATTGATGATGATGATATTCAAATCTTCCAGACAAATTGTGTGTTTCTTGCAGACAAATACCTAAAGGTTCGAAAGATTAAAAGATTCGAATCCAGTTTGCATAAAAAAAATAGTTCGCACTTCTCATATAATAAATACTGGCTACATTATGATAAGTCCATAACTTTTTCTTATATATAGGGTTATAGGTGTATATGGTAAAAGTAGTCTTGAAGGAATGAATTTCAAATACTCATCTTAGACAAATAGTTCGTCATGCTGATTACCAGTCTTATTCACATAATTTAGAGTTCATTATAACCGATCAATCAGTGATAATTGATTGCGCAATGGATATCAGAATCAGACGCGCCGACTGCCAGGAACTCGCTCAAAATGTTAACAAAAACATTAATGTTGTCTATTAGATCTGCGGTGTAATGTCCACTGAAGCATCGGAGTGCATCAGCGTTTTTTAATTAATTAATGTATTATTGAATTTATAAAAGGCCGTTTTTTATGTTAGGGCCTTTGATCAGACGTGAAATCTTAGTTGATATTGATAACTAGAAAAGTTGAGGTCAACTGGCCGTAGTTGGAACTATTAAAAGTATAGCTAAGGAAACGCTTTTTATTTATTATAAATAGACCTTCGTGTACGAAGACGTACAATTTATTTAATTTGACTGAATCGGCATATTCACGCTCCTACTAACTAGTGCACACACAACTGACCGCGACGCGATGAAAACGACTAACGGATCGTTTTATGTGTTTTACGTGATCGATCATTAAATAGTACCCAAAATCAGCTTGCTTAGCTTGGGCCTAGAGGATGCTGTTGGAATTGTCTAGCATTATTATTATTAATAATAATTATTATGTATAAATAATGTATCAAGATAAAAGTTTTTACAATACTGTCTTGGAGAAACTTATGTTGCAACGACAATAAGAACAAAAGCCGGCAGGGAGTTTTTGAGGTTTTCAAGAGAGTCCTGTAAGCTAAAGGAAATAAAGCACTTAGAATTCTGTTTTTTTCTAAGTTTGTTAAACCGGTCATTTTTAAAGCTTTTTTTTATTCGTGTGCAGTAGCTTTATACTGTCTAAGGATGAGATACGACGTTGCTCTTATAGGCCACCAAACTTTGAATACGTATCTCTTCCTTTAATAGACAAAATAAAACTACTGGTGGCTTTAGTGCAGCTTCTATTGGCGCCTTAATTTAAGTTCTCAATCAGTTTTTATGTACAAATTAAATGCTTGCTAAACCATACAAAATAACATTGTTTGTAGAGTTAGGATCAAAATGTACATTAGCTTATGTTCCTACTGTAATACCTGAAGTTTTAATAAAGAAATGTAAATGTAAGTTCAAAATCTTGTCAATAACTATGAATACGCTTTAGTGAACAATACCCCTAAAATATTTATGTCTTCGTTACATATTAATAGCCGATCGTTAGCACACGCATCTCGGCTAGACAGGAAATGCGTTGTAAAGTTTTTATTGCCAGAATCTGCTCCCTTGGAGTTCGCATTTCCCGAATCGTATCGCCATTTCGGCGCTCGGCTATTTACTATAAAGTGCTACTTCTATAATTCATACTAACCCCCCTATTAATATGGTAATGTATGTAACTTGAACACGTATATAACTACGCCTAAACCGTTGATCGGATCTTAATGAAATTTAGGAAGGATATAGATGGTATCCCAGCGAACAAATGTTACTTTTTAGGCAGGAACGCGTGCGAAAAAACGGGGAGAAAGTAATTTTTAAATGCAAGCTGGCTTATGCAGAATATTCTGGAGTTTCCGGTCCTCGGGTGGTTGGTTAGCCGGTTCTGTAACAATCATGTCTGCATATTTAATGCGAATTTATAGTAAAAGATCTTCTGACGCAAATTGAAAGTGACATATTTATAGGGACAACAGACAGGAATTAAATATGTGGGGAAGTGGCTGGAGTGAAAATAATGGATATAAAACAGGTTTACGATATGAATATGCAGCCAAGGATTATTGAATTTTATCGGATGCAGATTTACCTTGAATAAATTCGTACTCAGACAGACCTTGAGTCATAATATTATCTTTAAGTATTCTGAATTACCTGAGTTCAATACTAAGGAATTTAGTTCTTATATGTGAATATAAGAACTAAATTCCTTTTTTATTTATGCACCTTAATTGACCTAAACAACCATTGGTACTTCTTCCCTTCGTCTCTCATAAGCCACTTCATAGCTCATTTATTTTTCAAACAGTTATTTCTTATGTCTGGGAGATGGCTCCAGAAACAACGTTAAATTGATATTATCGGAAACTGTCGAAAAATACATACCATTTTTTAAACGAATATTAAAGTATATATTTCACAGCGCATGGTTTCCAAAGAAAAGCTTTTTCAAATGGAATACTTGAAGCACAAGCCGCTAAAATATCTTTCTTCAAAACATTCTTCTTTTTTAATTCTTAGGCATCTGCAATGTTGCATTAATGGAATAACGGCTGAGGAAAAAACCAAGATTAATTTTACTTGAAAGAGCACCGGCGGTTCTTGCTTGTTTTTAATCTATGGATGGTATTGAAGGAAAATTAATGAAAAACAGGAGTGTTTTGTAGGAAATTTATTAAATTGTTTGCATAGCGGATGGAAGGTTTTTAATTTATTTTGAAACAATAATGCTTTGGGTGTATTTAAGTTCTCGTATTTGATCCACATTAGTACTTAATTAATAAGATACGTACAACAGGTTTTTGATTGCAACTAAAACGGTAAAGCGAAATATCAATGGATATTTTTTTTCATTTAAAAATATGAAACGAATAGGTGGATATATCAAAAAAATCACATCATAATTGAGTCTTAAACTCTGCAATAAATTGAAAGCTTTACCTACTTCAATTCCGGACCTTTTTTATCAAATGGATATTTAATTTAGTCAACACAACACAATTCAGTCATCGACCTCCCGCTGAGTTTTATACCACGTAATCTCCATTCACTCATTCGTTCTTTTCTGCGCGGAAAGTATTGTTAGCCATCGGGTGATTGACAGATTGACGTTGTCACTTTTGTGATTCGAGTTTCGAACACCTGTCAAAACCGCTCCCACGTGTGTTTGATCGGTGCATTGACGGAAAGACGAGTCAATTCGCAGCCAAATTGAATAGAACAGTTTTTGCATTTTGTTGCACGAATGCAAGTGTTGCACGTGTAGCTATAACCTCCTGAGACCCTCGGTATCACCTATGATACCTCAATAAAATATTTTTTTCAGACCTATCTAGCGAATTTAATGAGTATTTTTTTCGCTATTAATTAGCTAGTTGAGTATGCCAGCCGTTCTGTTGCGTCCGTTTGCCGTACAATCACAAGTTGTTTGATTGACAAACAGTTCAAATCAAGTTTTTGTGCAATTTACGTCATGCCGACTTCGCGTTCAGGTAATTATTGTATTTTTTTAATTAATTTGTAGTTTTTTGATTGTTTTGTATCGAATACATTGTCAACATTAGTTTTTAGTAAAAAAAACATTAAAATTAACTAAATTTTTAAGATAATTTTGGCGTATTGTTTTAATATCACAGACGATACTTTGGGCGCTCATTACTTATAATTTATATTTTTGCAGAATTGAGAGATCGTGCAATTGAAGACTTATTACTGAATTATGACGAGTCTGAATACGAAGAAGAAGGTGAAGATGATTCGGAAAACCTAGAATTAGAGCCAGAAGGTGTTGTGGAGGAGTTGGTTCCTCGTGAAGCAGATGATGAGGATGGGGATTCGTCTGATGATGAGCCTCTTACAACCGTTTCTCGTTCTACCAGTTGCAGGTCTACAAATCGCCCCCTGAGGTGGGATCGTACAGAAGATTTTAATAATTCTGGCATGGATGAAGATCCCCACTGGAAAGCGACTTCGAGCTTCGAGATACCCTGCAGTACTTTCACAGGTACATCAATCCTAGTTTATTTGAAGTATTGTCGGATTGCACCAATATTTCTAGCGTGATTCGAAGTAGAAATTCTCTAAATACGACTCCAACAAAACTTAAAACTTTCATAGGATGCTCTATGGCCATGAGCATTCTAGGCCTTCCTCGGTTCACGATGTTCTGGGCTGCAGTCATCAAGTGGTTGGACAGCAAGCCGATCCACTTAGCATCGACTGAGAACGCTTTTCAACCTCTGGGAACATGCCGTCGTTGGTCCAAAAAAGATCAGAGGTATCTTGATGTGACGCAGCCTGCCGCTGTAAAAAAATATAGCTCCAACATGGGAGGAATCGACCTGTTAGATAGTGATCTGAAAATATGCCATGCGTGGAAGAACAGGGAAGTGGACAGTAATTGCAATCTTCCACTTTTACGATTTTGCTGCAGCTGCAGCCTGGATCGAGTATCGACAGGATGCTGTTAAATGTGGGCTGCCAAGAAAAAAAATCATGCAGTACCTAGATTTTAAAATGGATTTGGCGAAGCACTTGATCTACGGCGGTGTATTGCCGAGGGTCCTACAATGTTCTAGCCCTAGCACTGATCGTTTTTCACGTAACAGCCCTCGCCAAAGTCCAGGACCTACTCTGCCTGAAATGCAAGATGTTCCGCCTTCGACATCCTCCAATAGAAGGCACAGGCTTGTGGCCCCCATTCCTCACACTGCCAAGAGGGTAAGAGAACCTCAGCACTTACCAATTTTTGCTAAGACCGACCAAATTAATCGGCCCAAATGCCTGTTGAGTGGATGCAAGGTATATTTGTGTTTGAACGTAAATCGAAATTGTTTTTACGATTTTCATAACAATAAAAATTAAAGTCAAATATAACATGATTTGGTTTCATTAAGACCCGAAGTATCACCTACGATACCCTCTATTTTAGGCTTAAGGGGGGGGTAGGATTTTTTTTTCAGGTAGTTTTGGTTTCAATGCATTCATATAAGTACCCAAACCAAAAATTGTGCTGATCTGACAAAATTTGACACCCTGGGTCTCAGGAGGATAAAGCATAAAGCTCAGGCCATATTTCTCAGAATTTTCAACTGCGGCATTGTTGAATTCATTTACATTTACTGTGTTTACATTATATTAACGAACGCTTTAAAAAGTAAATGAATGCACGGATATCGCAAGGCAATATATCAGACACCACAAACGTAGAAAAAGACGTCTGCTATGAATTTTTAAAGAGGATTTAACATTCAAATCGATTAAAAAACCAATGAGGCGTATTCGGAAACAATATCACGTAGCTTACGCGATTAAGCTAAGCATGAGTGTGGATCGGTGAGCTTCGTCGACTTTGAAAAAAAACGTATTAAAAGCGAAGCGGCACGCGACTCGCCGCTCCAACGGTCGCAGACTCTGCATTCAGCATGCACTAGTTTTTTTAGGACCCCCTTTTGAATAACACGTTTTTGTGCAAATCTTGCATGTATTGTTCGAAAGGAAACCGTTCGCGATTCATGAAAAAACCCGAGTCACACCTGGCCAAGACGCCGCCGCCCGAGCTACAAAACGTGCTAACCGCCCTTCTATGGATCATCATAAATCAATACTGCCCCACTATAAATAAGGGCCTAATTTCTTAATACGGAACTAGGGTTGAACCAAATCCCGCAGACAATGCAGTCTTGAACACACAAAGCAGAAGACATTGAGTAACAAGACAAAAATACGAGGGGATCTAGTTTTTTTTGTGCAAATGCAGGTGATAGTGATGGTATAGAAATCGTAAAATACAATTATTCGCCCATTGATGGTACTGGAGCGTTTCCAATTCTGTTGCCATGTGAAATATAAGGAAGGGAAGCGACGATGCCTAGGGCTGTTTTCGTCTATCAACTACAAGGGAGAAAACGCCACAAGGCACAAAAAATATGAAAACTTTTAATGGCAACGCTTTGAAAAGTTAAACCTACATAATTTGAATCCGAGTTACCATTGTTAGGATTCGACTACAATGGACACAGCAAAGCGTTTTGTTTTCCAATTTCAAAACACACTTTTTATACCTATTTGAAAAAGTTTATCACAATAAAGGTCGACCTTGTTTTCCATAACTAAACAGGTCACGTTGTTATTTTTGTTAATTCATTTTGTTTACTCAACTGCTTCTTTTTAAATGAAAAAAACTCCGTTAAAAGAATATAAAGTTTACCTACCAGACAAGCCGTCCCCAATCGAGTTCTGGGTAAAATATAAACTCACCCTAAGCTTACCTTTCTTTTAAGAGGTGCCATAAAACCTACCACTTTTGCAAATTGCCCATAAATTACGAATAATAAGAATCCATTGAGAACTTACTCTATTATGCTATTATCATACCTTGTTACTTAGAAATGAAATCGTAAAGTTTTTATTGACGCCGAACATTTCAAACACAATAGTCTAAGTTTAAGTTTTGGGATGTTAGGTAGCTTTTGTAAATTTTATAGCTTATTATACTGAGCTTACAGATTTTATTAGTGTGTTATAGAAGTGTGACACGATAAAATGGTCGTAAAAGTCTAGTTGTAAGGGCCGACTAGTCGAAAATGGTTTTAATGTGAGCTTCCGATGTTAAGTTTGACAAGGAGATACAATTTAATTGTTCGTAGCACATTATAAAGTTGTAAAACTCATGTGTGGTATAAACACACACAAGTTTGTCAAAAGGACACGTTTCATCTAACAGGCATAGTCAATACACTCTGTATCTATAATATAAAAATGAATCGCAAAATGTGTTGGTAAGCGCATAGCTCAACAACGCCTGGACCAATTTGGCCAAATCTTTTTTTAAAATGTTCGTTGAAGTTCAAGGATGGTTTTTACGGCGAGAAAAATATGATATTTGACAAATAAATAAATTTCCCCGCGGGCGACGCTGCGGGGCGCAGCTAGTTAACAAATAATCACAGATATCTCGAAAAGTTCCGTGAAATAGTACGTCGAGTTGGTAAACATTTTATAGGGATTTTTTTTTAAATAAAATTAACACCTATTATCTTAAGTAAATTATCTTAATTAAAGTACTAAATATATTATATTGATTTCATTTACAAATCTGAAATCAGCCCCTGGATATATAAGAAACTAACAAGGATTCAGAGTGATGTGAACTATTCTATGGAAATCGTTATCTTAAGATAACAAAGACAGAAAAAATAAGGAAAATTGAGAACCTTCTCATTATTTTAAGGCGTTTAAAAATACAGTATCGCACAACTAAACAACTTTGTCAAGACAACATACAGATCGATTCTTACTTTCTCATTTTCTCATATAGGTTTTTTAATCTTCAGGCTGTAAAACAAAGTAGACAACCCTACAGTTGATATTTAAAAAAGACAAAACTTTCGCAATAACACTGATGTAACTCCACAGAACAAATGACTGCATTTCATTGCGATTCCCTCCGAGCACGTCAAATAAACTTAATTCAGTTTATCCTCCCCGCCAATACGTTTAAAGTCCCAGGTCAGAATGGCCCATTGTAAAGGCATGTGCATCACGTGCTGCTTAACATTTTAAGCTGTTTTTATTTACAAACAAAGCGTTTTCGGGTTAACAATTTAACATCGCCGGATGACCGCAGTTTACTTTGTATTTTGTATCTGAAATCGGAGGTTTATGAAAGTTTATATAGTGGCCTTTCGGAGGAAGTGCGCAGTAAAGAAACCGTTTTAGGAATCCTTATTGGACTTTGATTCGGTAGGTCAATGGCCTGATTCGACTTTGATGCTTCAATTTCCCACATAAGTTTACCTCAGCATGTTTGTTTATGTTTGTTTTTTTTTCTTTTTAACTTGGTACTTAAAGAACGTAAAGGAGGTTGTCAAGCTAAATTTTTTCGGTTTATGCATTACGCTATTAATGATAAATTATCACATCATATGACCACCTCAATGAGTAAAACGCCAAATTCTTACTAAAGACTTCCGATCAAAAAGTATACAATACAATACAATTATTTATTTATAACACCAAGTTACAGGACAAAAAAAAACATCATTTTATCAGTTTAAAATAATGTGCACAATTAAATCATTCAAAATATAAAAGTTATATAAATTATATTAAATTAAATAATAATAATACTTACAATACAATACATTACGACTTACTTAGCGCACTAAAACCATCATGCTAGATAAATAATGATACAATAACTAAATGGATACGGTTAATTCACACGGCATCATCTAAACCCAAGCTAAGTATAGCTTATGTATGTACTTACTACATGACATTAGACTATACAGACAGATTTTCTAATAAACCTAACTTCATAGAAATTAATCAATACACCCTGAAATACCTGAGGATCGTACATACATTTGTCCTGAAGCGGGAATCGAACACGCAACCTCCTGCGTCGGAGGCGGAACATCAACCGCTGTGCCACAGAGGTCTTCAGATCACAAGAATGAAACACAATGTTACTTTTTGGGTAAAAGTCAGATTTATGTAAAATGAGAATTTTTAATCAAGAAACAATAAAGCCAAGCTTGCCTTAAAGAGATCGGCTGTTGGCTTTTGTCCTTCCACTTTTCTAAGCATTTATTACTGTATTGTTTATCTGTCTTTGTGGTATAATAAGTACAAGCTAAGTACAGGATTCGTCAGCATGGAAATATATTAGTCCAATTTTTGAAATTTATTGCACGCCTCCTAGGTGTTGTACTTTCGTAAAAATAAAAAAATATGCGTTTAACTAATTACTTTAAAGTTTATTAATACCGAGTTTTGAGTGAATCATACCAAGGAATAATAATTATCCGTAGAAACTTTACCACCCTATTGAACCCCCTCAGAGGTTAAAATTTCCTATGTGTTGTTCTAGGTCCTAAACTATCTACATATCAAACTTCAACTGAATAAGTTAAGTAGTTACGGAGATTACTTATAACAAACATTCTCACAGACTTCCCCATATACTTACATAATATGTATTATAATAGTAAGTATGTTTATCTGTCTTTGTGACGCTTAGATAGAATTTTTTTATTATACCATAATAAGTAAGTTTTTTCTATCCAAACGTAGATAACAGGCAGAACATAACCTATACACTAGCCAAACTCGATGTAGAATGTTTGTAAACAAACCACGACACAAAAAACTAAAATTCACTTGCTTGGCGTCGAATTTTAGATATGAGTGTACGAAATATTTAGTGAAGGAAGGATCTTAAATCGACAAGTAATGTAAATTGCGTAAAAAAAGGCGCGGCAACAGAGTGTATTTTCGGTTAAGTATGGGCGGTTTGTTTACAAACATTCTACATCGAGTTTGGCTGATGTATAGTATAACATAGTAGGCATAGTCAGTCATTTAAGTATATACATATTACATAAGCTTCGTATTTGCCCCTTTTGTTCCCCCGGCCCTAGCCTCCCTAACAATCGATTCAGACAGACAAACTGTGCATCCTAGTATGCGGATTGCAATTTCAGCTAAGAGCGAGTCGAGTCGCAGATCTATAAAATATAGCCTGCCTATTAATTTAATTTGGCTGAATAAAGCCAAACTAAATTAATAGTATGTATAGTAATAGTTTTGGACGAATGTGAGTACCACGACATACCTCCTTAGGTTTAAATGGTACATATATTAATTAAAAATGTATCTCGTTTGTATTAATAAAAAAAGTAAAAAAATATTTACCGTCGTATGAAAGAAACAACGAAGTTACTGGTGGTATTGTAAATTTCGCTCTTTTTGATAATAATAATAATTCTGGACAACACAAACACACAGCATCATTTAGCCAAAATCTGAGCACAGGTTTTCTTATGTATGGGTAAAGATTGTTGTCGCAAATGAGAGCCTCTCATGATTATAGTTAATAGTTATCAATACCATCTCTTAGAGGAATTTGAATAATTTAAACTTTGTTTATTTTGTTTGTGTATTTAATGTATTTATATGGAAAGCAGGACATCCTGGCATAAGTATGTTTTTGATGCTCAAAAGGATGTCCTAACATCTGTTTAGTAGATTTCAACATATTTTTAAGAAATAAACAATTTTCCAATTTCTCGTGGCAGCTTAAATTTTATTTAATAGAATTCTTAACGCTATGTATAGTCAGAATCGCGCTAAACTATGGCATAAGATTCCGTGGGGTAAGTTGACTTACTTTGTTCCAAGAATAATTCTTTGTTTATTTTTTTACAATACTTACAACTTACTTCCGACTGTCAACTAAAAAATGTTGTTCTCTCAAGGTTTTTTTCTCTATTACTTACTACTAATACTTTAACTCTGGGAATATATGTTAAGTACTAAGTAATTCAACTCTTGTAAGCAACATTCTTACAAGAGTGGAATGTCTCGTTTGATTTGGGGTCTTGCTTGATATTCCGAACTAGAATTACCAATTCGAATCTAAAAACCAGTTCAAAAATTATCCATTCCACTAAGATTTGTTAACTTCGAATAAGCCAGCGTCTTTAATATTTAAAACACCAGCTGCTTTGGTCCATCTTCAATTATTTATTTTCTTGGTTAAACCAAGACGCTCAAAGAGTCTAGTGAATATAATGTTACTCTTTCACGCAAAAACTACTGAACGAATCGGGCTGAAATTTTACATAAAAGTTGTTCAAACCCTGGAATAAAACAAAGACTACTTTCCATCCATCCAGTTAAATCAGTTATCAATCATTTTCTGCATTTAGTAATCATCAATACTCATCGTATATTTAGTGTTAGGAACTTTATGAATAAAACGTTTCCATAGCCCTTAATACCGTAAAAGATAGTATAGTATCGAGACGTGATAGTAGCATCTCATTTTTTTACAGAGGATTTTCGTAATTCCCTATCCGCTCGATAGAGTCGCTGTACAAAATCTATTGAAACCTTTTTCAATTTTCAGATTTTGTACGTCACGATCACGCTTATAATACTTTCGGCTAGACTCGGCTTAGGTCTGTTCAAATTGGTTTAAATAATTATTCTAAGCTCGTTAAGAATTCGGCCCTTACTAGCCTAGAAGTTTATAACTAACTGTTGCGTATACTGTGGTCTAACCATAGAAAAGTCAGTCGAGGTTCAAGGCCGAACGAATAATCTGAGTTGCATAACAAGAAGCTATAAACGACATTTCACATGCTTTCCGGCCAGACGACGCCGACTTGGAGACCGGTCTTGAATAGGTTGGTAGACCTCCTACCTACCTAGTTTGGTATCAATGGAGCTAGCTATCCAGTGTGCTTTACGATACTGTAGAGGCAAGCATAGTAGACAAAATTCAGTTATTTGAAGCTTTCGATGTTTAACTTGCTGAATTATGCAAAAAAATATTGATATGTTTTCGTAGTCATAATAATTTACGTAAATATGAACAAAGTTTATAACTTAGTAAAGTTAGACGTTAAACGGAAACGCTAAACAAATTGTTTTTTTTAAGATCGTTATAATTCTCGATGAATTCATAAAATATTTCAAAGTACAACTTAAGTTTCAGAACACGTTGCGCTATCTATAGTGCGAATACTAAACTAAAAGTAAACAGCTACTCGTTGGTAGATGGCGCACCAATCGTTGACATGAAACGCCATCTGTTGGTTTCAGAAATGAATGAATGGAACGAGAATAACTTACCAGCGCCATCTCGCGGTGAGTAGCGGAACCAAGACCACACTTGGCTAGCAACAATCCAACAGCGCCATCTTTAGAACACTGCATCCAATTTCACACTTATTTGAAAACACTGGCCGCTGTGGGCTACATTATTTATATTTGTTTCCACATTTTAAACATCTTTTTCACACATATCCAATACTGCAGCACTGATTGATTTTTAGCACTGATTTTACACTTGCACATGTGGTTTTTATACATTGCTGCCATTATCTGAAAAACAGAAAAATAAATTATTATGTGGGAGATATATTTACCATGCATAATGATTTACTTTACATGCTCTCATGGGTCTCAAAACATTTATTTGATTTATTTTGTAAATTAGGTTAATGGATGGGCATGTGGGGCTTAACCTTTTGAGTAATAAATATTTATTAGGTATATAAATGTAACAAAATAACTTGATAAAGTATGTAGACAGTCGTATTAATACAGGGTGTGTTTACAATACTTTATAAATTACATAAATATACATCATCACTACAAAGTATAAAACAAAGTCGCTTTCTCTGTCCCTATGTCTCTATATCCCTTTGAATAATTAAAACTACGCAATGGATTTTGATGCAGTTTTTTTTATAGATAGAGTGATTCAAGAGGAAGGTTTATATGTATAAAATAAAACCGTGCGAAGCCGGGGCGGGTCGCTAGTATAAATTATAACTATCTTACATCATCCTATCCTACATGAAAAAGTTTGTAAACCTGTGATTTTTATTTATTTCAAACTATATAATACTTAAATTAAATCATTTTTTAAGATGCATAAAAATATATTAACTTAATATGTAACCTCAATAAGGTCAGATTTATTTCCCTCATCAACTGCTGTAATTCATAAATATCTCTTTAATCATCTACCTATCCAACTTTATTATTCAATATTGTTTCTTACAATTATTCTGACTTGTTTTTTTAAATGTATTGTGTTTATATATGTTTTTATGATTGACTTATGACATGTGCCTGGCTTTAAAAAATGTAATTAGTTGGACCTATTCATATCTTTTAGAGTAAAAATAATAATTTACAATACAACATTTTCATCAATCTATATTATTGATCAAAATGTGTATTTTACTTAAAATACATATGGTTAAGACTGTTTACTAATCATCATATTCATCATAGCCTAGCCCAGGCATGTGCTTTGGTGGATACACAAAGATGAGTCGAAGTCAGTGGTTACTTGCACATTTCAGTTTAGGAGTAAAGTGATATAAATTATTCAATGAGATAAGCACAATGAATTTATAACCCTGTTTGTTATGAGTAAGTACAGTTCTTTACTTTTTTGCTAGTTTTATTAGATAGTTACATAACTAACTTTAATGATTGCATCAATCTATGGGAATACCCTAGGACCTACTAGGTTAAAATAAAGAACATGGCACCTGTGCATTTCAAGATGCTATTTAAAAAACTCAGTAACACACTATAAAATAAACAAGATGTTCTTAAATTTGCCTATAATAATATTGCTTGCTGTAGTATAAATGCACCTTCAAATGAAAGAAAATGACCTTTGTGGAATGTCATCAAATGCATTTTTTCTTTTAGAAACTATACCCAAGTAGGAATACTGAAAAATATGCGAATTACGTACCACTATCACTTCATCCAAAGGATCCTCTATCCAGGATCCAGGATACAGCGCAGTAACAGGTGGAAATTAAATAACTTTATTCCAACCTATAGCCACAACTTTGAACCCCTTTCAAACGCACATTTTCTCGAAAAATCCGATGAAACTGAGCCTATACGCGAGAGATATCACTGATAGTACTAAAAGCTCTCGGATGAATACTTTTCTAGATCACTAGTGCACTGAAATAAGGAAATTAGCCTGAAAAAATGCAAGCACGTGCACACAGAAGTGCAATAATATGCACCACGTAATAATTGCTACAACCGTTTGTCAGGACGGTAAAACGTTAAGGGATGCTGGGGCCACTAAAAGATATTTAAATCTAGGTTTTGCGTTGCATTTAACACGTGAACTTTATAACCAATTCGAATTACAGCGGCTGAAAAAACTACACAAAGAAAACATATGATCGATCGAAACGAAAACGAAGTGAGTGAAATGCACATGGAGATCGTCTGAGAGGTAGCCGTCACTGTCATTTCACCGTTCAAGAATGAACAAATTGTTTATGGTCTTGATACGCAATATTAACCAACCATAATCATCATCATTATCGTATGGACATAGGCCTCCCTTAATGAGCACCATAGCGCCCTACCAAAAATACTAACCAACCATAAGTCCATTTATTAGGCCGAATGCGAAAGGTACGATATTTTCCTTAGGTACCTATAAAGCAGCCGACAGCACCACCTGAAATTGAAATTAAATTCGATAAATTTTTGATTTGCCTTTAAGTAGGTAGGTGGCAAGGTGTCTGCGTAGGTAATAATGTTTTTTCTTTAAGACAACCTACTTATTGTCTTATCATGATATTTTCTTGAAAGTAAATAAAAAAATAAAAAACCAAAGTAGATAACTCAACCACACAAAAATTTAAACCTCATCATAATCATTTCAATCAATCATAATATTGTGTGGATTGTACACGCATTAGGTATTTATATCTAAATATAATAATACGTGGGTAACTCACCGATTCTGTTTCTACCCATAAGCTTTCAAATTCTTTTTCAAACTTCCCAACAATATTTGGATGAGATGTAACGATGACGCTCTCGTGATTTGAAACCATCGCTTGAGTTGACCAGTTAAGCGATCCAGACATAACGAAACCCCTGACTGGTTTCGGTTTTGGTTGCGATTTCACATAAGATGGTGTATATTGAGCGTGCACGTTAAGTTTTTCGGCGTATGATTTTAATGTGTTCTTTCGTCTAATAGCTCTGGGCCCGTCAACAACGCAAAATTTATGGTGCATAAGTATTGATTTTTTATTCGTCTGTACTTGTATAAAACCTGAAAATTTAACAAAAAAAACATTTGAAACAAATTTTATGCGAGAGCAAAGCACCCAATGGGGTGTGTCGTCGTTTACGTCATATATAATTCAAACTAGGTAAAAGCCCATATTTTCAGTCTGACCGAGCTGTTTTTGACATAGCGACAACGCCTAACTTGCAAAAATTAGATACTCAGGTACTTACTATATTCCTTCAGTTTCTTGATTTGTGATGGTGGCGTATTTGCCATATCACTGTCAACTACTACTCTCACTAAAACATGTTTCTGCCCCAGTCTTATAATTTGTTCGGCTATCTCGTTACTTGTTATCAAATACATACATACATCCAAAGTTTCTCTCGCCGATTTTATGTATTTAATCAATTTGAAGCAATTCAGTTCTCTGCTTTCACATATTGTTATGTCCTTGTTTGGTGGTACTCTTATAGTATGACGAATTATATCATCAGAAAATAGAATCACGTCGTTGATCTCACGGTTTTTGAGATTGATCAGCTCTGTAGATGAATCGTCACCATCAGTGATCAAATCTGATTGGTAACATTTTTTTGTGCTAAAGAAATACCTGTACAACTTCTTTGCTACTTGTGAAGCGACAACAACTGTGGCCGTCGATGCCAATAAAAACTTTGCACTTTTCCAATTCATGTTTGCGATTTTGATTCATTCAACACAATTCTTATCCACCCAAATTATCACAAAATAAAATAAAATACTTTAGTCAAAAGTCCACCGTAACGTCCACGCATGATATAATTTTAAATCATGTGAATCTACCTTAATTTTTTTCAACTAGCTGCCAATGTAGCTCGCTTCTACCCGCAAAAGAAGTGAAAGTATTTGAATTTTGCTAAATTATGAGATATTGTTACGCATCGATTCTCACCTACAAAATTTTAATTAATGTGGTGATACACAGAAAAACATCAGGATTGGAACATTTTAATTTAACAAAATGTTTCAAAAAGTTGATGATTTTATAGTCTGTACATATCAATCATTTAATTCGTCTGAAGTTAGATCGATTCGAATTTTGATTCTATCCTTTGTTCGTTCGTTCAATTCAACTTCGTTCGTAAAATAAAAATAAAAACAAATTATTGGATGTTTTTTTCATAGCACAGATTTGTGTTAATATGTAAATTGTTTAATATTTTAAGTGATCTTCGTACGTGATTTTGTATAACTTACTTGATTTTGTTAATCTTAATACGAGAAAATGTGACACTTTAGTGACCCTCCGATCGATCTTCGCTAAAAATAAATTTTGCGACGTATCTTCAACCGCAAGCAAAATGCCGAAAATACCTTATAAACCGGAGAAATCAGACGAAAACGACGAGGACTATGAAATAGTGTCGTTTGAGGACTTCTGCGACAAATCTCCGGGGTCTAAAACTGATTTATTGACGCTAAACGATAACATAAATTATCGTCTTTGTTTCGGAAATGATAATAAGGGTGTAAAATACTCTGAGGCGGGGGAATCTTCGCATGCTCCTGAGCAGTCGGAGACGTCTTTAAATGGTCCGAAGAACGTCACTTACAAGCGGAAAGTGTCCAATTCATTTGCACCCTTTGGGAAGTACAACGGCAAAGGAGGCAGGGCGCCGCTGTTTAGCGGCGTTATTCCGAAGGCCAAGGACGATGGAGCCAGGGCGGAGCGGTCCTCGAACAGAGAACACAGGTTCGTATTTCGTTTAACTTCAACGTAGTTAACTCTTAAACTGGCGCGAGCCCGCCGGCGGGCCGGGCAACAATGTAACAAGATTTGTCGTTGACAGGCGCGAGCCCGCCGGCGGGCCGGACCGTTCAGGCGATTATAATCCCTTTTTTCAGCATGTTACAGTCTATATTTGTTTGAACAACTTTTGTCTGTGTCAAAGATTAACTATTTTCCTATGCATTGAAATATCAAAAAGCCAATCCAGTAATAGAAAAAACAATAGAAATCTGACTTTGAATCCGCGCAATTGTCAGGGCTCATGACGTGTTTTGTGTTGTGTGTTTTTATCGATTTTTCAGGGTAAATGCATAGTTTTATGGAATAACTAGTGTATTTTGTAATAATTGGGGTACGATAAAGCTACTTACATGATAGGATTTGTGAATTTCGTTGCATTTTTCTTGTTTTGAACCCAAAAGTCGGCCACAAGATTACCGCCGTTTTCATGAAATTCCGAAGAATTTTACTTAGGACTAGTAATAAAATGAAATACTGTTTTAAAATATGATTACAAATAGATTATTTTGTTTATTTTTCAAACTTGCATCGAAACAAAAAATATCGATAAAATTGTAAAAACACATCATTACAGCGCGTGAAAACGTGAGTGGTAATTTTCATTTCGAAAATTTTTAATATTTTTTCATAGCACAGCTCTTATTTATCATTGAAATATTATTTATAGATTGTCTTCATGCTATTCTATTATATTTCCATAAAAATAAGATTAGTTTTGTTGCCAAAATATGGTTCTGAAAAAGTCGCGCATTTATTATGTTTTTTTGTTATTGTTAGTAAATATAAGCTTACAAAAGTAATAAACACATAAAGATATATTGTTTAGGAAGCTAAAACCGTTTACAGAACTTAGATAGGGGGCCTAGTTATTTTTTTATGAGCATTTCTCTGAAGCGAGACGCAATTTTGAAGACCGCGCGGTGCGGCCGGGTGATATTATTTCGTCCGTATTTTTTACCCCTGATTTGACCGGGTGGAGACGGGGAGAAAAAACGCCAATAAATACTACTACATTTAAATTGTTCGATGTTGAGTAAATTGCATAAATAACTAACATAATGTAGTCTTAGAAAATACCTATTTTGTAATAAATATTTATTATTTACTAGCTGCGCCCCGCAGCGTCGCCCGCGGGGAAATTTATTTATTTGTCAAATATCATATTTTTCTCGCCGTAAAAACCATCCTTGAACTTCAACGAACATTTTAAAAAAAGATTTGGCCAAATTGGTCCAGGCGTTGTTGAGTTATGCGCTTACCAACACATTTTGCGATTCATTTTTATATTATAGATTTATTTATATTGTTGATAAATTCTGAACCTCTGTCAGTGGCTGTTTATCAAGAGACACATATTTTAGAATAAAATCCTCTAAAAACTCTTTTGGTTTAGAAACATTCTAGGTGTATAGCTACAACATAGGTAATTACTAAGTTAATACTGAATAGTTAGAATATATATCAGAATATATATAGCTTATCATATCATCCTTACCCAAATACCCAACCCAACTATTTCTAAAAATATTTTATCGCAAGTGCTCAGTTGTATTAAGTAAGTAGGCTATAGTAGTGGTAATAACAAAGTGCTCTTAATGCATTATTGTATTTAGCACTTTTTGCATTTATTCTAAATCATAATATTCTCAAATTCCATTACTTCACAATCTATTCCTGGCTCATAGTAATAGGTTTTTTATGTTAAAAAACATTCCGATGTCTGTATGACCACTTGTGCAGTCCTTTCATAGTTTATCCAGGACTCAGAGTTTTATACAACTTTATAGAAAGCTGGAGGAATAAAATGACTGTGAAAGGACTGTAGGTACTATGTGATAATCATCACTACATAGTAAATAGTATAAAACAAAGTCGGTTTCTCTGTCCCTATGTCCTTATGTCCCATGTGTGTGTGTTGTACCTATGCTTAAATCTTTAAAACTATGTAATGGATTTTGAACCACATTTTTTTAATAGATAGATTGATTCAAGAGGAAGGTTTATACGTGTAATAAAACCGTGTGAAGCCGGGGCGGGTTGCTAGTTCATAATAAATTTTCAATCTGCGAAAGACTGCTGGTAGATGCTGGATGCGTCAAGCTGAAGACAGCTCATTAGCGGAGGCCTATGTCCAGCAGTGGACTAATATGGGCTGATGACTATGACAAAATCTTCCAGTGTTTAAGAGATCCTTTTATTTGCCCTTTTACTAAATGAAAAATATTATGGTTGTTGTAAACATGTCCACCTTATTTTAATTACCTCTTTGGTTAATAATTTCACATATTCTTCATTTCTTGCATTCTTTATTCAAAATATTTCTTGAATATTTAAACCCTTCAGTTTTGCTCCAGCTGACTCACAGCAATTCACTTTAAATGATAGTAAGTCTGGACATGTATATTATTGAATATTACAAAAACTATTGTTTATTATCATTATCATACACAAAACATTAATTTTCATCTATTAAATCATCTCTTGCAAGATCAAGTTAAGTTTTTGTGGTGTTTTTTGTAACTCTTTAACCTCTGGCTAGATTTGAAATTGACAGAGAATATTCACTACATAGTATAACACGAAGTCGCTTTCTCTGTCCCTATGTCCCTTTGTATGCTTAAATCTTTTAAACTATGCAACAAATTTTGATGCGGTTTCTTTTAATAGATAGATTTCAAGTCTCCTGAAATGGGGTGAAAATGGTTATTAAAGTTTAAGATTTGTAGTTTGGCTCCATATTACCTAAGTATTTATTTTAAGTATTGTCATCATGACCATGCAAAGATTTGTAATTCTATTAGATTGAAGAGCAGAACAAATCATATAGTCCGAGGCGAACAAAGCCGCGTGCGGAAAGCTGTTCACTAATATTATAAATGAGAAAGTTTGGATGGATGGATGTTTGGCCTAACCTACTGACCCGATTGAGCTGATATGTTAAATAGACTTAGTTATATGCTTGGATTATACCATAAGCTACTTTTTATCAATTTTCACGCAGTTGAAGCCGTTGGCTGCAGCTAGTAGTGTATAATCTATGTACCATGCCTGACCTATGACCATAAAGACCTTTGTCACACGCATGATTGTATAAAAGCAATATTTGTATACCTATCATGTTTATTCACTGATCAGCTTGGTAAATATGTGTCTTCTATATAAATCATCTTTGTTCATTTATAAGTCACATTCACTTCTGAATAATAATCACAAACTTTTAGTTTACCTGATAAATTTAATTTATAAATTATAAAATCATATCATTAAATCGAAATAAAACACATTAATAATAAAAATATAGCATTTTTATTCCAAAGTAGATATTATATGTATAATTTTAAACATGATGGTCAACAGTGATATCTTTTCTCGCAGATATCAACGGTTCTCCCAACGTCCCTACAGCATCCTACAAGTAGGCACCGCAGTGATGGGGATCCTACTGGTCTGTCTCATGTGCCTCGCGGGCTGGTGGGCCTTCATCGGAGCGGTGGGGGGCAACTGGGCCGATGAACATTACAAGTAAGTGGCGAGATATCTCTCTCACAGGTAATAGTTCTCCAAAGTCCCTATCGAATCAACAGGAAGACCGGTGCAGCGGTAAGAGCAAATATCAAACGTTTGAAATAAATTTAGTGTCATTATTTGTCTCTAGAACATTTTCTTACAAAAGTATCAAAGTTAGTTACTTAGCTTAGATTCTCGAACTGAGTATAAATTAATACTAGACTAATAAAACAATAATTGTACTTTAGGCCAAGGCTACAGCATAAATCTAGTAATTCCCATCCCTATCGGATGGCATGGCATATATTAGGTATTTAAATATAAAATAACACGTTCGTCTCTCTGTACAGAATATTGTACAGAAAGGATAGTGCAACTAACATCCAACCTTTTTTTTTAATTACTGTACAATCCATACTACAGTATCTAGACACAAGCTAAAAAAAGCTTGTGGTATGCTCAAAAATCTGTATACTTTATTTATATATAACACTGAATTGCTAGATATTTTTCATTATACAAAGAAAACACCCGGAACAAAACCTGCAGATTGTACAAATATCTATCTATGTAATGTATTGTATTAAGTATATCAGTCATCTAGTACTTACTAATAACACAAGCTCTGCTTAGCTTGGGGCTAGGTGATGTTGTGTGGACTGTCCGGAATTATTTATTTATTTGTCCCAAGGCTGGAATCGACCACGCAAGCTCTTGCGTCGCGGGCAGACCTTAGCACGCGCCCCGCTGCGCCTTTGAGGTCGAATCGACGTTGGTTTATGCCGTGATCGATGTAGTATAAATCTAGTAAGCCAATAATTTGATTGTTCCAGAAAACTGTGGGAGCGAGCGCATCCTGAAACTGTGAAAGCACCGATATCGCCTCTGCAAATTGAAAAGGTACCTGCCTGATATTCAGTTCTTTACTTACAACGAAAATTACAATCAAGGAATAGAAACAAATTAAAACTAGTATATCCAATTGAAACCATTGAGGTAACTGCAGCCGTTGCAAACAGTCTAGAGGCAGATCAACTGATCCATGTCAATACCAGTCGTCGTCGCCTTTTTCCTTTGATTCTTTCATACAACGCATAATAATGACAATCATCAACAGCACACAAAAAAAGAATAAAGTTCAATTAATATTAAATTAATTAAAATTAGGTTATCAGTAGCTTGTTTACATACTTTGTACTTACGTTTAGATATTTTGTACTTACATTAAAAATGGCTGGAGATGAAATGATTACAACTGTACAAGCTAACATTGATACGTTTAATATTCATTTATTTACAAAAAGACAAATTATATAATGTCTTACATACATGCGAGCAGGGTTCTTAGATTAAATATAAATGTTATGTTTGGTTAAGTATAGATGGATATAAATCAATGAATCAATATCTTTATATCTTTAGGCTTACAAAATAAGCACTTAGACAAGTCAAATTTAATACTACTATAGGTACATAATTATCAAAATAATATAAGAAATAAAGTGATAACATCGAGCGGGGCAATTCCGACTATGGGGTTATTCCAACTAATGACAATAACTTTTATTTTACTTATATTTACTCAAAACGCCATCTAGATCCAAGTAGGTGAACAGGTAAATTCGACAATGCTTCATAGATGGCTCTTCTAAGGCATAAACTGTCTTACTTATAGGCACTTTTTGTCAGACGTCATTTTGCGCAACAGTGACAGCCAAGACGCTCGTTACATTTTTCGTGAAAAGTTGTGTTTTGAACGCTTGTTTTCTAGATAATACATTGCGAGTGAAGAAAATATAAACTATTAGTTGTTATTCATTTATTTGTTCTAAGAAAAGGTACGTTTTTGAAGAGATTTTTGAATAGTTGAAATTACCCCGCCAAAATAGTAAAGTGGGGTAATTCCAACTAACCTCAAGTTGTAATTACCCCGCTTAGTTTTGTATGGTGTTGAAAAACACTAGTGATGTCCCATATATCGATACTTTTTTTATAAATAGCTGCGCCCCGCGGCTTCGCCCTCGTAGTAAATTATTTGTCAAATGCAGAACAATAGGTATCGAAGACCTAAAAATTTCAGAAATTTATTGCACGCCTCTTTGAGGAAGTTAAATAAAAAGAAAAACATTTTTAACTATTCACTATAGTTACTTATTATTTTAGTTTTATTATTTGTATAAATTTAATTTAAATATGTAAGAAACTTATTTTCATTTCTTGTTCAGTAGGTAAGGGCTAGCAAATGTTTATATTTAGTTATTTTAGTTTGATCCAATTTATCGACTATGTTGATCGACATATGCGGCGCACCGCGCAGCCCTATATCTATGAAAAATAGTGAAATTACCCCTCCAAAACGGTTAAAGTGTTTTTTTGCAACACTGAGCCTTCTTACGCAGTTGTAACATACGAATTTGATTGAAAGATGCCATTATTATAGTCCAGCAGATAATTTTATCGCAATATTCGCATATGCAGGATATATATGTGACATAGTTGGAATTACCCCACCGAGGGGTAATTTCAACTATTTCTGCCTTGTTTGAGAAACTTCGTTCTTTTGAACATACAAAATGGGTATTTTGTCTAAGTGATAGGTGAAAAATGATCTCAAATCAAGCCTTTTGATAATACATTCATCCAATCTACCTTATCGTTATCACAAACGAGAGTGCTAACTTTTGAAGTTTAAGTCAGTGTTTTTTTAGTCGGAATAGCCCCGCTCGACCTTAATTGATTTTCAGTTCGCCTCACTTTTTTGTCCACTAGTGGAAGAGGCGAAATAGAAATATACAGGTTACATTCCCTATTAATAGCTAACTAGCTATGATATCATATATCTAAAGCAATCAATACCCAACAGGTGAATACAGAAAACCGGTACCACGATCACAACAACCTGAGCGTCAAGAATCGCAACACGACCACCAAATACAACAAGAAGACGTTTAGCGAGCGGCCGGCCGACGAGCTGGCGGCCGTTTGTGGGAAGGTGCCAGAGACTGCGCGGTTTGACTGCTATCCGCAAGGGGCGAGCGAAGCCGGCTGCAGGGCACGAGGTTAGAAACTATACTTTATTATCATGAACATGGTAGTATAGGTACACCAATACCTCCTCCTCCTCTCCTACAACCTTTACTGGTCCACTGCTGGACGCAAGCCTTCCCATGATAAGCGCCTCATTGGCACTCATACCTAGTACCTAGTAATAGTAAAACGGGGCGAGTAGAGACTAGGGTGAATCATTGGCGTATCTAGGTTTACTTTCTAGCACTCCTGAGATTTTGGCTACTAAAAAAGAAAGGTTTGCCAACTGTGGTCTACTATACAGAGCTTTAGCTTTTGCCTCCTACATAATCTATATTTCTTCACCCTGGAATGGGCATCTAGACTTTTCTGGGGTGGGCACAGACCACTCGTCACCCCACTTATGCTATTGCTCTTCACCCTGAGATGGGCACTAGACCATTCTGGGCCCACCCCACCCGCGGTTCTTAAACTGAGCGTCAAGAACCGCAACACGACCACCAAGCATAACAAGAAGACGTTCAGCGAGCGGCCGGCCGACGAGCTGGCGGCCGCCAGAGCGCGCGGTTCGACTGCTATCCGCAAGGGGCGAGCGAAGCCGGCTGCAGGGCACGAGGTTAGAAACTATACTTTATTATCATGAACATGGTAGTATAGGTACACCAATTCCTAGTACCTAGTGCTTACTTTGAGGCTGAATAGTGCTGTGTGGATTGTTCAACATTATTATTATTCAACGAGGCTATCTTTCCAGGCTGTTGCTGGGCCGCCACCCCTACAAAAGGCGTCCCCTACTGTTTCTACCCGTCACAGTACGGAACCTTCCAGTTCATAAACATGACTGAAGACAGGCATTCCATGTCTGTGTACTACGAGCGGGCGAGGCCCTCTGACTACCCGGATGACTTCAACCTAGTGAGGATGGACTTTAAGTATATCTCAGATGACGTTCTACAGGTTAAGGTGAGAAACTATACAAATCACTCTTTAAACTAAACTTAGTCTTCTCAGATGACGTTCTACAGGTTAAGGTGAGTAACTATACAAATCACTCTATATACTATACTTAGTCTTCGTATGCAGTATTTTTATGTTTTCTTTTCTTTCTTTGTGTGGTAGGTTTAAGTAAAATAAAGAGTTTTCTATTCTATTCCTTACTAATATTATAAACGCGAAAGTTTGTATGGATAGAAGTTTGTTCCTCATAAATAATTTCCTGTGGGATAGAAATAGGCTTGAAACGTTTAATTGAAACAAAGCGTGCGAAGCCGCGGGCAAATACTAGTGTAATTTTTTAAGATTCAGGGGTTGATTTGTGGAAATCGATTGCAAAATATGATTTTTGTTTAGTTTTTTTGACGACCAATGTGATTTTAATGTTATAAAGTTGCGGATTCCCCATAACACAAATCTGCTTAGCTCATAATCCTATGCCTATCCTTTTCATAAAAGGGCACGCATTATTTGCCGAAATACTATTTATGTATACGAGATATTAGACTTCTTCCGCATGAGATTTTGTGAGAGCCCCTCCCCCCTAAACACCCCTTTCTAAGCCCCCTATTTGTCACAGATCTACGACGCAGAACACAAGAGATTCGAGCCTATGTATCCAGAAGTATCGATCGTGCCCAAAACACTGAGCAAGCCTAAGTACAGAGTGTCAGTCGTGGGTTCACTCACCGGCTTCAAGGTTATACGGAACTCTGATAACGTTACTATGTAAGTGAGATGTTTTGTCTTATAGAAATTACTTATCTTCAGTATATCTCCATTGTTCTCCGTATTCATAATAGTGTGCTAAGATAAAGCAATTGTTATGATTCGTTTTTTTATTATATTGTTTTTAATTCTAGTTAGGTTAAGAAATTTATAAATTTTTTAAAGAAATTTATATATTGGCTATGAATTATTTTTGTATTCTATTCTATTTCTCTATTATTTGTTAACTAGCAGCGCTTCGCGGTTTCACCCGCGGTAATTCCCGTTCCAGTGGGGATTGCGGAATAAAATTTAGCCTATGTGTTATTCCAGACTAAAATCTCTCTGTGCCAAATTTCATCCATATCTGTTCAGTAGTTTTTGCATGAAAGAGTAACAAACATCCATCCATACTTACAAACTATCACGTTATAGTAGGATTAGTAGGATATGTACTTATAAAATGACTATTTGACAGTCTCAGTCTGATTTTAATGGTACACAAAAAATACCGCTATAATGAGAATCTTCTCTTTTTAAGACGATTGAAAATGGAGAATAGCATTGCTTATTAGTTCAAAAATACGATATTTTTCACTAATTTACTTGCATAATATCGTCGCGTTAGAGGAAGAACCAACTAACTCATCAGAACGTACTTCAGAGTTAAAGCGTTTTTAAAGTTTGGATCCCTTAAACTGCATTTAAACATGAGATATTCTTTAGTCATTTGTGTTTTTCCATAGAAGTGGTTCAATGTTTATTATATTTTATATCACGGTTTTCATTAAAGGCAAGAATAGTCTATGAAAATACTGTTTTTGTAACGCAAACCCCTGACTTAGTTGGTTTCACCAGTCAATTACCAAAAACTCAAAACTCAACCACTATAACAGTGAGATATTTTTTAATGAGCTGTGTTTGTTAGATTTATACTAACTAGACATAACTTGTAACACTGATACTTGTAATCCTCCTACTTTTTTAGTAGCACGTCAAAAACCAAAAAGTTAGTTGGTTTCAGCACTCGAAACAAACTTAATAAAAAATTAAGTCAGAATTAGTGCTGAAAAACTAGTAGTTTTTACTATCTATATTGCAAGGAAATGGAAGTTATCCATATTGTAGACATTAAATTTCAACGTTAAGTTTAAAAAATTAAAAAAACCTAAATTTTCATAATCAATTTTTAATAATTATTATAACTTATTTTCTAAAAACACAGATCACACGTAAGATAACCAATAATCAGACATGTAAATCAATTAATAAACTACGCAGAAATTGTTACCAATACGCTAGTCTTCATCAGAAGTAACATCTGATGCAGTAGCATCTGGTAGACAATCTTCGGTAAAACCATCCGATCGAATTTTCTGAAACCAAGCGTGAAATTCTTCGGGAATTACGCCTTTCTCGCATAGTTTGACTAAATCGTTTTTTTTTGCCACGGATATTGGCCGTGGTACCTGGTACAACCTTTTCAGTTGACCAGGTAGCAGTTCTTTGCTCTGCTCTGCCTGTATAATAGAGGCCTGTATCACAGTTTCAGCAGCTTTTCCTCTTCTTTTTCTTGTCCCGTTATTATGTTTGGGAGAATCCGTGGGTGCTTCAACTATGTTGGTGTCTTTAGGTGTAAGATCTATGACATAAAAATTGTCGGAGATGTCATAGTTGTACATTATTTTCATTTCTCCCTTTAAATATCTCATCCGTTTAATTTTCAACCACATCACTTTTCCTCCTTCCGTATTTTTCATTTTTTTACTCATTATCTTCGCTGCCAATTCTTTTAGGTCAAAGAAATCATCAAACTTCATCTCCTTTGTACTGACATTGTAAGGCTTCTTTCCCATTTTAATTTTAGATGCTCGGGAAGAGCGAGCTCTCCGAAAAACGTTAAGCCATTCAGCCATCGAAAATATCGACGTATGTTTACGGGCTGACTCTATACTACTGTGCATAGAGTCAACCTCCATGTAGGAATGTCCAGACTCTAGAAATTTGTGCTGAATGATCTTTATGTGGTCAACTTTATGGACAGCCCACAACAAAAGTGAAGCAATATATTGATTCCTATTTTGTCCTCCACACGTATCGGAAAAAAAAGCCACTTCGCTCACATGCACCGGAACACACTGTGATAGATAATGGTAAAGAATCGATCCGATTTCTGAACTTCCTTTTCTTCCGTTAATTTCTGACCACGCAAAACAATAAGCTTCATTAGGTAGTGCGTTCTCGTAAATGGTCAAGTTGTACACTGTTAATTTGCGTGTATAGTACAAAAGACCTACTTCATCACTTGGGATTTGTAGAATAGCCTGGAGATCAAATGTCACTGAGACGAATTCTTTATCTCTCTCTGCTCTTTCTTTGTCTCTTCTTTTCTCTTCATTGCATGCTTCCTTTCGAGCTATGTGTTGGTTATACTCTTCTTCTAAATACAATTTGCCTTCGTTGTACAACCGGTTATACTACTTGGTGCATAAAAGACATTGGTCTTTCTTGGGAACAAAGAACCCTAGGTTAAAGTCGGTGCTAAATATTTTGCGGTAAATTCCCTCTGAAGCAGGAGTTTGTTGCTTTGCTTTGCATTGATCCAGGTAAAGCCTGTACATTTTTGGTACGGATAACTTACAGTCAAGATATTCTCTTTGCACAGATTTTCGAACGTAATGACTTTTCATGTTGGGAAAAGATTTAATGTGTGTACGGACTTCCTCTATCATTTCTGCAGGCGTTTTGTTTGCAGCAGGGTTGATTAAACGTGGATCTTTATTGGTTTGATATACCCCCAAGTAGTTGCGATTAGACACTGCCTCAGTGATGACACATGCTGATGCCTGATATGCAAAACGTCTTGCAGAAGAAATTTTGACAAATTTGCTTTTTTAGGCCTTGTGATTCAAAAAAGTATTTCTTTGTGTTGGATCTAGGACATAGACGTTTCCTGTTTACCTTGATAGTTTTGATCGGCTCCACCGAAACTAAACTGAGTATCATATTTTTCTTAGCAGCATAGTCTTGGCTCCAATAACTCCGACAGAGTAGCATTCGATCTTCCTCAGAAAAATTTGCTGTGCATTGATATTTACATTTTGTACAATCAATCGGCTTAGGATTCTTGCTTCTCTGCGCTTTTTACTTGTTTCGTAGGGTAGACCATCAGCGCGTCTTTTTTTGCCACATTTACTTTCCAAGAACTTGGGTCAGGCTGACGCCAACGACTTCGCGGTTGGATAATTTTCCATGCCCGTGAAAATATATTTCAGCAGAGTTTTTAACAATTTATCACAATAAAACTGATGGAGAAACAACAACAATAACCGTCGCGACCGCACGTAAAGCTACTATGACACGCGGCAGCGAAGCATCAGTTCCTATTACGCGCTTAAAGTTTTTTAAACTTACGCGATCAGAACACATTATTATAAATATTTATGTACGGGTATTTATCGCGTTTATTTACCTATTTTTCCCGACGTTTCGACAGGATTACACACTGCCGTGGTCACGGGGTGACTGGAGTAACTGGAGCTACCGCCTCTGCGAAACGGGGTCAGCTGTTCCGTCCGGCGACTCGAGCAAGAAAGCTCAAGCTCAAGCGAAGTTTCTTGCTCGAGTCGCCGGACGGAACAGCTGACCCCGTTTCGCAGAGGCGGTAGCTCCAGTTACTCCAGTCATCCCGTGACCACGGCAGTGTGTAATCCTATTACGCGCTGTTAGTTGGTTTTTGCTCTTGACGGCTGACGTGAAAAGTTATGAAATTTTAACTTTCATTAGCTACTAACATGCCGTTAACGGTTTTTTTTGTTGAAAATAAAAGTATATTAAATAAATATCGTCGGATAAAAAGTGTTATCTTTATTTAGTTTAAATTAACAGTTGACTATTTACCGAGTTGCAAATATTTTCAAATGAAAAAACCAACTAAGTAGATTTAGTGTATTTTACTTTGTGAAATACTAATGTTCTTTCAGTAATTGTCCGTGCTAAAACCCATTAAGTCACATTAGTAGTTTTTAATACTTGACTATGGAACGTTCTAATAGGCTACTAGTCAGTGTCAAAACAAATTATTTCTAGAAAATATATTTTACCACTATAAAAATAGGAAATATGCAGATTATGTCAAGATATTTGCTATCTCCTCTTTTAAAAGTGAATTTTTAATTCAAAGTCCTCAAATTAGTTGCTTTTCGATTTCTATACAGTGGTGGTCATATAATTAAGAACGCTGATATAAAGCGAAGATTTTTTTAAAACTAAGACCCAAAACTAATTGCATTCAATTATTTTTATTTCTCTCGGTATCATAAAACTTTTACATAATACCACTGTATTCATTGGTACACAATGATTAGCTAAAAATAAATAGACAAACTTTTTATACTACTTGTAAACATAGTATTCCTATGTACTGGCTGGTCACGTAATTAAGAACGCTCAATATTTTATACCTTTTTTCAAATTTAAATAGAGAACACTCAGTGGTTTGGTAACTGTTTGTATAATTTTGGCGCCATTTAGTACTGTAAAAGATTAAAAGTGATTTCTTCTTATAAAAACAATGGGAAAAAATAAAATTTGTGACAAATCTACAAGAGAAGTAATAATAAAACTTCGCCGGAAGAATTGGTCTTATAAAAAGATAGCCGACCATCTGCAATGTTCAAAAACGATGGTTTTCCATACTGTAAAGCATTTTGCTACGTATTAAACTACTTCAAAATGTTCCACGTGTACCTAAACAGAGAAAAACAACTCCTCGAGATGACCGAAACATCGTTCGTATTGCTAAACAAAATCCTTTTAAAGGGTCCAATGAGATGAGAAAAGAATATTTTGGTGAAAACAACCCTTCAGCAATCTCAGCACACACTATTCGAAGACGTATGGTAGAAGAAAAATTGCACGGTAGGATAGCAAGAAAGGTACCCATGTTGAAACTTTGTCACAGGCAAGCCCGTCTTGCATTTGCGAAAAAGTATGAAAACTGGAATTTGAGACAGTGGAAAAATTTACTTTTTTCTGACGAGACGAAAATAAAAAGAGTATGTTCTGATGGGAAACGATATGTACGACGTCCCCCGAATACAGCATTTGACCCTAAGTACACGAAAGTTACCTTAAAGCACGGTGCAGCGGTGGTGGAAATGTAAAAATTTGGGGGTGCTTTTCTGGACATGGTGTTGGACCTGTAAAAATGATAGAAGGTAACATGGATCAGTTCCAGTACAAAAATATACTGGAAGAAACAATGTCACCTTATGCTGAAGACGTTCTACCGTTTACTTGGACATTCCAGCATGACAATGATCCAAAACACACCGCGCGAACCGTAAAGGAATTTCTTACATCGCAATCAGTTTCAGTCTTAGACTGGCCAGCTAACAGCCCAGATCTTAACCCAATAGAGAATCTGTATTTCGAAGTAAAGAAAAAGGTTTCAAATACAGTGTGGGAATTTAAGAGAGCTGTACGACGTTTTTTTAGAAGAATGGAACTCTATTTCTCTTGCCAAATGTCAAAAACTAATAGAGTCAATGCCTCGCCGGTGTAAAGCAGTAATCAAAAGCCGAGGATATGATATTCACTATTAATTTTAGTGAATAATTTATGAAATTGCTTTTTAAAGTTTCTTCGCTACATATTGTTCAGATTTTTTTAATGTAAGTGTCAAACAAAATAATTACGGAGCACTTTAATAAGTCGTTCTTAATTATTTGTCCAGCTTCAGTACTATTTGAATGTGATACTTTGGTATAATAAATAATATGTAAAAAAAATAGTTAGCGATTTTATTCTTCATTCCTAAGCAACGTTGCTCTATTAATGTGGCTATTTAATAACATAACTAGTTGCTTCTTAGAAGGTAAACATCTCTGTGTATACCACGATTTAAATAAATAACATCTATAATTTCCAATCGTTCTTAATTATATGACCACCACTGTATTTCCTAAACTAACCGTCCTATCACTTAATTGATTTCATCAGTCGAAAGAGAATTAAATTTTGAGTAGAACTGCGTCTTTAACTCATTTTGGCAAAAAAGGCGACTTAGTTGGTTCTTGCTCTAACGCGGCGATATGTACACAGTATAAATGGTATAAATCACTATAGTACTAGAGTAGTACTCATAGTATAAAACAAAATCGCTTTCTCTGTCTCTATGTATGCTTATATCTTTAAAACTACGCAACGGATTTAAATGCGGTTTTTTAATAGACAAGAGTTATTCAAGACGAAGGCTTACCTATACGTATAATAAAACCGTGCGAAGCCGGGGTGGGTCGGTAGTATACTATAGAGTAACATTACGATCTAGCCACAAAATTACTCATTCGCTAATGAATATTTTTGTTGAAAATGAAGTTTTATAAACCCACTGTTTTAACTAACAAAAACGTACAATTTCAGCTTCAACGCCCAAGACGTGGGCGGTCTGATCCTCTCCGACAAGTTCCTGCAGCTTTCAGCCGTGATACCGACCGACCACGTGTTCGGGCTGGGCGAGAAGCGAGCCCGGTTCATGAACGATATCAACTGGAACACATTCGCTATATTCAACCGGGACCGGATCCCCACTGAAGGGGTAAGTGAGACGACTTCAACTCATAGTTATTAACGTCCAAGACGTGGGCGGTCTGATCCTCTCCGACAAGTTCTCAAGTTTTTTGTGATTGTACATCTATGAAAATTTTAAATATTCACAAAAAACCATCAGTATCTTTAAAAAAATGCCACAATAGAAAATAAAAGAAACAAAAACAAGTTACTCATCCCATAATTGATGATGATAGAAAGGTAAAAAATGTTTTCTGTAGTAAAATAAGTGATAGTTTTGATGAAGATTTGATTTATTGTTCAAGGTGAACCTATACGGAACCCAACCGTTCTACATGGCGGTGGAACACAACGGCAATACACACGGAACCCTTCTAGTGAATTCCAATGCAATGGGTAAGTATTTTTACAAATTAACAATATTATAATTTTTTATTAAATTTATTCACCAACTTAAATTATTACTTAACTATATTTCGCGGAAGAGGCACATGAACCGGGTAGCGGAGATTCTGAATACCCCTGCAGAAGTTATTCATTATCGTGAAATTCGAAGTCGATTACTGTTCATATAAAAATAACCTCATAATTTCAGACATAGTCCTCCAACCCACCCCGGGTATAACATACCGCACGACGGGCGGTATCCTCAACTTCTACATGTTCCTGGGCCCTTCCCCCAAAGAGGTCGCTGCACAGTACACTGAGCTGGTGGGCCGGCCCTTCATGCCGCCCTACTGGTCGCTGGGATTCCATCTCTGCAAGTAAGCTGGTGGAACTACAATACCCTTCGCCTAAAGAGGTCGCTGCAGTACACTGAGCTGGTGGGCCGGCCCTTCGTGCCGCCCTACTGGATTTACTAATTCCATCTCTGCAAGTAAGCTGGTGGAACTACAATACCCTTCGTCCAAAGAGGTCGCTGCAGTACACTGAGCTGGTGGGCCGGCCCTTCGTGCCGCCCTACTGGATTTACTAATTCCATCTCTGCAAGTAAGCTGGTGGAACTACAATACCCTTCGTCCAAAGAGGTCGCTGCAGTACACTGAGCTGGTGGGCCGGCCCTTCGTGCCGCCCTACTGGATTTACTAATTCCATCTCTGCAAGTAAGCTGGTGGAACTACAATACCCTTCGTCCAAAGAGGTCGCTGCAGTACACTGAGCTGGTAGGCCGGCCCTTCGTGCCGCCCTACTGGTCTCTGGGATTCCATCTCTGCAAGTAAGCTGGTGGAACTACAATACCCTTCGCCCAAAGAGTAAGCTGATGGAACTACAATACCCTTCGCCCAAAGAGTAAGCTGATGGAACTACAATACCCTTCGTCCAAAGAGGTCGCTGCACAGTACACTGAGCTGGTGGGCCGGCCCTTCGTGCCGCCCTACTGGTCGCTGGGATTCCATCTCTGCAAGTAAGCTGGTGGAACTACAATACCCTTCGCCCAAAGAGTAAGCTGATGGAACTACAATACCCTTCGCCCAAAGAGTAAGCTGATGGAACTACAATACCCTTCGCCCAAAGAGTAAGCTGATGGAACTACAATACCCTTCGCCCAAAGAGTAAGCTGATGGAACTACAATACCCTTCGTCCAAAGAGGTCGCTGCACAGTACACTGAGCTGGTGGGCCGGCCCTTCATGCCGCCCTACTGGTCGCTGGGATTCCATCTCTGCAAGTAAGCTGGTGGAATTATTATTACAGGCTGAGTGTTTCTATCCTACTAATATTGTATATGCAAAAGTTTCTAAGTATGGATGGATGGATGTTTGTTACTCTTTCACGCAAAAACTACTGAACGGATATGAATGAAATTTGTCACAGTAGATTATAGTCTGGAATAACACATAGGCTGTATTTTATCCCGGAGTTCCACGGGAACGAGAATTACGCGGGTGAAATTAAGTAAATCAAGTAAATCGATATCTTTATTTCTTTAGGCTTACAAAATAAGCACTTAGACAGGTCAAATTTAAAACTATAAGTACATAATTATAAAAAATTCAACCGCGAGGTGCTAGTGTATAATAAAAAATATCTAATGTATTGTATTGATTGTATCGAACTTCTAACGAAGTATCGAGGTACTGTTATTATTTAATAATCTCTTCAAAAAATAAATACATTACTGTATATATTTTCAGATTCGACTACGGCAATTTAAATACAACCAGAAAAGTTTGGCAGTCTAACAGAGATGCAGGAATACCTTTTGTAAGTCTATTAAATACTTTTATCCGACTCGGCAATCGTAGTGTATAGTCCGTTTCGCCAGGTTAGATGATTAGGGACTCTGTTCTTCTAAACTAATCATTTGACTATTTATTATAGAGTACAAACAGCTACTAAAATTATCGCTCGTGGGATAATGTCCAAACGACATTTCGTCATATGTGAACCGACTCTTAAGGCGGATACAGCACCTAAAGTGGCGCCCCCGCTAGTTTTATCATAGGAATTTCCTAAATTTACACGTATAGTTCAAAACAGAGTTTGGTGGTCAACAAAGGCAACTTCGTATCTCTTCCTAAAATAGAAAAAATATAATCATTTGTTATGCCTTAATCGTGGTGCAGTGGCAAACAACAAATATGTACGTAAATGGAAAAACGCCATAATAATAACAACCTAAAACTTCCACAGCCTTACCACAAAAAACAAATCACGACTTAGGGCTCAAACACAAAACTGCGAGCTCGCATCGCATCGTAAATATCTGCGAGCTCGCACGATAACGTCAGATCTCATTTGCATCGCGTATTCCTGTCATATTACGTCATACTTGGTGACCCCCCTTTTAGTCCGCTCTGAGACAACTTTAGCGAAAGAGCGCGGCGCCTGAGCCGCCTTCTTTGTGTTGTAAAAAAAAACTGCTTCAGTTCTCAACTCATAGTAATTTCGAGTAAAATAGTTCCCTTCAGAGTTCATAATCGTATTAAATGGATGAATCCAGAATCTTCTTTTTCTTTTATATCTATTTAACAATAACAGCAGTGCAATTGGACCGATTTATGCAAAAATGATCCAACCCACAACCTAGTCAATTTCGAGTTTTTTTAACCAATGTAATCAGAATAAGGTATATTTTAACATATCAAAGACTCACACCTCTATGTTCACAAATGTGGAAAATCCATATGATCCAACCCACAACTGTCATGTCGAAGACCATTTTTTAAAATGTATAAGTGTTTCATGCCACTTGAATCATTTTTGTGTTGCTTTTGTTACCCTAACATATAACCGTTCTAATTTGCTACAATGATTCAAACTATAATATTAAGCTGGTCCATCAGTTCAAAGAGCTCAGAAAGCTATAGAAAGAGCTATGCTCGGAGTTTCTCTGAAGGATAGGATTCATAAAGAATACATCCGAAAGAGAACCAAAGTTATCGACATAGCTCAAATAATTAGCAAGCTGAAGTGGTGGCAGTGGGCCGGCTATATCTCGCGAAGAACCGACAACCGTTGGGGTAAACGTGTTCTTGAGTGGAGACCGAGACTTGGCAAACGTAGTATAGGACGCCCTCCGGCCAGGTGGGATGACGATCTGCAAAAGACTGCTGGCAGATGCTGGATGCCAAGCTGAAGACAGGGAGCTATGGCGCTCATTAAGGGAGGCCTATGTCCAGCAGTGGACTAATATAGGTTGATTATGATGATGATGATATAAAACAAGTTAAGATTTGACAAGTTAATATTTAAAATTGCTATTTCATCTAAGTACGTAAACGAAATAAAGTATATAAAGTTCAAAACACACAGAAGCCGGAGGAGTGGCGAAGGCGAAGGCGTGCCGGTTTTTCCTATGGCACCGCGTTCGCCACGGCCTGCGGTGTGTGTGTAGGCTTTCATAGGATTCCATAGAATACAACTCGCACGCCTTTGCCTCCGCCACGCCTCCGGCTTCTGTGTGTTTCGTACTTTAACGAAAAATAAATAAATAAAATAAAATAAGTACAGGGCCAGCAGATCTAATATTAGATACCAGATGATTGCATTGATTAATTTAAGAAACCGAAGGGAAGCTGCAATAATAGACGATGTAGATGGTTTATGTGATGAACCTTATTCTGATTTGGACGAAGAGTAGGGCCAATTTTGTTTGTTTTGTCTTTTAAAACACAAAAATGATTACTAATTTTTAACACACTTTGAATCATTTTTGCATTTTAATTTTTGCACCCTACATAGCTCTTTCCATACAAAATTAATTTTGTAATAATGATCCAGGCGCAAGTTTTCCCAATTATCTACTAAACTATTACAATTTATTCTTTATATTATTTATAGCAAAAAAGTTGAGTTTACATAGCATTAAATTAAATTAAAATAACAACATTTTGTATTACAAAGCTAGAGAAATACCGCCACAAACTTAAATATCGATTATCTCGAAATGAGGTTTGTGTGGGTTGGATCATTTTTGCTTAAATCGGTTCAATTATCTTTTTGGGATCCATCTTACGCTTCCTAAAAACACGTCCAATACGGCGGACTAAACTTGAAGATATGGTTACCCTACAAAACGGTTCGCCGCACAAATTCGCATCGCAGAAATTCGCAAATCAAGTTCGTGTGACATCGCATCAAATCGCATCAAATCGCATCGCATCGCACCAAATCGCAGTTTTGTGTGGGAGCCCTTAGACACGTGTTTAACAGTTGTTTAGCAAAAGTCATCCTACTAAACCATGTTAAACTCCCGTTAAACACGTGTCTTAGTCGTAACTTTTTTTTGTGGTAAGTCCCCCAATGTTTTGCACATTCAATCTTTAGTCTGTTTTAGGACGTCCAATGGAATGACATAGACTACATGAAAAATCACAATGACTTCACTTACGACACTGACAAGTTTGCTGGGCTGCCCGAATTCGTGAAAGAACTGCATGACGAGGGCATGCATTATGTCATTATTATTGGTAAGTGTTATTATTTATTATTGGTACAAATTAGAACTAGTATTTACATTTGACACATTTAAACTAACAGCAAAATGCTGCAAACAATCAAGACGTAGCTCAAGCGATCTGTTGCAAATAATTAAGTGGTAGCTCAAATTGATCCATTTGAATACCAGTCGTCGCGTCCTTAACACGGTAGCTGATGCGCTGTGCCAGCTACGTACCAGCTAGGTTTGTGTGTATTGTTATGATAAAATAACGAAATTCAAGAAATCAACAACTTTTATAATCTTTAAGCTTATAAAGTAGGCACTTGGACAAGTCAAAATTAAACTAAAAAATAATTGTAAAATAAAATATTATGTATAATAAGTACATCAGTCATCCAGTATCTATAAGTTCATGCTTAACTTTGGGCTAGATGATGTTGTGTGAAATAAAAATACAAGAAACAAATACATACAAGAAATAAGTAAGTTCTAGCTTAAAACTACCAAACATAATGTGATGAAATTTCGAATTAGTTACAGTTTTAGACCTGGAATAACATTTTTAATATTATTACTCTTTGCCGGAAAAGCGCGGGTAACTAAAAATTACACTTCATGAGAACAATCAATTATTTTTAAATTCTTTACAGAAGGTGTTTCTTTAATTTTAATTGTATTTGTATTTCAGATCCCGGCATTGGTGCGTCAGAGCCGCTTGGGTCGTACCCTCCCTTCGATCGCGGTTTGGAAATGGATATCTTTGTCAAGAACTCCACTAACCAGCCGTTTATAGGACAGGTAAAGATTATAATTTGATATTTTTTACGCAAACGAATAACCGTGTTAAAATGTCAAGCAATATTAACCCTTTAACTGCTTTGGTTTTTCGCCAAAAATATTTTCGTGTCCATTTTGCCAGGGTCAGATTGATTCATTGTTTTTTCAGTGTCTGTTTTAGTCCTGTTAAATAAAGAAATTCGAAATAAAAAACAAATTCTATAAAACCATTTATGGAACTGATTTATGAAAAGTATAGTACACACATATGCTATGTGTGTATTCCAGGTCTAGAACTACGTCTATTAAAAATTTCAGCCCGATCCGTTCAGTAGTTTTTGCGTAAAGAGGTACCAAAGATACATCCAAACATTCGTATTTATAATATTAGTGTGATTTTTACAATACTTACTTTTACTTTTGACTAGTAATGATTATTCCGAATAAATTACTGTTATGACTATTTATACGTCAAGCTGAAGACAGGGCGCTATAGCGCTCATTAGGAGAGGCCTATGTCCAGCCGTGGACTAATATAAACTGGATGATGATGACTATTTATTATTATTGCTATTATTCTAGGTTTGGAACACAGGACGCACTGCGTTCCCTGACTTCACCCACCCTAACTCGACGCCCTACTGGGTCGAAATGATGTCCGACTTCCATAAGAAGATACCTTACGACGGTGCATGGATCGTAAGTGCACTATACCTACATTGCCAGGCAAGAAATTGCGGGTTCGATTCCTTTTTCTTTGATTTTTCCGCAACGCAAGAGTTACTCTCGCGACTTTTTAATCTATGATTAATAAAGTTATTAATAAGTAGAATAGAATGGCAATGGCGCTCATTGGGGGAGACCTACGTCCAGCAGTGGACTAATATAGGTTGATGATGTATGTATGTATGATGTAAGTAGAATAGAAGTACATTTATGATATATGGTGCTGTGTCGATTAACTAGAATTATTTATTCATAACTACAATACAAACATTTGCTGCTGTTTTTAAGCTGTTTTTGTGTAGTATATTCCAAACAGAAAAATTTAAAAATTGTTAAAATTGTGGGTACAAAGTCCAAGAATGTCAACAAAGGTACAAATTTTTCCAAATTTACAAAATATAAAATATTTTCAACAGGTCAAGTTAGAAAAAAAAAATGTTTTTGATAAGCCTTGACTTGCCGCATAAGCACCTTTCAGGTTATCCACTCATTATTAATTTCTTTAATAATTTTCAACATAAACTTCCTTCCCAGGATATGAACGAGCCATCAAACTTCCTAGACGGGTCCGTGTACGGGGCGTGCGCCCCCGAGGCGCTCCCGTACCGGCCTGCGACGCACGACCCGGCGCTGCGCGAGCACACCCTCTGCATGGACGCACGCCACTACGCAGGGCCGCATCTCAACGTACACAACTTGTATGCGATCGCTGAGGCAGAAGCCACCAACTTGTTAGTATATTCAGGTTTCATCATCAACCTATATTAGTCCACTGCTGGATATAGGCCTCCCCTAATGATCGCCATAGCGCACTGTCTTCAGTTTCCCGCTAGTATCTGCCCGCGGTTTCGCACACGTTGTTTCTATGGCGTTTCAAGGTTATTTCCATCCCATAGAGACTGATTTATGATCTATGATCCCATGGGATAGAAATAACCTTGAAACCTAAAATCAGTTACTTAAATATCAGACATGTAAATAAATAGCCTCGATACGTTTCCATAGAAACAACGCGTGCGAAACCGCGGGCAGATACTATTCCTTTAGAATGCGTGAAATTTGAAGCCAATTAGTTTTAATATAAAACATCTAATAACGCATTAACTTTATCTCCAATACATTATAATTGTTGTCGTCAGTGCGCTGGCAGAGATCCGCAGCAAGCGTCCGTTCATAATATCGCGCGCCACGTTCGTGGGTTCCGGACAGTACGCGGGCCACTGGAGCGGGGACATCCTCAGCGACTGTCTTTTGTTGAAAACATCTAATGATGCATGGAGTGGAGGAGTCGGAGTCCCTCAAACGGCGAAAATATGCTAATCTTGACCGAGGTTACCTATTTGAGCCATTTGGGGTGGAAACCCTTGGTCCTTGGGGTCCTGGGGCACACACAATTTTTAAAGATCTGACGAAACTTCTCATAGAGTCCACAGGAGATAAGAATGCTGGCTTCTATTTTGGTCAATGAATTAGCATTGCCATTCAACGAGGCAATGCTGCCAGCATTCTGGGTACTCTGCCTTCTGGTGACGGCTTAGATTTTTAAGAGTTTGTTTTAATTGTATATACTAGTAATTTGTTAATAATTTCATAATGATGCATTAACTTTATCCATAAGATAATATTGTTGTTGTCATCAGTGCGCTGTCAGAGATCCGCGGCAAGCGTCCGTTCATAATATCGCGCGCCACGTTCGTGGGTTCCGGACAGTACGCGGGCCACTGGAGCGGAGACATCCTCAGCGACTGGCACGACATGAAGATGACTATACCCGGTGAGGCTCACTTACTATCTTAAGTAATCCTACTTAAGGTAAGTTTAGATCTGTTCAATATTCGTTGAAGCAACGGATTGTCGCACGCAACACTGTTCCACAATGTTGTATGTTCAACAATGATCAACATCTGTTGCAGCAACTGATTCGACAGTTTCATTTTACATACGTTCTACAGTTGCCAATAATGTTGAATGAATCCATCAAATGTGGGTACAAGAGCAACACGTTTCAACATGGCGTATTTTGTAGAACGGTCGACGTTCTGTTTAAAGACTCATTCCACAAACGGCAACGGCTTTCAACATGTTGCTTTCCACAAAATCGCCCGATGTTGAACAGATCTAAACGTACCTTTATATTATAAACGCGAAAGTTTGTAAGTATGGATGGATAGATGGATGGATGTTTGTTACTCTTTCACGCAAAAACTATTGAAGGACGGAACAACGCGTGCGAAGCCGCTGGCATATACTAGTCTTAAATATTTTAAAAAACTCATGACACAAAATGTAAATTGATATAAGTTACGCGTGCCCACTCGCAACTTATCTGTAGCAATATCTATTTATAGCATCATAGCTCCAAACGAAAGATCTCCTTTCAATGTAGTTTTTCTTTGTCATAGATTCAACATGGATTTTTAATATCTTTTCAATTAATTACCTATCTAAACATAACTATAACTTAAAAAATATATTAATATCGTGTCAGGAGGCGGGCGAGGTGACTACGCCGCAGTTTTTAACTTTTGTGGTCTCCTCGTTCAACATGTAACATATCAAACCTGTTAATTTGTCCCAATAAACGATTTTGTATTTTTGTTTGTCAGAACTCCTTAGCTTCACTTTATTTGGCATCCCAATGATGGGTGCTGATATCTGCGGCTTCAACGGCGACACGACGCCCGCGCTCTGCAAGCGGTGGATGCAGCTCGGCGCCTTCTACCCTTTCTCCCGAAACCACAACACTAATAACGCAAGGGTGAGTCATACAATACAATGATGGGTGCTGATATCTGCGGCTTCAACGGCGACACGACGCCCGCGCTCTGCAAGCGGTGGATGCAGCTCGGCGCCTTCTACCCTTTCTCCCGAAACCACAACACTAATAACGCAAGGGTGAGTCATACAATACAATGATGGGTGCTGATATCTGCGGCTTCAACGGCGACACGACGCCCGCGCTCTGCAAGCGGTGGATGCAGCTCGGCGCCTTCTACCCTTTCTCCCGAAACCACAACACTAATAACGCAAGAGTAAGTCGTAATACATGATTGTCACTTCGTCTAAATTAAATGGGTAGGACTGTGCGGCTCGCTTTACTCCCGCCTCTTACTCATTAGAAGAAAAAATAGTTTTCAGTTCCAATGGTGAAAATACACACGATTGTCCAGCATTATTTATTCCATGAAGACAGGGCGCTATGCTCATTAGGGGAGGCCTATGTCTAGTAGTGGGCTAATATAGGCTGAGGATGATGATGATTTATTGTACGTACAGTCTTCTACAGATTATATATATCAGTCATATCTTACCCACAACACAAGCTCTGCTAATACTTGATACTGTGTGGATTATCCAGCATCATTTATTCCTCAGCCCCAAGACCCCGTGAGCCTCGGTCCAGAAGTGGTATCAGCCAGTATAAAGGCCCTGCGCACGCGCTACCGCCTTCTGCCGTACTACTACACGCTGTTCTGGAGGGCGCACGTCTACGGCGACACTGTGGCCAGGCCGCTCTTCTTTGAGTAAGTTGTACTCGCTCTACAGTCACACAGGTACCGCCTTCTGCCGTACTACTACGCGCTGTTCTGGAGGGCGCACGTCTACGGCGACACTGTGGCCAGGCCGCTCTTCTTTGAGTAAGTTGTACTCGCTCTACAGTCACACAGGTACCGACTTCTGCCGTACTACTACACGCTGTTCTGGAGGGCGCACGTCTACGGCGACACTGTGGCCAGGCCGCTCTTCTTTGAGTAAGTTGTACTCGCTCTACAGTCACACAGGTACCGCCTTCTGCCGTACTACTACACGCTGTTCTGGAGGGCGCACGTCTACGGCGACACTGTGGCCAGGCCGCTCTTCTTTGAGTAAGTTGTACTCGCTCTACAGTCACACAGGTACCGCCTTCTGCCGTACTACTACACGCTGTTCTGGAGGGCGCACGTCTACGGCGACACTGGGGCCAGGCCGCTCTTCTTTGAGTAAGTTGTACTCGCTCTACAGTCACACAGGTACCGCCTTCTGCCGTACTACTACACGCTGTTCTGGAGGGCGCACGTCTACGGCGACACTGTGGCCAGGCCGCTCTTCTTTGAGTAAGTTGTACTCGCTCTACAGTCACACATGTACCGCCTTCTGCCGTACTACTACACGCTGTTCTGGAGGGCGCACGTCTACGGCGACACTGTGGCCAGGCCGCTCTTCTTTGAGTAAGTTGTACTCGCTCTACAGTCACACAGGTACCGCCTTCTGCCGTACTACTACACGCTGTTCTGGAGGGCGCACGTCTACGGCGACACTGTGGCCAGGCCGCTCTTCTTTGAGTAAGTTGTACTCGCTCTACAGTCACACAGGTACCGCCTTCTGCCGTACTACTACACGCTGTTCTGGAGGGCGCACGTCTACGGCGACACTGTGGCCAGGCCGCTCTTCTTTGAGTAAGTTGTACTCGCTCTACAGTCACACAGGTACCGCCTTCTGCCGTACTACTACACGCTGTTCTGGAGGGCGCACGTCTACGGCGACACTGTGGCCAGGCCGCTCTTCTTTGAGTAAGTTGTACTCGCTCTACAGTCACACAGGTACCGCCTTCTGCCGTACTACTACACGCTGTTCTGGAGGGCGCACGTCTACGGCGACACTGTGGCCAGGCCGCTCTTCTTTGAGTAAGTTGTACTCGCTCTACAGTCACACAGGTACCACCTTCTGCCGTACTACTACACGCTGTTCTGGAGGGCGCACGTCTACGGCGACACTGTGGCCAGGCCGCTCTTCTTTGAGTAAGTTGTACTCGCTCTACAGTCACACATGTACCGCCTTCTGCCGTACTACTACACGCTGTTCTGGAGGGCGCACGTCTACGGCGACACTGTGGCCAGGCCGCTCTTCTTTGAGTAAGTTGTACTCGCTCTACAGTCACACAGGTACCGCCTTCTGCCGTACTACTACACGCTGTTCTGGAGGGCGCACGTCTACGGCGACACTGTGGCCAGGCCGCTCTTCTTTGAGTAAGTTGTACTCGCTCTACAGTCACACAGGTACCGCCTTCTGCCGTACTACTACACGCTGTTCTGGAGGGCGCACGTCTACGGCGACACTGTGGCCAGGCCGCTCTTCTTTGAGTAAGTTGTACTCGCTCTACAGTCACACAGGTACCGCCTTCTGCCGTACTACTACACGCTGTTCTGGAGGGCGCACGTCTACGGCGACACTGTGGCAAGGCCGCTCTTCTTTGAGTAAGTTGTACTCGCTCTACAGTCACACAGGTACCGCCTTCTGCCGTACTACTACGTTAAAATACGCTATGCTAATACTCCACCAATCCGGACCTTGCCATAGCGTCTACTATCTCTTTTAATATTTGCTGATATTGTACTTGCTACTGCTAGCTTCCCACACTTTTCTCCTGAATGAAATGCAGCTAAACTGAATAAATAAGTCAAGAAAACAGACGGTTACATTTTACATCAATTATATTTATAGATTTTTCTCACTCCAAACTACGTATTCCAGATTGCCAGACCAACCTGAGCTCCACGAAATAGACGATCAATTCCTAATCGGGCCGCACATAATGATCACCGCCATTTTGGAAGATGGCGCCCTCAGCAGGAAGGCGCAGTTCCCTAAGCCATTAATATGGTATAAGCTGGATGGAGAAGTGAGGCCCGCGGTGGCTGATATCGATGAGGATAACTATGTTTCTGTCAAGGTAAAACTTAAATGGCTTCCCATACGGCGTGATCTCCACATTCTATCTTACCTATATTTTATTCTTTATATCCCCGTTTCTCCAACATACCTCCGCGAACAATTTGAATTTCTTGTTCCTTGCGGTGTGCCGTGCAGAACGGCAATATTTATTTATTAAATTATTTATTTATTTATTTATTACTATCTCTCCGTCTCTCCAGTAGGCCTGGAGGTTCTTTCGCCTCACAAGCGGCTAGATTGTGGAACTCTAACCCCCATGATATTCGAGCCAGTCCATCGCTTAATATTTTCAAAACGAAGTTAATTTATACTATCTTAAATTTTAGCTATCATAGGATTAAACTTATAATAAAATATATTATATAAATATGTATTATATGTATCATAAATATTTAGAAGGATAGGTATTTATTATGTTTATTTAGTCGTTAATTTTATATAATTATGTATGTTTATTCAAATAATTATGTTTTGTTTATAATGCTATTGTACACTTCCTCTACCTTTTAAATCGCCTCTCCTATAACTCTCAGATTTGCTCGAAGAAAACGGGTTATACAGAAATACAGAATTTATTAATTACTCTTACAGCCTGTCCAGATAGGGCGCTTTACGCGCGAGTGCCCTCGCGCGTTTCAATTTATATTGCGTCCAGATGCGGCGTTTTACGCGCGCTCCTACGCGCGATTTATATGGGAGGGACCCAGGGACAGTTTTAAACATGGAGCGAGACAAAGCAGTCGTGTTGTGGCTTGCATACCAAAATTGTCAAAATATGTCAAAATTATCAGTCTCCATTTTTGTTCCAAATACGTCCACTCGCGTTGGAATCGCGCGCACCACTGGACGCAGCAATGGCACCCGAGTATCTCGACTCGCGAGCAACACGCGTGAGTCGAGAGTCCAGCGCGTTGCTCGCGTTTTACGCGCGAGCAAGGAATCGCGCAGCAGCATCTGGACGGAATGTATAGCGCTCTAGTATCTGGAGAACGCGCGAGGGCACTCGCGCGTAAAGCGCCCTATCTGGACAGGCTATTAAGTAACATGTCAATAGAATAATTATAATTAATTACATAATAAGAATTATTATTATTTATTAAGCTGCATTAAGCTCGCTTAAATACATACCCTATTTTATAAGTTCATGTTTTGTATGTATGTGTGTACAATAAAGAATTACAAGAAGGCAAGATTGTAACTACCCTCATTCGAATAATGATCGCCGCCATATTGGAAAATGGCGCCGTCAGCAGGAAGACGCAGTTCCCTAAGCCACTGATCGCGGGCCTCAGTTCGGCGTCTGTTTTGTACCATACGAAGTGGGCGGAGAAATGAGACCCGCGGTGGGTGATATCGACGAGGACAACTATGTTTCTGTCAAGGTAAGATTGTAACTACCCTCATTCGAATAATGATCGCCGCCATATTGGAAAATGGCGCCGTCAGCAGGAAGACGCAGTTCCCTAAGCCACTGATCGCGGGCCTCAGTTCGGCGTCTGTTTTGTACCATACGAAGTGGGCGGAGAAATGAGACCCGCGGTGGGTGATATCGACGAGGACAACTATGTTTCTGTCAAGGTAAGATTGTAACTACCCTCATTCGGCCTTCGTATAATGATAACCGCCATCCATATTCATAATGTAATTTCATTTATTACTGTCTAGGAAGCGCCTGTCTCTATTATAAAAAATATTTTTATAAAATGTAAATCAGTCAGTCCGTCAGTTTTGATAATAGGCTCTATTTTGGATTTTATATTTAGGATATATTTTGGTCATAATAATATATACATATATAGTTATATTAATTAAGGGCTGTGGATTTTGTAAACATAAATAAATAAATATTGGACCAACTCTTTCAAGTCCAACCTAAAGTCCCATTTCCTATCTTCAGCTGTCTAACTAAGTTCATCCATTTCACACCCTCATTTTCCTATATCTTCAAAAATCACTAATTTCATGTTCTTCTCACTCGTTAGTTTATTTTGTTTTTTGTAGAAGGTTATGTATTGTATGTTTTCAATGTATCTGTGAATTTTATTATTATTATTATTATTTTCTATCTGTGCACTGCACTACCTACCCAATTCTTATATCTATGCTTCTCTAAATAAAAGGTTGCCTGGGAGAAATCGCTCTCAGCGATAAGGCCGCCTTTTTGTACTGTTTATTATTTTTAAATTAGATATAAGCTCTTTAAATGTTTTCTTGAGTACAAAAAAAATTTGTGCATTCATTCATTCATTCATTGGAAGATGGCGCCGCTGTCAACAGGAAGGCGCAATTCAACATTATGTTGAAGCGAAGTCAAAGAATACACACTACTCAGTAAATGCTAATCTGATGAGATCTGATTGGAGATCAAAAGCAGCATTATTAAGAACTGATCCATAGTTTTGAAGTCCATTATTTATTTGATTATGTATTTAAGTATGCGACACATAGTCTTTAGCCTTTTTTGTTATTTTATTGCCATTTTCCAATTATTGTATTGATGTAATTAACCCACACACTGTCGGGGCGCTATGGCGCTCATTTGGGGAGGCCTATGTCCAGCCGTGGTCTAATATAGGCTGATGATGATGAAATAACCCTACTATTGTAATAAATATTAAACAAATGCAGGTGTATAAAGTAAAAAAAAACATGCTTAACTGACACTCAAACCAGCTAATTTTTATACATATTTAGATTAAACAAAATAATATAAATGTAATAATAAGCACTATACAAATTTTCCTAATACCTAAGAATGTTATGCTTAAAGTTTTAAATTTTGTTAAATCATAATCCTATTTTGTAAGCTTTCCTATATTTCATAAATACTGTTGGCTTAAATAATTAAAAAAAATACTTATACTTGTCTTATATGAATTCTGTATATATTATTTTACTGAACTTTGTTATTTGTTTTTGCTGATTTTGTACTCTATTTTTTTGCTTAATTTGTGTTGTTTTTTATTTAGATATATATTTTTTGTAGTGTATCTCCGTTCGTGATGTCATTTTTTACGGGTTCTAACGGAAGACCAGCGCTGGCTAGGTCTCCTACGAGTCCTCAGCCAGCATTATGCTGAGTTAGGACCCTTTTATAACAACTTATTATGTTTGCTAAATGTGTGTCATGATCAATGAATGAATGAATGAATGAACACTTTATTGTACTAAAAAGAAAATACATATAAAAAGCTTACTTATATCTAATTAAAAACAAAATAAACATAGTACAAAAGGCGGGCTTATCGCTGAGAGCGATTTCTCCCAGGCAACCTCATAGTGAGTGAAACATAGATATAAGAATTGGGTAGGTAGTGCACAGATATCTCAATGTTTGTATTGTTGTTATAAATAAATGTATTCCATTCTATTCTATTCTAATTTTCTATTAAATATTTCCTCGTTATAATTCCAGGGCGGAGCAGTTTTGCCACTTCAAGAGCCGGCCAGCACTGGCCCAGTCAACACTGGCAACACTCGCAGCTTGCCGCTGCAGCTGTTGGTCGCTCCAGACGTCCATCACACAGCGCATTCCGATCTCTACTGGGACGACGGAGATAGTATCAGTGAGTTACTTACAATTCTTTCTTTTTCTGTTTCTTCTTACTATCGAATCGTGCGATAGATTTAAATTTAATCCGTTCAAAATCCTTTAATAAATTTTTATACCGTGTATGAATATGATTACTTGAGCTACTTATAAATAATACAAAATTGAAGAATAAATTAAAACAAAAATACATGAGATAAAGAAAGTCAATTAGATTAAAAGTATGCAGACAGTTTCATCTTACAAGCGGAGGCGAAGGCGTGCCGGTTTTCCTGTGGCACCGCGCCGCAACCGCTGCGTTGTGTGTGTAAGCTTTCATATGATTCAATAAGATACAACTCGCACGCCTTCGCCTCCGCTCCGCCTCCGGCTTTAGTGTGTGGAGATGTTTATGTCTTTATGCAAAAGTTTTTTTAATTTTTTTACTTCTAGTCGCAGTTGATAGCGCATCCCGTACTCTCTCCTTCAGAGTTGCGGGTACAAGTCGAATAAATATTCATATTATTTAATTTCTTAAATATTACCCAGAGTGCAAGGGCACTTTAATTACATAATGCAATAATTGCTAATACTAATATTTTCTGCCAACAGACAGCTACCAAGAGAAGAAATACAGCCACATAGAATTCTTCCACAACAACACAGAATTTAGAAGCAACGTCCAATGGTGGGGCTTCGGCGTGCCATCCGTCAACAAAGTTATATTCTTCAACCAACCGTCTATAAAAGGAGTCAACGTAAACTCCCAGCCTTGTAAGAAACCCTGTGAATACACATACAACACACAGACAAAGGTACTTGAGGTTCACGTGAATTTATCTCTTGATAAACAGTTTGTGCTCAGCTTAGTTTATAAGCCGAAAAGTATGTTTAAAACTGGAGCAGTTCTTCCTGGGTATGGTTGAGTAACAGCCTTAATACTTTTCAAATTAAGGTATAACTATCCAAAATGTTGTTCTTAAACCCTTCTGGATGATAAAGTATGTTTAAGGACATTTTTGTGTGGACAAATCCTTAGCACAAATGAACGCACTTTTAATCATATTGTGTAGATAATGAACTACAAATTATGTAAAATTACTTTTTTTACCAGTAAGTGATATTTTAAACAGTTAATCTACCATTTTTTATATGCATAAGTGTTCCTAGTTTCCTAGTATACTACGAGTTTTGGTGTCAATGATGTTTGATGTATTCTATTGATACTGATTTTATAAAAATATTTTGTACCTACTTTGCCGATGAAACTGCCTTCAATTTGCAGGATTTTCTTTGAACCACAAATTGATAGGTAATATTATTTTATCTGATATAACATTTTATTATTTTATGCTTTTTGCTCATAGTCTGCTCATTTTAATATAATAACAAAAAATAATTAACATGATTTAGCTGTAGATACATCTACTATTGTAATCAACATCAAGTACTTATTGGAATCATATCATAAAGTTATGATTAAGGTTACAGGGATAAGTGAGAATGTATGCCAATTATACCTTATGATTAATAATCGAAAGTGTTTACCCTAGACTTAGAATGATATATTTAATATCATAGATGTGTTTTTTTATGTTTGCTAGTATGTGGAGCTAGATGGTAAGAATAGTTAAAACAATAAAGTTTTCCTGAGGTTCTTCAAACTTTAAGACCACGAATTCTGCAGTTATTATAAAACTAAGCAGAATAATAATTGTGACAAACTCGACACAGCCATAGGTAAAAGTTATGTAACTAAATTGTGATATTGTGTTACCGATTATGTTTTCAAATGTTTAGATCTCGTTGAATGTTTGATGTAAGTGGCGTAAGTTGCCGAGAAGTAGTGATCCTAAGTGTAATCTAGTCTAGTTGCACTAATAAAGATGAGTATGCACATTTTTTGTTTTATTTCATAAGCATAGTACCTTAAAAATATGTTAAAAAGAGCTTACTTTGCAATTGCTCTTAAAATGAAGTCTATTAATTTCAGTCCCTTGATATATGCTTTATAATTCATGTATGAAGGTCTATTATCAACATATAGAAATAATAATCTCTATTTACTTAACTATAGATAAAAAATAAGCAAGCAGCATAACTACAAAAAAAACTTTATTTGACTAGCCAACAACAAAATAAAACATTATGCATCCTGCTCTGTATCTACTCTCAAAAACTTTTTATATTGTTCCTCGGTCATAAGACCCTCCAACTCCTCTGGTTTATAAAGCATTAGCTTAAACAACCATCCATTTTCATAACACGATGAGTTTATAAGACCAGGTTTGTTTTCTACATTTTTGTTCTTCTCTATCACAGTTCCACTAACAGGGGAATATATTTCGCTTGCAGCTTTAACACTTTCCAAGGCCCCACATTCTTCACCTTCCATGACTTTGGTTCCTGGATCAGGTAGCTGAGCGAAGACGACATCACCTAGAGATTCTTGAGCGTATTTGCTGATTCCCACAGTGCCTATGCCATTATTGTCTATGACCCATTCATGTCGCTCTGTGTATTTTCTGACTCCATCACTGCTGTGTTTGTGTCGCAGAGCGCAATATGACTGACTCTTGGTTTGTAGGAGGCATCGTTTGGTGAGGTATTGCTTAGTGGCATGGAAGAAGTAGGACTGTAGAGTCATCTGAAATTATAACAAACTTGTTTTGGTAATTTTTACAGTAAATATAGCAAATTAAAACTGAATGTCTTTATTATTATCAGTTTCATTTATCATCCCTCAGCAGGACAAAACAAGGCCTTTGATAAACTATTTTTGAAAATGAACTAAGACTACTACACCTCTAATTAATTTTAGAACAGTTGTTACTGACATTTAAATGCAAACTACATTGTTGTACATGTTTGTTTCTTGTTACAGTAGGTAATCTACCAAATGGACTTATAAATAAACAGAGTAAACCCATTAAGATATGACTCAGAAGATAAAGGTTTGAACTTATGATCTCCGTGTTGGTATTGTGTCGAAAATAATGTAACATGGCTTCTCATCTACAAGGAATAACCTCAGTGGCACAGCGGGCGCAAATCTGCCTGCGAAGCAGTTTGCGGGTTAGATTCCCACCTCAGGACAAATATTTGTACAATTAACTCATATCTATTTGGACCTTCTGCCCTAAGTTTTCTGTTTATAGTATAATCTATTAAGTATATCAGTCGTCTAGCTAGTACACCCACAACCAATTACTGAAGTATCAATAACTATGTAGGGGTCTAGTAAGACCATGGTGGTTGGCTCATAACAGCCATGTAACATTTTTTCTATTATTTATTCATTGAACATAGATACTCAGCATAGATAGAAAAAAATTATAAAACGAAACAGAAAATTTATGTAAACCTAACAAAATTGTTCAAGTTACCTGTATTCGTTCGTAATAAGTAAATTGTGCACAGCACAGCACTGCTTCCTTAGTATTGAATGGTCTAGCTAGCTAGACAAATATATAAATAAACGATAAATGTTGATTTAATTTTCCAATTTTCTTTTCTAGGTTATGTTATCTTTCAGTCCAAAAAACTATTCAAAAACTGACGACTTTCAGCTGTCTGTCAGGACAGCGCCAAAGTGGCAAATATTTCTGCTACTTTTTTTTGAACGAAATTTTAAAGTAGCCAACTTGTAAATGATACCCCATAAATAGGAGTTTTTCAACTAGGTAGACAATATAGGAAAAATAGGTGAGAAAATCGTTTTAAATTCATTAACACAGAAATTTAACTGCGAAAATATGTTGAAAATACATCATTGTTTCATCACTTAACGAGGGAATTCTTAAACGTGAGTGCGGTTCATCAACTACCGCTAAAAATCTCGAAAATTCTTGCACTTTTTTTTCATAAATTATAGATAATAACTAGTGATCGGCGCTACCCGTGCTATTCACGGGAATTAGTCAATGCTAACTTAACATGGATATGCCTTCTAAATCCCGGGAAATATATTTTTATTTCATAAGAACGAGCTTTTTTGGGATTTATTATTTTACATAGTGCCTAACTATTCAGTTTAATTCTAAAACAGAATATTGTACTTGTCACTAAAGTCATTCCTTTCCCTCACACTTTTGTAGATTATCGCACGTGAGCTGAGGACTCGGATTTTCTATACGCACACATTTAATAACAATAAAAAATGTTTTAATTCAAGAATAAAAGGTACATAGTCTTAACCATATTTGAAAATACCTTTTAAGTATTATGGATATTTGCACCGAGTACATACACAATACGGGGCGCTATGCATGACAGGGACAGAAATACACGCGGGAGTGAGAGAGAAGAAGCGCCCTTTATCTCAGACTCTCGTGCAGGTAAAGTGTGAGAGAGAAGGACTGTTAGTAGTCGTCTATCTGTCTCATTCGACTCTCATTCGACTACTACTCACTCTTGTTCTTTGGTTCTTTGAGTGCGCACGTGTGATTGAAGTGATACTATTGTTTGACCCAGGCTTGTTTAACGGATTTTTGAATATTCTCTAACGTACAATTTTGGCTTGTTTTACCGGACTACGATTTGACACTGTGATTCTGTTGGACTTTTCGCTGGGACCTGTATTCTTCCTTAACAACAAGGTAAGCTGAATTTCTAGAAATGAAGTAGACATCTGTGAAATATGATATTATCAGTGTTTTTAAGCTAACTGGGTTGCATTGTAACCAGCTGTTTAGTAAAAAACTCATTCATATTTTACAGTTTTCCTAAATTTTAAGTTTACCTGCTCCATAAACTTTCAACAGTCATACATATTTACGTTTCTTATTTAGGTGACGATTGCTCCATTCCTTCCTTTTGAAGATCTGTTGCGTCGTCGATACTTTGGCTTGCCATTTACTGGACTTCAACTTGACACTGATTGGAGTTTTCGCTGGAATCCGTACTCATATGGGTAAGCTGAATTTTTATCTTTGGTATGTTGAAATAAATTATAGAGTTTCAATTTAGTAACCTATTTTCGTTGTTTAGGTTACTTCAGCCCTGCCGTTTTGGAGATCCATAGTGTTTAAAACTATTTGGTGTATTTCATTGATAGAAGATGGCGCGACAAGTGAAGGAAAGAACAGTACTCACATGGATTGAGGATCATCCTGATTTATTTTATGAATTTACAAATAATTCAATATACTGCACTAAATGTCAAACTAATATCGGATGCAAAAAAGTAGTGTGAAAAGGCACATCGAAGGACCTGTACATCAAGGGACATTCAAAAAACCTGATGAAAGTTTTTATTTTGATCTGATCAGGTTTCTCATAATGTGCAATATTTCTTGGTCGCAATTGAACAACCCGGCCTTCAAATTGTTTTTTACAAAATATTTGTGCTGTCACTGCGCTAATCGTCCTACACTACCATCCGAAACGATTCTAAGAAAAATGTATTTAGATAAATTATTTAAAAAGAAAATAGAAACTATATACAATTTGATTTCTCATGAAAAATTGTGGATCTCTCTCGATGAAACCACTGATTTTCTAGGCAGATATGTTGTAAACTTTTTAGTCAAGCCACTAAATTCGCAAAATATTAAGAAACCTTACTTAATTGCTTGTAAAATGTTAGAGAAAGTTAACGGCAGGACGATATCAAATTTTGTAATAGAGTGTTTGGAAAATATGTGGGGCGAATCTTGTGAAGCTAATGTTGGAAATGTATTAGTATTATGCACGGACAGTGTGGCGTACATGCTCTTAGCAGGACGATATTTAAAAAGATTTTTACCAAATATGAAGCACGTGACATGTTTCGCTCACGCTCTGCATAGAGTTTCAGAAACAATTTCGTTCCGAATACCCTGACATCGACTGCCTAATTTCAAATGTAAAAAAAGTTTTTTTAAAGGCTCCGAGTAGAGTTAAGATACTAAAAGATCTTTACCCTGATATGCCCTTACCTCCACAACCCGTAATCACGAGGTGGGGAACTTGGTTGCATGCTGTTTCATATTATGTAAAATATTTTAATGAAATAAAAACTGTTTTGTCGCGTTTGAGAGCTTCAGAAGCATTATCAATACAAGTCGCTAAACAAATGTGTGAAAAAACAAATATCGAAAATGATTTGCAATACATCAATGAATATTTTGGACCGATTGAGATGGCAATAAAAAAGTTAGAGAAGTTGGACTTATCAATAGTTGAGTATTTCGAAATAATAGACGAGGTAAGGGCTATAATTAATTGGAGCTCAACTGAATCCGCGAAAAAAAAAATTGAGAATGTCATGTCAAGGAATCCGGACGTTGATGTTTTAAGAATATTTAGTGAGAGACTGTCACGTGAAGTAGATATCGATGAAGAAATATTACCTTACAAATTCGCCCCACTCACTTCAGTGGACGTTGAGAGATCCTTTTCTCTCTACAAGTGGATTTTAACCATAAAAAGAAATAGATTAAAACAAGAAAATATTGAAAAAATTATGGTTATTTATTTTAATTCATTCATTGATCATGAACTGGATGAACATGATAGTGAAGCAGAAGATGATTAGGATAAAAAAACACGTCGCAAAAAAATTCAATTTTTGGCGATTTTTGCGATGTTATTTAATTTGTTAGATATTCCCCAAGTGCGAGAGCTTGGCTTACGCACTATAATTTAATAATCATTAGGATTGAAGTTTATTTTTATTATTTATTGTTTTCTATATACAAATTTTGTTGAGCTTGTTGATTTTGTGTTTATCTGTGAATAAATATTTTTGTTTTAAATAGTTATTTTATTTTATCTTTATTATTCAATCTTATTTCACAAATCGTTATCCTTGCTAATATTATAAATGCGAAACTTTGTATGTATGGATGGATATTTGATCCGCTTTCGCGCAAAAACTGCTGAACGGATCGGAATTTGGAATAGACGTAGTTTGAGCCTTTGAATATACATGGGATGAAAATCAGTTCCCATGGGATATCAATAGCCTTGAAACGTTTCAATAGAAATAACGCGTGCGAAGCCGCGGGCAAATGCTAGTAATCAATAAAACCGCACAAGTTGGAAGAAGTGTTCCGTACAATTATCAACCGTCTACCTGTTGGTATTACTAGTATCGAGCTAAACGACCAAATAAATCACGTTTATTTACCCTTTGGGTACTGAACCCAAAGTATTTTTTTTAGAAATCTTAGGGAATAATATTTAGTTTTTCAAATTATATACTATATAGGGAACAAAATACAGACCAGAAGATTTCTTAATATTTGTAACATGAATTTAGATAAAATTGACAGACAATTGTAAATTAATGTAGTCGTACATATTACGACTTGCCAATCCACCCGTTTCAAGATCCCACTTATTGTATACATAATAGGTATAATATGGTAAACAGCACTGTGCGGGAATAGTATTAATCAGAAATTAGTTGTCAGATATCTCGTCATGCATACATTTAGAAAAATAATCTCGGGAATCCGAGAATAAATCCCGGGGCATATCCATATTAACTTATCATTTAGGTTCATTGACCTAAAATAGCACGGGTAGCGCCGATCATTAATAATAACACAGATAAAGTGTATTTGGACTCATTATAAACATAAGACTGGGGCAGGCAGGCACATAAGACTGGGACAGGGTGCTATGGCGCTCATTAGGGGAGGCCTTTGTCCAGCGGTGGCCAGGTTTAGGTGGATGATGATGATGATGATTGATAAAGCATTAAAAGGGAAACGCGCTGGCAAATTTAGAGAGTGAAGGTGGCAACAAAAATCTGTCAATTAAAATGTCAAACGTCGTTTCGCCAGCCATGACTGAAAGATGTCAAACTAAGTTTACAGAAAAATTTGATAATTTCAATTATATTATTTATTTAGGTATCCTTTGCACTTCTGTCGCTGTACTACTATTCTACAGGTATGCGAAATATCCAGGTATTTTTCTATGTTCTCCGTTTCGCGGTTAAATGTTAACCCACTTTTGTTTTGGTTGCAGGTTTCACTTCACCGCGATAGGGTTTTGCTATGGGCTGGGATGTCTGGTTTGTTTTTACGGTATTCATTCTCGTATTCTGGTCGAATACGTGGAGAAAATCAAACTCCATTTCCTCGGACATGCTGCTGTCCAGAAGTTAGAACATGCGCCAAAAAAGGTGAGCTTGCTTGACAGTAGTTTGTTTGTTTTTATGGCCTTGCATCAGCTTTAATCACCGGACCCTGGAGAAGCAGTGGTAAACCAGATACATGTTGCCATGAACAAAGATTTCAAGTCAGCTTAATCCTGTAGGAACACCTAAACTAGCTTTTAGTATTAAAATATAATGCATATAATTTTTACAAGCAGTGTAGTGCTTGCGGATCCAAGGAGTGTGAGCGACATGACACAGGAATCTCAACGGAGCCCTGGGTAGGGCTCCAGATCCACAAACAACTGGACCAAGCTATAGAAGATGTGAGTATACACTTTAGAGACATTATTATGTTACTGAACAATCTATCTCATATTTAATTTTACTAAATATTGTCATTTCAATGAGCTCTCTGTGGTTTAACAGCTTCCATATTTTTTATTAAACTATGTCAGGATGAAGTTAATATACTAGCCTTGATTATACATTGAAAAAACAATCCCTATTTCCTGTAATTTGGAAAATTCCTATATGTGCTATGTTTCATATCTTAAATGAGTCTGAACCAGTCATAAAATGATACATTCTATTGTGTAACAAAAGAGTGTTTGCTAATGTTGATAGTTTGAATAAGGGCTCCCACACAAAACTGCGATTTGGTGCGATTTGGTGCGATGCGATGCGATGTGATGCGATGTCACACGAACTTGATTTGCGAATTTCTGCGATGCGAATTTGTGCGGCGAACCGTTTTGTAGGGTAACCATACCTTCAAGTTTAGTCAGCCGTATTGGACGTGTTTTTAGGAAGCGTAAGATGGATCCCAAAAACATAATTGAACCGATTTAAGCAAAAATGATCCAACCCACACAAACCTCATTTCGAGATAATCGATATTTAAGTTTGTGGCGGTATTTCTCTAGCTTTGTAATACAAAATGTTGTTATTTTAATTTAATTTAATGCTATGTAAACTCAACTTTTTTGCTATAAATAATATAAAGAATAAATTGTAATAGTTTAGTAGATAATTGGGAAAACTTGCGCCTGGATCATTATTACAAAATTAATTTTGTATGGAAAGAGCTATGTAGGGTGCAAAAATTAAAATGCAAAAATGATTCAAAGTGTGATAAAAATTAGTAATCATTTTTGTGTTTTAAAAGACAAAACAAACAAAATTGGCCCTACTCTACTCCTCGTCCAAATCAGAATAAGGTTCATCACATAAACCATCTACATCGTCTATTATTGCAGCTTCCCTTCGGTTTCTTAAATTAATCAATGCAATCATCTGGTATCTTATATTAAATCTGCTGGCCCTGTACTTATTTTATTTTATTTATTTATTTTTCGTTAAAGTACGAAACACACAGAAGCCGGAGGCGTGGCGGAGGCGAAGGCGTGCGAGTTGTATTCTATGGAATCCTATGAAAGCCTACACACACACCGCAGGCCGTGGCGAACGCGGTGCCATAGGAAAAACCGGCACTCATTCGCCTCCGCCACGCCTCCGGCTTCTGTGTGTTTTGAACTTTATGGTTTATTTCGTTTACGTACTTAGATGGAATAGCAATTTCAAATATTAACTTGTCAAAGCTTAAATTGTTTTATATCATCATCATCATAATCAACCTATATTAGTCCACTGCTGGACATAGGCCTCCCTTAATGAGCGCCATAGCTCCCTGTCTTCAGCTTGACGCATCCAGCATCTGCCAGCAGTCTTTCGCAGATCGTCATCCCACCTGGCCGGAGGGCGTCCTATACTACGTTTGCCAAGTCTCGGTCTCAACTCAAGAACACGTTTACCCCAACGGTTGTCGGTTCTTCGCGAGATATAGCTGGCCCACTGCCACCACTTCAGCTTGCTAATTATTTGAGCTATGTCGATAACTTTGGTTCTCTTTCGGATGTATTCTTTACGAATTCTATCCTTCAGAGAAACTCCGAGCATAGCTCTTTCTATAGCTTTCTGAGCTCTTTGAACTGATGGACCAGCTTAATATTATAGTTTGAATCATTGTAGCAAAATAGAACGGTTATATGTTAGGGTAACCAAAGCAACACAAAAATGATTCAAGTGGCATGAATAAATAAATAAATAAATAACAATTGTGAACATAGAGGTGTGAGTCTTTGATATGTTAAAATATACCTTATACTGATTACATAGGTTAAAAAAACTCGAAATTGACTAGGTTGTGGGTTGGATCATTTTTGCATAAATCGGTCCAATTGCACTGCTGTTATTGTTAAATAGATATAAAAGAAAAAGAAGATTCTGGATTCATCCATTTAATACGATTATGAACACTGAAGGGAACTATTTTACTCGAAATTACTATGAGTTGAGAACTGAAGCAGTTTTTTTTTACAACACAAAGAAGGCGGCTCAGGCGCCGCGCATCTTTCGCTAAAGTTGTCTCAGAGCGGACTAAAATGGGGGTCACCAAGTATGACGTAATATGACAGGAATGCGCGATGCAAATGAGATCTGACGTTATCGTGCGAGCTCGGAGATATTTGCGATGCGATGCGAGCTCGCAGTTTTGTGTTTGAGCCCTAAGTACCAGTCATTGCATGAATTGATATAGTCATTTGTTTAGAAGTTCAGAAAATAAAAAAGATGTAGGTATTAATAGATACATTCATGTAGTAAGTATATGTTTTATATAAACAAATGAGTTTCAGAACCATATTTTTGGTGGAACATATTTCAGACATTGGTATCATCAGAGCAAGCTGCAGGAGCTCCAAAAAATTTTTGGTTTTGAAAGCTTTCATTCCTCATACCATTGGTATCTCATTAATATTCAAACTCTAATACATAATGTATGTATATTCCATTCCATGCTTAAATTTTTTTGGGTAATTTCATCCACTATCACTAATGAAGCCAATTACCTCTTTACCAATGAGGTAATTGTCTTCATTAAGTAAACATATTTAAATAATTAATAAATGAGCTATTATCAGTAAAGGGAATAAGCATTTATTGAGATAAACATTTCTTTGTTAAATAAGTTACTTTAAGTTAGGAATGACAAGGAATGTGAAGAGACAAAGACCAGACTTGATGGTCCCATTGGAGGTTTTTGTTCATGATGAAACTGTTTTATCAATATATCTCTATATCTTACTTCTTACTATTATAATAAATGGGAAAGTCTGTGTGAATGTTTGCTAATAAGTAATATTTGTAACTACTTAAGTTATTTAAATTAAATTTAGTATGTAGACAGTTTAGAACCTAGAATAGGACATAGGCTATTAAAATTTGGATTTTTTTTAACCTCTGAGGGGGTTAAATAGGGTGGTAAAGTTTGTATGGAAAATAATTTTTCTTTGGTTCGATTCAATCAAAACTCTGTATAAATAAACTATGGAGTGAATAATTAAATGCGTATTTTTTATTTTTACACTATTAGTCCTAGGGGTTAATTTCTGAAATTTGTACGAAAGAAAACTCTGGTTCGCGGGCGAAGCCGCAGGGCGCAACTAGTCACTACATAGTATAAAACAAAGTCGCTTTCTCTGTCCCGCCCGATGTCTCTATATCCCTTTGTCCCTTTGTATGGTTAAATCTTTAAAACTATGCAACGGATTTTGATGCGTTTTTTTTAATAGATAGAGTGATTCAAGAGGAAGTTTTATACGTATAATAAAACCGTGCGAAGCCGGGGCGTGTCGCTAGTGTATAATAAAAAGGAGTAACTGGCTGACTCACAGGGAACACACAGCTTAAACCTTTGGGCGAGACTTGAATTGTTTATTCCTTTTTGGGTGCAGGAGTGTACTAAAAAATTCGCATCCTAAGGGGTCCAAAAAAAGGGTTGAAGGTACCTTACAAAATAAGAAAACATACATTTTAGCAGGCACACATAATTTTAAATGCGTTTAAATAAGTGTAAAGTTCTAAAATTTTCAAGTGCTTATAGTATCGTGCTTGTAGTCTACAAAGTTTTTTCTCCAGAATGTCAATTAAAACTTATGATGAACTTATGATTTAGAAATAATATAGATTGCAAAATAACATAGATTAAAACATGACATAAAGATAGAAATTAATTAATAAGAAATTACTTCATTGATGAATGATGGAATTCAGTATAAGAATCATCGCGCGGCTGGTTGCGAGGTATCTGTTAGTTTATATTTCCCATTCCAATCACTCAAGAACACAAGGCTTACATTTACACTAGCATCCTTTACTTCCAGTTCTACAACACGATCTTGGAGCAGTTCATAAGCACGTGGTACAACAAGATAACTCTGCAGCCGTTCTTTGTGGACGAGCTGCGTCATCAGCTGCGATATGCCTCCGCGTGCCTGCTCCAGAGAGCTTTGAAGGTGAGGACATTGCTTGAAGATACCTGTATAACAGATACTGTGCTTGAACCAGCGAGTTGTTCCCATCCGATTACGCCAAAACCGATCACGGCAAACGGTTTCATCCAGCAGTTTCAGTATCATTCCAGCTAAGCTTTTAGTGTGTTTTCTATGTATAATAAAAAATATCTATCTATGTAATGAGTTGTATTAAGTATATCAGTCATCTAGTACCCATAACACGAGCTCTGCTTAGCTTGGAGCTAGATGATGTTGTGCGGACTGTCCGGAATTATACAAGGTATAACATATTACCCCTACTAAGCCGAAGGGGGGGGTTTCAGGAACCCATGGTGATCAGTTGTGGGGGGGAGATAATTAAAAATTCCTATTTTCAGTTTCCCATACAAAAAGTTTTCATTTCCTAGTGCCAAAATAAAGTGACAACCCTATTCGCGCAACCTGTACTTACCTACTAACTTTGCAGGTATGTAGGTAGGTATTTATCTTCGTAGATTTCAGCTATGGCGGGAGATTACTAGACGAGCTAATAAATTCGTGATAATAATAAGATGCTAGTATGTAAGTTCCTAGGTAGTGTTGAGAAAATCTTAAAATGCTGAGTTAGGAAAGTTGTAAGTGTAGGTACAAGTTACAAACCTCATATTTTCTCGCTTGTCAGCTGTCTAGATGGCTTCTTACGAAGGGATTTATGTATGTTTTGGTAGGTCACTTGTAGGTACACAGTCACAGACAATTCACACACTTCAGCACAAGGTAGGTTTCTTTTTAGGCATTAACATGTCTCACTCACTTTAGCACTAGTTAGGTTAGTTAGTTAGTAAGTTACACATGCATGACGTAGGTATCGATACCTATGCATGTAAGTAAGGTTCGATATGCCTCCCTTCTTCCAAACAACACACATTTTATGGAAGTAAGCACACGCTTCCAACACACGCCTCTTCATCTCTGTGACACTCTCCGATGCATACACCACACCCTTAAGGTATTCTTAAGTCCTAGTTACTTGTTTTTTAGGCACGAAAGATAAAAATTGTAATTATAGCACTAAACGGCACCGCGACGAAGGTCACACTAAAATAGTTCATCATTCATTCTTTTGATTTCGTTCGCCGAAAAGATGGATAATTTTTAGGGTTCATTTTCAATTTTAATAAATCCCTAGTTGGCTACTCATGTGTAGGAGGTATTAGGATCACAGTCGTGAAATAATAGGTATGTGGTAGAAAATTGTATGAATACGTAGGTAGGTACTGGTCTTATTTTACATAGGTATTTCACAATGTAGGTACCTACCTGCTACACACACATACACTTTGCGTGAATTCTGATAGTTGGTATACCTAATACAAAATCCCGTAGAAAACGGATTTAAGCTTTTTTTTTTTTTGATTTTATGATTTTAAACAAACGAACTTCTTTAAATTTTGGTATTAAAAAAATTACGGAACCCGTATTAAAAATATTTCGACCCGCTTGGCAAATACAGCACCGACATGTGGTGTATCCAGTGTTGCCAGATGGAATTTGAAAAAAACAGTAGAAAGTTCAGTAAAAAATCAGTAGATTGGAATAAAAATCAGTAGGTAGAAATTAACGACTGAAAATTCTAGAGGTACCATATGTATTTGTGTTTCGCGAGTATTTTGACTCGCATTTTGGCTGGCGACCTTTTTTTTTTTTAGGTGCTTTCGTAAAAAGGAAGCGATTCTTTGCATTTTTGCAGACAATTGCAGCTAAAAAAAAAAAAAAAGGTCGCCAAGTGGTTATTTAGTCACGGAGCTATAGGCGCGGGAAAATCAGGTAGATTTCACGAAATTTTAGAAGGCGCTCGGGACATCAGGTAGATTTCACAAAATTTTAGAAGGCGCTCGGGAAAATCAGGTAGATTTCACTAAATTTTAGAAGGCGCTCGGGAAAATCAGGTAGGTTTCACTAAATTTTTGAAATAAATCAGTAGATCGGTAGACGCCTAAAAAAGCAGGTAGATCTACTGCTAAATCGGTAGATCTGGCATCACTGGGTGTATCGCATGTTGATAGATGCCGACAGTCAATGAATGAATGAATGGTTCTCTAACTTGTCTATGATTGGCGGTTGGCTGGTTGCCATGGTTTTGCATAGTGCTACAGCCAATAAAATTTAGTCGCGAATGAATGAATGGTTCTCTAACTTGTCTATGATTGGCGGTTGGCTGGTTGCCATGGTTTTGCATAGTGCTACAGCCAATAAAATTTAGTCGCGAATGAATGAATGGTTCTCTAACTTGTCTATGATTGGCGGTTGGCTGGTTGCCATGGTTTTGCATAGTGCTACAGCCAATAAAATTTAGTCGCGTTCCTTTGTGGAAATACAAGTGTCAAATATTAATGTAGGTACAGAACGGACAGATAAACTACATAATGACGGAAAGAGTCATTTGGTAAAGTTTTTAATTAAGTTAACCGACCCCTGCGACTCAGCTCGTCGTATGTCGGATGTCGTAAAAGTCGACCAAGGGGCTTCGCCAAATGAAAGGCAGCATTTTTATTGTGTGAATTACTTATACCGTTTCTTTGATCAGCAATCCCCAGCCAAGTGATTATGGCAATACCCGCCAGATTCACAGCTCTTTTCAGTAGTGGACATCAATGTGTATTCAGTCAGTAGGTTATTATGATTAGATCAACACACAAGAAAGAACAAACAGTTAGAAAAAGACATAACTGTGTTAGCGTAGTTTAGTTCGTATGTTTAACTACACGTAACTCAACCTTCAAATTGAAATGTGATTTTAGCCATGACTTACGACAATTTGCCTCAATGATGCTGTAGGCGTTTTTCTATTTCAAGAATATGAATCTGTCACTCTTTTCTACATCTATTCTGTGACCATACTGAGGTCATCGTCGCAAGTATAAGAAACAGCAGATTTTAGGGTTGTCACTTCGTAAAAAATCAGCTGGCCATGTGAAAACTTTGTTTTAGTTTTTTCAGAGATACCAATCGAAATTAGAAAAGTCGTTGAACAAAAGTTGTTCCCCGGGGGGGTAGAAATACCCAGCTTTTCGCTTAGCACATGTATATTGTTACACCATGTATATTTATTTTAAAAAACCAAGAGTCGGGTGTCCTAATAGTGTAACAAAATGGACAAACCAGTAATAAGTATTGAATAAGAAATAAATGGATTTAGAATTCAGTGGCAGGTTTTCCACGATTTTAATGCATTCGACGTTAGGGATCCACGATGTGGGATCAACGATGTCACATTCGCATCGCAAACTAGAGTACAATAACACAAGCTCTGCTTAGCTTGGGGCTAGATGATTCTGTGCGGATGTAAATTTCAACACATATAAATTTATCTTTTGCTTATGAAGCGGGCGATGAGGTCTCTCCATAGTTTTTAACTTTAGCAGCCTCATAGTTCATTATTGTATCTTGGTAATTTATTCACAATAAAAGTATAGTAAATTGACAACTTTATTAACAAACGAATATTACAATCAAGAACTATAAAAAAATTAAACTAGTATACAATTGAAACCATTGAGCTAACTGCTAGAAGGAAGAAGGACTAATGAGTCGTAATCCTAAATGACAGAAGCGCACTCAACACATTCGCCTATAGTCTGAGGGACTGATTGCAAAATAAACAAAAAAAAATTGAGCTAACTGCAGGCAGACGGTTGCAAACAGTCTGAAAGGTAGCTGATTGATCGATATCAATACCAGTTATATTAATTCAATAAAATTACAAGCAAGGAATAGAAAAATTGCAACTAGTATTTACAATTAAAACCATTGAGCTAACTGCAGACGGTTGCAAGCAGTCTAAAGGTAGCTCAATTGATCCATGTCAATACCAGTCAGAAGCGTCCCCAAGACACTGGCTGTATTACCACGCTGTATGGCAATGCTGATGCGCTGAGCCAGATATTTACCAGCTCTCGGGTCACGCGTCGCATCGACCAGACGCTCAGATAATTTTTAAATTATCATATTTAATTCAATAAAATTATTATTGTTTTTGCATTCAAGGTCCTAGTGCTTTATTTCCTTCACACCTATATACTAACATTCCAGATAAACTACTCCAAGTTCCTAACCAGCCGTCTTATCCCATGCGCTCTGTACCACTACCACGTGCATAGTACGCGGCCGCACGCGCCGCGCTCACTGCACGTCGCGGCGCGCTCGCGGCTCGCCGAGCTCAAGTACCTGCGGTGTGTGGCCGAGAGGCTGATGCCGATTGTGCTAAGGGATGGAGAGGTTCAGAACCCGTGAGTCATATTGAAGTACCTATCCTAAGTACATCATCATCAGCCTATATTAGTCCATTGCTCGACATAGGCCTCCCCTAATGAGCGCCAAAGCGCCCTGTCTTCAGCTTGACGCATCCAGCATCTGCCAGTAGCAACAACAGGCAACTAATAATCGAGATCGATAAATTTTTGATATTTGAAACCTAGCATAGCCTGGACTTCGATTGTACCACTGGTTGACATTTGAAGTTAACTGATAATCAATTTCAATTTAGACAATAAGGTAGCCGGTCACTGTGTCACTCTAGAATCTATACTAATATCATAAAGGGGAAATTTTGATTTTTGTATGTTGATGAATAAACTCAAAAACGATTCGATTTCGAAATATATTTCACAATTTGAATGCAATACGCAATACATTATCACTCACTGATGAACATAAAATATGTGTCGATTAATTGTAGAATTTTTCAAAAGAAAAATAAATTTATAAATGTCAATCTAAACAAAATAGTAAGTGTTGATATTGTACCAATTTGTATGTTTTATTGTGATTTCCCCAGTGTATTCAGAGTGCTGATACGAGAGATATTCTCTGGCTGGGTGCTGCTGTCTCTGTCGGACGTGCTGAGCGAGCCGCGCGCGCTCAACACGCTGATAGCGCTGGCCACGGGCCCCGAGACGATGGCGGCGCTGCCCACCAGCCCCAACTACAAGGTATTCAGAGTGCTCATACGAGAGATAAATAAATAATAATTCCGGACAGTCCACACAACATCAACATCGTCTGTTTTCCCACTAGAGTATGATCTCGGAGTCTTCAAATCAACAGTGAATAAGTTCCTTCTGGGAAAGCGTGCTCCATCTTAGGCCACATCTTCACTTACCTGGGATAGTGGCCAAACGCTCGACCATTTTCAATTAAAAAAAAAACATCTAGCCCCAAGCTAAGCAGAGCTTGTGTTATGGGTACTAGATGACTGATATACTTAATACAATACATTACATAGATAGATATTTTTTTATTATTCATAGACAACACCCAGACCAACGGATCAAATTTCTGCAGATCGTTATACAAATTTGTTCCGAGGCGGGAATCGAACCCGCAACCTCCTGCGTCGCAGGCGGACCTTCGCCCACCGCGCCACATCGGTCGTCAGATGTTCTCCTCTGGTAATTAATTAGTTTCAGACATGGATCCCGATTCAAATGCTAGTAGTTTCATTGCATTGGAATCGGTCTCCATCAGTTTCGATTGTGTGCTGATAGTAAAGTGAGTCTTTGGCGTCATCTTTTATTTTCTATTTGTCATCTCTGACAGAGATCAATTTTTTTAAAAGTTTGTTTCCGATAGAGACTCTGTCCGGCTGAGTCTCTATCGGATGAAACTTTTAAAACAAATATTTCTGAAACCACAATGTAGTGAATTCTGAGCCGTGCGTTCTCTCATATTTTTAATGTTGTTCTATTCAAAACAACTTTCAAAAATATTAAAAGCGGAGTCTTTCAGCGTTGCCAACTCAACAACAGTAAATGTCGCTCTCACGCTGGTGAAAAGTCGCTAGATATCGCTAAATGAGTAAAATTGAAAAAGTCGCTGGAACTCGCTAGATTTTTTTATGAATTAATTACTTTCTTGGGTTAAAAAGGCGAATCTACCAACATTCGGTATATTCATCTTTTTAACTTTCATTCACAACCACCAATTAATGAAGGGCAAAATAAAAAACCATCCTAAGTACCTACCTACCTTAAGTTTTGGCTATAAACTTTCTTCTTTACCGGTACTTAATTCCATTATCGGTAACTCACTAGACACTAATAAAACGCATAAGGTTATTTGTTTGAGACAAATGTTCGATTACGTTATTATTTCGCTAGCAAAGCAACAGACCTTATCAGATTTCTTATAAGGAGTCAATGACGGATGAATAATAACAAAACCAAACATCAGAAAGGGATTCCCCTACTAGCACGATGATTGACGATAGGTACTATTATGCCTTTTAGTCATTCTTGAGTTGGCTTGGCAATAAATTAAGCTAAATAAACAAAACCGGATCTTATTTCAATGTAATAGAGTACATATTAGTAGGTATGTACAGAAAAAAACGATGGATATTCGTTTATTAAGTCAATAAATATTTGAAAAATACCACTATAAAAAAGTCGCTAAGAAAGTCGTTAAATTATTTTTGTCGCTAAAAGCCATCAAAATGTCGCTTTTCATGCGAAAATGTCGCTGAATCTAGTGACAAAGTCGCTAAATTGGCAACGCTGGTCTTTCACAAATCTATCAGGGATTATTGTATGAAGGTAGCTCTGAACCTTGCGTTCTCGTCAGCGCGATCTAGAGCTCGGCTCATTTTACTAGCGACATCTAGTTATACGCGCGAGAACTTTTACCAGTGGGCAATGCCATAGTAACTGCTATTATTCTGCGCAAGTGTCGTCTAAACGCGACCAGAACCATAAGAATATATAAAAATAGTGCTGGTGCTTAATTATTTTATGAATACCTTGGGCTCACAACAAGCACTGGAGTCAAATATTTATATACTAATTACAATTTAAAAGCATAAGTAAACAATGTGTAGATAAAAAATAAAAGTAATTTCAGGTAGCTGCTGCAATAGCATTGTCAAATTAAACTGCAATGGAATCGGTCTCCATCAATTTCTATTGTGTGCTGATACTAAAGCAAGTTCTCCTACTTCGGAACGTATTCACGTTGTTTTATTGTCTACTAGATGCGCCCCGCGGCTTCGCCCGCGAACCAGACTTATTTTTCATACAATTTTCAGAAATTTATTACACAACCCCTGGGGTTATTTTGTAAAAATAAAAAATTCCTGTTTAATTATTTATTTCATACTTTATTTATACCGTTTTGAGTAAATCGAACCAGGGAAAAATATTTTTCCATACAAACTTTACCACCCTATTTAACCCCCTGCCTGTCTTATTTACGGAGATTACCTATAACAAACATTCACACAGACTTTCCCATTTGTTATAATATTAAGATTACAATTTAAAAGCACAAGCATAAAATAATAAATAAACAATAAAAATTAATTTCAGGTAGCTGCAATAGCATTGTCAAATTAAACTGTGTACTTATCATATAAGAGGTTTTCCATTGTTCTCAGGTGGAGTTCTTAGAAACCTTCGCTCGTCAAACAGACTCCATCTATATGCAGCGGTGTAAGCTGATGAAGATAGACCTTGACCTGGTGATGAGCGACCAGGAATACTTCTATTCCTTTATGCAGTACCTCAAGACTACTAATCATATATTTCTGCTGCAGTTCTATAAGGATATCAGTTAGTGCTTTGTTTATTTCAAGTTTTTGTAGTTTCTGAATAGTTTGCAGGCAGGTATGTATGTACTATGGCGCGCTCTGTAGGGGAGGTCCTATGTCCATCAGTGGACTAATATAGGTTGATGATAAATACTTTTTCATTACTCATACTCGGAAAGTAGGTCTGAAGTATCCTGAAGAGCGGGTTGAAAGTGATACTTTTCAGCCCTAGGGAGAATTGTTTTCAACTGAAATCTAACATGTTACTATTCAACCATGATAATGGAAGGATGTAAAAAAAAACGCTGAAGCTAAAAAAAAACGTTTTCAAAATTACAAAAGAGAAGGCAGTATGGCTTTTGCCTGTCCTAGATGGACTAATATATAAAAAATAGTGGAAATCGATTCATTTGTTTTCTCATATTTTTATTTATATTTCCTTGTATTCGTAATGTGTTTACCTCGGGTGAAAGTAACTTATTTAGTCCCTCGAACTATTGACGCCCTCGCTACACCCGAGCGCCTAACCCCGTCTCGGGTCTAGATAAGTTACTTTCAATCCTTGGGTAACAATGTAGTACTATTAATGCCATGACGGTGATTTAGGACGCGCGCGTCTCTCCGGTATATCAGCCGGATAGTGAATGCTTTAATGATTAGATAAATAATACTGGGCAATCCATTCAGCATCATCTAGCCCCAAGCTAAGCAGCTTGTGTTATGGGTAACAGATAACTGATTTACGTAAATAATACATCACTACATAGTATAAAACAAAGTCGCTTTCTCTGTCCCTATATCCCTATGTCCCTTTGTATGCTTAAATCTTTAAAACTACACAACGGATTTTGAAGCTTTTGTTATATACATATAGAGTGATTCTAGAGGAAGGTTTATATGTATAATAAAAGAGTGCGAAGCCGGGGCGGGTCGCTAGTTATATACATAGAGATGGGAAAAAGAACTGTGGGTATCAAAGTGTTCCTAGCTATGTTTGATGAATATCAGAGCAGCCCTTCAACGTTATAACGACTAGTAGTATAATCCTAGAAAGTTGCGAATTCTTTCAAAAGTTCTGTTTATAAGTATTGAGATACTTTCAGAATCATTCCAAACAAAACTACTGAACCCAGAGCTAAGTGACGACGAGAAGAGATATCTACATAAAGAAGCGAATGAAATTTACGAGACCTACCTACGAGACGACAGTGCAAGTCGGGTGCCTCTACAGGACAATATTAGTGAGGAGCTTTATGAACTGTTGCAAGCTGAAGATAGTATCAAACGGTAAGATAACTATTTAAATACATAAATAATGCTGGACAATCCACACAGCATCATCAAGCCCCAAGCTAAGCAGAGCTAGTGTTATTTGTAGTACCCGGTGACTGATTTATTCAATACATTAAAGTACATAGATATTTTATGTTATACTTTAGAATTTGAACATAGCATTTTGCCTATACATCCCTTTGTAACCTTTCATCCCCAACTACCTCAGTAAGTCAATAACTGTTATTCTTTTGAGATATGATATCTTTCAATTGAAGTAGTAGTGACAGTTTTAGATAGCCTAATAACCACCTTCAAAATCATATGAATTGCGAACCATATCAAACTATATATCCATACCATCCATAGAAGCAAAAAAACATGTTTAAAAAAAAGAGTATTATAGAAAGAAATTATTTTTATTTGTCTTAACACTACGCAACAAAGTCATTGTTATAAGGACTTAACTACATGTAGATTCTTTAGTGTCAGCAAGTCACCTCAGCGTTGTAGACACAGATAAATACTGATGTGTCTATCCCAACTTTTTATAAATTTGTACCAGAATCCCATAAAAATACCCTTGTGATCATTAAGAAACATTTAAATTTACAATTCGTTTTCATGTCCTCCTTTCCATAATAATATGCAAAGACGCATTACAATGACGTCACAAAGTTTTAACAACCTTTTTTGTCAAAAATTACTTTTTGTCGACTGCGCTGATTATTCCGCGTCTTAATTGATCAACTACAGACGCGGTGATCGGCAAATGTCACTTCGTCTTCTCTGAACACTGCCAGTCTCTCGCAGTCGCCGGTATGTGCTCTCAAACACTTCAGCATTAGGCAGCCTGCGCTGAGGAAACCGACGCTTATACTCTGCACGTGCATCAGTACACACACTGTTTGCATAACCGTAACATAACAGAATATCCGCATATTCTTCGTTTGAAAAGTCTTTAGAATTTGTTGATCGGGTGCGGGGCGCAGGAATCACTTCATCCATTTTATTGTTTATCGGTTTAAAAAGCTTTCTTTTATATTCCAATTCGTCGGGAGAGTAATCAATCCAAACTTTTTCACTAGCCAACGAAGAAATTTGCCAAAACAATTTGTACAAAAGGTCTAAAAACGTGTAAACAGGACCAAGCGCTCGAAAATAGTTTGTTTATCAATAGAATGCAATAAGTAAACAAACAATGAAATGAACGACAGACGGACGGAGTTAGTTTTTGTATTTGAAGTTGACGTTTACTTGATTGACATCAAAACGTCAACAATGTCAAACGTCAAAAATCAAGAAGATGCATTTCCGAGGCACGGACACGGAATACAATACAATACAAATACTCTTTATTGCACACCACAGTATAGAAAAACAAAACAAAAAAATACTAATACTAAAACAGTTGCACAATGGGCGGCCTTATCGCTAAAAGCGATTTCTTCCAGGCAACCTTTGGATGGACACGTGAGTACTGTACAGGTATAGACGGTGGCGTATCATATACTAATTATACTACATAAACAAATATACATAAACAGATACTAATAGCAATAAATATAAATAATACAGAGCATAGACAATACATGTATATAATATATAAAAATATGATATAAAAATATATTAACAATTTGATAAAGACGTTAGATAGTGTTCATAAACCATATGTTTGAATATAGGGAGAGATTTAGCTTGTCTAATCCGGGTAGGTAAGGCATTCCATAGTTTGATGGCATGTACGGTGAAGGATGAACTGTAGGCATGGAAGGGGCGGGGAGTTTGGAGAAGGAGGGTCTCGGTGGAGCGAAGGGAACGAGTGTGGGTTTGGTGCAGGTACGTGAAGCGTTCCTTGAGGTATCGAGGAGTATTAGGGATGAAGAGGATGGAATACAGGAGGGAAAGGAAGTGTGCGTCCCGGCGAAGACGGATTGGTAACCATTTTAGCTTATTGCGGTACTCTGTGATGTGATCATACTTTCGCAGACCGAAGATGAAGCGTATGCAGAAGTTTTGAAGCCGCTCAAGCTTATCAAGCTGTGCTTGGGTGAGATCAGGATAGCTGGCGTCGGCGTAGTCAAGAATGGGAAGTAGAAGTGACTGAGCGAGCGCAATTTTGGTTGATGTCGGTAGAAAGTTTCGCAATCGTTTTAACGAAGCGGCTGATGCAAAGGTCTTACGGCTAACTTCCGCGAGTTGCGGTCCCCAGTTCAACTGGTTGTCAATAAGGATGCCGAGATTTTTAACCGTCTTACTAATCTCAATCTTAACATTATCGAAGAGGACATGTGGAAGATTAACCAAATCTATTTTTGACAACATCCGCGAGCTTCCAATTAGGATCACCTGAGTTTTAGTTGGATTAACTTTTAGTCCATGAGTATTACTCACTACTCGGAATCTGACACATATTCGCGCGAAATTCAAATATTTAGCGGTTTCTAATATTTTATCCGTTCTACAGGAAATATGAATAGCGGAAAAGTAATTTCCCTTAGTTAGTACCAACTTAAAGCATTTTCTATGAACCCATGTTTTAACTAATTTTGTTAAATTATATTCGAATTTTCTTAATTTTTTTCTTTCTTATGAACCTGCTTGAAAAGAATTAGCGAAATCGGTTAATCGGTCCAGCCGTTCACGCGTGATGGCGTGACCAAGGGAAATAGGGATTCATCTTACTATTATAATCAACTAGCAGCGCCTCGCGGTTTCACCCGCGTAATTCCCGTTCCCGTGGGAATCCAGGGATAAAATATAGCATACGGATATGGATGAAATTTGGCACAGAGATAGATTACTGTCTGGAATACCACATAATATGTGGTATTCCAGACAGTAATCTATATATCCATATCCGTTCAGTAGTTTTTGCGTGAAAGAGTAACAAACATACATTCATCCATCCATGCATTACTTACAAACTTTCGCGTTTATGATATTAGTAAGATAAATAAAAATAGGAAAACTGAAAATGCAAAGTTCCTTTAATTCATTTTAATTTATTTAAAGACAAATCGATAGGTTCCTTATCGTTTTTCAAAATTTTTTGGGACACTAGGGATTTTCCTTTGTTCTTTACTTGGTAAATTTTTTAGTGGGGGTTTTTATTAGGATTTTGCTAACAAATAATATTTAATATAAATACTAGTTGTAATTTTTCTATTCCTTTGCTTGTAATTTTCGTTGTTAATAAAGGTCTTATTAGATAAAAAAAAAATATATACAGGGTGTTAGTGTAAACAGCGTTATCCTTGAAACCAGAGGTTCAGTATCATGAGTAGAATCCAAAACCGGTGACAAAAAGTATAACTATTTTTTATAGATTTCTAAAACCAAAATCCTAGTAAACCATAAAATCACTAAAGTGACGCTCAAACACATACTACTTATAGCTGTATCTATTCTGTGCTCTAGCACGCACAGCTGACTGACCCAGCCCCCCCGCCGCCGCCACCCCGCCCCACCACCGCGCCTCACCTCATGCGCCGCCCGCATATCGCAACTGCGCAGTTAGAACACGCGCGCCGCGACGCGCTTACGCGCTCTTCTTCTCGGCTCGCACTCAGTAACGGCGGAGAATACTTGCTTGTTAATTGTTTGTAGTGTGAACGGTGTCCTCTTCGGTGCACATTATTCATAGACGGACATTTGAACGGAGAGACCTACATGAACATTGTACGACAGGTGTTTCATCAGAGGCAGGAGAATGTGCCTCTCCGATCATTACAGAACTTATCGTACCAGCATTGGGCTCCAGCACATTTCCAGTTGCACGTTAGAGGCACCCTCGTTGAGGAATTTCCTGGGTGATGGATTGGTCGTATTTTTGAGGAGTAAGCGCAGTCTCTCACTCGGTTTCATAACACTAAACAATAAAACAATCGTATTCGTAAGGCTTTATGGATGTGAGAAATAACATTTGTGCTGTGTATCTCGACTCTCGAATGTGAGAGTAACAATTTACGTGCAAAAAAACGTAAAAGACGTGCTGGCGGAGGTTGCGTGATGGTAAATGGAGCCCAGTTTGCAAACATTTGATGTGTTATTTTGGTAAGTGAATTGCATTCACTGTACAAAGAACTGAAATTTAAATTGAATAGTAGATAAAACTGATTGGTGATGAACCTTAACCCTAGATTCATTAACATTCGTCTCACAGACCGCGCGACACGTAAAAATTATTCAAATTCTTGAAGCGAATGAGACAGACCCTTTAAGCACCTTCATAAGTCATACAACCAAATACATCGCAAGTGTATTTTACTCGCAATGACGTTTCATTGAGCAGATAGAGAGTTTTATTCGTCTGCGTGACGATTATTTATGAATAGAATAAGAACTGACCTAGGGTTAAGTACGCCAAAAATACCTGCCTACCAAGGTACTTTAGTCTATTGAATTTTTTGATTATTCTGTGAATTTTACTTGTTAAGTTTATCTTGCCTCGAAAATGTGTTAAGGTACGGACAGACGTGCTCATTACTAGCACGAAAGCATGCTTTTATGAGGCAAGTATTCATTAGTAGCACGTGTGTAATGTAATGAGCATGCTTATTTAGAGCATGCTCAAAAATCGACCTACGTTTGATTTTCGAGCATGCTACATGAGGCGCGGGTAGAAGGGGGCGTGCTCAGAGCGCATCTGAACATGATTTCAGCATGCTTATTTATGAGTATGGTTCAAGCAAGCGTGCTTAGTTAGTGCTGGCAAATGTGAACAGTTGTATGAGCATGCTAACTTTAAGCAAGCATAAAAGCATGCTTTTTTTGAGCACGTCTGTCCGTACCTTTAGGTAGTTAGCTATTTTTGCATGTCCTGAGCCAGGAACGTATGAAGTGAAAGTTATGAAGTTTCGATTCGGGCGGGGGCGCGGGTGTAAGGGGGGGGGGGTGAGTGGATGGGGGTGGAGGGAGGGTTGGCTGGGGGTGTGATGTGAAGGGGGGGTTGGGTAGGGGGGTTTTTTTAGGGTGACCATGACATTGCGTAAAATATCGAAGACATGAAATATCAAAATCCTGCGAAACTAAAATAGGCATTAACCTTTTCTCATCGGTTTTGCACTCTACTCATGATACTGAACATCTGGTTTCAAGGATAACGCTGTTCACACTAACACCCTGTACAATATGTACACATATTTGCATGTAATAAACTCAGCATTTCTTAATCTGACGATTTCAAGCCCTCTTACTATGGTTTTTGTTAGGTAAAAAAAAACATTTAGCTCTAATAAACGCGCGTCCCTATATAAAGAGGCCATGTTAAGTGGAGGTACTCAACAGGGTGCAAGAAATCCCCTGTATGTTAATCTGACGCGCTCGAGTAAATACAGAAATGCCCTCCTGGCGCTTCCCTACTATAAAGAATATCTTACTTATCTTATCGTAAAAAATACAGTCAAATTAATTGCCATACAGAGCGTGGTAATGCAGCCAGTGTATTGGGAACGCTTCCGACGGGTATTGACATGGATCAATCTAAAGGTAGCTCAACCTTTAGACTGTTTGCAACCGTCTGCAGTTAGCTCAATGGTTTCAATTATATATACTAGTTGTTATTTTTTATATTCTATAATTGTAATTTTCGTTGTTTAATAAAGATTATATTGTTTTGTCAAATTATGAACTTCCTTTTTTGAAGTTCAGTGTATCAAAATACAACCTTATTATTTCCACTTTAGGTTGCAAACTAGCAGAGCCCTATACCAGGCTGCAAGGCAGTCGCATGCGTTTCTCGAGAAGATTCTATTACCAAAGTTCTTACACAGTGAAGAGGTAATTATATTACTTACATAGATAAATATTATATACAATAATACTAGCTACCCGCTCCGTCTTCGCACGGGTATTATACATATAAACCTTCCTCTTGAATCACTATCTATTTAATAAAACCGCATCAAAATCCGTTGCATAGTTTTAAAGATTTAAGCATACCTTCCCAAGGTAAAAACAGCAGAAAGCTACTTTGTTTTATACTATGTAGTGATTACTTACAAAGATAAAATATAATATAAAATAATGTTTACTTTTTGAGGATATTAATGGTGGTACTGATACAGGCTTTAACCTTTTCAGTTCTACAAGTTAATGATTGGGAGCAGAATACCTACAGGATACCAGAAGAATATGACAAGGAAGTGAGTAAATTACATTAGTTCTAAAACTTCTCAAAATCACTAATACTAGAATACTATCATAAGAACCTATAATACCGCATAATACCCATATTCTATTGTGTGTATTGGCGTAAATATATGAGGTGGTGGGCCGTGCCCACCCCAGAATGGTCTAGTGCCCACCCCAGGGTGAAGAGCATTAGCCTATACAGGGTTATAGGTATTTAATGATTAACCTCCTAAAACAATTTTTGTTCTATGACTTTTGCCAAAACGTAATATATGGTGATGTATTACGTTTTAGGAGGTTTTATTTTTTTTAGTTTTCGCGGGAATTTCTATGAATTGCTAGCTTTTTTGTCTTGTAAGGACCTACATACCTACCTACCCATGTTTCATTTATTCGATTCTGACGTGTGCGCAGTCAGCTGAGTGCTACAACTGCTACTCAATCATTCGGCCGAGAGAAAATAGAACAGAAAGAACTGAAAATTTGCTTATATTTTTTTGTATGGGAAAAAAATCATTGAATTTGAAAAAAATGTAGAACAAAAGTTGTTAGTCTTGATTTACCCAAGTCACCTTTGCGAGTTTAATCATTAAATACCTATAATATATGCTATAGGACCTATAATATATGCTATATGTGCTATAGGTGGGGTGGCGAGTGGTCCGTGCCCACCCCAGAGTGGTTAGTACCCACCCCAGAGTGAAGAGCATTGGTGTATATGGGTGGGGATGCGAATGGTGCGTGCCCACCCCAGAAAGGTCTAGATGCCCATCCCAGTGTGAAGAAAAATAAGATTTTAGGAGGCTTCCTCTCTATACCCTTAAACTACTCGCAGCTGTATAATAGACCGCTCGCAGTTGGCTGACCTTTTTTTAGGCCAAATCTCAGGAGTGCTAGGACCCGTCTGAAAAGTAAACCTAGATAGTTACTAGTAGGTTCTAATATTAGCACGCCAACCCTGTGTCTCAACATATGTTTTTGGTTGGCAGGTAGAAAAAAGGCATTAAGCCCACCCTTTGTACTTTAGTGCAATAAAGTTTTAAATAAATAAATAAAAATAGTATCTAGTACCTAATATCTGTCTTGTAGTAGTCATAGAATCATTGGCGTTTGTAGTAGATACGCCAATCTATCTACTCCATACGTCTCTAAGATGACGATGTTAAAACAGCCAATCAAAAGGAAAACATCCTCTCACCCTCCATTAAGTTAACTCCGCTTCCAGACCGCACGAGCACTTATTAACATCAGCCCTGAAGCTCGGGAACAAGTTGAAGAGCGCCCTCAAAGTGAACAACCTCGAGGGCCAGCTCATGGAGACGCTGGCGAGTGACGCGGAGCTGGACAACGTGGGCATCCTCAAGTACTTGGAGACGCTGGCCGCGGACGAGGTGGAAGACCACGACCTGACCAGTTATAAGGTGGTCCTGACTAATGTGCAGACTCGGCTGGTGAGTGATAGTTTCATTTGTGACCAGTTACTTGATTATTTACTTTCACCCTCTTTCGCTTGGAAAATCTTACCAGCTACAAGGTAGCCCTGTCTTATGTGCAGACTCTGTTGGTGGGTGAAAGTTTTATTTACTTATTTTATTATTCATACTTGACTTACAAAATAACATAATATGCCAAAACGTCAAACATAACAGTAACATGTAAAGTAGTTAAAAAATATTATTAGCACATTACATGAAATAGTGTTTTTTGTGTTGTCGATCCGCATTGAGGTTGTGGGTATGCCCACATTGCCCGGAATTTGGGTGCATCCGCCACTGCTATAGACATATTTCCAATGCGCACTATCCCCAGGTGGCTCCGCCCCGGCGCGGCACGGTGCGCGTGTTCTCTCTGGCGGTGCACGGCGCGCCCGCGGGCTCCGCGCCCCGGCTCTGGTCCGTGGAGCGCAGCGAGCACGACTTCCACCTGCTGCGCGGCAAGCTGCTCGAGTTCCACGGGGAACAGCTCTTGCTCGACCTGCCTCTGCCTTCTAGAAGGTACCACGGAAAGATCTAGAACCTACATACATAAATTAACTGAATACGTCGCAGATATAATAAATAAATAATGTTGGAAAATCACACAGCACAATCTAGCCCCAAAGCAACTACTAAAAGCTTGTGTTATAGGACTCACTAAAAAATAAAACTGGAGATGTATAACGTATTGGCAAAAGTCATAGAAAAAAAGTTGTTAGTCTTGATTGCCCCAAGTCGCCTTTAAGAGGTTAATCATTAAATACCTATAACCCTGTATATGTAATTTAAATAACCTGTTTGTTTCAGAGACAACAGTCCGCTGGAGACGCTCCGCTACAAGTACGAAGACTTCCTGCAGAGGTTGCTGCAGAAGCGGCTGCTGCAGACGAGCGAGATGCTCCGGATATTCCTTACAGACGACGGGGACTTCTCACTCGTTATACAGGTTCATATTTATTTATTAAATTAACAATTTATTGTTATGAAGTCGGTTAATCGAACCAAGGAATAATTATTTTCCATAAAAACTTTACCACCCTATTTCACCCACAAATTAATTTTAAAGGGTTACTTAATTCAAAAAAATGTTTTCCTATGTGTTATTCTAGGTCCTAAACTACCTACACACCAAATTTCATCTAAATAACTTAGTAGTTACGGAGATTACTAAAAACAAACATTGACACAGACTTTCCAATTTATTATAATAGTAAGATAATGAATGTTGTTCCAGGCGACGACCCTGAGCGCGAGCACAGACCTGGTAAACATATACCAGAACGTGACCTACAAGCTGAGGAAGGAGAAGGGACAGCACTTGGAGACCTTCATGACCAACCTCTTAGTCTCCAGTGACATCGAGCGGTACCAGGCTTTGTGAGTACTTTTACTGATTAGGACAATTACCACCCTGAGCTAGCACAGATATGGTAAACATATACCAGAACGTGACCTACAAGCTGAGGAAGGAGAAGGGACAGCACTTGGAGACCTTCATGACTAACCTCTTAGTCTCCAATGACATCGAGCGGTACCAGGCTTTGTGAGTACTTTTACTGATTAGGACAATTACCACCCTGAGCTAGCACAGATATGGTAAACATATACCAGAACGTGACCTACAAGCTGAGGAAGGAGAAGGGACAGCACTTGGAGACCTTCATGACTAACCTCTTAGTCTCCAATGACATCGAGCGGTACCAGGCTTTGTGAGTACTTTTACTGATTAGGACAATTACCACCCTGAGCTAGCACAGACCTGGTAAACATATACCAGAACGTGACCTACAAGCTGAGGAAGGAGAAGGGACAGCACTTGGAGACCTTCATGACTAACCTCTTAGTCTCCAATGACATCGAGCGGTACCAGGCTTTGTGAGTACTTTTACTGATTAGGACAATTACCACCCTGAGCTAGCACAGACCTGGTAAACATATACCAGAACGTGACCTACAAGCTGAGGAAGGAGAAGGGACAGCACTTGGAGACCTTCATGACTAACCTCTTAGTCTCCAGTGACATCGAGCGGTACCAGGCTTTGTGAGTACTTTTACTGATTAGGGTAAAACTATGCCTTTTATATACCCTGTATTAAAGTTTATTTCGGATGTAATAGTAATTAAATTAAAAATAAATTTATTAATTAATTCTGACACAAAGATTCATAGAATGGAGTAGTAAATGTCACACAGATAATAATCAAACAATAAAAGACAATTCGCACAGCATCATCTAGCTTCAAGCTAAGCAGAACTTTAGCTTACACATATAAATAACAGATATATTTAATTCATTATTATGCTGTGTGGATTGTCCAGCATTATTTATTTATTTTACTAAATAGATAGATATTTCTTATAATATATATTTTTGAGTTACTCCTCTACGTGAAATTAACTCTTTTGTTGGATTTGGTAAATAAATATCATATTATTCATTTTTTTTACTTTCGATATCAGCCTTGGAAATAATTTTTGTACGATCTACTTCTATTTGTTTTGGGGTTCTGGTTGTTTTCTTTGGTAAAAAATATCTCTCTTTGTAGTATAATGTATTTAAGTATCAGTCATCTAGTACCCATAACACAAGCTCTACTTAGCTTCGGGCTAGTTGGTACTGTCTGAATTCTCCAGCATTATGACATAATGCTGGAGAATTCATTCATACAGTTTTATATGTATCTTCTATATCAGTATTGTATGTATCTTTGTTCCAGAAAACACGGCGCTCTAGAGGAAGCAATAGAAGTAAGCGAAGAGGTAGAAATATCCCAAAGCAGAGGGCCACAGAAAAGAAATATAGTCGGCGGGATATTTGGAAATAACTTCGATATCGAAGACGAAACTGTATCTATAGCAGATAGACAGTATCAAACCACTGTGGTCGGATTCACTCAGTGTTTCATGTATTTATGTAAGTATCAATTAACACCTTATTTCATATAGACTTATTTTTATAATTATTTATAGTTTAAAATTTGACTGGTCTAAGTGCTTATTTTGTAAGCCAAATAAAGTTATTGATTTACTGATTTACTATTACTAGTATCTGCCTGCGTCTTCACGTTTTGTTTCTATGGAAACGTTTCAAGGCTGTTTCTATACAATGGGAACTGATTTATGGGATTAAAGCATATATATTAAGTCTATTCAAAATTACAGTCCGATCTATGCAGTACATTTTGCCTGAAAGTGTTACAATCAGACATAACCCATACGACAATAAATTTCATAACTTGTTAAGTTCTTTTGTTTTGATCAGAATTGTTATGTTCTGAATACTTATATATAGATAGTTTTGTTCTGAATATCAATGTCTATTTTTATCAGAATCAATTCAGAATCAGAATCTCAATAGTTTTGTTCTGAATGTCAATCGGAAAATTCTGAATCTGAATTACAATAGTTTTGTTCATAATCTCAATCCTTTCTCGCAATAGAACCCTACCTAGCAATTCTAGCAAACTGCGACGTTCCAAACTAAGTCTATCAGCTGTTTTAATTCCAGTGACGAGAGTGATAAGAGCGCGAGCGCTGGTCGTGCACATACTAGGCACGGTCCTCGGCTTCACGCGCGCGCTGGTGGACGACTGCTTCAACAGGTTACTGAACGACGCGCTTTGCGAGTTGGTGTCGGAGCGGCGGCTGGCTCATCTCATCGGACTAGGGCACGGTATGTTCACTACAAGTAATGACCTCGTTGAAATATATAGGGGCTCCGTGCCCACACCAAAGTGAAGAGCATTGGTTTATATAGGTGGGGTGGCGAGTGGTCCGTGCCCACCCCAGGATGTTACTAGTGCCCACCCCAGGATGGTCTAGTGCCCACCCGAGGGCGAAGAGCATTGGCGTATACACAGGATGTAACAAAAATGAAGTACCAAACTTGCAGGCAGGGTGTAGATTCGAACACTGAATTCAAGTTTTTATTCCTAGCGGAAAATTGGAAAGTACTTGTTGTACCTAGGCTCCATATCTAAGCACGCCGCGCAGAGCCTACCCGCTTCCACTGCATTGATGTATAGGGTCGATGACCGCGGCGGGCGGCCGCTCGTTAGGGCGCCGTTTAGGTGTTATGGGCTTATAAACGAAATGTATACAGCCATTTTTTACGAAAGCCATTTTTTTTTTTCCAAATAGACGCGTGCAAAAGAGTATGTTGCCTAATGTAGTGAAAATACCGTATTTATTTAATTTTCAAAAACTAAAGAGCGGATTTTTTTTTAATATTTTTCCTGAATTCAGTGTTCGAATCTACACCCCGCCTGAAAGTTTGGTCCTTCATTTTTGATACACCCTGTATAGGTGGCGTGGCGAGTGGTCCGTGCCCACCCCAGAATGGTCTAGTGCCCACCCCAGGGTGAAGAATTTTGTATTTTAGGAGGCTCTCTTTTTATACTCTTGAAACTACGGCAAAATCTCTGTATAGTAGACCACTCGCAGTTGGCGGATTAGGGTCGAATAATACGAATGTACTACTAATTAAAACTAATTTGATAGCTAACGATTAAACATCTCCAGAACATCACATACAACATCAGCAACCCTCTTTTTAAATCATTAACTATAAATAAGTTCATCTTTATTATTTTCCAGCCCTTCTATTCAGTAAAAAGCCGCCCCCTCACCACGATCCCGAGGAGACGCGAGAGCGGGCCAAAGCGCAGCTGTTAGCTTGCATCCCTAAGAGCGCCGCGGCACTGCTCGGCCCGGGCCTCCCCGCCTCCGTGGGCACAGCTTTCGACTTGATACAGCACCCGCAGCTCAACAAACAGGTACCTAATCATTATCAAATAAATCACTATCTATATTTATAAAAGAAAACTGGGTGACACATCAAGAGATCGCGATGGAGCGTTTTCTAAATAAAACGACACCAAATTTATTGCTAAATTATATAAAATTCCTAAAAATCTAGGCCGTCACCAAAAGCAGAGTGCCCCGAAGATTCAATGTGGCAATGCAATTCATTTCTACCTCTCCAAACAGTATCTTTTCTACGACTTTTAGTAAACCTTTTTAATGGGGGCGCAATCATGAAGGTTTTGAACTTGTAAAGTTGTAAATACTTTGTAAAACATTGTACTTTACTTAGTTTATTAAAATAAGAGCAGATACATTCAAAATAGTTTTTATGTTTATTTCTCATAGAACAGAGTTCACTTTCTGGGAAATTTGTTTCATTTTTACTTTTGTACTAAGCCAAATTAAAATGAACCTGTTTTGTTAGTTTATGATCCTTTTTTTTATTTGTTATATAAAATGTAACCAGTAAATCAATAACTATATCTCTTTAGGCTTACAATATAAGAATTAAAATTATAACATCTTTATAATACATGTTTTTCTTTATTTCAGCTTGTATACAATCTCCTGGACCTCTGCATAGCGGAACTGTTTCCGGAACTGAACAATGAAAGCGGATCCCCAACGTGACAGCAAAAGCTTCTATCTTATTCTTATTCTAAGGATAGCTAGGAATTCTCATACGGTAAACGAAACCCCGACGTGACAGCCAAAGCTTCTGTCTTATTCTTATTCTAAGGATAGCTAGGAATTCTCATACAGTAAACGAAACCCCGACGTGACAGCCAAAGCTTCTGTCTTATTCTTATTCTAAGGATAGCTAGGAATTCTCATACAGTAAACTAAACCCGTGACAGCCAAAGCTTCTGTCTTATTCTTATTATAAGAACAGCTAGGAATTCTCATACAGTAAACTAAACCCCGACGTGACAGCCAAAGCGTCTGTCTTATTCTTATTCTAAGGATAGCTAGGAATTCTCATACAGTAAACAAAACCCCGACGTGACAGCCATAGCTTCTGTCTTATTCTTATTCTAAGGATAGCTAGGAATTCTCATACAGTAAAAAAAAACCCGACGTGACAGCCAAAGCTTTGTCTTATTCTTATTCTAAGGATAGCTAGGAATTCTCATACAGTAAACAAAACCCCGACGCGACGTGACAGCCAAAGCTTTGTTTTATTCTTGTTCTAAGAATAGCTAGGAATTCTCATACAGTAAACGTCTACGAAAAATTACGGTGATAAATTTTTACTTACTACTTAATTTCGATCATACCAATATTTAAGGCTTTCGAAATAAGGCCTGTATATTATTCACATGTCAAAGATATTGGTCAAAATGGTATGCTTTAGTACTTTGTCACTTTATAGTTAAGTTTCTCGACGACCTTGTGACAATTTGCTAAAATGCAAAAACCTGTTATTTTAAGTCTCATATTAAGAAAGACATCTGAAAAATAGTGATCGCCTTTTAAATGTATTTAAAAGACTTCATATTTTTATACTCTGTTGCAGACTTAAAGTCGGCACCAAGTTAAGATTATAAACGATATTATGACAGAATAAAACAGCTTACTTCATCCAATCTCTCATGTGTATGTGTGAAATTAACAGAAATAGAACTACATAATAATTAGACTCGGCGGTTGCATGTTTATTGTTTACGCTACAGATTAGCAAAACTGTAGCGGAGAAGTGTAAATAAAGATAAAAAAAAATATTTAATTTATTTGAAATAAAAATAATAACAAAAAGGTTTGTTATTATTTGAATACATAAAAAGCGTAGCTATTATCTCAAAAGTAAAATAAAATGTAATGAATACTCGGTTCTAAAAACCAATATATTAAAAATATGTTAACAAAACGGAAAACCACAAACATGCAGCATTCTACCTCTAGTAACTAAAAAATAGAAATTTCAAAAGGAAACACTAATTGCACAGCAATAAAGGTTCATATTTGAGCAACAAAACTGACTACAGACGAATTAAATAATTCTTAAATGAAATCTTCCATATAATTCGGAATTTAGTGACTTGCATTGTTGATACCAGTGCTGTTAAAATATTTGCCATAAAATATGTAGAATTATGTAAAATATGTTTATATTTATAAAAAATATGCAGGAATCTAGATCAGAGTACAATGTAGTCGTCATGACAGCATCTGAAAGCCTAATTATATGTAACTAGATCTATTTTCGTTAATTTACATCTTGGGAGAAATCTACATTCATAATGACCCCATAATTTGAAGAAAACTCACGTATTATTTAGTTGTATTTACGCTATTGTAATGAGCTTAACGCTATCGTTGCCATAATATTTTATAAGTTTACGTACTTACGGATTCGTAGCGTATGGCAGCAGATATTATATTGTATTCAGTATTATGACGATATTCATTTAAAATGTGGAATTGATGTAAATTTATGCCGAGAGCATGTATTTGGACTCGAGTCATTCAATAATATTAAGTTGAATTAGTAATTTATTTATCTCATCTTTATATATTTGTAGAAAATGAACCGCACATACTTAATTAAAATACTTAGTATAAAACATATGTATTTAACTCACAAAATACTTTGTTATCTCCCAATTTCATTATGAAGCTTTATAATTAAAACTTAGTACATTTGTATTAAAACCCTTACAAAATGCTTTGTTATCTCCCAATTTCATTATGAAACTGTATTTTACGTATTTTTCAAGGACTACTCGTCATTATTAGAAAATATTTTTACATTATTGATTAATGATTATTTATTTATTTTTAATCATAGAAAACGTGATTACATATACAGGCATATCATTAAATATTTTACATAAGATGACTTAGTAGATATTTATTTGATTTGTGAAGAATTTCAGTAAATACTTATAATTTTATCTGATATTAGTGTTAGCCTTAATTAGCTGCTATCTTTGTTATTTTTATCGTGAAACCACTCCTGCAAAGCTAAGGGAAAAGCAATCCTAGCAAGTTGTATTTTAGGCTCACTTTATACGGAGAGGCAATAGGCCGAATATACGTACTTGTCAGCAAAACTAGCCCTACCACTAAATAGCTTTTGTGGCCAAGTGCCATTCTGCTTTAAGCTAACAAAATAATAACGATTATAAAAATTGCTTATTAAAGGTTCGGTGAGAATTTTTGATATTAAATTCCTATGTAAACACTTTAAAATGAAAAAGAAATTGGTGGCGGCGCTAGTTTCAGCCCTATATTCGCCTTAATGTTATAACAACTTTATGAAGTATGTGACTCGGGCGGCGACATAATCGCAGCGATAATAATGTTATTGGCGTGCGATAAAATCGCCCATGTAGGCGAACTCTTACTGTAATAATTTTAAACATTTAAAATACGGAAACTATAGTCTCGTGAACTCAACGATTATTATACTAAATGTACTTTGTATATTTGTAAAGGATTCTTATATTTTATATTGATTTAGATTAATAAAAGCAATACATTATGCACGAAGCAAAAGGTTGAGGTTGTAAGATTAGAAGAGGATATTTTTAACGTAAAAAGAAACTAAATAAATTATTTTAATATTATTTGTGTCCATTTCTTTATTCCCGTTTTATTATTCTAGATATTATAATTATAGATGTTTCAGGTTTTGATTTGCCGCCAAACTAAATAACACTAGGAAATTAAAGAGTTACTCGTATGTACGAACTCCTTTTGAAACTAAATATCGTCTAAACGAATAGATAGGTACCTAATTTACAAAAGATCGGTAGGTCCCATTTGTTCTATGGAACATGACGTAATATAACAATTTGAGAAAATATTGTCCCTATTTGTAGAACAGTTGCTACTTTTTTGTTTCAAATTGTTCCATAGAACAAACTAAGTACCTACCTACATAAATAAACTTCTTGAAGTTCTTTTATTTTTCAAAATAAACTTAAATTATTGTGTAGCGAGTAGTTTCATTTTTTGACAGTGAACTGTAGGTACCTGTTATAACGTAGGTGATTAATTAATACAATGTGATTTGTCGAACCTTGATCAAACGAAATGTGCGGATACACGACACATATTTATCGATAAAAATCGAGATAAAAAAATTTATACGTTATTTATAGTGATGTTATATTAGGGTCAATTTTCCATATTCATGTTATTGAATATATCGCTTTGAAGATATTACGATATCATACCTATTCCAAAATATTAGTTTGATATTAGTTTAATAATAGTGAACCTATTCATATTTACGATACCAAATACAATATTATACTGTACCTGTTCAAGTTTATACCGAGATAAAATCTTTTTTTGTTTGTTTAGAAAAATAACTAGTTGCGCCCCGCGGCTTCGCCCGCTTTAAAATTTATTTGTCAAATTTCAGAAATTTATTCCATGCCTCCTAGGGGTAGTTTCTTTAAAATAAAAAAAACGTGTTTAATTATTTACTTTATAATTTATTTATACCGAGTTTTGAGTGAATCGAACCAAGGAAAAATTATTTTCCATACAAACTTTACCACCTTCTCAGAGGTTAAAATTTCCAAATTTGAATAGCCTATGTCCTATTCTAGGTCCTAAACTATTTATATACCAAATGTCATTTAAGTAACTTAAGTACCTAATTAAAAGATTACTTATAAGAAACATTCACACAGACTTTCGCATTTATTATTAATTATTATACCTACATAATAGTAAGAATTAGTATCTATTAAACCTTACCTTAGTCATCATCATCACCAACCTATACATATTAGTCCACTGCTGGACATAGGCCTCCCATACTGAGCGCCATCGCGCCCTGTCTTCAGCTTGACGCATCTAGCATCTGCCAGCAGTCCTTCGCAGATCGTCATCCCACCTGGCCGGAGGGCGTCCTCACTACGTTTGCCGAGTCGCGGTCTACACTTGAGTGTAGACCGACAACCGTTCTTCGCGAGATATGGCCAGCCACTTCAGCTTCCTAATTCTTTGAGCTATGTCGATAACTTGGTTCTCTGTCGGATGAATTCATTACGAATCCTATCCTTCAGAGAGCTCTTTCCATAGCTCGCTGAGCGACTTTGAACTGGTGGACCAGTATAACGAGGTTGAACTTGTGTTGAACTTGTTTTGAACTTGTGTTGAACTTGTGTTGAACTTGTGTTGAACTTGTGTTGAACTTGTGTTGTGTTGTGTTGTGTTATACATAGTTATATATAAATATGGGAATAAATACTTTAGTATAGGAATTGTTTCAAATATGATTTATAAGGTATGTAATTAAGGTGTATTGATATACAATTAAAGGTTTAGCACATTAAATATCTAAATAATCTGTCACGTGCTTCACACAAATATTATAAATGTGTAGGTTAGGGTAGATAGATAGATGGTTATTTGTTACCACATCACGTCAAAATGATTCGTACAGTAGGCACGAATCGCTGCTTGCATTTCGCACACATAAAAAATCTCTTTCATTTATAAATGTGGATGACTAGTGTAAGGTTCCAAAGATTCGATTCGATTTTCTAAATTGAAATAACTTAATTCATTGAAAAAACGTAACGGTTACCTACAATTAAATAGAAGCGTTTTACCTGAAATAAAACGCATATTAAAATACTTACCTTACTGGAAGCTTTAATAAGCTTTTAACGAGAAAGCACATCCGTTTCCGTCGAATTTGACTACTTTTTACTGATTTTTCGGTAGTATATCCGGTCCACTGGCGACACCTAGGCGTTTCGCGCCATTTTTAGTTTGCGTAAAATGGACAGCGCCATGTTTTATCATTGGTTAAGTTACACCAGGCAGAAATAAAAGCAAAGCTTCCAGTAAGGTAAGTATTTTAATATGCGTTTTATTTCAGGTAAAACGCTTCTATTAAATTACTTGACCGTTACTGGAAGCTTTAATAAGCTTTTAACGAGATCTGTTTGTTTTCGCCTGGTGTCGCCAAATGTAGAGTTTGAGGGAATAACGCCAATGTGATGAGATAAAATTAAACAAAAGAATGTGTAACAAGTCTTTTGAAAGAATACTGATACAGTAATGTTCTCTTGAGTTTTGTTCTATAATTCTGACACTCTTGATTTTAGTATGTAACCAAGAACTAATTTACTAAAATTTATAATATATCCACTTTGAACTTGAACTTAGCCGTTTTAACAGCTAAAATATTCAAATTGCCACCAAACGAAAGTAATAATAAGTAAATATTGTATCAATCGTTTTCAACAATAACGGAGTAACATTATCAGGAAGACATATATGTTATTTCTCGCCTACAAATCCTTTAAAAAATATTGGCGAACAGCCAATTCCCTCGTCTAAAGATACAGTGATCGTATGTTATCTGAAACTGCTTCAACATCTGTTTATCTAAAGAGGTATTATCCCAGCCAATAGGTACGTTACGCCAGCTTAGCCACTTTTAGTGTAATATTAAAATCGTTTATAGACTTTCAGTCTAATTTTATGATTAAATAAGTATAGTTCATTCATATTAGTGGATTAATTTATAACATAATTAATGTTTGAAAGAAGTCAACCACTGTCAGTGTTGGAACCGTCAAAAAATAATAAACACCTACTATCGTACACAATGACAAGATCAAGGTGTGTCTAGTAACGTTAAGACGTGTATTCTTTTACGTGTACAGATCAACAGTTATATCGTGGTGTGACGATCTTATGAAAATATTGATTAGTAGGTGATTTTGTGTCAATTGTTCCACCATTCTACACGTACACTTCAAAAACATGAGAACGATGTTCTTGACTTTCGGTGGTGACAGACATATTCCCCAGTTGAGGAAGTACTAATCAGGTATCCCCAGTCACTAAGTGATTTAGACGAAACACTTTAGGGATTAGAAATGGTAACGGAAATTCCCATGCTAGTGATCGATACATACCAGATTTTAAACACGCTATGAAACATCCAAGGGATACTAAACGCGTCATGAAACATAATCTTTCAGATCTCGTGTAACATTATTACAAAGAACATGCGCAGCCTTTCAGGCAAATAAATGAATTAGATAGAAGTATCTAGGGTCCCCATTTTATAAAAACTATTTAATGTTCATATATGCTAGCAGTTGTTGTCACTCGGGGAAAAGATAACGATATAGGTGACCTTCCCGATCATTAGGATTGCTTGGGATATCGTGTATGCTGAGATGTATTGAATGTCGAGCACATTCGATAGGTTATCTCTATGGTACAACTCTATGCTTCTGCAGTATGATTATAAGCCCATACAGTAAGATGAAGGCTATGAAATGTGATGTATTTAATGTCTGGCTAGCACACACACAATAACTTGTATATATAATAGATTTATTTTGATTGCAGTGCAGGAGAAACTCTTATCGTTACCAGGTGCAAGAAACGGTCAGGCTGGAGTCGCATAATATAGCAGAAAAATCCTTTGTATTTCCTTTGAATGTGCACCTCTAACAGGCATGCACAATGACAAACTATTAATGTCTGCAGGGTATATATTTTGGACTGTTCCCGGCCTTCAAAATACACTTTTCTGCGGTTTGAGAACCGAGGTACCTAAGTGCTAAGACCAAGATTAAGTGCTCGCGAAGCACATCTAAACTTTGATGCAATGTATTACAGCAAATCGTCGAGACAGGATACTCGTATTTCGGTCATTAATTACATGCCTACTCGTTTAGTGCCTCGAGATTGTAAATGGGACTGCCTGATCAGTTAGATTTAACTATAAACATTCGGGATATCGAACATGGTGATACCAGCCAGCTGCTATTGTGTATACCTACCAGAGCAACCTTCCTATCTGACCTCATTGAAATGTCTAGAGTTATTGTTAACTTTTGTTAATTCTAGTGTCCAGGAGCATGTTTCCAGGAGCATTTGAGCGTCCTATATGTATATATATATATATATATATATATTGTTACCTTTTTGTTTAAGTGTCAAGAAACATTGGACCTTCCTGCATATTGTATTTATCTATGCGATAGATGAGGAAATTGTAAACGTTTATGCCTTAATAAACGAAATATAAAATAAATAAATAATTGTTCACATTTGTTCAATGCAGTATCCAGGAGCATTATATATTGTTACCTTTTTGTTTAAGTATCAAGTGTCAAGAAACATTGGAGCTTCCTGCATATTGTATTTATCTATGCGATAGACAAGGAAATTGTAAACGTTTATGCCTTAATAAACGAAATATAAAATAAATAAATAATTGTTCATATTTGTTAAATGCAGTATCCAGGAGCATTAGAGCGCCCTGCACCATATTTATGAATGTGCTGGGCCAGGAGCCCTGGTGGTAAAATAAAACTCTTGAATTTGAGCGCTGGTCCTTGTTATTATAGTTATATATTGGCCACTTCTGGGCTGACCTCTTTGAGAGAGGTTATTATGGTATCCACCCCGCGAGGGTGTCTTTATGTAGGCATTTCACCTAGGTCCAGGAGCATTGGAGCATCCTGTACCATATTTAAGACCGGGCCAGGAGCCTCGGTGGTTGGTCCTTGTTATTATAGTTATATATTGGCCACTTCTGGGCTGACCTCGTTGAGAGAGGTTATTATAGTATTCACCCCGCGAGGGTGTCTTTATGTAGGTATTTCACCTAGGTCCAGGAGCATTGGAGCGTCCTGTACCTTATTTAAGACCGGGCCAGGAGCCTCGGTTGTTGGTCCTTGTTATTATAGTAATAAATAGGCCACTTCTGGGCTGACCTCTTTGAGAGAGGTTATTATAGTATCCACCCCACGAGGGTGTCTTTATGTAGGTATTTCACCTAGGTCCAGGAGCATTGAAGCATCCTGTACCATATTTAAGACCGGGCCAGGAGCCTCGGTGGTAATACTCGTGATAGTTATTATATATTGGCCACTTCTGGGCTGACCTTTTTGAGACCTCTTTGAGAGAGGTTATAATGGTATCCACCCCGCGAGGGTGTTTGTGTAGGCATTTCACCTAAGTTCAAGAGCATATGAGCGTCCTGTATCATATTTATGACCGGGCCGGAAGTGTCAGTGCAGTGGTAAAAGGAAACTCGTGAATTTGAGCGCTGTCCTAGTAATTATACATGTTGTATATTGGTCACAGCCGAGCTGACCTCTGAAAGGTAATTACGGCATCCACCCCGCGAGGGTGTGTCTGTGTAGGCAGTTTATGTCGATAAATAAACTTTGAGCGCCTACTGGTGTGTTAATAAAAATGATTTACCTATGTTACTTCGAAATGGCCCAATAAATTAATATCTTATTTATAGGGATATACAATTCTGCCTTTAACCTTGAAAGGAACCTGGAGGTCCACACGATGGACCTAGTGATTCACACTAGCTCTTCCCCCGCGAGGGGCAGCTAAGTCCTTAATTATGTTTTGCCAGAACAGGGTTAAAAGATTCACTTATTACTATCCAGCCTTTTAAAACAAAATACAAGATCAATCAAACAATCAACAAGATCACTTTAATTTCTTTAAGCTACAAGTACAGGTTACGAGCAAGTCAAATCTCAAACTAAAATTATTATTAAAAAACTCGCAGGTAGTTATGTAGAAAGCGCGCGACTAGTGTCGCGCACATCCTGAAGTCCCTCTTTCGTTAAGGGATGAAATTAAATGTTGTTCTTCCAACACTAGTTAATTCCTTTTTCGTAAATGAATTCAACAAAGTTTTAATAGGTATAATATTTACCAAAAATTTCTATTTTACTGTCAAATTTAGATTACATTACTATAAAAGTTATCTTTATGCTAATTGATTGAATGATCAATAGGAGCCGTGAATGGTTGAGTTGAGACTCAAAAATAAAACTTTTGAGGGTAGGTATTCGGTGAAGATTTTACTAAAAAGGTCTAGTGCTTGCTAGTTATTATTTCTTGGGTCGTTTCTTGCGAACATAGAAGATGTCTTCGAAAAACAGTTGCGTGTTTTCGGAACCTGCGATTTTGTTCTTCTAATTTGTTCGAAATAATGGCCTTGCCAAGACATTGATTGTCAGTGAAGTTAAACATGTTTGTACAAGCGTCGACGCTTACAAAATGAACTCATCGAGGCCTTACCATCATGGCAAGCAGTATAAAAACGACTCAATTAGTCAGGCAGGGCATCAGTTATAATAACTTTGGAGCTTACCCGTATCCGCGATGAGTAGGTATGCTTACAAATGGGATCGAAGCTCTCGGCGCGTTCACGGCGGCGGCGGCGGCGGTAGCGCCGGTTCCGGTTCTTTAATAAAAATAGGCTGTAATTTTAAAATACAGTTATTCAAAATATTTTTACAAAAATGTTTCTTCCAAAACTTACCAAAAATACCGGACACAATCCGGTAGAAATAAAAAATCATTTTAAAATGTGAGATCTTATATGACAGAACCAACACAATGAAGTAAATTATCTAAATAAATGGACTTCGAGACCGGAACCGAAAGAACCGAATAAACCGAACACAACCAGTAAATTATTAAAATAAATGATCAAGTACTTTCTATAAAATACGAGATCCGAACGGAAAAACCGTTAAATTTTTACCGTTAGTTACCTACCTTAGGTAAGGTAAAAAATTATGAGCACAATATGCTTTCCTGAATCAACGTTCTTTTGCCTTTGTCCTGCAGTGGGACAGTAATGGCTAAAATTGAAAGCAGGCCCTATTTCTTATGAAAAATAACACAAATATTATAACAAAGAGATTTTTACAACATGGTCGATAAAAATTCTCAATGATTTCAAGTGCGAGAAAATAAGTAAATTTAAAAAACTTACAGGTTTTTCTGCGATTCACTTTACGATATAAATAATAATTATCACTATAGGTAGTGCAACTTTAACAGAGCCAGAGCAGAACTGCTGCGTACACAAGTTGCTTCGACGGAATACGAAACGCCAATGAGAAAACATGGCGCTGTCCATTTTACGCAAACTAAAAATGGCGCGAAACGCCTAGGTGTCGCCAGTGGACCGGATATACTACCGAAAAATCAGTAAAAAGTAGTCAAATTCGACGGAAACGGATGTGCTTTCTCGTTAAAAGCTTATTAAAGCTTCCAGTAACGGTCAAGTAATTTAATAACTTATTAGCAAGGAATCCCAAGCCTTGATGGAGGGATGGTTTTCTGTAGAAAATCGATTCCGATATTGAATTTTCTGGTAACACAAACTTACCCGCACACATAATGGAATTGGAGACACCGCTACAGTTTACACAAATACTTATTTCCATAATAATTATGTTTGTTCCATTTTGTTTCCAAACCATGTTAAATATTGATTTGGATAGATGCCTTTTGTGCCACATATAGACCATACCAAAAAAACCTGTTTTTCTATTTATTTTCCAAATAAATTGAAATTTCCTGAAATAAGTGTCTTTTAATTTATTATTTTAAACAACATATATTTTTTTCGACGAAATAGAAAAAATCATGCAGTAAAGGGTTAAAGTACATTTCGTGGTTTTATTTACGTAATTTTTTGTTTTTTATTAAGATAAAGTTATCTACTAATACATAGAAATAAAAGTTTCAGCATGAGACACAAAATTTAGCCTTTTCTAACGCGATGCATTTTGTGGTACATTTTAGCGTTTTTTTTGCTCGCTGACGTCATTATTTTTACACCTCTACACACACCCCTAGCATAAGAATATTGTCTATTCATAAGCCCCTAGGTTGGCGACGCCATTTTCTAAGTTTTGACATAAGTGGCAAACGCCGCTGGCGCGTGCGCGCGATCATCTGCGCGATGTTACCGCACGCTACTAAAATCAATATTTGGTTTACTATGAAACTACTAGGTACTAGAATTTTATATCATTGGAATGGTCTTGAATGCAGCTATCAGATTTTAAAACATTATTCAATTTCGTTGCCATTTGTATTGTCAGTCTAAGCGTAGTAAGCGCGTCTAAAATGTAGAGATAGCCATTTTGTTCCCGCTTCCCGCAAGTATAAGTGTAAAAATAAAATAAATCTAACGATTTGTATGAACATTACTACTTTATTTACATAATTAAAATACACCTATAAACATTATTCAATCAAAATATCACACTCTTTCATACATTTTTTTCACTCAAAAGCTTCTAAATACGGTGATTAAAAGAAATTTGAGATGTCTGACCGAGATTTTACTAGCTCCATCACCACCTCCTCCTTCATCAGAAGTGGGATCGAAGATGACTGATGCTGGCCAATGCTGATCGAAGATCACTGATACTGGTGTTGCTGCTGCTGGCTGATTCCGGCCAATGCTGATCGAAAATCACTGATACTGGTGTTGCTGCTGCTGGCTGATGCTGGCCGATGGTTTTGCTGATCGAAGATCGCTGATACTGGCGTTGCTGCTGCTCTCTGATGCTGTCCAATGCTGGCTAATGCTGGTCGATGCTGACTAATGCTGATCGATGCTGGCCAATGCTGGTCGATGCTGGCCCAATGCTGATCGAAGATGGCTGATACTGGTGCTGCTGCTAGCCAATGTGGGCTGATGCTGGCCATGTACTACTAACCAAGAGGAAAGTTTGGATTTGGATATTATTTGTTTTTTTTAATAAAACGTGAATTCATGTCACCTAGTTATCAGCCCACATCGGGTTAGTGCGCAGCGCTAACATAGCGTAAGAAAAAAATCTTACTTATTTATTGTCAAGAACGAGTTTTCACTACTTGACTTTTTTAATGGCCGAGCTTTTCAACCAAAAGTGCACGATTTTTCCTATAGCTCGGCTTACAAATCGTGTTGGCAGCACCAAACTCTTATGTCAAAATACTGTCAAGATCATTCTCATATTTTTTTTTTAATTTACACATCATGGCGGATAGCGAAAGTGGTTGGGTGTGTGTTGCTTTGTTATTTTTATTTTCCGTAAAATAGGGTTTAGGATTATGTAGTAGTAAAAAAACGTAACTTCCGTAGACATAAATCGTTATGTATCTTAGAAGTAGAACATTAGTACTTGAAAAAGTGGTTGTAGATCGCGAAATGGCATTGTTTTGAAACAAGTCTAATTTACTATGGACTCACGCCAATATTTCGTGTATTTAATTTGACTGATTGTATTTAGTTTGTTTGTTATTGTATTTGATCTAGTGACGTCAATCTTAAAGTGCGGAGAATCAACCAATGCAAAAGTTTTACCCAAAGTGCATAATGAAATTCCAGTGTAAATATTGTGATGGATGTGCCCGATAAACACTTTTCTATCTCGAAATGGAGACGGAGGCGTCAGGCCCGTGCCAAAAGGGCGGCATGCGTCTCAGTGAAGCCCTCGACAATATGCAGCTCGCCTACAACCCTATTACCAAACAACTCCACTTCGTAAGTCCTAAAGTAGACAAGACGAGAGAGGAAATCTTGGATGAAATCGACAAGTTGTCTAAAAAGAGCAGTTTCAGTGACGAAGGGAACTTTTCTTTATCAACATGCGAGAAGAGTGATACCAGTGATTCTCCAAAAAGTACTCTTCAATGGGGTGGCAGCGTTGGCCATCAGAGAGGGAAAGACGGTGGCTCCTTCTCCAGTACTGTTTCAAGTTTATCGGAGTGTTCACTCGGTTCCGTTGCATCAAAGGATGATGATCTGCCTGACGTTGCAGCTTTTCATCAGGATGAGGGGAAGTTGAAGAAGAAAGGATTGTCAGGATTTTTTAGTCGGTGAGTTTTAGTCTAAAATTATTTTTTTATTTTTCAAGAAATAAAATGAAAATTTAAGCAATAAGTTGTTGACGAAGTAAATTGTTTTTCTTAGAACATGTAAAAAATTCCACATGTTATGTCATTGTTTATAACAGGTCACATAATAATCTACACTAGGACACTAAATAGGAAGTATTGCATATAGGAAAACTGTTATTAGCATGCAAGTATACATACTTGGTTTACAGCTTCAATCTAAAATGTTGCCAGGCTAGAATACTTGTCTGATTTATTTTTCTGTTTTTCATTCTAACTAAAACCTCACTTAAAACTTGTTATTGTAGACGAGTTCAATGTTCTCCTTATGTTTCTACAAAACCTTATACCTATTGGTTTATTTATTATGTCTTCAAAAACATTCCATACAAACTCCAAACAAACATCTCTATGGGTTGTTGACCTCAATTTATTATTCAGAAAGTCATTGAAAACTTGAAAGGCCTGTTAAGATTTGGTTGATGAAACATTTCTGATACTAGAGAAAAACAACAATAAATTTTAAACAAATAATTTATATGTGACTTTTCATACACCTATCTTAATAAATAATTAATACGTAAATTTACATATATTTCCAAATAAATAAATAATAAATAAATAAATAATTAATTCCGGACAGTCCACACAGCATCATCTAGCCCCAAGCTAAGCAGAGCTTGTGTTATGGGTACTAGATGACTGATATACATAATACAATATACTACATAGATAGATATTTTTTATTATACATATTTTATAATACTTTAAACCTTTATTTAACATATACCTCAAGTCTTGTCATATTACAAAAATGTTTTCACACATTTTTCCTAATCATTATTGACCAAATGAACCCTTCTCAATTCCGACCAGCTCACAAGAAATCTCAAACAATTTCTTTTGGTGGTCGAAATTCTTTGACAACTTAGAACTGATCCCCTCAATACAGTTACTAATATAAAGACCTCCCTTTTTATCCAGACTTTCTTCAAAACAAGCATGGAGGATAGATACAGCTCCCTTTGCAGGTGTTTTGAAAAATATCTTCATTGCCCACGGGAACATCTTCTTGAACAGAGTCTTATCAAAAAGGTCTGTGTCTACAATGCCTGGGTGGACTGCGAAAGCCTTTACTGGGTAGTTGTTTTCTTCCATAAGATTGTTGATTTGTCTTGCTGACATAAGCTGAAACAAAGAAAGACCATTAATAATTAAACGTTATACAGATTGTTAAAATAATGGATCAACTGTAATTTGAATTCATAAGGATCGGAAAACATTTATTGCCTAAAACTTATTACAATCAGACTCATTATACATTAAATAAAATAAAAACTAAGGCATAAGGATTAAATTCAGCTTTTGCAGTATATTATATTCAAATGCATGCAGTGCTGTGTTTAATGGAATGGAAATAAGTTTGTGTATACCTGAGCCAATTTGGCCTGGGAGTAAGCTGCCGTTGTATCATAGTGCTCCTTCATATTGATATCATCGAAGTAAATCTTGCCAGGGTAGTGTGCACACGAAGTCACATTAACAATCCTCGATGGTCCTTCAGTCCCACCCCTTTTCAACGCTGGCAACAATAAATGTGTCAAATAGAAATGCCCCAAATGGTTGACAGACAGTTGTGATTCAAATCCATCTTCAGTGACCTCATAATCACCGAACATAACTCCAGCGTTGTTAACAAGTATGTTGATGTCCGGGTATTTCTGGACCACTTTTAATGCGAACTCCTTTACAGATTTCATAGACTTCAAATCTAGTTTAAAAGCTGTCAAATTTTCTGCGTTTTCCATTGTCTTTGATATGTTTTTGACATCATCTGGGTTCCTTATCCCCATTACAACTTTCACGTTCGCTTTTAGCAGTCCTCTTATGACTTCAGTACCGATGCCTCGGGCCCCGCCGGTGATAACGGCGATTTTTTTCCTTGCATCCGGCAACACTATCTTGTTTCTTCGTAAATTGATCCAGTCATCTATTAAACCGCCGACACCTGCTCCTTGCATGTCTAGCGTGTGTTTTAGATCACTCAGGAGATACTTTATGGGTTTCTGTCGGTTGAAGTACCAGTAGATAGCCGCTGAAGCTAGTACGACGGCGGAGATAATGCTCACAGACATTGTTAGGTTATGTTGGTGTGTTTCGTACGGGCGCTACGCTCTGACTGGGCGCTTTCACTGCGTTGAAATCCTCGGTGCGCTGCTTTCTCTCGGTGTTTTGTGTACCGTTAGTCCTGTGTCTATGCGCGCAGGTATATTTCCTATCCCACAGTACGACTGCAACAAAAACAACAACATTAGGTACATTAAGTATAGTCAGGAGAATTGTCATAACGACCTCATTAAAGTCTGTTCTTCAAAGAATATTTACATGAACGGTTTCTAACCAGTATTTAATGATTACATATGTAGATACGTACGTTTTATCTGGCCGTGGCATAAGCACTGACTGAAAATAAAAAAGAGGGGAGTAGATTTAAAATCAGCGCCGCATGTTTCTGCATGCAGCACAACTGAATCTACTCCCTTTGCCTATGATTAGTCTTTTTTATTATTGTTTATAATTCTAGTTTAGGTTAAGAAATTTATAGGCAATAAATGATTTTTCTATTTCTATTCTATTTCTATTAAAATGATGTAATGTTTAATCTCAATTGCAAATTCGCAAATATTTGAAATCTATTTCCCACTATTTATTACCATACTACTTAGGTAAAATCTAATACGTGTGATCCTCAACATATTTTATTGTTCAATGAATCATGTTTTCAAAACAGGATATTAACAATATGTAGGTATAATGTTTTTGTATGTAAGTTTAATCGCGCATGCGTAGATGTTACGTGTCGGTATTCGGGCTTGATTTCTCATTATGGCAGAAGACTGGTTTTGTTTCGAATGCTCTAATACATGCATCTTCAACCTTTTTTTGTGCAAGGGCCAATAATCCATTTTTCATGGCCCGAAGGGCCGCAACCTGCAATACCTACTCTATTTAATTTTACTAGGTACCCTAAAAAAGGAATATAAAACAAGCAAGTTTAAAATTATCAATAGGTTTTTTTATTATTAAAATTATTTATTGATTAAAAACCTTACAAAATAAGTACAGGAACTTGAATCAATGCGATGTTTGACACTGTTTATTTTTGACGAGTGTATCGATGTCAGGCTTTATTTTTGAAGTTGCAACCCGCAGACTACCTTCCAGATGTGCGTCTTTAATTCGCCTTGACATTTTTCATGCGAGAAAACAGTTGCTCGCACACATAAGTGCTCCCAAACAATGATATAATTTTTTGGGCATGTTTGCGTATCTCTGGAAATGAAGTTTTATCAACATATTTTGAATAAAAATCCAGAAGATCCGTGTTGAATTTGTCTTTCAGTTCGGTACTGCACTGCAATTCGATAACTTCCATCTGAAAATTTCCTGGCATGTCTTCAACGGATACATTGAATGGTCGCGCAAAGAGGTTGATCAAGTTTTCATTCTTTCTGAAGTCAGCAAACCTTGATGCGAACTCTGTTTTGAGCGATACTAATGCCGTGACATATTTGTCCACATTTACACATACGCAACTCTTCAGGTTAGGAAAGTGCGTAAACTCTTTTTTCAACAACTGATTTTTCCACAAATCCAGTTTTATCTCAAAAGCCGCACCGGCACGTGCCAGTAGTACTCAAAGGATGCCGACGCGTTAATAAAGGACGCCGATTTCGATTAAATGTACCGACTGGATCTGCGAATAGCGAAATATTTAGCCGCGAATACAGGAAACGAGTCACTATTTTTTTACCCGCTAATAGAGAAAACGCAAAAAAGGGAACCGTGAATAAGAAGTTATTACTGTAAATAAAAAATATTATAATTTGCTATGGCCTCCGAGGGCCGCAAGAAAAGACCCGGCGGGCCGCATGCGGCCCGCGGGCCGCGGATTGAAGACATTTGCTCTAATAGGTAGGTAGTTGGTATGTTGATTTGTAAAACGGTGACATAAACACTAAATTACCGGAAAAGCTCGCTCTATAAGTACCTGTATCTGTTTGGATCGTAACTTTATGAAGAGGTGCCCGGTATCTTAAGTTACATTAAATTACGTGCCAGCAACGGGTTTCCAAGAATTCCAATCTTTCATCTCACAATTTCACCACTTCAATGCATGTAATAGATCCCTTCATGGAACCAAACTGGACCAAACAATAACATCCTCTCCTTCTAACACATATAGGTCCACATAGAACCGAATGAGATAGTGCTACATTACGCTGCATTAATTCTTAGGCAGCCGTTTTTAAAGCCAAAGCCAGGAACTTTAATAAAGGGTCTTTGAACTAGCTACAGTTATGATAACAGTAAAGTGGTAAAGGCTTGACTGGAGATGTTAAATCGGCAGACGAGACGTCTAATGATGGGTATCGAGACGTGACGTGATGCACTGAATGTACCAACACCAAGAAGGTACCTACTTGATCAAAAAGGTTTTATTTACCAACAGACGGACAAATCACTATTCAAATGCGGTGTAGAATTCCTGAGTTCGCCTTGTTAACGATCTTGGATGATAAGTGATTAGTTGTGGTAATGAGTGCTGCGATGACGTTAGTTGAAGGTAGGTTTTTCTTGTTATCCTTCCGAGAATGCGCAAATGATTTTGCTTACAGTAATAAATAAATAATAAATAATTATCTTTCTTAACCCTATTTAATTTGACATGCCCACACAAAAAGCGCCGCCGTCTTTTCAGTATGATCGTTTTTACATTAAGAAGACGCAAATCTACATGTTTGATTTACTTTTCAACTATAATAATAGAGAATTAGAGACATACTTCAAAGTAAAAAACACTGGACAAACTTTGTATTTACATTCTTATTGACTATCTTTCGAGACACGCACGTATACGCTATCGTAACATAAGTTGATAACAGAAATGAATGGGACTGGAAATTTTGTAATACCTATCATATAATCAATACTACTGTCTTATCAGGAATGTTGGACAGCTGTTCTGTATCGACCTATTTGTTGTCGAAGTGAAGTAGTAGAAGTGTGTTTACAAATTGTTGAAATACAATTGCTAGCTAAAGGGTCCTCTTAGACCTAACTTATTCACTCTCAAACAACTCTTTGACTTTAAAAAGGTCTTATCTCAATGAAGGTAATCGTGATTGCATGTCAATATTTATCCTATTGATGAAGTAGGAGTATTATAATAGTTCTAAACGAAATCCTGAATGAATTTGTCTTGTAATAATTCTTAACACGAACAAAGTCAACCTTGTGGTTTCCACATGAAAGTCTTGAAACCACAGTAAACCGCAAATTTGTGCAAGAGCAAACGTAAAATATTTTAAAAATAAAAAAAGAGTTTTTGTGTTCACAATGGAACAATGCATAAAAACCATTTACTTATATGATGTGGCGTATATGGTTTTATGTATCACAAGCTCAGAAGTGTGCATATACACAAGCTTCTGAGCTTTGTAAAATATGTCATATCAAGCCATTACTCTGGCACGTTCGTCGTTCGTACATGCAAAGACTACTGATGCCTAATAGCCTAATAGGATTTATAAAACGTATTCTACAAAAACAATGCGGTAGCTGTACCTTGGTATTCTATACGTTTGTAAGATGACGCGTAACATAAACAATAATAATGTCCGTTGCGAGTTTCTAAAGAATTCGCAGAGCAAGGAAAACAAACAAAATGGACGCTGACGCCGATACTGACCCAGCTGAGCCAAGTGCCATTCTCAATACAACAAACTGTAAACAGTAAACTCTTCCAGTCCCTGCAAACCGCTATTTATTCCTTAAACCTGTTCTTGGAAGCTCAGACGCTGTACCTGCGACCCTAAACCTCACCATGACCTTGTTACTGGCTTCCGTAACCATTGCCGAGTGTCTACACAATCTCTTCTACAACTGGCCTGTAGTAGCAGCAATAGTAATCTTGGACGAGCTTTGCGTCGAAGCCATTCCTTTGCTCAGCTTTCAGTGCATATGCACTCGCCAGACGCACTGACGCAAAAACCTTTGAGCTACAGTGTTTGTAAACTTCCAACGACCAGTTCTAAGAAAAAGCTAAGTTATTACCTTGCCGTGACAGGAATACCTTGTAAGATTAAACACATTCACCCGGTTTAGAAAACAAACTAATGAAACTGGTTTGGAAGCTGATATAATTTTATACCTGGAAAGTTGCGCATCATGAATCCTTGTGTATTTATTCGATCCAGAGATGTGTCTGAATCGAATAAATGTGTCTGGATCGTGATCCTATATGTAGCTGATATATCATATCAATTCTTCTCTTCAATAAATATTAACCATTCCATACGTAGAGCTAAATATACATGCCTGCACATTGTTTTTCTAATGCCACTGTTTAAAAGATTTGACTTGACTCGAATTATGTTGAAAAATCATCGAATGTTCACATTTTTTTATTACTATTCATTTGAAATGTAGTATAGCCGTCTTCTGTCACCCTTGGATCCGAGTTGCACCCTATTACTTCGAACAGCGATTCTCTTTGTAAGCCAAGTATTAAAGTTCATTGACCTACTACAAGGCTTTTGTTCACAATCACAAGTGCGTACTTTTCACTGAAAAGGCAACATAAAGAAACGACGCCGCAACACATGGTTCACTCACACATGTCGCTCGCTGCACACGACACCTGATCTGAATTGTCTTTTGCAAAACAACATCCTCTGGTCACTGATCTGATTGCATCTTAGAACCTTGAAAAAACCTGTTGATTTCCCAAAGTCTGCGCTTACCTTTTACATCCAGTCTAATTCTAGTCGTCTCTAAAACCTCGCAACATTTTCCTAGCTTTACCAGATTTTTTAAAACGTTTCTAAATAGGCAGTTGGCACAACGCCTTGACGTGAATTTGGCAATGTCAATTCATCCGCATGTGTTTGCTTGCCATCAAGCACCAAGGTCCAATTCCACAAAATGAACTGTTTCGTCATTCTGTCGTTCCCACTAAAGAGCTTTAATTCACTCAATTGAGTATTTGAGGCACGCACGAAATTCTTTTGTGAATTTATCAATTGTTCGGACTTCTAACTAAAGCATTACATTCTTCTCACGTTCTCTTTGTTATCAGCAAGGAATTATTATTGTGTATTAATCACTACATAATATGATTATGAACTTATTTGTATTATCGATTGTCAAAAATTTTCATTCATCTTGGTAAGTGTGCTTGAAACCTACTTGTTTCACAATACCACAGACAGTACTCACAATATGCAATGTCAACTTTTCTACGAGTAAGCTGCAATATTTCTATTTTAATCTTTAATCATCGACAGACAGTAGATTTAATTTCCCTTATGGCGTAGACCCATAAGGCATTCAAAGTATTTGCCTAGTCCACCCTTTTCGACTTCTATTGTTATCGAATCACAATGTAACAGATACTAAATTCTCTTTGTTATTACGAATGCCCGTCACTGTTAATGAGTCAGCTGCTGCTGTGTGCTCTAGAATAGCATGCTTTACCATGCTATTCATTAATACTTCATCAGTGATTCATTCAATCATTGCCGGTGATAATAGTTCAGGAACCCAGGCGGCGATAGCACACCTCGCGAAAACGTAACCGCAGTAGTTTCCTGCCTGTGTAACGCATTTCTTTCCCGCTCGTCAGATCTATAAAAGTTAGAAAAGGCAAGCAACTGCGGTTCCGCATGAAGATGTGTATCTACTTTTGTATTTGTCCTGAAAATTTTATATTTAAGTTATGTTTAATTTTTTCAATTTTGTAATCAGTGAAACAAATGCATTTGTGTGTGTTTTTTTAACTAATAAGTAAATGATTTACCTATTTGCTAGGAATGTACCTATCTCTCTCGTTTCATCTTTTCGTTTGCTTGTAACAAGAATCAATTAGCCTCTGACGTAGTTTAGGTGGGAATGTTTGGTTATTATCTTACATTCCTTGCGTTTGACTTGGCTCTGTTTATTTGCATTAGTTGTAGTATGATATGTTTAAAGATATTTAAAGCAATCTCAAAAGAGAGGCAAACATTAAAATTTCTTTATACTTTATCGTACCAAATTGATAATCTATTGTACGATTCGCCCTAGCAACTTGATTTAGGAAGCACTGAAAGTCCTGCTTGAAGACTAGTGACTCATCCATCATGCAGTATCAAGTGTCTTCTGATTCATACTGGTATCGTAGATCAATTACGATTATGGCAACACTGGTTTCAGTAGTTCGGGCAAGTCTGAAAACACTGAGTAATGTTTGAGTCACATTATGTTGGACTATAACCATAAACACCTTAACGAAAGGTTGAAAAGCATGGCTGTTCACATTTACTAAAAAGGCATGTAGGTACTTAATAGGTGTAAGTGAAATACCTTTTGTCTTTTTAAGACGGGCTGAGTAAAACAGTTAATTTTTAATGGATTTCCTTCAAATATTTTGGTGCAGTTGTCTTTGCACTTTGGTTGGACTACTTAGAAATTATCTCACCCTGGTCATATCGGTATGCAATGCACTGTCCCTTCGGATTCTAAGAGTGAGGGAATAAATACGGCACCTATGTTTGCGCTCACACTTGTGCACTTAAGTGTCCTGTGCTCATGGCTGGTCCCCTTGGAGACTGGCCGCGTTGTGATCGAAATTCAGCATCATCATCATCTGATGCACAAAATTAGAGTTTCATTTAGTACTTTCATTAGTACTTTCAATGAAAAGATTCGCTACTTATTGTCAGTTATTCAGTATTATCGAAAACTATTGCATAAATTTAAGATAAGTGAAATTGTTACGAAATCAAAATTCGTGAAGATAGATATTCGAAATGAATCGCGTGTGAAACTTTAACTTCGTGGTATTGAATTGTTTTAAAGTTATGTTCAGTTCAATGACTTTGAAAACCACGAAATGAGGCCTTACATTTTATAATTTGCCCTCGCTGTTTCATTTTTGTACTCTTGTTCGGTTAGATCTTATCAAATCTCATGAATATGATCTGTCAGCGACACAGGGGGCAAATGTGGATTAATTTTATTGAAAATGATACTAAAATACATACAGGGTGTCCCATAATGAGTGGATAACCTGAAAGGCTTATGCGGCAAGTCAAGGCCTATCAGAAACAGTTTTTATTTTTTTTCTAATTTGACCCGTTCGGAAAATATTTAATATTTTGTAAATTTAGAAAAATTTGTATCTTTGTTCACATTTTTGGACTTTGTGCCTACAATTTTAACAATTTTTTTATTTTTATTTTTGGAATATACTAAAGAAAAACAGCTTTTTTTAACACCATTTGAAATATTTTGGTAACTAGGACCAGTAATTTTCAAGGCAGGTTTAAAGTACAAAATTTTAATTTTTCAAATTATTATTCAAAGTTTGAGCTGCTGTGGTTAAAAAAAAAGATAAGGAAACCTAAGATGCCAGCTACTTAAAAACATGTCCATTTCAAGAGCATCCTAAAATGATGATAAACGTTGAAATTTTGTAGGGTAAAAAACTTAAATATTGCTACTTTTGTGCCAAAAGGGGCCAATGCTACTAAAAATAATATTGAACCAACACATCAAAAAAATATCTTTTTCGCCATTCTCGTTCTAAAACGGTTACTTTGCTACTAAAAAACAGTAAGTGAAATCTCATCATCCATACAGCAATGTTTGAAAACGAAAGTTTTCAATCAGTGCGTCCTATCCTCCTACCCCTGATGACCTGCGGAGCTAAGACGTGGACACTCACGGTAGGGTTGCTCCACCAGTTCTAAGTCGCTCAGCGAGCTATGGAAAGGGCTATGTGAGGAGTTTCTCTGAAGGATAGGATTCGTAATGAATACATCCGACAGAAAACCAAAGTTATCGACATAACTCAAAGAATTAGCAAGCTGAAGAGGCAGTAGGCCGGCCATATCTCATGAAGAACCGACAACCGTTGGGGTAAACGTGTTCTGTGTAGAACGACCTCCAGCCAGGTGGGATGACGATCTGCGAAAGCCTGCTGGCAGATGCTGGATCCGTCAAGCTGAAGACAGGGCGCTCATTAGGGGAGACTTGTCCAGCAGCTATGTGATATGGGCTGATGATGGTGATGATGATGATGAAATATTCAAATTGATGTCTTCCAACTCTGATGCAGGCTCTGCATCTTTTTAATAAAGGATTTTTAGCTAACTTTCGTAATCGTAGTCGTTAATTTTTTCCGCATCATTTTGGACTTGACGTCGAAGTTATATTAAGTTATAATAAATGAAATGAAATTAAGTTATAGTATTTAGGGAATACCTAGGTTTTTTGTACACCAGTTCCTTCAAGTTGCCCTAGTAAAAGAAATCCAATGGGTTCAAGTCCAGCGACCGCGCTGGCCACTGGGAAGCGCCACCACGCGTAATTCATCTGTTTGAATACGCTGAATCTAAATAACGCCGTTCCTGAACGGTTTAGTGTACTGGACACCCGTCATTCTGTAGTTTGAATCTTCTTTCCAAATTCATACCACCAAATTCGTACTTATAGCACAAACTCTCTTTACTTTCGGCTAGATTATTGTTTATTATTTAGTTCCTAACATATTTCCTATTTTCCAGCATGAATCAGCAAAAATAGATTTCACTCACTGTTTTTAAGTAGCAAAGTAACCGTTTTAGAACGAGAATGGCAAAAAGATATTTTTTTGATGTGTTGGTTCAATATTATTTTTAGTAGCATTGGCCCCTTTTGGCACAAAAGTAGCAATATCTAAGTTTTTTACCCTACAAAATTTCAACGTTTATTATCATTTTAGGATGCTCTTGAAATGGACATGTTTTTAAAGTAGCTGGCATCTTAGGTTTCGTTATCTTTTTTTTAACCACAGCAGCTCAAACTTTGAATAATAATTTGAAAAATTAAAATTTTGTACTTTAAACCTGCCTTGAAAATTACTGGTCCTAGTTACCAAAATATTTCAAATGGTGTTCAAAAAAGCTGTTTTTCTTTAGTATATTCCAAAAATAAAAATAAAAAAATTGTTAAAATTGTAGGCACAAAGTCCAAAAATGTGAACAAAGATACAAATTTTTCTAAATTTACAAAATATTAAATATTTTCCGAACGGGTCAAATTAGAAAAAAAATAAAAACTGTTTCTGATAGGCCTTGACTTGCCGCATAAGCACCTTTCAGGTTATCCACTCATTATGGGACACCCTGTATATAAAGTTCATGGGACTAGAGGTGGCTTTTGCCATGCAGTGTAATAAAATATGCAAGCATTACAGCACTGATCAGCAAAAATCTCCTCTAGCAAGCTTGCTGTAATTTGAAATGAAAATAAGCATAAAACATTTTCTATGCTTATTCTAATCTATAACCTGGGCACCAAATTCTAAAACAGTATTTGTACGTACAATATTGCTATGTTAGACTGTTATTTAATTTCGATCAGTGAAAGTGTGAGAACTGACGATTTTGTTACTTAATCCATAACTCGGAAGTTGACTTTCTTCAGTTTATAGCGCTCTAAAATTTTTACTGAACCGATAAATTTTATAAACCCGTGATCAAACTATATCTTTACCACAAGCTGTGTGATAAAGTTAAAATAAAACCTATTCGAAGAATTGATTCACTAAGCTTCGGTTTTTATAGCATTCTTCACATCTTTGGTTTCTATAGCATTTTTTGCGTCAGGTGGTTTCGTAAAATTTCTTATTGTGCGATGGCTTTTATTATTCAATGAATTCCATTGCATTTATTATAAGGCCCAACTAAACCTACATTTAGCTTTTCTTGGAATAGATTTACAGGGGAACCTTTGTTCACCAGATTTCTTTTCTTTAATATTAGAGTCTTATAGAATAATTGTTCAATTTCGAAGTCTCTGTTCGATTGAAGTCCTCTTCTATAGTTGAGGATACTTTAATTGTATCTGATTAGGGCCAATTGAAAAGATTTACTTTCATGGGATGAATTGTCAGATATTATATATATCTTGCGTCTTGAGTTTCCAAACAAGATTATCATTGTCTGTTACTTGTCAGTCTAATGCAAGATAAACATCTGTGACATCCATTTAGAGAGGAGGGAAAGTGACTAGTCGCGACAAATATATTTAATGTTAGTGTGAATATGAGAGTAAGGGAAGAAATAAATTATTTATCTTATTAATTCTCTTGACTGAAAAAAATATGTTGAGATTGGAAATTCGTTAGTTAGGCGGTAAACCATAACAAACTTTATCCTAATGATGATCTTTGGACCCTATATGATTCACGAATCATGTTTCCTAGTAACATAGAGTATTTAGCTTGAACAGTCAGTCCCTCTGACTAATCGACTGGAATATTACTTAAGGCGCAAACTAGAGCCGATGCCCTTGAGAGAATGGGCGCGGCTATCATTTCGCCCCGCACCTTCCCCACATTCCGGGCAGCGCCAGACCCGCTGTCGTCGCGCTGAGAAATAGTCTTCGCGCATAAACCGAAAAAAGGAAAATATTCGTGACAGCGCGGGTGCGGCGGGCGGCGTGGTAAACGAATGGCAGGACGCAAGAAATGCGTATTCGATTCCCACTCCTAGATATTTTTTTACAATATCTGCAAATATTTGTTTCTAGTCTTCTAGTCTAGTCTTGTCTTGTCCTAGTCTTCGGGTTTATTGGTATCACGAACCACGATGGTAAGTAACCTAATCTGGGAACAGAACTCGCTATACTTAGGTATAGTTATGTAATGTGACTCTTGGGTTGATGGTGTTAGTAGCTGCTATCCGCGTTGTAGCTAGATATACCTCCATCAAAAGTAGTCTGTAGACTACCTAACTACATGAAATTTTCATTCACCACTAAAATTAGTTGATGTGGATAATATATAATAAGTGGAATATTCCAATCATTCAATAGTTTGTTCAAATCTATTTAGTAGTTACGAAGATAATGATAGATAGATTACCTACCTACGTGGTAAAGCCAGGGTAAAGGTAACAAACATTCACACAAACTTCTCTTATCTAAAATGAATGTTAGTAGGATATCAACGAATAGGTAGGTACTCATAATTCGGGTAGAATGATTTGATCCAATAAATTTCTGATCTACAGGAGAAAGGGCATAATGGAACAAGACAAAAAAATTACGAAAATTAGTAAATAATATCTTTATTTGTTTAGGTTTACAAAATAAGCACTAAGACAAGTCTTTATATTCTCTATTTACCTACTACATTTCATTTATTTACATTACATTACAAATTTACAAGTCAATATATGGAGGATCGTTATCGACATAAAATTTTGACCTGCACATTTTGCATCGCATTGTAAATTTGGATCGTAATCCTATCTGTTTTTACCAAGTAGGTACCTAACTCGATATCTACAAGATGACAAAAAAGGCGATGTACCGTTACCCAGTTTTCTTTACATTTCGAACCCCATTCCCATTTCATTTCAGAAAGTACACGTTCACGTAAGAAACTATTACAGAATTCACATATCCATACTCTATCGATGTGAGATTGAGTGTGAACTTTTTTTGAACTTAGCTGCAGGCAGCGCAGTTCCTAAATATTCTTGGATCGGATCGGAGTAAAATGAGTGGTGTACCTACTGTCTAAAGGATTCGATCCTGAATCACGAGATCCCGGGATCCTGGTCGATTTTCGATCCCAAAAATTTCGGGATTAATTTTCAAATCCCGGGATTGTTTGGATTATTTTTTACAAATCCCGGGATTTTCGGGATTGAGAATTTTTTTTAAAAATAACAAAAAATTAGGCGTGTAAATGTAATGATCATAAATTATAAAATATTAAAGTCTTTATTAACAACGAAAATTACAAGCAAAGGAATAGAAAAATTACAACTAGTATTTACAATTGAAACCATTGAGCTAACTGCAGACGGTTGCAAACAGTCTAAAGGTAATTTTAATTATAAAATTAAAATTATACCAAGTTCTTTAAAAATAACAAAAAGGAACATCTGATCATTTTGGTAAACATCGGTTTAGTTTTCTTTTTAAATTATGATTGTAATGATTGTAACTGTAATGATTATTCCTAGATTTTTTTTATCAGTAAAAGCTCTTTTTATTACCAAATAATACAATTTATAAAACCATGTACCAGTATACAAAAAAGCACTCTTTTAATAGGTACTCAACCGCCTCTACTGTCACGTCGTGGTAAAATTTACGTAAAATTTTTTTTTTTCAACAATCATGACATGCCTTTTTTATTGAAATAATACGTTTAACCGTCATTTAATTTTGTTTTTATTGACTGATAAATTAGTGATCGGATATTTTTCAAATCCCAAAGTTGGGGCGAAGACATGTAGGAGCTTTTAAAACCAACTTTTACAGGAATCCGAAGGAGCACGAATTATAAAATTCAAGCAATTTCTATAAAAAAAAATATATGTCACTTTAATCTATTGTGTATTTTGTTAGTAATTTTTTTTTTGTGGAAATATCGATTTTAGTGAAAAACGAGTCGGAATAAATGTGTTTTATATTTGATGTATAAATAAGATTACAACGAAATAAATAACATTCTAGAACATTTTGGAATTCTTCGGAATTTATATGAATTCCCGAATATTCATGTAGTGTCGTATAAAAGAACGTGTCGTTGTAAGTTCATATAAAAGAAAAGCTGCAATACGTGGTGGCTCTTTGATTTTAGTAAAAAATAGTCTTAAATGTAAAGAAAGAAAAGATATTGTAAAACTCACTATTGAGAGGATTATTGAACTTTCTTGTGAGGAACTGGAGCGACATATCATTGTGTGTGTATACCGCCCTCCTGACGCAGATCAGGTTGCTTTTGAATGTACTATGGAAGAAGTTTTGCTGAAGTATTTACTTGTAGGAAGGATCTTATTGTTTGTGGCGACTTTAATATAGATATTTTAGCAAATCCCCTCGCCGACAGATTGCTTAACTTATTCAAGTGCTTTAGTTTACAAAATCTTTTTAATGATCCCACTAGGGTAACCCAAACATCTGCCTCCTGTTTAGATAATATTTACTGCAGTCAAACTCCAACCAGCAAAGCAGTAATTAGGCATTTCCAATCAGACCCTTATGGTCAAAGTGTTAATTTTAGCTATGATGATAAAAATATTGTAGAAAAATATACCTGCAGGCCAATAACAGAGAACCGTATCAAGAATTTTCAAAGTAGAGTGGAACTAACAGTATCAAATATACCTTGTTCTGATGACCCCAATGAATTATTTTCCAAACTTTTGAATGTAATACACAAGGAACACAGTGAAGTATTCAAACTTAAAACATGCACAGTGAGAGAAAGGGTCGAGTTTATTGATTGGGCCACTCCGGGTATTTATAGAAGTAGGAATATACTATATGACCTTTATGCTACTCGAGAAACTATGTTACTTGATCCTGCGTTTCTATTGTATTGTATGTAACCAACTATTCTAAAACATTTAAGAAAGTCTGCAACACAGCAAAATGCCTGTTTTTAAAGAATATTATAATAAAATCATCTAATAAAGTAAAAGCAACATGGAGACTAATAAATAACGAAACAGGTAAATCAAAGCCACGTTATAAGGAAATAAGGTTAAAAATTAATAATTCAATTCTTATACATGATAAAGATATTGCCAATGCTTTTGATGCATTCTTTTCTACTATTCCTAAAGTTGTTACCCAGTCTCTAAAATCATCAGCATCAATGGCTGTTAAATTTTTAGAACCTTCAGTTGCTAAATGTAATGAGAGCTTTAACTTTAGTTATGTAAATGCTGATTATGTAGTGAAAACCTTTAAATCAATTAACATTAAAAATACTGAGGATCTCTGGGGTTTATCCACCTAAGTATTAAGTTCAATTATTAAGGAAATGGCTCCTTGTTTGGCCTATATTTTCAATAACTGTGTCGACGCAGGAATTTTTCCTGATCTCATGAAATATAGTAAGTTAGTTCCTCTTTATAAATCTGGTAGCCACACCGATCCGGCCAATTACAGACCGATTTCAATACTTCCAGCAATGAGTAAAGTTTTTGAAAAAAATATTCTTACCCAGTTAACCTCTCACTTCAATCTTAATAGGTTATTTCATGAAAACCAATTTGGCTTCTCCAAGGGTAGATCGGCAACGGATGCTGGTACAGTTCTATTAAGGCATATATTGAAGGCCTAGGATAAAGCCAAAAACGCTATTGGTGTATTCTGTGACCTTTCTAAGGCTTTTGACTGTGTTGATCATAGTACATTAATTGAGAAATTAAAACATAAAGAAATTAAGAAAAAGGCTCTGGATCTTATGAAATCATATTTATCTGATAAGAGTTCATAAAGTAGATGTTGGTAAAGAAAGATCTACGGGCTCAAATATTGAATTAGGCGTACCCCAAGGTTCAATATTAGGTCCCTTTTTATTTTTAGTAAACGTATATGATCTCCCCTTTCTAGCAAAAGATCTTTGTGATATAGTCTTATTTGCTGATGATACATCACTAATTTTTAGAGTAGACAGAAATAAATATAATTATGACGATGTAAATAATTCGCTTTCACAAATACTAAATTGGTTTACCGCCAATAACCTCTTACTTAATGCTAAAAAACAAAATGTATAAAATTCATGTTACCAAATGTTAGAGAAATCCCAACTCAAATCATCCATCTGAAGCAACTGAACTTTCTATTCGTAGGTTTAAACAGTACATAAAACTAAATCTTATCAAGAAGGCTTTACTCCATAAATGATTACATCAATGACGTTAGTGCTTGGCCAGATGTCGCTCAGTTCCACATCGACAATAGTATTGAATTATTTATAAGGCAAACATGTATTAGACACACAAGTTATACACATGCTAGTGGTTTCTATTTCGCCTCCTCCACTAGTGGACAAAAAAGTGAGGCGAACTGAAAATCAATTATCACATTATTTTTTATATTATTTTGATAATTATGTACCTATAGTATTAAATTTGACTTGTCTAAGTGCTTATTTTGTAAGCCTAAAGAAATAAAGATATTGATTTCTGATTTCTGTCGTCACTCAAAGTTTAGGTAAATAAACGCCTGAATATCCGATCACTGCTGATGACGTTACCATTATGTGGTTATTTAAATTAGTATTTTATATCATCTACCGTAAAAAAGTAGAATAAAAAAAAAATATATTATATTATTAATTATTTGAAAAAAGAAGTAATTGTGGTTTTAATTGATTTTTACTTTGTTTTTGAAAGTAAATAAAAGTTGATTTTCATATATTACTTCGATTTTATTTACCTGTCTACGGATCCCGGGATCGCCTTTCACAAATCCCAAAATCCCGGGATTGAAAATAAAGACCGGGATCGAATCCTCTACTAGTGTCTCACTTCGGAGAGACATAAATCGTTGTGACTAAGTATCTACAGGTATTTACTTATTAGCTTTCAGTCTGCTCGGCTGCCTTTTCACGAAGTGTAGGTACCATACTAGAATTCTGATGAAATTCATGAACATAATTGTCATACTTACATATTTTATTACATCACAGCATACTACTAATATTAGCTAGGTCCTAAGTACTGGATATTTTACCTCTAGCATACTTGGCATTTCCTCTTCAGTTTCAAGTTGCTCAGTCACTGTACATCTGTAAATGAATAATAGTATAAGATATGTAATAAATGAGTAGTAGATAAATAAGAAGTAGGTATTTAGGTAGATACCTACTTACATCTTCGTTCATTTATTTTTACCTGGTACTACGCTGGACGATGGAAAGCGGACACCATAGACTTCTAATATACTATTATAAACTTTGTAGTTCCTTACTTGACATCATTTTCACCGTCCATTGTCTGAATATTTTCTTTCTGATGGATTAGCCTTTTCTTCGATCTCCTATAAAAATACATGATAAATCTAATATTGCTAATAGTAGCAATTGCACAAAATTAGGGAAATAAAATAAACGTAGGTAGGAAGGAAGTAGTTAGGTATACTTACATTATTTCCACCAACTTTTGGGCTTTCAGAGCTCTGGTCTTCTTGAGCTTACTGATTTTCTTTATAATTCACCTACACGTACACACAACAACACTGAGCAGTCAAAGTATATTTAGGGCGAGGGTATTATAAAAGTAACTTAGCACTAAAAGCGTCCTTGCGCGATAAAAATAAATATTTATGTACAGGTGATGTACAGCTTATGTACAGTCGGTTTTCTTATATTTTTACAAACTATTTAAACTAAATAAATAAATAAATATAATGCTGGACAATCCACACAGCACCATCTAGCCCCAAAGTAAGCTACTCAAAGCTTGTGTTATGGGTACTAGATAACTAATATATTTTTAATACAATATATACATAGATAGATATATTTTTTTAGTATACATATTAAACACCCAGACCAACGAAACAAATTCCTACAGATCGTGCACAAATTTGTTCCGAGGCGGGAATCGAACCCGCAACCTCCTGCGTCGCAGGCGGACCTTCGCCCACCGCGCCACATGGGTCGTCTAAAGCGTCCATGCGCGCACAACTTAGAACAAATAAAATCAATTATTAAAAACATAAATTCGACGAGTAAGGTGTGCGAGCACTAGGCAGACAAGCACAACCTCCCCGTACAACAGCCAGCGAGGCACTGCCGCCCGTCGCCCGCGCGACCACTTACGCCCACTAATCCTACGGAAAACTAGAAAAATAATATTTACAAGGTGAAAAACCGTCGCATCGCAAAATCGTACGTACCAATTGAAGACAAAGTTCTTGCCGACATTTAGGTGAAAAAAAAAGTACAAAATTCTAAGTCGTTTAGAAGTAGATACAAATTTAAAGTCCGAAACAGCTGAACTTTGTGAATTTTTTTCACAGGGAAAATGAACACGTAGAACATTTTTGTACGTTCCATTTATAGATAAAATGTCAATTATAGTCATATATTTTTTTCAGCTCATAAAGTTGACTCCTCTATGAGTAGATAGCCTCCAAAAATGACCATTCAGCTACTGTTTGCGCCTTAATACTGATTTTATCACTCGCCTGCCAACTTCGGATATTTGGTTTTGCAGCCGATCATATCTCACGATCTTTTGTTACTTGAGTTTGTCAGCTATCCCTCTTAAAACGATAGATTTCATGTTATGTAACTGAGACTTCACATTTAAGGCGCTACCCAAACAGCGACACCGTAAAAAGTACAATTTTTCGTCGCACCGTTAGCCGTACTGCGACATATTACAAGCCCCTTATACAAAAAAAAACATAAAAACGATCTAGGATAGTGAAAAAAAAAACACAAAAAAGAACAAGAAAGAACCTTTTCGTCTCGAAATGCTCAATATTTTGAGTGACAACCATTAATAATTTTAAAACCACATAAAAGGAAATTATATCAACTAAAGAAATATGTAAAAAGTCTTAACAAACTGGTGTATTTATTTTTAAATTAAATTAAAACTTTAATAAATATCGATTTTGCCGAGCAAGTTCAACTAAAATCAAACGCATCGCCATTTTCAACCTTATTTGTATAATGCGACGAACTCCCTGAAATATCTAAATATTGTCTTCATACCGAGCCTTAACTTCCCATTCGATCGAAAGTTCGATCGAATTTCGAATGATCGGAATAAGAAAATTGTGCTCCCTTTGGAAATTCACAGAAACTATTCTCCTTTATTATATTATCTCTCTCTTTCTCCTTTATATATCCTACTGAAAATGTAAATGACATGCATGACCTCAGTGTCACGATCAATGCACTAAACTTTCACCTGCCTTAAATCTGAAGCCACCGGCTCGATAATAATAGAATATTCAACTACGCTATTCTCGGTCACTCAATACAAATACAATGGACTGACGTACTTACTTCAAACGCACGAACTACGAAAAACAATACGAAGTAGCAGCAGAAAACAATACAAAAGAATGCTTTTTCTACATAATGGATGTAAGTGTAACAATGACGTATGAATGACATTAAGTTGAAAGAAAACATGCACAAATCGTACTTATTACTCGTATACTTAAAAAAAGCCAAGGCACTAAATTAAATCAGAATTCTTATCTCGCTCGGTCAGTCGTGCGTTGCACTTATGAATAAAGATGATGTCATCGAGAATTCCCGATGTACTACTGGCCATATTATACTAAATTACTTACCAACTTTATATGCAAAGATGTTCTCTTACCATATCGATAAGAGAAAATAAAGTTTAATCAACTAGAGCAAGAATGTTTTACTTATTGTCTAATAAGTTTTCCAAGATGACCCGAGATAAGTCATGGACGAGGTTGTTATCATGGCCCTTACTGATTGATGGTTGATAATGAAACGATGGCTTCCTTGGGCGACTAGAAACGTACACACCCTGAAAATGTCCCTCATTAAGGGTTATGAAACGTTGGTATTATTCCAGCACGGACAAGGTTCGTAGTTAACCCGCTCACACTCGTAATGAAAGAGTCATATCGTTTGTTTCTAGTTTCTTTTGACCTTTTAGATTGTATTATTTTACCTGCCTTTTTTATTACCTTGTTGTCGATTATCAACACTCTTCCTCCTTTATCGAACATGCGTTGTTTGATATTTCGCTTCAAAGAATGATATTCATCTTATTTTTGTTTTGTCCAACTCTAACTTTGTTGACATTCTCATAACAATATTTACGTACACAATCAACTCGATGACCATTGTCCGTATGTCTACGTATCTTGCATAACCTACTTGCGAATTCTTTCTCAACTTTCGTTCTTACAACACATTTGTTTGAATTTGTGCGTGTTTTGCCGGCATTGAGGAGAATCGTAATTTATAGCAATAACATTTCAGTAACAATGTTCTAGAATATTGTGGATGAAATATTAATTTTAATGAAAATAAAAGGATTTATCAGTTTAATGTCATGTACGTGTTTAAGTATGAACATTTCCAAGATAGATGGTACTTGTAATTAACTAAATTACTCAGTTGTAGGTTCGATAATATTTGTATGCATCGTCATGCAATGTCTTACATTCGACAAGCATGTTTTGAATGGATCCCGAATACCCGAATCTTACTCAAGTTATTATAAAAATAGCTTGGAGCTCCATTCAATTTTCGATTAAAGATGATATCATAAGAAGGCGGCTCTAGACTCGGAATACGATCAACAAGGGTAATTCAAAACTCTTGACCTTCAAGGCTGTGTCAATTGAACACTCCTGTTATGATGTTTATCTGTTAGCTGTGATCATGGTCCTGGTTTCAGCATTATATTCTGCCTCTACTTCGCTCTCATATTTATGTTATGTATGTTAAACATCAAACTATCCAAAACGATAAGCGGCTTGAAGTCATAACAAAACTATACCACCCGAATTTTGTTCGCCTAAAATATTAATGAGATCCATATTGCGTCGTAGATTCAGTTTGCCATTTGAATGTGTAAAAATGTCTATATCCATCGTTTCATTTCAGTTACATTATCGTTTTCTGTGTGAATGGTGTGTTATGTGTGGCTGGTTTCTATTTAGTTAAAATATTTGCAAATTTAACACTTACCGACGCCTTTTGATAATATGACTGCGAAAGCTATGTAAGTTATGACTGTTTTTGTCGCTAACAAGAAAACATCCATAAATACCTCTCATTATATTTATTTGTTATACATTGTACGTAAGTAAATGTTTATCCTATATTTTATTTATAAACCTTAGGGGCATGTCCATTTGATATTTATCAGTAGGGCATCAAACTATCTTAATGCAAATAGTCAAAAATGCAAAAAAGGTAAAAAAATATATTCATCAAAGATAGCTTATTGAAAAGATTTATTTGCATTCACTTTGAGGCAGAACGTAAAGTTTAAATTTCTAATAATAACTAAGAAACCCGATAGTTATTTCTAACTGAGATCTTTAAGACTCCTAAATCTTTGTAGTCTGCTCCATACCAGCTCCAACTATGATTTTGATCTATAATAAAACGCTCGCTCGCTCGCTTCCCCTTTCATGTGTGCAAAGAAACTGCAAAGTAAATATTAGGATTTCATTCGCTGGAGTAAACTCTGGGGGTCGGCCAAATGCGTAAATAGGTCTCGGTCAGTCTCCAGAGTGACGAAATTTGTAGATACTACGTACGACTTGTAGTAAAAGTAATTGTGCCTATACTATGTTTAAATTTTCCACGTTTATCTGTATTTTTTATTTTTGAGCTTTTTATTCTAAATTCTTAGTAGTTAAAGTAATTATTCTCAGGTCACCTATGTGGTAGTGTAATTTGTCGGTAGTTGTATCAGTTACCTTGACATCGCTTCCGTAATCAAATCGCTCGTTTAATTAGGCTCGATAATTCATAAACGTTTTATTGGAACCAATTCTCGTATGTATTTTATAGATCGTGACTTCTTTATGAGATTCATATTTGCGTGATAACTATTAGCACTTTAAGTTTAGTATCAACAAGCTTGTTGTGCTCCTAGTTTTGTTGACCTGCTATCTCTAAAACGAGGGCTGCTCTCCAATTAGATGGACCTCATCACCAGGTCAGGGATGACACAGTCCACCATGACCGACTGCTCCCACAAAGCAACAAACAGGGAGCGATGACGGCGAAAAACTCGTGTATGTTCCTTTCAATCCAGTTGTTCTAGAGATATATATATATATATATAGATTAACTATATTTATTATTATATTTATTATTATATGTATATAGATTATCGTCCACTTACAAATAACCTCTAGTATATTTTTAATGCTGGATAATTAGAGTTATAAATTCAGGTGATCAGTCATTGTTTCTTCTGTATGTCCGGATATTGTTAGCTTTTTCTTTATGACTCCTATAGCGTTATTGTCTAAATTACCAGTTCGGTTGGTTGGTTTTCTGAGGAAAGCTGTTCATCTTGTTTGGTTTAAACCATTCATGAAGAAAGCAATATAATATTGCTAAACTTTCATACATTATGTTCGCATCTAGATGCGAACATATGTATGAAAGTTTATTAGATGTCACATTGTTTTTATGTTTTTTTCAAGGTAATGATAACTAGGTAGGTACTTATATCAATAAGGGGTGCCAATCAGTAAATAAAGTACTCTACCTTTTTTTCTGTACCCAAGATTTTTTTCTATCCTAGTCTTAGACAGTTATTTTTACCTTAAATCGTTACGTTACGATTATAATACTACCTTGTAAGATTTATCATCTTTTAAATCAGATTCACAATTCGTCACATCGCGTTGTCCTCAAGATCAACAGCATCGAACAAATTTAGATCTTTATTCTCAGTCATAAGGTCACTATCAGCATCCGCCTTCCCATTATCTACAAGTTCATTTCATGCATGTCTGTCAAAGGAATTTGGAGCTTAGTTTATTGTAATAACATTACTAATGAGATGTTAGGTGATGTTTGCGACAGAGCTTGCGTTCACACGCTCGTTGTCGCGGTGTCGTCGTCGTGAGATCGAAACCGGAGGTTGGGAAATGTTGCTAAACTAATGCTGCCATTTATTCTACTTATAGCAGCTCTACATAAGTGGAGCCAGTAAATTGAGTGTTTAAAGAATTAATATAAAACATGTTCACTTTATTAGGTCTATGTTAGACAGACTTCGGAATTTGAAATTCTTTCGGCAGTTTGTTTTACGGATTGAAGAACGAAAGGCACTCTTATTTACTATCACTACGTTTGTTTCTTGAAATAATTAACCGAATTTACTAAACCCCGTTTCGATTTAAAAATTTTAATACTTGCCATATCGTAATTATGCAATGAAAACTGTTTCTTAAATTAGCAAGGATTTGAAATGCAATAGTAAATAAGCAGCGGCTTTGTAAAGCTATAACAAACACACAGTTTTCCTGCCAGTTTTAGAATACCATCCACTTTCAAAAATTATTTATTCAATCTTCATGGAAAACCAAATTCATCTTTTAGATCACGACTTTAACCTTTCGAGTTCTTAGAAGACTGAATTGTTTTATTGCCAAGAGGATTAGGTATGGATTGAGGATTTTATGCTGGTTCCAAAATATCATAAAGTTATTTACTGTCGACTGAATACGTTTGCAATTTAATCAGTTTCCTTTGAAGTCGGTCAGGATTTTTCAGGTTAATAGCTAAAAAGTACTTTTTTGACCTTAATTAACGAGTTTTTCTTTGCAAGATTGTTTTTTCAGCTTCACAGTTTCTCAGTAGGAAAGCAAGCCTTTTCTGAGCAGTTCAATAATAGTTCTCGCCAATATTAGTTCATAAAAACATCAATTCATCGAATACATAAAGTCTGTTAAACATTTCAATGTACAGATTAGATAACTTTTCTCAGAAAGCTCTCTGTTTGTCGATAGCTTTAAAAAGTTGTTTATCATGGCTTTTTCGGACCGGAAGGATAGCAAGATTAACATACGCGATAAAGGCATGGCCTGAATAATGTTTGCGTAGTATTTGCTGTACCAAATAAACAGACAATCATATACAATCATCACCATCATCATATTAGTCGAACGACGTCACAGTAAATTTATTAGATTATTGTGTTTATACACGTACAATTGAATTTCCGTAAAGAAACACTGTACACATTATAAATAGAAAAACTTTATACAAGTCAACATTAGACTATAATAGTAAGAATGAAAAACATTTAGTAACTAAATGTATATAGGTTTGGTCGAATTCTTATAGTTATCGGAGCGTAATAAACCGATCAGATTTCGGAATGTAATAGTATCAATGTTTTCAAGGCGAATCGATTGTTTAAACAATACGTTTGGTCTAGGACAGGTTCGCCAGCCAATGTACCAAAACGGATTGCCGTACATTGTGTAAATCATACTGTTTTAGTTATTCAAATCAGTTGACTGTAATATTATTAAAACAAAACTCCAGTAAAATGCAAAACATAAGTATAAAATCGTCTAGACGTGAAGTCTACCTACAACAACACTGTATTTTCTTGATGTTGATCAAGGTTTTTAAAAATGTCTTGAATAATCTTCAGATTATAAGGCTACAAATCAGGAGCGTGCCATAACATAAGATTTACAAGCAAATCGAAGTATCTTTTGGGCTATGATAGATAAAAGCCATATCAATAAGGGTAGGTATTACGTTATCGACGGTACACTTAATAATTTACAGACGTATTTTGAGAAAATGAGCTTTTGGATTGTAGACTTTGATAAAGGAACGGAAGGGTTATTACAAACAGCAACAAAGCATAAATTCGAATTCCGATGATCCCAGTTGGGAACCATAATCGAAACATCAGAAGGTCAAGATCAAGAACACAATGGAATGTTAGTAACGCAACAATGGATGGCATCAGCGTGATTTGAATACATTCTGATTCGCCATTCGTTTTGATATTCGGTCTAATATTGTGTGCATCCGCGTTGGGTTGTTTAGGAAACTCAATGGCCAAGTTCTTGATATATTCAACCTATTTTAATCCTTAATGAATTGCACCATAGCTTTTTTGCCAAAGTCCTTTTTGCAGATGTTGATGTTTGTGTACATCATTAAAATATGCTACCTAACATCATTCTTTATTTGTCATACATTTCATATACATTATACATATACTATGTCCACTACCATTCAGTATCTTCACAAATTCACTAATGAAGCCCTTTCATAAATCTTCTTTTGTAAATTTATACTAAGACGCACGGTCCTTTCAGTTTTTGCCTACAAGTAAATAACTTGTATTGCGTTACATAATTGGCATTTCTGCCGGCGTTGGTACACAAAACAAACAAGCCAATCGGATCGATATAAACGTCAACCGTACAAGCTGTTTCCGTATGTATAATCTCTTCAAGAGATTCTCTTGACATCAGCTTTCAACACATTTCTTAGGCCCCTCGCGTGTTGATATGATCATATAAACTTAGAGAGTTCTTGAGAATTTAATTGCCTAGAGCTTCCTATTTCGGTTGAAGATTATCTTAATCAGATGGTTCAATAAAGAGGAATCTTAAAGTAACTTTTTATATTTTTGTTACTTGTTTGTAATTATTTGATACTGTCATTACCCTAATACGCTCCATTAAGGCGACTGTTAAAGCCTAGTGTTGTTTTGTTGCTTCGGAATATTTAGTTTGGTACAACTTAGACAGAAGTTAGTAGTAGTAGTAGAAAGATGATAGTAGCAACATTATTAACAAGACGTAAAATCATTGTCAACAATGTAGTTACGAAACAACAGCTAAAAGATTTTTCAAAGCAATCATCTTCACATTGTTCACACGGTCACATTTGCTCCCTGACCCCACGTAATTGTTGGAATCCATACGACTGCAATTATGTTGGATCTACGATCAAATATTTCTAGCTTTGTATGAACTGTCGAGAAACCGTTACTAGTGACGAATCCTGAATTTATTAAATAAATTCTTGGTAAATAATGTGTGTGACTTCTTGTTTTTTACTCATTAAGCCTAAAATACCCATTGCTGGGTGGGTTTGCTATGCAACTGCTATTTTGCTCTGTTAGTCTATTTGTCTGATTCTATGACACCCTTATCCACTTCCTCCCGGCTATTTTAGCGATGCCGACTAACTATTACGCGCTGGTAAACTGTATCTTTGTCGTCTCAAAGGATTGTAGTCTGTTTAACATGTTGATTAACTTTAGTTGTCCCAACTGGCAACTGATATGTTATTTATTATTTGTCATACAAGTTAAATATGTAAAGTATCGTAGAGCATTAGTTGCATAAGACCGCCTGCCTTGGCCGAGCGATGGGCCGTGAGAGAGAACCAGTTCCGAGTTGCTTTGGTTTTTACGAAGCTGGTCTTCATCGCTGTCTGTGGTTTTTTACCGTGAGCTTCACTTGTATATAAATCTTGTTGCGTTTTGAAGTAAATCACAATCAGTTCAATCGAAATAAATGAATGTGTACCTACCTACAGCCAGTAAGAACACTTAGTTCTTAAAACAAAGTAAACCCTACTTGCTGTAGCTGTAAACTTAGTTCTTTATTCTAATCTATGTTAGAAATCTTGATCTATGATAGTTTCCACTGATCTGTGCTCAAAAATGAAACCTGTGCGAAAATTTATACTGGGGATGATTTAATTTTACGAACTGTAAAAATGTTTGAAGAAAACGAATATAGTTTTTCAACATATTTATTGAAACATTAGTCGACCGCCATGAAAAAAGTCTTCGAGTTCAATAAATAGCATGGCGACTATTGTAAGCTTAAAATATAAACATTGTTTAATATAAACATCACGTTCTCGAATACCTTATCGATAATGCACCTGACGATGTTACCGTGTTTTAAGTTGCAATGAACTAAGGTAAAAAGAATATCATTTTGAAATAATACCTTACTTATTTACCTATGCGGTATCGTTTCTTGTTACTTCCTTATTTGCCGATGTGTTAACAGCGTTTGTGTATTTGTGTCCTCAAAACTTGTCAATAGGTTTTTATTATCGTTTTCTATGACATTATTTCGATATTTTATTGATTTTTCATAATTATTTAGTCCCCACTTCGGTAAATTATTCGATTACGATACTTAGAATATTTTCATTCTTCAAAATTATTTGCACTTTATCCTCTTCATCTGACGCTTATTGTTTATAATAAAATCTATCTTTAAACATCTCAGTTCTCTTCTCGGTATATTACAATATGAAATCGCAAAGCTACATTTGCATTTTCATCTACAGCCGGCTTGTCCTACATCATCTGTACGTAAGTCAACAGGTCGCTCGTACCGCGCCGTGCCTGACACCGGCGCTCGCGCACGATTCCCGCACTTTTTACGAGTACATTCAACAGTACGCAGCTGCTAGAACAATTGTAGGAAACATGCACTTTGACTTGCGTAATTCCATGGTGAACGATTTTGTAGACGGTTTTCTGTTTGACACTGAGATCGGATGAAGAGTTTATATTCATTGTAAAACTTATAAATTGCCTGTTTTCCACAATTTTATGTTTTTCTTGTTTAGCTTATGAGTGCTTAGCATACAAGTAATGCATGCTGTGTCGGCCTGGTATAGGTCATTACACTTAATTTTACAAAATATGTAATGTAAATTACTTCATAAGTTTTGGTAGAGAGTTGAGTTCGAAACAAAAATTAAAAACTATTCAGGCCGTAAAAATTAAAACTTATTTATTTCTTTGTCTTTGTCTGTATAAAGTTTTATTTCTGTTTGTTTTAAGATGAAGATGAACTAGTAAATAGCTAGGCTAGCTGAGGCTTGTTTTGGCTTTATTAGATTTAACGTTCTAAGCTTGCTAAGTAAACGTTCACTAATTAAATTTATTTCATCAAGATCCGAAACGACATTGACTCTATCTTTGCCTCTGAAAGTTCAAGTAAAAAACGAGTGGGTTTTGAACAACCTTAAAAAGTAATGCCTATTTCCTGTCCTGACTGACTCATTAAGCTTGTCATTTATTTTATTACAATATGTTTATAAATATATACAAATAACTCTATATTTACTATGCAGATTACCCGACACAAGGACGCATGTGTTTAATGAAACCATGTACCCATTATGATTCGATTCAACATCAAATGCTTTGTCTTGTTTTAATGTGTCATGCCATGCGTTGTTTTTATTGTCGTTCTACATTTAATTTTTTGGGCCTCTAACTTTTATTTGTCCACACCTGGCTTTGCACATACCAGAATCCGCTTCAAGATAAATGGTACTCCTAAGCTGTTTTAAAACAGATTAGGTATATACAATGGACTCACTGGACTACACATGTACTATCTCTAGTTAAGAAAGAAATTACAATTTGATGAGAACGTAAAATTTTTGCTTGTGTTTGTTTGTTCAAATGGTATGAGTTGGATCTATAATAATAGTTTTACAACGAGTGTTTGTAAATAAGGATAACGTTGTTTGATCATATTTATTTAAAGATCATGTAGAGTGCACGGTACTTGTATGTCTACTACTATGATATATTTATAATGTTTTTCACTGCGTGAAGGCTATATACGCTGTTATGTCTCGTTATAAAAGAAAGCGTGTGACTGATTTGCCTAGCTAGTCAATCTATAAAATAATTATCATAACACATTCCTATTAGGAATGAAAGGAAAAATATTTATACCTACGTATCTAGTCGACTATCACTGCTTTCTCTACATAATGTAAGTAAGTAATCTTAACACATAAAGGAACAAGCGATTTTTTGGAGAAGACGCTCAGCCTAAACCGCATGTTGAAATTTGGAGGTACCCTTTAAAACAAGACACTCGATTAGAAAGGATTTTGAAAGGAAAATTCCACTCCTAACAGCCTGTCCAGATAGGGCGCTTTACGCGCGAGTGCCCTCGCGCGTTTCAATTTATATTGCGTCCAGATGCGGCGTTTTACGCGCGCTCCACTGTTCGCCCGAGTATTTCGACTCGCGCGTAGCACGCGCGAGTCGAGAGTCCAGCGCTTTACGCGCGTAAAGCGCCCTATCTGGACAGGCTGTATGGAGGTTTAAGTTTTTTCGCTGTTTTTGTAACTCTTTAACCAGTGTTGTTATAGTATGAATGAATTTAAAATTCAATCTTCACGATATTGTTCTTTGAGTTCATTGAAACAGTATCATTGTTGGACTTTATCTTTTTTCGGCCCACACACGCTCCATACGAATGTAACTCTATCACTTCCAGTCTAGTGTGTACTAATACGATTAATAGTCGTTTTATTTTTAATAAAAGTCAGTTTATTAGTTTAACCTATTAATCAAAAACATTTAATTTCTCTAATGTACTTTTTCTTCCCGTATGTCAGTGAAAGAGTTTACATGAATAGGACCTAGTCAAGTTTTTAAAGAGCTTTATAAGTACATATATTGTGATTTTACTTTTGTTAAATCTTATGTTATTATGATGAAAAGTGAAAGGTAATTGATACTTTCTTTTGTGCGTTGTTGATAGTCACGGTTTTCTGCGTCTCTGTTGATTATATCATTTATATATAATCTTATTTTAATTAAATAAAAATTGCGTGCGATTATTCATCTCGTTTTCACACAAGGCAAGATTATGAGATCATATTTAATATAAATGAAGGCTAAGTAAGTACCTAACTGATTGTTACGTATTCTTTATCTTTTATTGTGATTGCGTATTTTTTACATGAGTTATTGTGAATATTTCTACTTTATCGTGGAATTTTTCGTTGGCATATTTTTAGTACCCATACACAAAAATATAACCGGGTTATTATTAGATTAATTAATATCCAGTCTTACAAACTATCATGTGTAGTTTCTAGAGACGATTAATCTCGCTTTATTTGTTTTTTTTCTGAACTCGCTGGTTAGGCATTTGCCATTTTCAAGTTTTTTTTTTAATGAAAAATTTGGGAAACTATAGTGCAATAATTAAAAAAGCCTATTGCGTGACCAATTTGGAAAAGGATCAGGAGAGTTAGGAACTAATAAAAGGATTTATCTAATACTATGAAATAAACTATGAATTTATTATTTACATCCAACTAATCTGTTTGTTTTCCCCGATCGATCATTAAATTAAGTCGGTGACATACCTATCTTTCTACTTCTTTATTATCTACTGTTTCAATTGATATATTAAAAACAACAAAGTATTTGGTTTATGAGATTTTAGAATGTCCTGTTACTTTGATTGAACCTTCAAATGTCAGGTCTATTTTATATCCGCGATTCGGTTTCATTATTTTTAATACAACTACCTACATCATTATTATCCAAAATAATAGTTTTAATTGCTAATTACAATAAAGTAGGTATTGTACAACAATTCGCACGCTCCTTCTTGACCTCTAGGGACTTAACATAAATTATACGCACCTAGTTACTTGAATTTTGAATTAGATTTGATCGTAACCAATTGTTGAAATTATTGAAAATTATTTCTAAAATCCTTAGACTATCCAATAACAATACCTACCATCATCAACATCATTATCAACCTATATTAATTATGCTCATATCTGCATTTATGTTGTGGCAACATGGCCACACACTTTCTTCTTATTATACTCCTTTACCATAAATAAAAATAATCCCGATATAGGCATTTGAATGCGTAATCCATCATTGCTATTTGACTCCATGTAACCACTTACCTTCTATACCTCTGTCGGTTTTCCTGCGAGGATTTCTGCGGGTGTGTTTATTTCATCACAAACTATTGAACAGCTTTTGGTATAAAGCGTACCAAATAAACAAACATCCAAACTTATCAAACATCTATACTTATAATAAAACTGTAACAGGTCAAATTCTGTACATTGAAGATATTTTGAAAATTTTTTTGGAGGGCTCTCTATTATCGATACTCAAGCCAAAACTGTAATTTTTTTCATTCATGTCTGTCTGTCTGTCTGTCTGTCTGTCTGTCTGTCTGTCTGTCTGTATCGTAAACGCGCATCACGCCGAAACTACTTGATGGATTTAAATGAAACTCGGCATGATTATAGGTCATACTACGAGGAAGGACATAGGATACTTTTTATCCCGGAATTCAGTAAGGTTGCCATGGGAGAGGGTATGAAAGTAAAAATCCTTTACCGCGCATCACGCCGAAACTGCTGAATGAGTTGGAATGAAACTCGGGACGATTTGAGTTCATACTACAAGGAAGGACATGGGATACTTTTTATCCCGGAATTCGGTAAGGTTCCCCTGGGAGGGAGGGTGAAAGAAACATTCTTTAACCACGCATCACGAGGGAAGTGAATGAATTCGAATGGAACTCGGGACGATTGGACATGGGATACATTTTATCCCGGAATTCAGTTTGGTTCCCCTGGGCTATACGGGTTTTCAAAATTTCTCACAGCATTTGAATGACGCGCGCGCGTCGTTCAGATGCTGTGAGAAATTTTTGAAAACCCGTATAGCCCAGGGGAACCAAATTGAATTGAACTGATAAACGCGTAAGTTTATAAGTATGAATGGATAGATGGATGGATAGATTGATAGATGGATGGACGTTTGTTACTCTTTCACGCAAAAACTGCTGAACGGATCTGGATGAAATTTGGCACAGAGATAGATTATAAGCTGGACTAACACATAGGCTTTATTTTATCCCACGAGAAAGGAATTACGCAAGTAAAATAGCGAGTACTGGAAATACTAATCATACGCAGACGAAGTCGCGGGCACCAGCTATCTATACTTATAATAAAACTGTAACAGGTCAAATTCTGTACATTGAAGATATTTTGAAAATTTTTTTGGAGGTCTCTCTATTATCGATACTCAAGCCAAAACTGTAATTTTTTTCATTCATGTCTGTCTGTCTGTCTGTCTGTCTGTCTGTCTGTCTGTCTGTCTGTCTGTATCGTAAACGCGCATCACGCCGAAACTACTTGATGGATTGAAATGAAACTCGGCATGATTATAGGTCATACTACGAGGAAGGACATAGGATACTTTTTATCCCGGATTTCAGTAAGGTTCCCATGGGAGAGGGTATGAAAGTAAAATTCCTTTACCGCGCATCACGCCGAAACTGCTGAATGAGTTGGAATGAAACTCGGGACGATTTGAGTTCATACTACAAGGAAGGACATGGGATACTTTTTATCCCGGAATTCGGTAAGGTTCCCCTGGGAGAGAGGGTGAAAGAAAAATTCTTAAACCACGCATCACGACGGAAGTGAATGAATTCGAATGGAACTCGGGACGATTGGACATGGGATACCTTTTATCCCGGAATTCAGTTTGGTTCCCCTGGGCTATACGGGTTTTCAAAAATTTCTCACAGCATTTGAACGACGCGCGCGCGTCGTTCAGATGCTGTGAGAAATTTTTGAAAACCCGTATAGCCCAGGGGAACCAAGCTGAATTAAACTGATAAACGCGAAAGTTTGTAAGTATGAATGGATAGATGGATGGATAGATTGATAGATGGATGGATGTTTGTTACTCTTTCACGCAAAAACTGCTGAACGGATCTGTATGAAATTTATCACAGAGATAGATTATAAGCTGGAATAACACATAGGCTTATTTTATCCCGAAAATCTCACGGGAAAGGGAATTACGCAAATAAAATCGCGAGTACTCGAAATACTAATCATGCGCAGACGAAGTCGCGGGTACCAGCTAGTTTAATATATATTTATTTCTTGTTACAGAGGTGTATTCCCATGGAAGAACAGCTCATCTAAAAGCCAAGACTCCAGCCCAACCACGTGGAAACTCTTCGGCAGCAAGTCCCAAGTCAATCTCTCCAAGACCCTGACCTCCGAGACACAAAAGAACTCCCTGACTCCTGCGTCCTCGGTGGCGAACACCCCTCATCATCACAGGCGGCAAGGGAGCTCCGCCAGTGAGAAGCAGTTTGAGGATCTGGTGGCCAGTTCTATTGCGCTGATACAGCATGATCGGTGAGTTTGGGTTTTTTTTTTCGCTGTTGCCAGTGTGTGTTTATAATTCCATCTTTATGAACGACGGCAATAGGTACGTTTTTGTTGGGTGCCATGTCAGTTACGGTGCTAGAGATGTGATGAAGTTCGAAGTTGAAGAGAAGACACGGGTGAAGTCTTACTCAATACTTCATACTTCTTCTCTTATTGAAAATGGACGAGAGTTTGAGCACTTTCTTACTTAAGTAGATTTGGCCTAAGATGGAGCGCGCTTTCCCAGAAGGAACTTATTCACTCTGGATTTCAAGACTTCGGGTACTCTGGGAACACAGACGCAGGAAGCTCATTCCACTATCAAGCCGAGCTTATTACTCATGTTTGTTAAATAAAGACTTTACTTTATTAATAGCGTGTGATCGCACCTACTGCAATAATTGGGGAGGCAATTGCCCCAGTGGGACAAACCCACCAAACCCAATACTTCGTAGCAATTACAGTGTGTCCTTACGAACTTCGCAGTGGAAAACCTGCTAGATCACCATTAATTTAGTAACTGTTAGTTTTACCCAATTTCCTCGAAAAGCCGGTATCAAGTCTACGTGAAGTTCACGAGGTCAATCCGTAGGTGTGACCGACATTGGGTGTCCCAATAACAGTTTCACACGCTACGCTCTACTGGCTGGCTTTACTCGCAGTTAAATATTTGTTTTCGAAGCATATATGAAGCCCCTAGTTTGTGCCTAGATCTAAAGGTATTGTATTTAGGCGAACGACAACGCAAGGTTTCTTTGTATTATGTGGACGATATTATACCAGGCTAGACGATTGCTTTATTTATAGCTACCCCTTCCGTCTTCGCTCGAATACAATGTACATAATAATGTGGTAACAGTGTGAAGTGAACTATAATATTAACGAAAGAAAACAATAGTATTATACATATAAAAGTTCCTCTTGAATCTTTCATTATTGTTAAAAATAGCATTTAAATCCCTTGCGTAGTTTAAAAGATTCAAACGTACATACGGCAGGAAGCGGCTTGGTTTTAAACAATTTATTTAGATAAACATGACAACACAAACATTGACCATATTAATCTTATTAAAACCATGTAAAAGACAAAGCTTATTAACGTTGCTAAGTGTCTCGAGTCAGTATATTAAAGCCTCGAATTCACTAGGGCACAAGTTCTGAGACTGTTACAGAACATCTACGGTGCGTGTTCTCAGAACATTTTGGTAACATGTCGTGATACATTTTGGTAACATGTCGTGATACATTTTGCTTGTCCACACGGTCGCAGGACTGATGTCGCAGGAAGTTCTGTCTCGCGAGCCAAAACACGGAACCTGTTCTGCGAAACGTAGATGTCGCTGTATAGTCGCGTGCGACGTCGCAGAACAGAGCGCGACGTCGCGGCGACACGTAGACGACATGTGCCTAGACAGGTTCTGCGACGATTTGTCGCCTAGTGAATACGAGGCTTAAAGGTAACATTAAAATCCACAACAATATCGAATATCACGGTGACAAACCATACTGCTGGCGAACCTTACCCTTTGTCGGGCTAAGCAGTAAATTCAATTACCAACCAGAGTTCAGATATTGATCTGCGTTGGCCGTCCCGAGCGAGTGTGGCCATGCTATGTAGATTTGAAACGACTTCTGAAATATGTTCCATTTTCTTTGTTAATAAGTGCCATTTAATGACAAAAAAAATTACCAGTAAAGAATAGAAACAAAATTAGAACTACACTCGCAAGCAGTTGAATCGACTCAAGCCTTTAAAATGTGCAAAGTGCTATTTTTTCAAAAAAGGCTTGAGTATGAATTAATTTATTATTATTTTCGCGACTGTAGTTGTATTAATATTGAAACAGTTGTAATGTTAACTAAAAACTGGTTCTAACAATCTATAGGTAGCTCAACTGATCCATCAATACCAATCCAAAGCATCCCCAAGACATCCCAAAAATTTCAACACCCCTTTAAACCCTCTTCAAGGCGGAATTTCCAGAAATCCTTGTTATCGGGTGTATGTGCAGCAAAAGGAACCTACCCTCTGAATTTTAGCATTCTAGCTTCAGAGGTTTGTGCTGGGCGTTGTCTCCAAAAAATATTTTATTCCTTTTATATATTACTAGCGACCCGCCCCGGTTTTACTATACGTATAAACCTTCCTTAATTTAAGCATACAAAGGGACATAGGGATATAGGGACAGAGAGAGCGACTTTGTTTTATACTATGTAATGTTTAAGAAAATAACTAAAACATCCATCTAAGCTTTGAAGTGTTTTAGTGAGTATATCACTATCGGTGAGCAATACCACGTTGCTCCTAACGTGTGGAATATCTGATTACACGTGACGGGTCGCGTGTTGATTTATTGTTTTGTAGCTTATGTTTTGATCATTCGGTCGAATTTAATTAGTGAGAAAGGTTGTTGGTAACGAATCGGAAACTACCAGTCAGCGTGGGTAATTGGAAAATATGTAGTTACCTACCAATTTTTCTTTTTGAGTCTAGTAAATGAGCAATAGTCAACAACAGTCTTATTCTTACTAATTAGGTACTAGCTCGAGCTTAAATTAATACAAATCGTAGATATCTGACACAAAAAAATATTAATAGGTAATTAAAATATTAAAAAGTCTGCTTACGGCTTCTCTAACTGAACCAGCCTTAGCAAGGATTCGAATAATTAATAAATGTTTTCCCTATAATAGAAAAAAATATTAAAACGGTAGGTACAGTGATTATTTCATTTTTATATTTGAAATTTAAATTAAACCTTCTTCTCCGTATTGTTTTAGTTAATATTATTTTATATGGTCTAATATAATATGTAATATAATTTTCATTATTATTATATTTTTTTTAATTTAAGAATATAAAAAACTTCATTAATAAATAAATTGTGTGTAAGTATTCTTTGCGAATATGTTTCGCCAATGAAACTTCTGAATTAATCGCTTGAAAATGGACTGAAATTTTGCACACAACATTCTTGGAAAATCATAATTAATCTTGGAACAAAATACAGTTTTATTTTAATCACCAAAAAAACTCTCAAAAAGCGTGACTAGTCAGATGATAGTTTTAAATAAATACTTCATATTCTGAAAAATTATGAAAAAAAAATACTAAAAAATTCATTTTATTCGATAATTTGGCGCGTTTTAAAAAGAGACTTTATAATAACATGCAAAAATGAGAACTTCATGTATTTTTTTCCGGACAGTCCACACAACATCATCTAGCCCCAAGCTAAGCAGAGCTTGTGTTATGGGTACTAGATGACTGATATACTTAATACAATACATTACATAGATAGATACTTTTTTATTATACATAAAAAACACAGTGTAATGTTGTCGAAGTCAATAAAATTCTCATGTTTAAGGATAAACAACAACTACTAGTTAGATCTAATCGAAGTTACGAATATATAGGACCATAAAAGAGCAATCAAAAAGAATCATCAATGTTTCACAGGAAAAAAGTTCTAAGGTAACAAACATGGCCAAGTGTGAGACGGAGTTACGCAAAGGGTTCCGTATCTATAAAACGTCAATAAAAATATATATAACCTTAAATATTTATTTTATTTCGTTTTTAGTATTAGTTGTTATAGCGACAAGAAATACATTATTTAATGAAAATTTCAACTTTCTAGCTATCGCGTTTCTTGAGATACAGAGATATGCCTGGTGATAGACAGACAGATAGACAGACGGACAGACAGCGAAGTCTAAGCAATAGGTTACCGTTTTTACCCGTTGATACGGAACCCTAAAACAGTCTGTTGTAAATAACAAATTATGCGTAATCCTTATGTATTCATATATTGCACCTGTACAAATTATGCTCATAAATGAGTAAATATCTGACGTTTGAGCAGATGTTTTAGTGAAGCCATGTAATTACGAGCCATAATTACATTTACAAGTTACAACCTAGTTTAGTATGGGCAGGTAAATTACAGATAAAATTGCACATAATCACTTTATTTTTCTCGCAACACGTCTTGCGCTGCGGTAACTAAACAGAATTCGGAATCTATTACTGCTATTACTAAAATATAACTCATGGGTTACTTTATTATGACGACCGATGATGTGCGGTGGGCCAGCGACGCAGGAGGTTGCGGGTTCGGTAGGCTTATTAGCTTAAACTTTGCAGTAGCGACTGCGACAGACGAGCGACCGCGACTGCTACGCGATCGGTCGCAAACTGTTACAAGAAAACTGTATTACGGAAGCTATCGTCCGCCTATCGCCCGCCTATCGCAAAGTTGTCGTAGAATGCACATTGCCCGTGAACACTAGCGCCACTTGCGACCGAGTAGCAATTGGAGGAAACAAATAATTGAAGTTTTAACGTTATCTGTGGTAAAATTTATATTCTGTTCGTCCTTTCTTTTGTTTACGTTTTGTTTTGTGTGGTTCTGAGGGTTCTCCAAATAAATTTATTGTTTTCTTTTGTGAAATTAGAATTGGAATAGAAATCTTTTGGATTTAGGATCTAAAAGTAAGTGTTGAAATTAATTCTAATGCGTGGTTTTGTTTACCGACTCTTTCATGTTCTTATAATTTCAGTGGAACATCGAGTATCAGGTGTCCAGCTAGAGGAATTGCTGCAACATTTAATGTCGCACTCGTCCCTTGCTAAAGGCGTTGGCTTGGGAGCGAGGTCAAAGGAGACAAATAGATCGTGAGTGGAATGATCTCGCTGCCAGGCTAAACACTCACGGCGGAGGTGCAACAAACACTGGCCAGCGGTGGATACGTGTTTGAATCCTTGTTGTACCTACATACCATGCCCATGCTTGGGTTAACTCAGGTACAGTAACGGTGTTCTTTTTATATTAAGTATTAGGCAGACTTGAAGTACAAAACCAAAAATAGGGCCACTTTAAGAAGACGCGAAGCTTCTGGAACTGGTGGTGGGCTACCCTTGACCCATTGTCAGAAACGAACCGAAAGATCCTGGCAATTATCGGCGAGGGTGCTGTAACATCCAGCAAAGAGTGCCTGAATTTGTACACTTCAATGTAATTTTCCCACTTTTAATTTATGATAAAACACTACATACATTCCATGCTACGTTATAAATGAATTTAATACCAAGTGAAGTGTGCTGTTCAATGATTTAAATAAATCTTCTTATTTTCAGGCAACTCAAAGTAAAAGTGAAAATATTTTAGAAAATATTGATTACCAGGATGAAGTGGTTGTTAGTACATAAGGTAAAATATCATTATTTCAAAGTAATTTTAATCATAATAGTATTAAGTAAAAATATCATATGTATACTAGCAGAGCCTCGCGGTTTCACCCGCGGTAATTTCCATTTCCATTTAAATATAACCAGCGTGTTATTCCAGACTATAATCTATCTCTGTGCCAAATAGCATCCAAATCCATTTTGTAATTTTTGAGTGAAAAAGTAACAAACATCCATCCATCCATACTTTCGCGTTTTTAAATTAGTTGGATATATAGAATAAGTAAAAAAAAATATTAGTTATTTTGTTTGTACCTAGTTTGACTATCTATATGACAATCTGTTCCTTTTCTAATCTTGTTATTTTTATTTTCAGCATCGTCACGAACAGCTCTTTTCGACTCTCCGTCTGCAGGAGGCATCTCTCTCTATCGCACAGGCATTGCATGAGCAGACTGTTCTTTTCAACAAATTATTTAACTTATCAAAAAAAAATTGTTTTGTCTTGCTTAAAACTATATCTTACTATTATATAGTCTGTGTGAATGTTTGATAAAGGTAGTTAATGTCCATAACTACTTAAGTTATTTAGAAGAAATTTTTTAAGATCCAGAATTTCGTATAGGAGAGTACATTTTTGAAAAATTTACCTCTGATGTGGTTAAATGGGGTGGTAAAGTTTGTATGGAAAGTGAATAAAGAAGTAAATAAAAGACACAATTTTTATTTTTACACTATAACCCCTATGTGCAATAAATTTCTGAAATTTGAATGAAAGAAAAGTCTGGTTCGAGGGCGAAGACGCGAGGCGCATCTAGTTATAGACATAAATCTGATATTATTTATAATTGTAAGATGACATTAGACATAAGGAGTTTCCTAATAATTGGAAATCAATAACTTTATTTCGTAAGGCTTATAAAATAAGACTTAGACAAGTAAATTATATACTATAAATAATTAACAAAATAATATAAGAAATAAGGTGTTTATTGATTTTCTGTTCACTTTAACTTTTTGTGACATAGGTATAATATAAATAGTGATGCAGAGCTTCGTTTTGTTATTCCACAACCTCCTTGTCGACGGCCATTTTGTAGCATCTGGGATACATTCAGGTCCTAAACTTGATCACTTTGTGGTTCTTGCTGATATCTTTCAGCTTGGGAGTCTGTGGGTGTGGGTGCTCAGGAATAGGATGACTGTCTCTAGGTATTAGCCATTTTATGCAGGACACAGTGTTCCTTGCTGTGCAGTGGACTTTAGTATAATAGTAGTATTAACAATAGGGGTCAGAAGCCAAGGGCTCAAAGGATACCTTGAGTCACCTGCAAAGAAATCAAAGATTAAATAAGCATAAACATAATTTTACTATGAATATTAATGGCAAAGAGTTGTTGAATGTGTGGGTTTATTTGTGATTGACGCCAGATGAATGCATCATGGCTGGCCCCTCATAAGGTTGCATCAACATTAAAGATATTCAAATCACTATCACAAATCTGTAAAACACATGAACATCACAACACTTAGCTGAATTGTTTCAATTGTAACTAGTTTTAATTTGTTAAGTACTATTTGACAATAAATTGTTGGTGATATTTGGGCAATAAATCTTTGTTATAAAAAGTTTTAATTATTATTTTACTAGTACTACTTGTTTTACTAGTTAATGGTTGGTGATATTTGGGCAATAAACTTAGAAATAACAAAAAACACACCCATTTATTATATTGTCTGCCTCTCTTCGCGTGTTTGTTGAAATCTTATGTATTTCTACAAAATACTAATATTATTAAGTGCTTTGGTGACTTATTTCACAGCATTTGAAACGCTTGGTTGACTCAGGCCATGAAGAAAGTTCATAAGTACCAACTGGTTTTTGATATGATCCAGTGGCATAAAATGAGAGGGCCGTTAGAACCTGTAATCAAAAACCATAGGTATATTAGGAACTGTGTAGGTACCTACCGAGGCAAGGTTCCATAAGACTTTAACATCAATTGAATTTGTGTAAATAAGCTAGATATACATGTAGGTAGATACCATACCTTACATTCCAAGCTGACTTTTGTTTGTCTTTGCTGTGCAGGCATATGAGGTTTGAGTTCTTGGTACAATTGAGATAATAACTCTTTAGAGAGCCTGTAATGGGCTCTAAATTCAATACCTATCTGATGCTGTCAAGGGATTACCTTGATCTTTGAGATTTCGCCGCAAACTAAATCTCAGAGATCCCTCAATACCTAAGTTCATCTCTCCTTTCTTCGCCATCTAGACCCTCAATGAGTATCATGGCGCGTGCTATCTATAAAACAAACAATTACCTATTTATTTTAGTAAGTACACTTGAAACAAAACTATCAATTTATAACAAAGTATTGTTTTTTAGAATGCTTTGATAGTATAATTTATTGAATACTTAATTTTCTTAGATGTAATAAATTACGAGACACTGAAACTCAACTTTATTTTTAATGAGTTTCGAATTTTTGAGGTTTTTATTATTTTCTTGGAGAATCACAACACAAAATTCTCTAAATATTTTCTTTACAATCAGTAAGCAATCGCCAATAAAACAGCCGCTGGGGTTGTTGCTAATTGACAGTTTAAATTGCTTTGCTACCGCTGTCGCGTTGCTGTCGAAAGTGCCTACGTAATACCAAATTGTAGCCAGAAGACGAAAAGAATGCATTTTTTAGTTCGCCGATCGTCCGGCAGAGGGAGACGTTGCGATCGATTGCTGTGGTCGCTGTCGCTGCTGATAGCTAATACAAATTTGACGTTTGACAGCGAAGATTGCGCGATTTACGCCTGTTGCAAACTGGTCGCGAGATCCGTAATAGGGGGGCGGTTCCCACCTATCCGATTTCAACGAACCAATGTTAGTACGATCTGCAAATATTTTTTAAGGGTTTCTGGCTGTTTTCTATGTTTAATAAATTTTATCCATGTAATGTATTGTATTAAATATTATCAGCCATCTCCAGCTAAGCACAGCTTGTGTTATGTGTATAGCACAAACTGTGCTTAGCTTGGGGCTAGATGTTTATTTTATATATGTATTTTTTATATATATATATATGTCCCGTCTTATGCCCATGACACAGATATTATAAATAGTGAGATGCGAAACTTAGAATAAATGAATGGATGAATGTTTGTAACCTCTTCGCACCAAAACTACTGTATGAATCGGGCTGAAATTTTGAATTAAGTTCATGTACGCCTAGAGCCTGGACTAAAACATAGGCATAGGTTAGACTTTTCATCAAATTTAACACGAGTGAAGCTGTGCGGCGCAGTTAGTACTTCATAAATCCTTGTAAAACAGAAGTATAAAAAAGGAAGCCGGGCAATTACGTCAAAGTCAAACTACCATGCAATCTATCCCGCAATTTTCGCCGTCGTTTTAAAACTCGACGATGTACACCGCACTCATGGGCGAAGCGGAAATGCCTGGGTAATTGCCGCTCTGAAGCCTGCAATTTGAGTATCGTGACCGCTACAGGGCTCCACTTCTGTTAGCGCTGAAATGTAATCTGTGCGTTGCGCAGAGTAGGAAAAATATACCTAGACAGAGTATCTCTGTCGGGACATCAAACGTCATCAGAAAAATCCATTCCTAAAAACAAGCTAGACCCTTAGTCAAGAAATCAATGACCTGATCTGATTGAAATATAGATAGAACAGCAAAAAATATCTCTGTCTGGACATAAAAATTCATCAGAAAAATCCTTTCCTAAAAACAAGCAAGACCCTTAGTAAAGAAATCAATGTATCCATTCTATTAGTCAATGTATCCAAAGGTATAATTTCATACCGATGCAAAAGGTTGCGGGTGCGACTCTCGCTCGAGACAAATGTTTGTATGATCTGTAGGTATTTGTTATCAAATAATCAATATCTTTATTTCTTTAGGCTTACAAAATAAGCACTTAGACAAGTCAAATTTAATACTTTACAGTAGGTACATAATTATCAAAATAATATAAGAAATAAAGTGATAATTGATTTTCAGTTCGCCTCACTTTTTTGTCCACTAGTGGAAGAGGCGAAATAGAAACCACTAGCATGTGTATAACTTATGTGTCTAATACATGTTTGCCTTATAAATAATTACATACTATTGTCGATGTGGAACTGAGCGACATCTGGCCAAGCACTTACGTCATTGATGTAATCATTTATGTAGTAATATGCCTTCTTGATAAGATTTATTTTTATGTAGGTACTGTTTAAATCTACGAATAGAAAGTTCAGTTGCTGTTGTTATTGGTCTTGTTGTCTTATGTCACTCATCAGCTGGTACAGATCGTACGCCAAGTGTAGGGATTGTTAACAAATATGACGTCGCATCAAACATTGCGTAAATTGTTGAAGTTAAAAGTTTTAAATATTTAACGCTTTCGATGACGATGTGCTGTTGTTTTCTCAGTTCTAGAAAACAATCGCTATGCTTGGCCTACTGTTTTCCATAAAACACACGCTTTGTTTACTTTGGGGCCAGATAATACTGGATCAACTCAACAGCACTAAAAATCAATGCTTGCAGTTCATACTCTAAGCTTATGTTATTATAACTCTGGTGTGCCTTCATTCGCAAACGGATGGGGGTCTCAGCCACTCAGGATTTTATTTGCCCCCTCATGGTGCGAGAATTACTCAGCCGTAATGAGAAAATTTTATGAGGGCTAATGGATCGCTATAATTTGGCTGATGCTCGTGAAAATCACGTGAGATTTATTTACGAAGCTTGGGATTATTGTTTATTTCTGTGGCTAAAATACTGGCGCTCTGGGTAAATTCCTCTCTCATTCTTGGCTCAGAATAGTGATGTTTGGAAGGAACATCTTTGGCCAAGAGTGAAAAATTACTAGGTACTAGTAAGATTATAAAAAAGTAAAGATACCGATGTACGTAATCAAATCACACTCGTTTACTTTCCAATGATCCTAACCTACAAGGTTGTCTGCTAGAAACTTCAAAAACCGCTAATTGTCTATCAGACAACTTATTTTGTTGTTAATAATTTAAATTTTAAGTACGCAATAAAGTATTTTATATTCTACTAGCATCTACCCGCGGCTTCGCACGAATTATTTCTATGGAAACGCTTCAAGTCTATTTCTGTCCCCTGAGAACGGATTTAGGGGATAAAAAGTAGCCTATGTGTTATTCCAGGGCTAGAACTACATCTATTCCAAATTTCAACTCGACCCGTTCATTTATTTTTGCGTGAAAGAGGAACAAACATATTATACATCCATACAAACGTTCACGTTTATAATAAGGACTTAAAGTTTAAGTATCTGCTAGATTGATTGCTGTATCTCTGATATTTTTGATCAGATTTTGTAAATTTCACGATGATGTTAGCCTCGTGGATAGCGTGAGATACTACGATCATTAATCTGCTAACAAACCAAACAATCCTTCACCTGATAAATTGCGTGATTGGAAACGAACCATTGAATAATTATACAAATAAACCAATAAACAGCGTTCGCGTGCATCTAATTTACTGAGATACTGTAATTAATTAAATTCATTGCCAGTTATAGCAAAGATATAATCTTCACACTATGTTACTCGTACATTGTAACCTTCAATTTTTTTTTAATCAATTTATAGAACCAGCTTATACACACTAACGTCCAATGCTGGATATGGCTTCCAATCAAGTGGTTTTGTGATAACTAATATAAACAAACCCTAACTAATATTATAAACAAAAGTTTAAATGGATGTTTGTTACTCCTTCACGCAATGATCGCTGAAATTTTTAGTTGACGTAGTTCTAGGACTGCAGTGTCTTTGTAAATATATTCCAGTCCGCCAGTTATCCTATGATATCAGTCTACTTTTCATTAATTTTCACTCGGGTCAAGTCGCGGGGCGCTGTATCTGCCGGAAAACCTAGTATGGATAGGATCGTCGGTTTGTTCATGGGTATATCACTACAGTATAAAACAAAGTCGCTTTCTCTGTCCCTATATCCCTGTACCCTTTGTACGCTTACCTAAATCTTTAATACTACGCCACGGATTTTGATGCGGTTATTTTAATAGATAGATTCAAGAGGAACGTTTATACGTATAATAAAACCGTGCGTAGCCGGGGCGGGTAGCTAGTACATATATATTTGTAGTGTGATATAAAATAATATAAAGGGGAAAAGATTTGAAGTCGCGTGTTTATTACTACCATACCGCTTGTAAAACTGACTGTGCGTGTTTGTTATAGTTTCTTCAATTAACTTACCCTTCAGGGATTTCCACTAGAATTTTCGCAAAAGTAAGAGTAATAGGGAATTCCCTGGAAAAACCCACCCCTCTGTATTAAAAGTGTTATGTAGCATGGATCTAATAAATAAGCTCGTCCCTTAATAAATCTATTGGATAGCTAAATTGATGAATGCAGTTATTTATAGTTTCGTCCCCTCCCTTCAGTAATTTATTGGATAGTTAAACTGATTGACACGATGGTTCTATTGGTTTTTTTATTACTTACTAGTAGGTTTCTGCCCGCGGCTTCTGTCTTCGCTCTCGTTATTTCTATGGACACGTTTCAAGGCTATTTCTATCCCATGAGAAAACAGTTTACTAACTGTAATTAATTTCCTTGCTTGTAATTTTCGTTGTTAATAAAGATTTCGTTTACTAACTCTTGTTATCTCATTCTTTCTAGACCCTCAAACCTCCCAGCGAAATGCGCAGAAGAAGCACTCAGGCACAAAGAGGAGCATGCTCGCATGGTGGAAGCGGCGAGGCGGCGAGTAGAGCGGGAGGCGGCAGCTAGGCTCGCCAGGCTGCAGCAGTCTCTGCGGCTGGAGGAGCGGCTAGCGAGGCATGCGAAGGAGTGGACGCAGACCATACTGCCGCACTGGCAGACACAGTGAGTACTGGGCGAGGGGAGCGGCAGGCGGCAGCTAGGCTCCCCGGGAGACATTAAGTTACGACACACTTCCCAATTTGACCCTGACAACGTTTAACTGACGCTCTTTGCTTGACATCATCTAGCGCAGTTGGAAGTTTAATTAGAGAACAATAAATGGCTAGGCTGTTCTCGGGGTTATGTTCATTTTGATTTCAACTAAGAGCGCCATCTTCCAAGTTTGTTCAAACTATGATTTGACATTAGGAAAACGCCTCAAACCCAAAGTAAAGCGTTCTTTTTCAGTCTGATCTTTTGACATTATTTTTCAAAAAGCCAAAATTTTCATCATAAACTTTCTGCTAAAATAAAGTAGGTAATAACTTAGTTTAAATAAGTATGCCATCTCTTATCTCTATACATCTATCTATGCCCACATATCACCGTACACAAACCATTGTTTTCAACAATGCCGTCTAATGTGACGCGAACTGCTTTGTTTATATAATAGTTTCTACCTGTAGCTTTGCACGCGCCATTCTATGGAAACGCTTGAATATTATTTTTATCCCGTGGGAAATGATTTATGGGATAAAAACTAGTCTATATTTTATTCCAGGCCTAAAATGGGATAAAAAGTCTAGTTTTGTTCCAGGCCTAAAACAACATTAGTTACTTATACTCAATTTAGCCCGATTCGTTTAGAAGTTTTCTGAAGAGGTAACAAACATTCGAAGTTTCGCATTTATAGTATTAGATGTGATAGTGCGACTATAAATTTAAAACTAAGTACATTACGTGTTTAATGTTCTCGCGTTCGTAACCACAATGTGGTTTTGTGCTTTACTTGGTTGAATATGGACATCTTCATGTTTTTCCGTTGTGGGAATACATTTGAGAGATAATCATGTGTATTTATAGCCTTTATTTATCCCAAGGTTTTAACTGGTTTACGCACAGAATTCCAATGGATAGTAAATGGTTATTTTAATGTGTTTTGTATCCTAACTAGCGACCCGCCCCGGCTTCGCACGGTCTTATTATAAGTATATAAACCTTCTTCTTGAATCACTCTATCTATTAAAAAAAACCGCATCAAAATCCGTTGCGTAGTTTTAAAGATTTATGCAGTCAAAGGGACATAATGACATAGGGACAGAAAAATTGACTTTGTTTTATACTATGTAGTGATAATAAGAGTCTACTTATGCGTAAATCGTACCAAGGAAAAATAATTTTCCATACAAACTTTACCACCCTATTTAACCCCCTCAGAGGTTAATTTGTGAAAATTTTATTATCCTATGTCTTATTCTAGGTCCTAAACGTAGATACCGTTTAATCTAAATAACTAAAGTAATTACGGAGATTACTTTTAGGCATAGCAATTCACACAGACTTTCCCATTTATTATAATATTAAGATGTAGGACAACCAACTAGAGATTACACAAAATAATACAAAATATAAAACAAAATACTTAACACTAGTGATCTCTTAATAACAGGTAGCCAGAACATGTGCAAATAAACAAGGCAACTTAGAAAGCTGACTTTGATAAAATAACCTTAAACAACACATGTTAAAATCAATTTAAGATAGGATAGATAGTTATTGCTATATTCAGTGTAATAGTAGGTATGAGTAGGATACCTACATGAACCATTCATTCGAGCTACAATTTAATTAAAGATTATCTGGGAAAGGGTGTAAGTAGGTTAAGGAAAGTATTAGATAGGTGTGTATCGATACACGATCGAACGCGACGTCTCATTATTATATGGGATTTAGTACAGGCATCTATCTTGCGGACAGGGAATTACGTAAATCGTATACAAAAACCTGTCACTGTGCGAATCAAGGAGTCTCTTTCCATTTAATATTTTTAGAGTATTTGTTTTTATAGCGGCAACAGCAATACATTATCTGTGAAAATTTCAACTGTGTAACTCATGGTTCATGAGATACCTACAGCCAGGCAGATAGCGGAGTCTTAATAAGGTCCCATTTTACCCTTTGAGTACGGAACACTAAAAATGCGACGTCAAGATTACATTTCGATATTATCGTCAATCGAACTCAGGCTTTGTTTACAAAAAGTCGAATCGTTGTTCATAAGGATATAAAGGTCAATGTAAAAATGTACAAAAACCCTGGCCTTACCACGTTGGAACATAATTGGAGTGACCCCGTACCTATTATCAATAGAGGTCGGTTATCATTATCTACTCGGAGCACCAAAGTTGGAAACCGATTTATAAACGCACTAGCTGCGCCCCGCGGGTAATACTATTAACTATTTAATGAGATGAATTACATTAATATTATAATTGAGAAAGTTAGGATGTTTGTAACCTATTCACGTGAAAATTAAGTACTATGTGATGTAAATTATGGACCTATGTAGTCTGAAATAAATAAATTTATTATTATTATTATTAAACGGAAACGGCTGAAATTACGGATGGACGTAGTTGTAACCCTAGAATATTTTTCATCAATTTTCATCAAATAAGCGATAACTAATATTTCTAAGTATGTTCTCAATTACAGAAAGAACTCAAAGCGCACACTAGAACTGTGGTGGTCAGGCCTACCCCCAGCGATCCGCGGTCGCGTCTGGCAACTGGCCATCGAGAACAAGCTAAAGATCACCCACCAGCAATACCAGGACCTGGTCTCCAAGGCAACCGAGAAGCTGCACGAGGCACAGATGAAGAGGAAAAGACTCAAAGTTAACAGGTATAACGCAAATACCATCCTAACTTACCTTTATTAACAACGGAAATTACAATCAAGGAAAATAAAAAAAAAGTAGTACCTCTATATAAAATTGAAGCAACTGAGCTAACTGCAGGTTACAAACAGTCTAAAGGTAGCTCTATTGATCCATACTTACTCCTTGTTAATTATAATAAACGCGAAAGTATGAATGTTTCTTCTCTTTCACGCAAATACAAGAACAAGTTACACATCCATAATTTACGGGTAATTGTGTGCGCTTCTATAATAAGCTTCCATCTGAAGCAACTGAGCTCACTATGCGTAGATTTAAACACTAAATAAAACATAATCTTATCAAGCAGAGCTTGTGTTATATCGTGTATCTTTTATTAGAGTAATTTTAAAGTTGTCTGTATTTCAGAAGAGAGGCCTGTGCGTGTAAGAGTGAAGCCAAAAGCGAAGACAGAGCGAAGACGGACGACGATTGTAGGCAAGAGGAGAAGCGGATAAGTTTGCCGAGGAATTATAGCGAGCAGAATTTGAAATCACATACGACGGAGGAGGTACGGCAATGTTCATTATTACACGTTACATGCGGCAAGCTGAAGACAGGGCGCTATGGCGTTCGTTAGGGGAGGTCTATGTCCAGCTGTGGACTAATATGGGCTGATGATGATGATGACATGTTACTTAAAAAACTGACTTGTATTGACTTCAGTGATTCCGTGATTATAGCGCATGCAACTAATCTGGCGCAGTGAACAAAGGCCTGCCTGCAAAGAATGTGGTTGCTGGTTCGATTCCCGCCTCGCGCCTCGGGACTAATTTTGTAGGATCTCCATATATGTCTTTGTTAAGGCTGTTTTATGTGTTAGAAGTGATAAGATAACTAACACCAAGAAAGCCGGAACAATTTCTACGTCGCAGGCGCACCGCCGTGCCACGTTGGTTGTCGAAATATAGCGACCTGAGTCACGTTTGTGTACACGGAGCTAAATCATGTCATTTAAGATTATTCATGTAATTTCCAGGTGAAATGCTGTTCAAAAAGCAACCCAAACCTACTAGAATACAGCGACGAGTGTTCCATGGAGCTAATCCAGCTGGACATCGCCCGTACGTTCCCACACCTGTGCATATTCCAACCGGGCGGGCCTTACTTCACCGTGCTGTACCAACTGCTCTCTGCCTACGTGTGCTACCGGCCCGACATTGGATACATACAGGTAACACACGTACGAACAAAAAGCAACCCTAACCTACTAGATACAGCGACGAGTGTTCCATGGAGCTAATCCAGCTGGACATCGCCCGTACGTTCCCACACTTGTGCATATTCCAACCGGGCGGGCCTTACTTCACCGTGCTGTACCAGCTGCTCTCTGCCTACGTGTGCTACCGGCCCGACATTGGATACATACAGGTAACACACGTACGAACAAAAAGCAACCCTAACCTACTAGATACAGCGACGAGTGTTCCATGGAGCTAATCCAGCTGGACATCGCCCGTACGTTCCCACACTTGTGCATATTCCAACCGGGCGGGCCTTACTTCACCGTGCTGTACCAGCTGCTCTCTGCCTACGTGTGCTACCGGCCCGACATTGGATACATACAGGTAACACACGTACGAACAAAAAGCAACCCTAACCTACTAGATACAGCGACGAGTGTTCCATGGAGCTAATCCAGCTGGACATCGCCCGTACGTTCCCACACTTGTGCATATTCCAACCGGGCGGGCCTTACTTCACCGTGCTGTACCAACTGCTCTCTGCCTACGTGTGCTACCGGCCCGACATTGGATACATACAGGTAACACACGTACAAACCAAAAGCAACCCTAACCTACTAGATACAGCGACGAGTGTTCCATGGAGCTAATCCAGCTGGACATCGCTCGTACGTTAGGAACGTACGGATATTGGATACATACAGGTAAACTCATGTACGAACGAAAAGCAACCCTAACCTACTAGATACAGCGCCGAGTGTTCCATGGAGCTAATCCAACTGCACATCACTAGTACGTTAGGAACGTACGGTCATTGGATACATACAGGTAAACACACGTACTGTTATACCCTAACTATGTTTACGATAGTGCTTACATTTTGCTGGCTAAGCATATTAGATAGCTAAGGTAGAGGGGCGCTCTGTCGAGCTCCTCAGTCTGGTCTTGACCACCGAACCGGCCGGTTGTCCATTGGTCATATTATATTAATCATAAATCTATTTTGAACTAAATAAAATAAATTAAATAGATACAGTCTTTTTTAAAAAGACTCCAGGACCTCGTCCTATAACATTTGGTGGCAGCGGTGGGATACGGAAGTTCCCAGTGTCAAAAACGTGTGTCTGTGTCCTTGGACGTTTTTTGTGAAAAATTCAGGTCGCCAGACTCAAACTTTTCCGTAAAATTATCCTACGGTATCCTTAAAACTAAAGTGAAAGTGAAATCATTCTTCCTATATACACTATTCTGCAAAATTATCCTACGGTATCCTTAAAACTGAAGTGAAAGTGAAATCATTCTTCCTATATACTCTACTTACCTGTGTACTTACCTGTGCACTTACCTGTGTACTTACCTGAGCTGCTGGCGCGTCGACCTGCTGCTGCATCTGGACTCCTGGGGGTACCTACTTCGTGAGCATCACTATCTACATCGAGCATCCTGCGACGTGACATCCTGCATCGGGGATCCAAGTTAAATACTCCTATATATTTAACTTGTTCATCGAGTCAAGAATCGTCCCATCGTCTCACCGAGTTACGCCTTATCGCTCCGGAATGCAGTTCGTAGAATTGATTACCGTCGCCGTCGCCTACGCGTTATCCATTCTGTAAGTCTTTAGTCATTGCTTTGTCCAGGGCTGTATTTAGGGTTCTTTATCTTTGTAATTTTTGTTTGAATTATTATCTTTGTAAAGTAATAGATTACTTTAACACTGTAAATAATTACCCTTTTCATGGCATTTGACTATGCCCAAAGAGTATAATTCAGACGATTTAAAAATTATCATCCCGCCCGTAACTGCGGGACAATCCAACGATAAATCTCCACAGATCTCTCCACGAGCAACTAGGGCCAATAAAAGGGACAAAATGTCTGAACCAATCGTAGAATTAAATACTCTGTTCAAATTCATAAAATCTTACGATGGCAGTCGCGAAACAGTCAATTCTTTCATAATTAACTGTAATAATGCCTGTGAATTGGCTTCGGAAGCGCAAAAACCAATCCTTTTTAAATACATCCTTAGCCAGTTGTCTGGAAAAGCGGAACTTGCTTGCTCCATAAAGGAGTTCACATCCTGGGAACAGCTTAAAGAGTTTCTTAAAACTCAGTTTAGTGAGCGTAAACACTACGCTCACCTCCTGACTGATTTACAGGAGAGCAAGCAGGGCCCGCAAGACAATGTGAGTCAATTCTCACTTCGAGTGGAAACCCACCTCTCACAATTGTTAACGGAAATCACTCTATCCAATACAAAAACAAAAGAGTTGCCAGGCCGCTGTGCGGCTATGGAAGATCTTGCACTCCACCATTTCCTTATGGGACTCCAACCCAGGATTTCCAACATTGTGAGATGTAGGTCACCCAAAAGCTTAAATGAAGCCATTAACATGGCGATTTCAGAAGAGCGTATCCAACAAAGCCTTTATAAGCGTCCCACAACGGATAATAAATTCGTTGCAAAGTCAAAGTCACAGCCGGGTCCTTCTAGGAACTCGCCATCAACGTCCGGTTCCTCTAACGTGAACCAGTCTAAGACCGGAAGTGATACTCCTTTCTGTCGTTATTGCAAAACGACCGGTCATGACATCAAAGACTGCAAAAAGCGAGAATTCTATAATAGCAAATATCCATCTAAGCAGAATTCTCAACAAGGGACCAACAACAGTTCCCGTAAAGTAAATCACATCCGCGAAACACCCGACGAGGAAACCGCCGATCCGACTGATGATGATGATGATTTAAACGAAACAACGTCTCGCGACGGTGCCGCCCGAGACAACTAGTAGGAAATGGCACCAAATCCAATAACCCGGCTAACCGACAGGGTAACCAGCCCCAAACTGACAGCCGTAAATCCAATATCCCGGCCAACCGACAGGGTAACCAGCCCCAAACCGACAGCCGACCATTCATTATCCAGGCTAACCAACAGGGTAATCAGCCCCAAGCCGACAGCCGCCCATCCATTATCCAGGCCAACCGACAGGGTAACCAGCCCCAAACTGACGGTCTACATCAATCTAATATCCGGACTAACCAGCAGGGTAACCAGCCCCAAACCGACAGTCCAAATCCTGATGAATCTTTAACCAAGGTTTACGAAGTAAATCTGGACACATCTAAAAGGATGCTTCCACATACGCTGTTAGATTCGCAAATATCCGATATCCCTTTGACATTACTAGTAGATTCTGGTTCTGCTATTTGTTTGATTAAACAATCTTGAATCCGAACTAATCAAAAATTGATCAGAGATCCTATCAAACTAAAGGGCATTGACCCTGGCGATGAACCTACTCCAACTGAAGGTCATTTCCAACTTAAACTGAAGTTAACACAAACTAAATCTATTTCCTACAAGTTTCACGTTATCAAAAATATAAGCTTACCTTACGATGGAATTATAGGGTCAGACTTCCTGACAGCTTTCGGCTGCAAAATTGACTACACAACTGATGTCCTGAAAACAGGTAAACTCAATATTAAGTTGCACTTTTTCAATCCATTTTATGAAATTCCACCTAGAACAGAAGCCGTTGTTGAATGCTCAGTGGTAAACCCAGATGTGAGTGAAGGTGTTGTTTTGAACCAACATATATCCGATAGCCTTTTGGTATCAAATTGTATTGTAAAGGTAAAAAATAACAAGCGAGTCAATCTGACTATTGTCAACACTTCCGAGACCGCTGTTAACTTTAATTCGAACCTTAATCTTAGACTTGAACCGTTAAATTCGTGTGCTATCCAACTTAACACTAATTCACAAAATACATCTGACCGCACTATCGAAGTCATTAAATCATTACGAATCGAACATCTTAACCAAGAGGAGTCAGACGCTCTGTTAGAACTCTGTGCTCAGTACTCAGATATCTTTCACCTATCCAATGATCAATTATCCTACACTGATGTCCTTAAACATGAAATTAATACAAATACTGATATCCCTATTCATACAAAATCCTATCGTTTTCCAGAATTCCATAAAAAGGAAGTCGATACACAAATTAATAAAATGCTTAGTGACAAAATCATAAAGCCATCATCTTCTCCCTGGAGTAGTCCCATATGGATTGTCCCTAAAAAACTCGACCCTCAAGGTCAACGGAAATGGCGCATAGTCATAGATTATCGGAAGTTAAATGACGCGACTATCGGTGAAACGTATCCTATCCCGCAGATATCTGAAATCCTAGACCAACTTGGTAAAAGTAAATATTTTACCACCTTGGATCTTGCGTCAGGCTTCCATCAAATCCTTATCTCGCCTAAGGACGCTCCTAAAACAGCTTTTTCAGTTCCTCAAGGTCATTTTCAGTTTAATAGAATGCCTTTTGGGCTTAAAAACGCGCCGTCAACATTTCAACGTCTAATGAACACCTGTCTTACAGGGCTCCAGGGTACCAGATGTTTTGTTTACCTAGATGACATAGTCATCTACTCGTATGATTTATCCTCCCATATATCCAACCTGACATCTGTTTTCGACAGACTTCGGAAGTTCAATCTAAAGTTGCAGCCCGAGAAGTGCGAATTCCTCAGAAGAGAAGTTGCCTACTTAGGGCACATAATTAGCGAAGGTGGCGTCAAAACAAACCCTGATAAGACAAAAGCAGTAGTTGAATATCCTGTCCCTAAATCTCAGAAGGACATAAAGTCATTCCTGGGCTTAGTATCCTATTACAGACGGTTTATACCCGATTTTGCAAAATTCGCAAAACCTTTAACGTCCCTCCTAAAAAAGAATGTCCCTTTTTCCTGGCAAAATGAACAGCAGCTCGCTTTCGAATCCCTCAAGAAAAAACTTGTATCCGCTCCTGTTCTTGCCTATCCTGATTTTTCCAAGCCATTCAATCTTACATGTGACGCATCGAACTACGCTATATCCGCCATCTTATCCCAAGGCCCCGTAGGTCAAGATCGTCCAATCGCATACGCGTCCCGCACTCTAAATAAGGCTGAATGTAATTATAGTGTGACGGAGAAAGAATGTCTCGCCATTGTCTTTGGAACCAAGGTTTTCCGGCCCTACCTTTATGGCCATAAAATAATAATCCTTTCCGATCACAGGCCACTGCAATGGCTTTTCAATTGTAAAGATCCGGGTTCAAGACTTGTCAGATGGCGCCTGAAACTCGAAGAGTTCGAATATGATATTCTGCACAAAAAGGGTAAAATCAATACCAATGCTGACGCCCTGTCACGGTTCCCTGTTAACCCTATCCAACCCGAAGAACCTGATATACCAAATCCCCCTGAATTGGAAGCCAACCGAGTATTGGACGGAGATCTTATGGACCTCCTTATATCCCCAACCTCATTCGATCCTGATGAAGATATTCCTCAGAATCCTGATTATTTAGACCCTTACGAAGATATTCTTCCTTTACCTGAATTGAACTCACCCGAAAACGTCCCTGACGTCTTTAGCGATCAAAATGAGAATGAGGACAACTTACCTGAACCAGCTCCGGAAGTAACATCCTTACCTGTTCCTCAGCCTCACCTTGATCCAATGCCATCCACGAGTGCTAACCCAAACGCTCGGGTTGATGACTATCCAACCTTCCTGAAAATAATGTCCGAAAAAGTTAAAACATTTAATTCAGAAATCGTAGAACATAACGAAAGTCTTACGAAATGTCCTGCTAAAGTTATCCTAATACCAACCTCAATTGACCTCGATGATTCGAACCCGTATATCTCAGACGTCCTTTGTGATCCAGAAGTGTATGCTAAAATTATAGATACGGAAAAACAGTTATTTTTATTCGAAAAACTTAATCTACATAACAAAACATATTACCTGTTGTATTTCAAGGTGCATCACTTCGATCAAGCATCATATCCTGAAATTTTCGAAACCCTGAAAAATATAAGAAACGAATTAGTAAAAATAGGAGGTATTAATGAAATCGGCTTACCTGACCTGAAGAATCCTTTCGAAAAACACTCGTTCATAAAAATCTATAACATGGTTACTTACCTTTTCCATGATACACAAATAAAGGTTAATATTTATCATAACAACATCATATATCCAGTCCCATCTGAAATTAAGAAAATTTTACATGACAATCATGACATCCCTATAGCGGGTCATTTAGGCTCTGTTCGTATGTATAACAGAATCAAACAAACGTATTACTGGAAAGGAATGCGAAGCGATATAGAGTCCTATGTGAAGCAATGTAAATCTTGCCAGGAGAATAAGGCACTTAGGAAGGTAAATAGAGCTCCCATGCAAATTACTAGTACTTCGACTGAACCGGGTCAGCGCATTTCGATTGATGTGGTTGGTCCGCTTCCCGAAGCTGGTACTGCTAAATTAAAATTTATTTTGACATTCCAAGATGACCTTACAAAGTTCTCTTCGGCATATCCTATACGTAGTACTACGGCGGAAGAAACAAGCGAATGCTTACTTCACTACATATCCATCTTTGGAATTCCTAAAATAATTCTTACAGACCAAGGGTCAAATTTCACGTCCGATTTATTCAAGAAAACTTGCGCTTTCCTTAAAATAAAAAACCTATGGTCTTCTCCATACCATCCGCAAACCCAGGGAGCCCTGGAGAGAAGTCACTCCACTCTGAAAGAGTACCTTAAAACTTATATCAACGAAGAACAAACTAACTGGTCTCGTTATGTATATACAGCTATGCTAGCGTATAATACCTCGGTCCATTCGACCACCCACTTTACGCCTTACGAATTAATGTTTGGTAACAAACCATACATACCTAATTCTATCTATGAAGAGTCTCTCGGAACGACTTATCCCGACTATGTCCAAATGCTACAGAACCGATTGAAATATTCGCGGGAAAAAGCAATCGAATTCATTAGAAAATCTAAAGAATCCTCGAAAAACTATTATGACACGCACACTCGTAGAGTTACGTATAAAGTCGGTGATTACGTTTACCTTAAAAATCATCTAAGGTTGCGTAAGGCCCTATCTCCCGTTTGGAAGGGACCTTACAAGGTAGTTAAAATAAACGGAAATAACACACTTACCTTGCTCATAAATCGACGACACGTGACTCACCATTATGATCAGGTGAAACCTGCAGAAGTCGGGAACCTGTAACATTAAATAGAATTAGATTAATTAGTTTAGGTATACACCTTTATTTTTTTTTTATATATTTTACTTATACACATGTAGTAGGTAGCTGGGCACTTACCATAGGAAACTAACGTTCTTATTGAGTAAACTATTTTTATAGTTTGAATCTCTTCTGTTGCCTTGACTCTTAAGAGACAAGTGATCTCAGAGAAATTCGTATCTTACCTAAACTCAACAATTTCGTTTTTAAATTATAGTTTTATTCTTCATTTTATTTCAGGACTTCAGTGCATGGCCAATCGTATCAGGAATATCTACAACCGATTACATCAAGTTCAGGCATCTACTTTGATTATCTAGGTAGTGTTAAAATTAGCAATGGTTTTCTTAAAATCTTGATACCCCTAAATGTTTCGCATTTCGGTCCGCATATACAAAATATTAGAGCTGCGCTAGATACCACTAGGTACTTGTGCAACGAAACTCGAATAATAGAAATTGATTCAATATGTCAAAACAGATTGCAACCTTTGACAGTCAGATACCAGGACCTTGAAAACGAATTCGATTCGATTTCACATTTGATTGAGAATCGTTTCAAGCGTGCCTGGATCGGGGGTATTGGATCTGTTCTAAAACAGATTTTCGGTACCCTGGACGAGAACGACGCCATAAGATATAATGATGCGATAGAGTCTGTACAAAATAACGGAGAACATCTCGTTTCCTTAATGAAAGAGAATATTTTGGTAACATCCTCAGTAATAACATCATACAATAAAACCTTAAACAAAATTAGAGATAATGAAATTAATCTTAGTGAAGCTATTGACAACCTCTCGTCTAATTTGAAAAATATCTCGGAACTAACAAATGGGTTAAAGATCCTTTTCAAAGTAAATCAAATCTTTAACAACTTAGAAACATCCATACTTACTTTATCTTTCCAATTAGAAGACATAACAAACGCTATCTTATTCAGTGGGCAAAACATCCTACACCCTGCGATAATGACATCATCGCAACTGTACCGAGAGCTTGCCAATAACTACAGACACCTGTCGAGAGACCTACAGCTACCTATAGCTTTAGATATGAATAGTATACATTACATTTTAAGTATATCTACTTTAGTCTGCTATTATATTAATTTTAAGCTGATGTTTGTATTACAAGTCCCATTAGTCGGTATTCAGGAATATACACTGTTTCATAATATAGCTTTGCCTACTCCTTATGACTCTAAGGAACCCAATAAATTCAGCCTAATCATACCTAATACTAAATATATTGCAATGACCAAAGACAAATTACACTATTGTACTTTCGATGACCTTAATGAATGCAAGGTAGTTAACCCGGGAAATTTTATCTGTGACGTCACAAATGTTTATGCGACTGACGCTATGCCTACCTGTGAGAGTGAACTGTTATCAAAAGTGATTATAAAAGTACCTAAACAGTGTGACACTAAATTCGTGTACGGGAAATTAGATATATGGAAACCTATAATGAACAATAAGTGGATTTTTGTACAATCTTTGCCTAACAAAATTTCTATAGACTGTTTAAATTCAAAATTGTATGAAACTACTATTTTAGCTACAGGAATACTTACTTTACCTAACGATTGCATTGGTCGCTGTAGAAGTACCACAATAATACCTAAGTATATCCTAAATATAACCTCTCCAGTTAATAATATTCCTAACTTTAATTTGATTAATGACTCTTGTTGCGACATTGTAAGATTCAACAATCTTATCGAAGATGTGTCCCCTATCATATTACAAAATATAGATTTGGACGAATTCAAATCAAACAAAATTGCATTAAATTCATTATTAGAAAATTTAAAGAAAATTGATAATAGCCCACACATTGTGAGATACGGAACACATTATTCGGGATTGATTATTTTTATACTATGCTTAATATTTTTGTACCTACTCTATCTAGTTTTAAAATACTTTTGTAAACCGAAGGACAACCGTTTTCAAATACCTTTTATTTCAATACCTGGCTCAGTCAGAGACACAGACACCCGAGACCCAGACATAGAACTGGCTCAGGTTGCTCCTGTAAGAACTCAGATCTAAATCAATCTTAATCCCTTAAGGAGCAAGATCTAGCATTAACTAAAAACTTTGAACTTTTAAAAAAATAAACATAAACTGGAACTTTGGTAAAACAACCCCAAAGTATCCTCTTAAGGGGGAGGTGTTATACCCTAACTATGTTTACGATAGTGCTTACATTTTGCTGGCTAAGCATATTAGATAGCTAAGGTAGAGGGGCGCTCTGTCGAGCTCCTCAGTCTGGTCTTGACCACCGAACCGGCCGGTTGTCCATTGGTCATATTATATTAATCATAAATCTATTTTGAACTAAATAAAATAAATTAAATAGATACAGTCTTTTTTAAAAAGACTCCAGGACCTCGTCCTATAACAGTACGAACGAAAAGCAACCCTAACCTACTAGATACAGCGCCGAGTGTTCCATGGAGCTAATCCAGCTGGACATCGCTCGTACGTTAGGAACGTACGGACATTGGATACGTACAGGTAAACACGACGACCGATGCGGCGCGGTGGACACTCACGGTAGGGCTGGTCCATCAGTTCAAAGTCGTTTCATTTCATTTATTTATAGTTTGTATATCAGGTAGTTTACAGTCAGTTTATAGGACTTATTTTAAATCAAATCAAATCAAATAAGTTTATTTGTAACTTACATAAACATATTAATTATTAGTTAAAAATAAATTAAAGACTAGTGTGTTAGAAAACAGTAGGCAATTTTAGAACTCTGAATTCTGCCACTCTGGTGTACAAACATTCGTTATACATATTTAATTGCAATCAACAATCTATGTCATTTTATTTAGAATCCATGCATTATTAGAAACCATCCTTAAAATTAGTTATTATCGTTCAGCTAGCTATGGAAAGAGCTATGCTCGGAGTTTCTCTGAAGGATAGGATTCGTAATGAATACATCCTACAAAGAACCAAAGTTATCGACATAGCTTAAAGAATTAGCAAGCTGAAGTGGCAGTGGGCCGGCCATATCTCTCGAATAACCAACAACTGTTGAGGTAAACGTGTTCTTGATTGGAGACCGCGATTGGCAAACGTATTGTAGGACGCGCTCCGGCCAGGTGGGATGACGATCTGCGAAAGACTGCTGGCAGATGCTGGATGCGGCAAGCTGAAGACAGGGCGCTATGGCGCTCATTAGAGGAGGCCTATTTCTAGCAGTGGACTAATGTAGGCTGATGATGATGATGATGTAAACAAAATGCTAATATAAAATAAAAGTCACAACTTTAAAAATATGCCTAACCCTAGCCATAGGGCCCTGTCTTCAGCTAGCCGCATCCAGCGAAGATCTTCATCCCATATGGCCGGAGGGTATATTTGTACATAGTTGTAATAGTGAGTAAATGTGAGTTTGTTTGTTGTTTCAGGGCATGTCTTTCATAGCGGCGGTTCTGATCCTCAACATGGAGGCGCCTCAGGCGTTCGTCTGCTTCGCGAACCTGCTGGACGGACCCGTCTTCAGAGCCGCCTTCACCAGGGACGGCGCTGCTATGCAGGTACATACATATACATTGCAGGGCATGCGTTCATAGCGGCGGGGCTGAGCCTCAACATGGAGAAAAAAAAAAGCAAAATAAATTAAAAGCTTATCTGACTTGCCGTGCTTTTGTATGCTAGTGATGTTTCATTTTATTTGACAGCAGTCACAACAGCGAAATAAATAAATAAATAAAAATAAAAAAATAAAAATATTTTATTGCAGATAACAGAATCCATAGTTTGTTAGTAAAATACAGGCTTATTGCTAGGGTTAGTCAAAACTAATACTAAAAATTAAAACTAAATCTAAATTAAATAACTCTCTCCATGTAGCATTTCCACAGGGGAGAAGTTATTCTTCCAGCTATGGTTTTTAGAATGGTGTTGGGACTGTCACGCACTCTGCGCATCAGGGATGCGGTCTTTTTACGAAGGATGGCAGCAAAGCCATCCGTCTCATATTCTGCAAACATCCCCGAAGCACTGCAAAATCGAGGCAGTCCCAACATCATTCTAAATATATTATTGTACTGTACACGTAGGGCCTCCAGCAAAATGAACACGTAGAGCTTGCGACGTTGCGGTTCTGTCGTCGAGCGTTCTCGGTACGGTACCGACGCGACGCCGCAATCGTTGCCGCACGGTGCGCTTGATATGAAAACAAATGACCATTCGTGCGCCATACGACAAACGCACCGCTGGGGCACTTAAGCGGTCCGACAAGAAATGTCTAAATTGAAAGAGCTCTAATCAAGGTTCAAAATACACATTGTCGTGTCGTGGCGTGCCTAGTGCTTGAGAACAGGGCAAACCCGGCATACATTTCTTGTTTATGATTAAGTAGATTTGTTTGTAGTCTTCATGAAAACTAATAAATTCAATAAAATTTCTTGAAAAAATGATCTGTATCTGCATCTGCATTCATTTCAAACAAAATTAAAATCACACAAAAATGTCAAAGATTGAAATGTAATTGCTAAATATAAGTTCCTACCAGCTCGCTCAATATACAAAATGAAAAAGGCCGCCGCATTCGGCTACGTTCGGCCACGTTCGGCCGCAATCGGATACTAACTCGATGATAAAAAGAAATGAAGTGAAAGAATTGGCGCGCGAAAATTTAAATATGTTAGTCAATTATTTCGGTCGGTATGGAATTTGAAGTAGGGCAAGCCCGGCTTTTTGGCTTGCATGAAGCTACCGTCACTGATTGTATAGTCAGTCTACCAACCTCTATAAACCATATTTATTTGTCTCCAGCGGTTATGGAAAGCCTACAGCGCCTTGCTCCGCCACAACCTGCCGGCGCTCGCCGACACGGTGGCTCCCGAGCTGTACCTCCTAGAGTGGCTATACACTGCGTTCGCCAAGGCCATGCCTCTGGACGCCACCTGCAGAGTCTGGGACGTGTTTCTCAGGGACGGAGACACTTTCCTCTTCAATACTGCTTTAGGTATGTTGATTGTTTCAAACTCAAAGTGCTTTATTTGCTTGAGACCTTACAGTACTTTTGGATACGTTAGGAAAAATCTGGAAAGTTTAAATATTATATCATCGTCATCAGCCCATATTAGTCCACTGCTGGACATAGGCCTCCCCTAATGAGCGCTATAGCACCCTGTCTTCAGCTTGACGCATCCAGCATCTGCCAGCAGTCTTTCCTAGATCGTCATCCAACTTGGCCGGAGGGCTAGGTATGTTGATTGGTTCAAACTCAAAGTACTTTATTTTCTTTAGATCTTATAGAACTCTTGGACACGTCAGAAATTTCAAATATTACCGCTGTGTTTGTATGAAGCTGCCTATCACGCCTGTTACACTTTAAATTACTATAGTTTTAAAGAACCCTAGTGTCTAGAATCTAGAAACTATACATATTATGGTTATTAGTAAGTATCTTAAATCCTATGTTAGGTTTATCTAGCTAGATAGGTAGCTAGCTATAAACCTAACATATGATTTAAGAGAAGTATCTTAGTTAAGTATCTAACCAAAATATATATTAAAATACATATTACATATTTTGTTTAGTTTTGTTATCTATCTAGATAAATCTAACAGAGGATTGAAGATACTACTAACCAAAATATGTATTTCTCTTTTCCATCAATAAATAATATCTATCTATCAAGTATATCAGTCATCTATAAGTCTTTTTCACTTAGGAAGCGTTCCCTGACAGATGGAATGCGTTTCATTTCAATTGACTAGGATTTTGGCAAATTGAAATTTCGAAAATTCAAACAATTTTTATTTCATTTCAAACATATGAATTAAGCTACAGAAGTATATAACGACACACAAATTGTCCAAAAATAAATTTATTTTAGGCTCCACGCGTAATAAAAAATAGAAATCAATAATTTTATGAAATCCGAGGCAATTTGTTTTGCGTAGAACGGAACGTAATAGAGTTGAGGCAAACAAATATTATTCCAGCAAATCTATAAATCGATTATTGCAAATTAAAATCGTAACTTTCTACATCATCATTTTAAAATTTTAACACGGGACCTTTGACTATCGTTGATTATTTGTTATTGATTTTCAATTACCTATATAGGTATCTGCTGATATTATTACTGTCCTATTTCTAGGTTATGACGCATTACCTATTGGAAATGCAGATTTTTCCTATTGTTTTTATTTATATAGACCTAATTTAATGTTTTACTTTGTTAAAGTCATTTAAAATTAATGAAAATAATTTACGAATAATCGATTTTCGTTACTAAATCAAGTCAAAAATCGAATCAAATTTTTACGATTACACTTAGCTCATTTCTATAACTGTCAAACTGAAACGTCACGGAACGCTTCCTAGGTGAAAAATACTTATAGTACCCATAACACAAGCTCTGGCTTGGGTCTAGATGATATTGTGTGGACTGTCCGGAATTATTTAATTAATAAAATAAAATAAAAAAGCTTTTTATTTCCAGTAAATTTACATTTAAAAAAAAAAACTATATATAAGTAAGGTGCACCGAGGCGATTGCAACTATGGGGTGAATGTGGCTAATTGATTTATCTTTCATTCTAACGGTTTTTGATGAGCACACCATCTATTGGTGAACAGAGAAATTAGTGTTAGTCCCAGAAAATAACAGATGGCGCTCCTACCTATGAAACTGTTTGACCGAGAGACTTTTTTCTGAAAGACACCTTTTTGGACAAGTGTTTGTTGACGACCTGCGTGCAAACTTTTATAAAAAAAATATATAAAACGTAGTTTCTGTGCAGTTTCAAAAGAAGAAAAGTAGAAATACTAACCGTAAGTAGCTTTTCCGGTAATAAATATAATCCTACGTCACATATTTCGAATAATATTACAACAGTTACTTTCGCCTCTTTTTTTTGTGTTGCGGGGCGATTGTAGCTATTTTGATAAATTATGGCAAGTTGCAATAGCCCTTATCTTTTTGTATGGAAAATGTGAATCACTAGTGATGTTTAGTGTCGATAGAATAGTATGTCGATATTTTGTAAATAAACTGTGCATTGCGATATTTGTTTTTGCTGCCTTAATCAAATAGGAAAAAATCTATATATAGTGTATTTTTATTCATATTTTGGTCATATTCTTATTAAAAATAACATTTAAAAAATTTAACCATGTTTTATTTTCCGAACCCATCGTTGCCGGTTACAGTCACATAGGAAAAAGTTATCGATGAATGTAGTCCCAACACTAATTCTATGGAGCGCAGTTGCATTCGCCCCAGAAAAAACGCAAAGCATTTTTTACGCTACATTCTGCGGTTTAGTACTGTTTGAAATCGTTTATGCGTAAATATGGATTCAAGGTTATATAGTTATATAATTCTTAGGTTTAAAGCAATAAGCACAAACAAGTTACACTAAAAAGTCACATTCGCCCCAAAGTGGGGCCAATGTAACTTTATCTGTTTTAACAGAGACTGTATTGTAAATATATCTAAAATACACTATTATTCAACGTTATTTTAATGTAAAATATTTCATAGATATATGCTTTACCATATGGATTTACTAGAAATTCAATTTTATCTTACTGGGCGATTATGGCAAAAGATAAAGTTAAAAATTCAAAGTTGATAGTCGCAATCGCCTCGGTGCACCTTATGTTAGTTTTTGGAAATTCCGGAATTATTTATTTATCTATATTTCCAGGCGTGCTCCACCTTTATCAAGAAGAGCTAAAAGACATGGACTTCATATCAGCCGCGCAGTTCTTGACCAAACTACCCGAGGACCTGGATCCCGAAGCCCTCTTCAAGAGCATATCATCAGTGTCCATGTCACTGCACGGGTCTTCATTCGAGGAGCTGGTCTCTGCCGGCAACGACTGCAGCCTTGATGATGATGAGGATACCTTCCGGTTATGATATATGGAGCAGTTGTGGAAGATCGATGGTTTTGAGTTCAATGTGAGTGAATTTGTTGTTAGATTTATACCTTCCGGTTATGATATATGGAGCAGTTGTGGAAGATCGATGTTTTTGAGTTATATGTGAGTGAATTTGTTGTAAGATTTGAAACTATCATGGTTTTCAAAATTAAAAGCATTAAGAATATTCTAATATTCTTCTATTCTTAATATATAAATACTTATATACGGATGAATTCTCATGAATACTGATTGTTGTGTGAAAATGTGAGTGAATTTGTTGTTAGATTTGAAATCATGGTTTTCACTATTAACGCTTTCACTGTCCAGTATCTGCGGGGCGGGCTGAACAGGATTGCTTGCGTGTCTTGGGCATTGGAAATGTTAAAAGCATTAAGAAGCCCTATTCTTAATATAATAAATACTTGTATACGGATGAATTCTCATGAATGCTCTGATTTTTGCGTGAAAATGTGAGTGAATTTGTTGTTAGATGTGAAACTATCGCGTTTTCTACTATTAAAAGCATTAAGAACCTCCATTCTTAATATATAAATACCCTTATTTATGTTATATAATGTTGTGGAGAACCACATCAAAATAAAAGAGGTACAGAAGTAACGGTGTAAAAGAAAATTCTAAAATCCACGTATCGTGGTATACTTATGTCTCTCTTCTGTGAGTTTTTATTGAAATTGTCGCTAGCCATACGATTTTAGTTGTACAAAGATAATTGTGAAATGTTCGAAAACTGTCGTGTCAAATATCTAGTTCAAATAGTTGTGGATAAAATTTTCGCATTTAAACCACTACATAGTAAAATTCAATGTCGCGTCCCACTGTCTCTCTGTATGTCCCAGTCCCTATGTATGCTTTGAGGATTCAAAAGAAAGGTTTAGACGTATAACATACCCGTGCGAAGCCGATGCAGTCGCTAGTGCAAAATAACATCCCATTCCTTACTATTTGGTCTAGGTTTTGACAGTGGTGCTTTGTCTTGTTTTGATTACCAGGTCTCTCCATTGTGGTGGAAATCCTTTTAGTAGTCTGGTGGCAATCAAAAGATGATTCTATATAAGCAGTGCAAGATTGTCATATCTTTTTTGTAAAAGGTTGATGGCATCTGCATATAACTTGCCAATGATTGGTAAGTTAACAATGTGTGTTCACCCTTCAGGTGTTTCTTCAGAAAGCACTTCTTTTGGATGTCCCTGATCCTAGTAGCATTGTTTATTATTGAGTCGAAAATTTCCCTGAATAATCTCCTTTCTATCAAATACATGAATGTCTAATGTTAGTAATTTTGTTGCAAAGCTTTGTAAATATTGGAATATCTAATGTTGGTAATTTTGTACCAAAGTTCTGTCGAATACAGGAATGGAATTTCTAATGTTGGTAATTTTGTTGCTAAGTAACTCATTGGATTTATATGCGGTGGATGTTATATTTTTGAGCACGTGGAATTTCATCAGACGCTGCATAGCAGAAAGTGTAAGAAATCTTTCCTCGCCATTATTATTTTCTTAGGACTCATACAAAAGGGTGATATTTAGGGAAGTCTCTTGATAAGTTTTTGTTTTGTACGTACATTAACTATCTTGTAAAGGTAGCCTTGAATTTATTGGACCTATAAAATTCACAAATATCTTGGTGTAGCTCTAAAAGAAAAGTTATGCGTTTTATCTAAGAAGCTGATTGTGTAATTTCACAGCGAATTATGTTACATAACCATTGAAAAAAGTCATCGAAAAACGTTATAAACCTGATTGAACCTAACTGTAATAAATATATTTATTATTCTACTACGTATGTGCAATAGATCTTTTTAACCTTTCAAATACTACTCGTACTTTTAACCCTATTAAAATATACCTAATACAGTTAATTCACTTAAAATATTCCAATTTCCAAAACTATAAGATTTCTAAGGTTTAAATGAGAATTATGCTAAATATCATAATAGCAATAAAACATCGGCTGGGCCGTTATAGTTTTAATCAAATCATGTCCCTATATTAAAATATGTAAATTTACATTATTATAGATTTATAATAAAACTCTCAATCATTTGAGACTGCTCGATTCAAGCTAAATAATTAATATACAATAAGATTGTAAATAATACAAATTATAATTCTAATATTAATTTGGATAGTTAAATTGTATGTATGTTTGTCGCTCTGACTGTTTGAACATATCATATTCATTAGAATTAAGTACTTTTGTTGTACCTGTATCGTATGAATATTTATGAAATTAAATGTATATAACTTATGTGAGATAAATTATTGATAATTATAAATATTAATAACCTTCAGTATATTTGTTCGTCAGAACAAAATATTAAATGTGTGTTATATTTAATTACATATTATGTATCTTACGTTTAATATTATCTTAAAATAAATATGAATACTTATCTAATTATAATACAAAAAGCATTCATTTATAAAAATGTGTGATTCCTATTCTAGCTAATGTGTATAATACTTTTATGTGAAACTTATCAACGAGTAGTAAATCGGCCTAATAATTAATTGAAATACTATCGTAACTAAATTAATATGTAATATTAATTTTGTAAATACTAAATGGAGAGGTTATATGATTTTTTAAATGTATTATTATTGTGAATGAAAGCTTTAAATAACGATGTAAATAACACTTGTTGGTTTTTGCGTACATTTCTTGCCTGATTTACAAGTTATTTGAAATTTAAATTATTGTTACAACTTGTATTTTGATATTTAATTTGCACTTATTAATAAAACACATTGTAATACATTTTGGGCTTTAAGTTCTTTTGATAGATTTTAACTTTAAATAATCTACAAACTATGATGTAAATACTTTTACACTATAGTTAAAATGGTAGGTAAGTAAAGTATATTAAAATAAATAAATTATACCGGGTTCTAATATTGTAAAAACTAAACGATTTTCCTTAAGAATTCTACTGTTAAAATCTGTGAAAGAATCACCCAAATCGGCTTGAACATTTAATTTTCACAGCGTTTTGCCATTTCATGACAAGCTCATCTGACGCCGGAATTAATTCTATTTGAAGGGAAAACGTTTAGTTTAAATAATATAAGAATCAGACATAAATAAATATGAAACAAATATTCATTCGGAATGTGAAATCTACAGGGTTTTATATTGGTTTATGAGAACTAGACCTAATGTTCGAGTGTGTGAAATGTTATATGGAAATCTCATTTAATATTGCAAGTTTATTGGATAAGATAGTTTAGGGTTAAATAATATATGTAATATCTTTCTCATTTATCACTTCTCCGTTTATTTAACCTGGTACTGGTAGGATATGACCAATAAAGTACCTTTATTTTGATGATACAGGGTGATTCCGTGGAACTGATTTCACAAACAACTTATTATAAGTATTTAATATCAAGAATTGAGCAATATTATATTTAAATTATTGATAAAAGTCATATGAGTTTCATTTTATTTCGATTTTGAATGTAATAGAATTAAAAGATCATTGACTTCGTTAGATATTTGCTTTAGGAGTCGTTATGAGATTTATATAAAAAATGTGTGAAAATTTCGTCTCAACTTAATGAATTACTGTGTAAGAGATTAAGGTTTGGAAAGCAACTTAAACATTTCCATATCATACGTTTATTGAGATAATTTCACTCTATTCGAACATCGTCAGTGTTTAATGAATCACCTGGTATTATGTAAAACTGCAGTTATAAAATGGGACTGATATTATAATGCCATCTCAATTGTTTTAATAATTATAAAATAATTGTATATATAAATAAGCCCCAAATCATTAGATTGATTAGATATGTAATTATGGAATAAATATTATTTGCAAGAACATCCAGTTTTTTACTTTATAATAGTGCAAAATACACTTCGGTTTTTAACGACAAACAGATAATTAAATTCATAGAACACAGTTACAGGGGCCAAATTCCTCTAATGTCAAAACAAAGGTCTCAATAGTGCCATTCAATCAAGATCACTGACGATACAGGTCAGTGATCAAGATGTTTAAAATGACGTTTGTGCATTTGTTTTTTTCTATTCTACTATTTTTTGCGCTTGGTGAGACTTTCATAATTAGAATGTGAAATTGGTAACTAGCTATAAAGGTTATCGTCACCGCTGTGAATGAACCTCAAAAAGTTTAAGTTAATAGAATACCAAAAGGAGTTTAACACTGACATTTTGACACGATACTATTTAAATGGCGAAACGATTTATTTAGTGGAATTCGGGCCCTGTTGTCTAAACGGCTGAGATTTTTTGACCGTTATGATGACTTTTTTTTTAATTTGGAAATCGTTACTTTTTATCATGGTGGTCCCATATAAAGATCAAGATCGGACATCTTGATCAAACCACCAGTAGTTTTTTATATAAAGAATTTGTAATCGGTTTCTAGTTTTTTTAAACACTCATATTTATACGATCAAACATTCTGGCATTTTAAGCGAAGAGGTTGAGAGGGTTCATGTTCCGATCATTGACCAACAAGGCAACGAACGACAGGCAAGGGGTGCATCACCGACGTTTACACCACAGTTTACACCGTGATTGCGTCGTGCACGCCGCGGTAATTAAAACGTGTAAGTACCTTATTTACTGTCATATTCTATGTTGACTGAGCCGAAACTTGGTAGAGAACTAACGCCATGTTAAACCAGCTTAAGGTTTCTCATATGGCAATGGGGAAAAAGCTGGAAGGTGAGCGCTGAGCGACGGATTTTAACGGTTAGGAGTTATTTTCTAAGATTAAATATTCCTATGTAACTGTTTGTTCTCCAAATAAGAAATGATTATCTGTCTACCTATGTATATTATTAATTCAACCACTCCACCTTCAGGGAAATATGGAAATATTTACAAAAGCTCTCCATCGTAGTATGAATATTCTACACAATTTGCGTCTAGCTTGCGTCATGACGATTTCGAACCTCTGACGTCAAAGGTTAAGGAGGGTGGATACTCGCTTATGGGTCGAAAATACAAGGTCCCTGTTTTTTATGAATAAGAACCTTTTTAATTAATATTTTAACACTTTTTATTTAATATTTAAAGTGGGTATGTCAATTTATTAAACATTCCAGCTTCAAAGTACATAAGCGGTGTTTTTGTGTTTTGAGTTCTAAGTAGAAGACCGATAGGTATTTAATATGAATTACCTATGAATCATACAATATTTAAAACACTTGTGTCAATTTTGACATAAAGGCAGTAGGTAATAAAGAGTAAGTTATTTTATTTTAACTTGTGAAACAGATCAAACAAGTGGGAATAATTTAAAATACAAATAAGTAGGTAGTAGTTTATGCCTATAAATACCTACCTACCTATTCTGAACTCTGATTGCATTACGTTGTTATTTATAATTGAAACCTTTTATAGTCTTCTTCGCGATAAATGAAAGGCTACATAATTAAAGTTTTACAGTCAATTATTTTTATGGGCTCTATCAAATAATAATGATCTAACCTACAATTACCTATTGTCATATTTATCATCAATTCACCACTATCTGAGGCAGCAGCTTCTCAGGATATTTTCACTATTATTTCTAGTAGTGTTCCTATGAACGAAATCCGCCCCGTGTCTAAAGAAAGTTAAATTTCATAACTTAACTCAATGAACAAATAATTACAAATCAATACAGAATTTATTTATTTTCTACGTAAGGAATAACTTAACAAGTCATCTCTGTTTTTATCTTGTTAGTTCATAATAAGTTGCTTGATCCAGGCTTGCACAATATATTTTTAGAGTCATAAAATAAATTAGATTCGATTCCTTTCTATTTTTCAGTAATATTTATTTATTACTTATACTCAACACGCTTACTAACCAAACCACAGGTTAATTTGACTAAACCCATTGAGCCACTCTGTATAATAAACACTAATGAATGGTTAGAGCACATAAGTTATTCGAATCGAGACAGTTATTCTTTTTTAGTTTGAACTGCAGCGTGGTATCGTCTGCAGTAGGTATACGATAACTTGACGTTAGGTTATCGTGCTTTCAACATGAGCAAGTTAGAGTCGAACCAGCGTTATGGGTCCCGTAGATCTTCACGCTAAAATAAATGCGAATAACATTTTCCAAAGAGAGAACAAAGCGAGAATAATGATTTTATGATAAACTAGCGACCCGCCCCGGCTTCGCACGGTTTTATTACACGCATAAATCTTCCTCTTTAATCACTCTATCTATCAAAAAAACGCCGTCCGTTGCGTAGTTTTAAATTCATAAAATTCATCAATAGCATTTATATCTTAAAAAAATAGTAAAATAAAAAAGTAATAAATAATAAGAAATAATATCTACCTAGTGTGTTTGTGATAAGATAATATATTAAATCTGCATAAATTTTTAACTCATTAGTTGCTAAACTACGGTAAGTACCTACCATATTTGTTTACACGTATTTTTGAAAATTAATATTATCTTTATCTTCCTATCTTCTTCAACTTAATTAATTTTACACATTTACGTTAGAATATTATAAATCAGTAGATATGACTTCTTACCTTTTCTTGCTTCATAATCTTCACATCACACTATTTGTGTTTCTTTCACCGTTCAATGATATAGGTAACTAAGTTGTCGATTAAATTAGACTCTACAATCGACCATGACCTACTAGATTCTGTAAAAAGTGCATTTTCGCTGACTTTGATCTTGAAATGCCTGTCTAATAAGCACTTAGCCTAGTAAATTAGCGAAATGGACATAATTGTCATTTCAATAAGCAAATGTGGGAGTGTTCGATTTGCTCACAAATGTTTACAGGGTTCCGTAAATAAAGGTAGGAAAAGCGTCATAGCAGTCATAGGTAAGTTTACTCATATTTTTTATTTGCCTTCGTATGCTAAATCGTCAGTGTTTTGAACTAAAGAGGCTAAATTTCGCCAACACATGATTTAACAATGTTGTAGAGTCGCAGTAATTAAAAATGATAATACTGTACTGTATCCAGTTTGAGAAATATTGTCAAGTTATGCCGCAAGCCATCAAATTCACAAGTTAAGGTCAGCGTCCATCTAACAGATCAACACTAGGTACCTCAACTGTCACTTCAAAATCGAGATAGGTACACTCATGTAAAATGAATTTCTGAGTTTCTGTTGTGTTCTCTCTCATATAGGTAGGTACCAAATCTTACATTAGACTAAGTCTGTTATATTTAATATTTGAGCAGTCTGGAAAAACAGTGATATGGATTCAAAATCAATGTGATACATACGTACAAGCAGTTTAAAATTCATAATCTGCATTGTTTAGCGACATCCGATAAATGGACAATGACCACTAACCGACGCTAATGCGTGAGTCAGGACAACTTCCGTAGGGGTACACAAAGATAGCATTGCATGAACAGTAGAATAAAAGGATCTGTACCGAGCGCGCGGGACCCTAAAAACGGCCATGTCTGTTCTACAAATTAAATAATAAGCCTATCTGAATGGAATAGGGGTCCAGACTACTCAGAACGTAAAACGGAGGGACCTATCGCGCATGCGTCGGGGTGACAGAACAAACCACGCAACCGGAGAAGCAAACATTACGGATTTCAATTGTTATTTGTTTTTTCTGTGATTAAAAATGGGTACGGAGGTGTCTGGAGAGAAAGGAGAAACTATGGGGCTGCTGGATAAAAAGGTAAGTGGCACTATGACTTAGATTATAATATAGGGGTTGTGATGTAATGTCATGTAAAGGTCGTTGATTCGGGGTGGTTTTTGGAACTTACTGCCTGGTAACAAGAGTTAGTTTGGCTTGGTTATCCGCGAGGTTATTTTTAGAATTATCTTTTGGTAGTACTATGCCACGTTGGAAAAATATTATATCTATCTTCTTGCTTAGCTGTTAGATGCTAACAAGTCGTAATAAGGTGTCGACTACGAGTTTTGTTTGATTATCCATTAGCATATTGGCCAAGTTAGTCAACAGTGGTAATTTCCACAATTATATCCTCTTTAACTCCAAATGAAGATATTTTAAAAGTATATATTAAACCGACACTTAGTTTGGTTATAAAAGGGGCTATTTCAAGAAATTTCCATACCTAGAGTAGATTGCAATACGGTCTGAAATAAGCAATGACACCCTTTGACCTTTTGTCCTTTTCAGTTTACACACCTATCTTTATCTTTGAATACCATAAAATATGTAAAAATATTTTATAAACACCTAATTAATTCTCATTACTATCCCTAATGTAATTAAACCCTTCTTTGTTTTAGCAAAGCATTTGCAGTCTTATTAATATGTATCTACATATTTTTACCACCGTTGTCGATATGCAACGAGAAATGGTCGTTTTTTAGGTTAACAAAGCGGAATTATTTATTTAGATATATTTCCTAGCAGCGCTTATTCGATTAAACTAATGCGGCGCACTAGTTGTCTTAGGTCAGTTAAGGTTACCTACGTAAAGGTAGGAACCTACTTATTTATTCAATACATAAGTAGATGTTTGCTAGAGTATAGGTAGATAGTAAATTAATTGCACTAAGGGGATAATGTCATCTTAATCAGTTTTAAATTTTGTCGATCTTTACAGCTACTTACCTATATGGATTTTTATCGCGTCTTTTGATAGAAATATTCAATTTTATTTATTGTTTTTACAAGTAAGAACAATAATAAAAAGTCACAAAAATAAACAACTTGATAAGTCACAAAATGGTCCCTATACATCAGCATAAGTGAGTCGCCTTTGTAACCAACGCTGATCTTCCGATAGGACCGTTCGGTGACGTCATGTCTTAAAATCACATAAAAGAAAAGCAAAGTTTGTGGCGTTGAAATACACACAAAAATACCTAAGGAAACTCTAAAATGATAGTTTTTGCTGCAACAAATTACACTAGGTTGCTTTTGTTGTACCTAATTTAATTGTTGCTACAGGACACACAGTGAAAAAAAGGAATAAATAATTGTGTGAGAAATGAAGTCTTCACAACTCAATAACCAACCCATTTCTAATCTATGTTTTAGGACATTAATGATATAATTATCATTAAAATATCAACCTCATTCCTTTCGGCCGCATACGAAACCGCAAGTTCGTAACTGGTTACGGTAAAAGAAAAATTCTGTTTCTGAAGGATCTCATTGAGACTGGAAAAGTTCCGTGTAGTGGGCGATGACCTTTACGCCGATGAAACAAACAGTCGCAACCTTACGTCATCATCATTATCAATTTGCCTGTTTGTACCCACTTAGGTATTATCTCCTCTTTCTTACCCCGCCCCCTTGTGGGTCGAATCTTTGATCTCAATTATTATAATCTCTATAAACACGTACATAAAGTCGTTTTGAGTTTGCTGCAAATGATGACTTACCTGAAATCCGTCTGCTTGAAGTAAAGATAAGGATTTATTTTTCACGGATTCATTTTTGAATATATTATTGTGATCTTAAATCGACAAGTACCTAGGTACTTTAAACAGTGTTAAAAACTACAACAACTATCTAAGTTTATTTTTAAGTTAGTAACCCATGAAAACTTAAATGTATCTTACATTACTACGTCTCAAGTGGGATTCATTATGTACTCAGAGCTAACTCGTCTCGCTTTTTTGACAGAGTTAAATGAAAATCTGTCTGACGCCATTATTGACCCTTGTGTTGTGACAAGCTTTAATCTGAGTTTATCTGGAGTCAATGACAGTATATTTTATGATAACTGAATTGTACCATACATAAAGTTGTGTCAATTTACATCAATATTAGATAAATGTACTTATATATTAAATATTGTATAAATTGGGGAATTGCAAGTAGTAATCCTTTTAACATTATTAAAAAAATGTACATAACTAATTGACACAACAGCATTGAACTAATTGTTTATGTATGCAATTAGGCATGCAATACGATTAGATATCGAATTGTTTTCAAGAATTCAAGATTTCTCAGTAATTGGCTAAAAGGTTACAACCCCACCCACTGATAACTATAAATATCCAACAAGTTGAGATCTCTTCGTGTTTTACTGATAAATGACCTTCCGATAGCAATAACTCTACTCACCCTATATGTTTTTGACATTTTAGTAATTATTCCAGGCATAGAACTAAGTATAATATCTAAGAAAAATCGCAGCTTGACCCGGTCACATGATAGTTTTGGCTTGAATAAGTTGGTTTTATATACCTAGCAAAAGTTGAGCTAACTGCAGACTGTTGCAAAAAATGTAGATAGGTAGGTTGCTCTCATCCAAATCAACAATAATAATTTACTTATTTATTTTCCTCTTCACAATAGGTTTACCTACTTAAGATTAATAAGGTTTTGTAAGCGAATCAACATATAATTATTAAACCTGTGTTCTGAGAGGCTGGAGCTTTCTACAGGTTTTAGAAAAAACCTGAAACTGCAAGTCTCCAAGGCACCACTCCACGGATCACAAACTACCTAGGAATATGTATTATTTGGACCTATGTTCATTAGTTCATATTAATAAGTAGGTACCAATGGATAGCGAGCGTCCCAAGATGCTGGCTGCATTGCTCTGACGCAGCGGGTTGCCAATGCTGATGCGCTTCGCCAGATACTCACCAGCTAGAGGGTCACACGTCGCATCGACCAGACCCTCTAAGATAAGTGTCATCATGCACTTATTTAGGTATTAGGTAAATAGAGGTAGATAAATGATCTTTCTAGATATCTACTCTTAACTTGACCTTTGACGTTAGGTGAGCATTTATTTTATCTATACCTAATTAATAATGATCCCATTATGCTAACGTTATCCAGGCTAACAAAATAAATAATAAAGTCAAAGTTTACATTTGTATCTGTTTAGAATGGTATTTGATTTAGGTAGATGATTCGTAACGCCGACAAAGTGGATGTGTATTTGGTGGTAAGTGGTATGAATATTTCTTTACCATTAAAATACTGACGGAAGACGTTTTTTCTCAATAGTTTATACTAAAAACATGTATTAATATGATTTTAATCAAACTGAAAAATGTCTTCGAATTCCGAAATACTTTTCTTTAATCTACTTAAGTTATGCGGGGTAAAATTGGGAAAACAATTTCCACGTCATTTTGAGATCATTTTCTATACAACAGCAAAATCGGTTCAAAATGGACGGAGTTATCGGCAAACATACGTACCTACATAAAAACGTTTATACCTAGCTACTTTCCGTTTTTTCGGAATTGGTCAAAATTGTCGCACAAACCAAGTTTTCTTGGAATTACGAAGAATATCTTGGCTTAATATTTCACTGATTGATGAAGCGAGTAAGTAGGTCCACTAAACTAAACAATTTAGAAAAATAAACTTACCCTTGATTGAACGTAGGTCGTCAAATTGGAGTCCAATCCCACGCAAGCAAACTCAAGCTCACTATTCGCTGAGACAGCTGTCTGGATGTCTGTTCATTATCAACATTATCATCAAGAACCTTTATTATTCCACTATTGGACGTAGGCTTTCCCTAATGAGCGCCATAGCGCCTGTCTGCAGCGTGCCGGATACTTTTTAGAAAGTTTTTTTTAATAAAGATAAAATAACTATAATATCTATGCAAAATCGCAGCTTCATCCGATCACCTGATTATTAAAATATCAGGCAGAAGGAGTATTAAATAAAGCATTTTCCTGTAATGCTTAATTACATTAAATATATTTAACTGTATGCAAGCAGCGATGTTCATCCATTTACTTTTCTCGGGTCAGTCACCTAAAGGTTATGGAGGTTAAAAGAGATTAAAAGTGCAGTTCCATCGATAAAAAAAAACAAAAGAAGAAAGAACAAAAAGATCTAGAACACGGCTGTTAACTGTTTAGTTGATCTATGTACATTTGCAATGAAATGGAAGGTGACGATTAAATACATTCATTAAGGCCGCTTCACACATATCAGTGAAGTCTCAGTTGTATCAGTGAATCTTTTTTACAGATTTATTGACTGACCGTTGACGGATCGACGGGTATTCTGTACCGAATTGGACATTCACTGAAACTGAACTGTGACTTCACTGATATGAGTGAATCGGTCTTTTCTGAGGATCTTTATTTTTTGTTATAAACCGCAACTTGCGTCGCAGGCAGACCTTTGCCCACTACGCCATTGAGGCCGTCATCATTATCCGTACTAATATTATCAATGCGAAAGTTTTTATGTATGGATGTCTGTTACTCTATCACGCAAAAACTACTGAACTAATCGGAATCAAATTTGAAACTGAATAGCCGTACCTAGTTCTAGCCCTGGAATAAAACATACCATTCCATCCCACAAATCAGGTCCCAAGGGATAAAAACAGCTGAAATGCTATCATTGAAACAACGCGTGCGAAGCCGTGTGCAGATACTTGTTATTTATATCTAAAAACAAACGCGAAGGCAACCGCAGGCAAAAACTAGCAAATCTTTTAGAGGTAGATAACAATAGCAATCTTCTAAACTAGAGGCATCCGGCTCGAGATCGTCCGAGTTTATTTAGCGCGGGAATAATGGAGTAAATATGTGATGGGAATCTAAATAAAGCGTACCTAAATTGTGATAAATGGAAGCATTATTAATAATTTACATGATTTGTTCGGTCACAGAGTTTTTAAGTGCAATTTAGTTACAGCAATTATAGACTTTTAGTCACAAAGACAATGCTATGAGTCACGGTAGGTATGATGTAATCTGTTTTTGGTAGTAAAAGAAAAGAATAAAGAAAATGTTTTATTCTTTTGGTTTTAGTTAAAAATTGCTTTTTTTTGCTACCGGCCTTCTCCCATTGTTCTCGCCTTCGCGATCTATTTATTTAATAACTGTTTCTTCCTTCCGTTTTCTCTGCTGTATAAATCTGTGCTTGACTTTCTCTATCTTCTACTCCTTCTGTAAATATTCTGTGTGCTCTGACTTATTATACGTGTGTGAACTTATCAAGTGTTTCGCTGAACATTCCCACTTAACCTACCTGAGCACCTAAACTAGTTTGGGGGTCAAAGGCGGAATTCCCCCAAAGAGTTACAGGAGAAGATCTTCCCTGTACCGGGTCGGCCCATCTGGCCCACATACCCGGGGTCTTTCGACCGACAGTTGATGTCGGAAAGTTCTATATAGGCTAGATGTTGCAGAAACCAACGCTTGCGCGATCTAGGAATAATGGTCACGTGATCCACTTTTTGCACTCAGAATTTTTGTTATTTCATTTTTCATTTTAGTTCAGCTCACATCATGCTAGATGTCGCTACATCACTCCCTTTCCAGACCGAAAGGTCGATATGTCCTTTTTTGTTATCAACGTATCCAGTGTCCAGCTTAGCTCGTCGTAGTCTTCAGTCTTCAGTGAGTCGAGACTGGTGCGATGAGCAGGTTGGGGACGGGAGAGCGCTTGTCTGCGGTGAGTCGAGACGTATCCACGGTGAGTCGGGATGAAGCGCGGCGCTTGTAGTCTGCGGTGAGTCGAGACGGTCCACGGTGAGTCGGGATGAAGCGCGGTGCGGTGCTCCGGGTGAGTCTTCGGTGAGTCGAGACTGTATGCCCAGATGATGCCGCTGAGGAACTCCACGAAGAGTTATCGAGGAGGGGAGAAGCCTGCAGAACCAGGAAGTCGGGGCGGCTGCGATGGATCTGCGGAGGCTGAGGGATGATGCTGGTCCGGAAGGTAAACTTGAGGGAGAGAGAGGAGATGAAGGTAGATTTTTGCTGCTGATGATGATGATCATTGATGGCTGGAGTGCTCTGCTGCTGACGATGTTAATGATCGTTGATGGCTGGAGTGCTGCGCTGGTCGTTGAAGGAATCGTGTTGAGGAATCCAGCCGTCGGGTGTCGGCAAGAATCGTCCGAGGTAGTCGACGGCTGGCACGACGGAGGTCACCAGTTTGGGGGTCAAAGGCGGAATTCCCCCAAAGAGTTACAGGAGAAGATCTTCCCTGTACCGGGTCGGCCCATCTGGCCCACATACCCGGGGTCTTTCGACCGACAGTTGATGTCGGAAAGTTCTATATAGGCTAGATGTTGCAGAAACCAACGCTTGCGCGATCTAGGAATAATGGTCACGTGATCCACTTTTTGCACTCAGAATTTTTGTTATTTCATTTTTCATTTTAGTTCAGCTCACATCATGCTAGATGTCGCTACACAATTATTAGTCTAGATCGGTTTGTGCGTGTCTGTGTCACACACCCACACACGTGTGGGATGGACAAATCTATAAATACATGTTTTAGGTAGGTCTGAGTACTAGACGTACTGAGTACTAGTAGTGAGTCTTAGACTTGAATAAAAAAAGGGCCATTGGAATTCTTTTGTCTCAGCTAAACCGAGGTTTTAACAAGTGATTTTGTTGTAACTAATATATTCATTGTTAACGTTTCACTGGCACCTAGGTACCGATTCATTCAAGATTTTCATATCTTAATCATGAGACGTAGTTTTTAATACAATATAAATGTTATCCTTCTAACCTATATTATAGTGCATGTAAAAAACACAAGCACTGGTTTTTCTCTCACACTCATAATCCGTTGGGATATCGTCGTCGACACGACCGGGTAGATGTCAGCGCAGGACCAACCGAGGCATCGGGGTGTGAAAATTCTCAACTATGTTTCAATGGCCTGCTTGGGGTTGAGCGAAAAACTGATTTTTTCAGAAGCACGTTTTCAATTTTCATAGTGCAAACCGGAAGTCGTATTTTTCTAACGGAAACGGAACCTTTTTTTATTAGGGCCTGTTTCACAATAATCAAGTAACTTTCCGATAAATTAACTGACAGATATCTATGCTGTTGTCTCTTTTGTATTAAAGTTTACAGTATGCAATGACAATACTTTTATTAATCAAGTAAATTAACGGGAACTTACTTTTCGATGGCGAAACAAGTCGTTAGAGTCTCTACTCTACCCATAGATAAAAAAACAGATAATAAACATGTACATATCAGGCATCACCAAAAACTTGTGTTGGCTTGCCAACAAATTACACAAATCTTGACCAAACCGTGGATTCCGACCCAGGGCCTTATTGTGAGCTGTTGTGCATGCTACCAACAAGGCAGTCCATTCTACAGACATAGGCGATGAAGCTTGTCCAGTGAAATGGGAAATCGATAAAGGCGATACGAGATTGCAAATTGCATTCGTGATTCCTGGTATGAACTATCAAGGCAGTAAAGTTAATGGGTTCGTTTTTACGACGGTATGACGATGTAGAGCCGTAATGTAGGGAAGGGAAAATCATGGTTATGAAAGTAAGACGGATTTGTGCTGAAAAAATACTTCCTAAAACACAGACCGATTATGAAATTAAAAAGTCAGTAGGTATTAGTTTTTATCTTACTTCAAAAAAGGAGGTGGTTCTCAATTCGGGTGTATTTTTGTCATAACTTTTTTAGGTAATCGAATTTAAGGATTCTTTTTCATTTGAAACATCATGATAGAGCCTTTATTTTTTGAGTTTATTTAATAATAAAGCGTTTATTATTAAATAAACTAGTTACTACTAGTTTTGTTATCTTCGACTACATAGATAGTGTTCTCATTTTTGATTTAAAGAATTTGAAGTCCGTTTATCCCTGTAAAACAAGCCAAATGTTTGTTTTTCTTATGCCAATTTTCAATTAATGATTCGTGACACTATTGAAGTAAATAAACAATGATTCAAAATTTCATTCTACTCTACCATGATAGATAGAGCGGAAAATTGTTTACCTTTTCTTTGCCTGTGTGGATTGAAATTCAAAATTTCAAAATTCAACATTCAATTCAACTCTAGTTAAGCAAGACAACTTACGTTGCATGAATGTGGGGAAACTGGTTGAAGCTGCCTGCTTGGAGGCTCGTCCCGACACACCCTTGGCTCAGGGATGAATCCAGGACTGAGCACCATTGCGTCATGCATGAGTCATGGATGGCTCTTGAATCATATAGTCATGACGCAAATGTTACTGAGTGAGGTGTCCACCTGCTAGTTTGTCAACTGGCTGTTTTTCCTGATAGGATTGGGAATAGGTATCTATAGACTAACGCCAATTTATTTTTCCATTTATGTAGTGGTATCCCTCTTTCCTGCATTAAGTAGTAGTGTACAATAGTAATTAGTAGTTAGTAAAGCGAAGTTAGAATATTAATTGGTGTTCCTATCCATATTACGACCGATGTGGCGCGGTGGGCGAAGGTCCGCCTGCGACGCAGGAGGTTGCGGGTTCGATTCCCGCCTCGGAACAAATTTGTGCACGATCTGCAGAAATTTGTTTCGTTGGTCTGGGTGTTTAATATGTATAATAAAAAATATCTATCTATGTAGTATATTGTATTAAGTATATCAGTCATCTAGTACCCATAACACAAGCTCTGCTTAGCTTGGGGCTAGATGATGCTGTGTGGACTGTCCAGAATTATTTATTATTTATTTATTTATTTATATTGGTTGTGATGAGTTTTTTCTATAAGTACTCGATTGAACTACTTTATTTACTTTTACTTTATTCTATTTGAAATTTTAGATATTACACATGGATATTCGATTTAAAATATTAGTTTTACGAAAAAACTATGCCCCAGAAAAATAAGTTTTTTTAGTATTTTTTAGAAAAACCTTCGAAGCAGAATATTTATTAAAACCAATTTGAACCAGGTAACCAAGTCAATTCTTCCTAAATTTCTTCTTCCTTCCACCGCTTCCTTGGTCTCAAAAATACGTCCCTGCATAACCCGATTGATGATGCTGATTGCACATGCACTGTAATCACGGCAACTGACCCCAAATGACCGTTTTTACCGCTACCTCAGATGACTGGGTATCGTAATTACCAGTTTGATGATGGTGAAATGGTGAAACCGGTCACGTGAAGAAACTTTATTATAATCTGCGGCGGGGGGCTCGTCTTGTCACACCCTCTCGGTGATTCAGGGTTAAAATAAGGAAGGTCGGTGAGAATCGAAAGATTGGGTGAAAATTCGTGCTCAAAAATAGATGTTGACGCTACAAAAAGCAAGGAAAATATGTAGGTATAATAGTCGTATGAAAAAGCAAATAAATATAAGAATTAGTTTCACAAAACAAGTTGTATAATGCACAGGTTGTAAAACCTTTCGCAATTTTTAACGCTTATTGTATGCATACATACATGCATTGTTTCTCCTTTACTTTATATTTAAATTAATAGCCCATATAAGTACCTATTAGGTACCCAGTTAAGCACTACCTACTTGATTGGGCCCAATCTGAAAACCAGCATAGCATTGGGCTTAGCCAAATGTCATATGCAGAGGTAGAAACCCTTTTTATTATCAATTTTTTCTGTACTGTTTATATGTAAAAGGTTTTAGTAAAAGGTTTTAAAGTCAAGAAGTTCTACAAACTCATTATTTATAAATGTGATGTTATTTATCTATGTAAAGTTAGATACCTTATGTTTATGTAAGTTTATTATAGATTGCCTGGCAGATAACACTTTATGGATAAAGCCGCCCTTTATACTTAGTCTTAGTATGCAGTATTTTTATGTAATTTTTTATTTCTTTGTGTGGTAGGCTTGTGGTTGGATTTTGTATAATGAAGAGTTTTCTATTATATTGTAATGCCTTCATTATTGATTTTATTTATAGTTTAGTTTGATCAAAGAAACTTATTAAAAAAGCTAACGAACGCAGCTTAATCATCGATTATTCTTTTACCGTAAGTTTAATAAACAAAACTTCTTTATAGTTAAGAATATGGTGTACTAGCTGCGTCTTGCGGATTCACACGCAGGAAACTTGTTGCAAAATATGAAGCGTATGTTTTATTGCAAACCTACTAAACTACCAAACTACGCCTACTCAAAATTTCAGTCCATAACGTTGAGTAGTTTTGGCGTAAAGAGTTAACAAACATCCTTACATCTGTCGACCCAAACTTTCGCATTTTTAATTATGTGTTTTTAATACTTACTACCCTTTAGTTACGAAACAAATAACAATCAAAGATTAGAAAAAAAATGATTACCTACGTTCTAAATTTTTACATAATAAGGTTGCGCAATTGATTCTATTACCTTAAACGTTAAGTGGTACCTACCATAAAGTAGTTACTAACCGATAAGGTCCACTTCACAATAAGTGGCCGGGGTTTCCCCACCCACCCCAATCCGTCACCTCAAGGTATGCGGTGAACTTTCTCCGTCCTTGCACCTGCCCTGCAATTCGGTTCATTGACCAACAATCGCTAGGCTGAGCTAAGATTGGGGTTTTACGTATTTAATAAAAAGGTTGCGCAGTTTTGCAAACCTTAAACTTTAAGTAGTACCTACCACAAAGTAGTTATTAACCGATAAGGTCCACTTCACAATGAGTGGCCGGGGTTTCCCCACCCGCCCCAATCCGTCACCGCGTCAAGGTATGCGGTGCACTTTCTCCGTCCTTGCACCTGCCCTGCAATCCGGTCCATTGACCAACAATTACTAAGCTGACCCAAGACTTGGGTTTTCGTATTTACTAACGCTCTGGTTTTTTTACGTGAGTAATAGAAAGAATATGCCTGCCAAGAGTGGTGTGAGTCTAAACTAAACCGTACTAAATGCTACTTGGATTATCATACGATACGTATCCATTATCTTTGTTCGCCATTTTTTGTCTTAGTGTTGTCTTTTTCCTGTCACAGATTGTGTCCTGTTAAATCAAATCATCATCTTTTTTCATCATTGAAAATATTATTTTTTAAATTCTAAGTGAAAAACAAAGTTACAAAGTATTAATCAAAAACAACTGGTTAGAGCTTGATTAAATTAGAATTAGAAGCACCAGGTTATAAATTAAAAAGAATCATCGGAAACGGTACAACCAAAATATTCAGCTAATCAAATCACACATAAAAAAATTGAAAACCTCCTTTTGTAAACCGGTTGAAAACAAGTAGATGGTTTCTACAATTACGTACTATCTGATTGCTCTATCTAGCCTAGGCATTAGATCGAGAATCAGGAAATAATAGACTTTATAACAGGTATATCCTACTTATTTCTTCAGTAAATTGCAATAACATTGTAGAAAAATGAAGGTTTGAAGAAGGAATGAAGAATTAGTATATTTTTTTCATAACTTTGCTATAAACATAGATATGATAGTTGTTTGATATGCAATTTGTTAGAAATGAATGAGATATTTGTTAGAAAATACATTATTGTTAAATAGAAATCTTAGAGAAAATACCAACCAAAGAATGGAAATATTTGAGCTTATTACAGACTGTTGAAAACAGTCTAGAGGTAGCTCCATTGATCTATGTGAAATACCAGTCGTCGCGTCTCCAAGACGCCGGCTGCATTGTCCATGTTTGGCTAATATGGCATTGCTGAAGCCACCAGCTCTCGGGTCACGCGTCGCTTATTATTATACTAGCGACCCGCCACGGCTTCGCACGGTATTATTATATTTTACGTATAAACCTTACTCTTGAATCACTCTATCTGTTAAGTAGTTTTGAAGATTTATGCGTACATAGGGACATAGCGATATAGGGACAGAAGAAGAAAGCGACTTTGTATTATTATAATTATTTGGTAGAATCATAAGCAAAGCAGTCATAACCTATACATCATAACCTAGCTCCTTCCTATGTATACTTTTTTATAATTTCAGTGTCTACCAAGTATTTTTTTCCATTTTTGACGTTTTAATCGCGTTTCAGCGCAGCCACGGGATGACTGATGTAAAGTACCAAATATTTTGTTTTCATTTTCTGACGTTTCAAAACGCTTATAATTGACTGATGTGTCTTAACATAACATCTATGTAGATACCGTTTTTAGTTATCTAAAACTTAACAGGTGTTTCAAGTTTTAACAGCCGTTGGTTAATTTGTCGGAGAGACATAAAATCCGGCATGCTCTTGAACTTATACTGTTACATAACCTAAGTCGGTAGGTACTTTGTTCACGTTCAGCCTGCAAGTGTTACCAAGAAGTGAAGTGAATTTAGTCGAAATAGTTATAGAACCACAGTCATCCGTGACTTATTATTTACTCAATAGTGTGAAACAATTTACTTAAACTTAATTATATGATTTATTTTTATTCTGTTTGTTCGTGGCGACATGACGGCGGCCGATGTGGCTCGGAGAGCGAAGGTCCGCTTGCGACGTAGGGGGTTCGATTCCCGCCTACTAACTACGACAAAAGTTTTTGTTATAAATCTACGGGTATTTATCGCGTTTTTCCCCGACGTTTTAACAGGTTTACAGTCTGTCGTGTTCACGGGATGACATCATGAGTAAATGAACGCGATAAATACCTGTACATATTTAAAAATGTGTTCTGATCGCGAAAGCTTAAAAAACGTTACAATAGTTTTTATCTGCGAATATTTGTTCCAGGGTATAAAAAAAAATATCTATGTTATGTGTAACTAATTTTATTATATATCAGCAATGCAGCCAGTGTCTCGGGGACGCTTCCGACTGGTATTGACATGGATCAATTGAGCTACCTTTAGACTGTTTGCAACCGTCTACAGTTAGCTCAATGGTTTCAATTGTAAGAACGAAAGAAAGAAATTTTCTATTCCTTGCTTGCAATTTTCGTTGTTAATAAATTATTCTTATATATCAGTCATCTAGTACTCATAACAAGCTCAGCTTAGCTTGGGGCTAGATAATGCTGTGTGGATTTTACAGAATTATTTATTTAGATTACTTAAACATCTTAAAGAGATTACACAACGCCTTGTAAATCATGAGTATGGACACAAAACAAAATAAGGAATTGTAACTAAATATTAATTATATTTGAATATAAAAAGCAGGCAGGTAGTACTTAGCTCATCCCAGAAAGGTATTATCATCTAAAATCCCCTCTTAGAAAGGAAGGAAATTTTGTCAATTAACCTACAAAAAAATTCTCTTGAATCTTGTAATCAGATTAAATTTTACCGATCAATTATTATAATTATCACTACATAGTATAAAACAAAATCGCTTATATCTTTAAAAGTACGCAACGGATTTTGTAGCGTTTTTTTTTAGATAGAGTGATCCAAGAGGAAGGTTTATACTAATAAAACCGTGCGAAGCCGGGGCGGGTCGCTAGTACTATACAATTCAGCCATGGAACAATCAATACCTCGGCCAATACTAGAATGGCTGAGTTCCTTCCTACGCAGTTTCAGTTTATTTTGCCACGGTATTGTGTTATTGCAATAACATTAATTGGCAAAACGAGAATCGGCTTCATGAATTCCATTTGTGTTTTTCAACCACCTCGCCGACGTATATTCGACCTGCTCAGTTCACTTCGAGCTTGATTGAGAGGCACGCTTCTCCCGCGCACAGATTGTCAACTTGACAGCGGTTTTGGCGGGAAAGATTTTGAGCGACTGCCCAATTTTTATTCCACCACAAAAAAATCGGGTTATTTTTCCTAGAAATAAACGCATATTTGTTTTCGTACTTTAAGCTGAACATTGATAATTATAAACGGTTGAATACAGGTTTAATTAGTGATTAAAAATGTCGTTTGAAAAAGAAAAGGAGCAGTGTTGCTATGACAACACAGGATTTGTGTTGACGGAACCCCGTGTATGGATAGAGGCCGAGAAAAAAGTGAGTTTATAGAATAAAACAGATTCATACTATAGAAAATGTACAATAAGTTTGATTGAACTCTTCATTCATAACTAGCGACCCACCCCGGCTTCGCACCGTTTTATTATACATTTAAAAGGTTTAAAAGGCCTCTTGAATAACTCTATCTATTAAAAAAAACTGCATCAAAATCCGTAGCGTAGTTTGAAAGATTTAAGCATTCAAACGGACATAGGGATAAATGATGATAGTATAGTAATATAGTAATGATGTAGTGATAAATAGATTAGACAATACAATAAAAATCATCTTATTTCTAAATAAATATTATCTAGGACAACAGTACTGGCTGCCTTTTTGTCGAAAGCAATTTCTTCCAGGTAACTTTATTACGAAGAAAAGATTTAATTTTCAAGAGTTGCTAGTGCGCCTCTCTCTACTCACTAAAGGCATCATATTCGGAGAACAAGCAGAAGTATACATAAAAATATTTATCTTAAAAAATAACTATGTACCTACCATTAAAATGTCGCTTTTATGTAACTTCACTATATTTACAAAATAATAGCTTAGGTAACGATAAAACAAAGAGTACGTAACCTAAGATTTTATGCGCTGGTAAAACTAGCCTTAAAACTGCACTAAAAACTAATTTGAAAAATACCTGAAAGCAAGGATTTGTAATTATTAAAGCCTCGACCTTGCGATTCTGCCGTCATGCATGACGAGTGTTACGTTAATTAAACAGATCGATCAGAATTAAACCTTTTTATAGCCTATAAAGATACGAATCGATAAGATTTTAAAACCTTACATAAGCATGATATTATGAAATGAAGAAAACTGTTTCCTTGTGCCTTGTGTGCCAAAGAATAAACACATTTTAGTTGCACTGACACCATGTCTCCACTTAACTGACTTATAATATTGCTATATTTCCACTAATCTCTACTGGAAAAAGCCCTAAATCTTTATCCTTAATAATATTATAAACGCGAAAGTTTGTATGTAATATGGAAGTTTATTACTTACTCCTTCACTAATAACTAGAGGTACTGAACAAATCAGGCTGAAATTTGAATTTGAATAGACACAGTTCTAGCCCTGTAACGTAACATAGGTCACTTTTAATCCCCTAAATCATTTTTTATTGGATAATAATAGCCTTGAAGTTTTTCCATAGAAACAACGAGTGCGAAGTCGCGGGCAGATACTAGTTTATTTTAAAAAGTACTCAAATGACAGTTATCTTATCGTAGGTATCTTTAATACAATGTGGTCAATAAGTTGGCAATACTTCATTAGTCATTTATTACGTTACTCGTCTGACTGTAAGTAGGTGGCAGTTGATTTTAATTTGTGCTCAGCACGAGAATAATGTTGCAGAAGAATAAGATATCTATTGCAAAAGCCATATCTCGTGCATCTTATTGTTTTTTTTTTAATTGAAGCATCTAGTCAATATAATCATAAAATATAAATAAAAAAAAAAGAATTGCAAGTTTACTTCCTTTTTATGAAACTCGTTGCAAAAAAGTGCATTATTTTTGCGGTAATGAAATTTCACAATATATGTGAATTATATGTCTGATTATGTGTAGGTATATCAATATAAAATTGTTTGTGTTTCGTAGTTTTGTATGTAATTGTGCTTCTCTTTGTGGTTTTTTATTATTCTATAAAGTAGGTACCTATATGTGAAATTTGGCAGTGCAGTGATTATTAATGTTATTTTATTATAAGATAGAAGCTAGGTACTTACTTGGTCTTTAGTCAAAGGTTTAAAAAAACAATTACTTACCTAATATAAAAAAAATCAACTGTGTCCTCTTCATACCCTCCATTCAACCTTATCTATATTTTTCCGAAAACCTGCTTGATAAAAATAATTAATTTGACAAAGGAACCGAAAAAACATAAATGTCAAGTTTTAAAAAAGTAGTAAAACCTTTTTTCGAATTTGCATGAAAATTATATCTAAATAAGTCTCATCGGGTTGATAATGTCACTTGGCGGGAAACCGGCTTTTTTTTTGTAGACGCGGAGAGATCTCTCGTGTTCTCTACTGGGTAGTTGCGCTTCCATTTAATTTTTTTTCTTTTTTTTCAACCACGAACTACTTATTTTTTACACGTTCTACATTTAGAATACGATACTTACTACCTGTGCTTACTACATAGCATATACAGGAACTCTAGTGTTTTTTTTAATTTCTTTGTTTGTTTCTGTATTTTAACTGGTAGGTAATGTGTTTTTTCTATTAGGTGGGTATGGATAACTAATTCCACATTTTGTACCGGTTGTTTGAGCACCGTTACCTACCTACACGTTAAAAATAAATTCACAAATAGCTCTCTATATTAATCTACCTAGATTAAATATTTATTTATAAGAATAAGACAAAAAACAGATAGGTTTTACCTGTTGTATGAATGTTTTCTTATTCATTTTATTCATAAGTACGTTGATACTTAAGATGTTTATATAATCATAAATTTAGGCATGAATAATATTACCGAGAAATAGAAACAAAATTTTCCACGTGTTTTCCCTCATTTATTTACATCATTCCATCTCTGCGTTTTTTCGCACCAATTAGTCCATAGGTACGCAAAATGTAAGTAGGTAAATAAAAACTTAATAAACTCAATTATGTAGATGTGTCCAACCAGTAAGTAATTCTTGAAATTTTGCTAAAAGAAAATCTTATTCTTACTTAGTATAACTTATTATTATACTATAGAGCCGCCTCCTTTTTCAAAGTCGGGTAAAATGTTTTTTTATGTTGTTTGTCCCAGCTCCAAAACGGCTGGAATTATTTGACAGATAATAAGTATCTTTTTTGAAAATTCTGAAGAAAACACCAACATCAATAAACCGTCAATTCCGAACAGGCTAAGCCGGCTAGTATAAATATGAAATTAAATAGATATCAGTCTATTTACAGGGGATTGTGCTAATTGAATCGCCAAACCCCGAGTTCCTTTGCACGTGAAATCTAACGAATGTCTGAAAATTGCCTAGTAACCTACCTACAATAAACAAAACTAGTGTGGCGACAAACGGTAGAATTAAGTTTAAAGCTTCATAAAATAAATTAAAATTAACACTACTCATAGGGCATCAAATATACCTTTAATCGTCTCTACAAGTGCTCATTTAGACGTACGTGTAAAAAAATCAAGGTAAAAATATACAGGCTGCTCTAAACAGTCTGTCCTAACCTTCCACTTTGCAGCAATGTCAAGTTTTTAAATTGTTTTAATTTTTTAAATTTCAATTTACAGTTAGCCGTAGTTATGTTCCTTATTATTATTTATTTATTAATAATAATAATAATACTATTTTGTTCATAGTTTCATAGTTTAGTTTCAAATTTGACTTGTCTAAATGCTTATTTGTCAAGCCTAAAGAAAAAAAGATATAGATTTACTTGATTTACTTCAGGATTTCAATGGGAAGAAGCGATTTTTTTCAGAAAACACTTAGCCCAAGCTGCATAGCTTCACTAGAAAGCTGTAATTTGGAAATTCTATGTAGGTATCAGGGGATGAAAACGAGGTTTGATTTTTTTGTAACCTAACCTGTTGGCCAATTTGCTTGATATTTAATTTACACAGAATACAAAGAATTTAAAACTCATGTAACGCGTTCCAGTATTTTCCAGTGAAAGATAAATAATAAGAAAAAGATACAGGAAGACTTAATATTTCGTTGTATGCGAGGTTCATTTCATGTCCATACAAAGATTTGTAGGTATTGGATTTAAAAGCAGGACAAGCCACGAGTGGAAATTTATTAGTTATTATTTACTTCTGGTTATTACTATTTAGATGGAGACAACAATTAAGGGAAATTAATGTATCGGTCGTACATCAGACGGAATCGATAGCGCCTTGATATCTTTCAGTAATTTTCCTCGTGACTCTACCTGCAGAATCATTTGTAAAATGTAGGAATATTTTAAGTAGAGTTAGAATATTTTAAATGAGATAAGATTACCTCAGACCTCACATATTAACAGAGGTAGTTATTGAAGAAAATTGAAAATTCATATAGCATTGAGACATAAGTATTCTATATTCTTATGATTATTTGGAGTGAAAATTGTGCAATAAGTATTAATTATTGGCCATTTCATTGACATCGACTACATTGACGATGGTTAATGCTTTATAGGAATCATAATCGGTTTATATATTTTTTAAACACTTCAAATTGGTAGGAGTCAGAATTGGGAAATTTATAGTTGTTATTATTGACAAAAAATCATAAAATTAACGACCACGCATAAAGCATCAGTTTAAAGAATCCGATAAACAATTTAGGGATGTTTATTTACGTATCAAATTACAGAATTCTATAATTCTGAGTGTACGTAATAGAAGTGAGAAATGTCAATATTTTCAAACACCAAGAAGTGCATTTGCTTGATTGAAACAACATTGCAAAGTGAATCAAGTCTCACCAAACATCTTTGTGGTTGTTTTCAGCAAACATATCTGTCGTCGATCGTAGCGTGCAAACTTGGTCTTGCTTTGATAAACAATTAGTGGATGGTGATTATCAGTTACCTGGTCTACAAGCTTTCGTGGGTGTTTTCTATGTATAACAAAAAAATATCTAAATAGGTAATATAATATTAAGTGAATCAGTTAATACCATTAACACAAGCTTGATAGGACTAGATGATGCTGTGATTGTCCATTATTTATTGTTTACTTACTAGATACCCGCCCCGGCTTCGCACTATTTTATTATACGTATAAAACTTCGTCTTGAATCACTCTATCTATTAAAAAAAACCGCATCAAAATCTAAAGCATACAAAGGGACATAGGGACAGAGACAAGACTTTTTTTTATACTATGTAGTGACTAGCTGCGCTCCAAGGCTTCGCAATTAATACTAATTTGTCAAATTATAAATGAGAAAGTTTGGGAAACAAAAGCTGAATGTATCGGGCTTAAATTTTGAATAAACGTAGTTCTCGGGCTGGAAAAAAACATAGGCTCCTTTTCATCAATTCATAGTAGTCTTTGTACACAATTTATACAGGTAGGTACTAATAAATGTTATGCATATATATAGTACCTACTTATTTGGCAACAAACCTGTGTAGGAAAGGTAATAAAAAAATAATACCTAGAGAAATAACGTGAATGGTATACAAAATTTTTAGGGATTTAATTAATGTTTTATATAAATCTTTATAATCATAATTGGCTGTCTAAAAATACACAAACCTGTTTGTGATGGATTGGTGCCGGCGATAGGTTTACAACATGGTAGGTAGGTAAAACAAAAATTCATATTTTTTTAGCTTTTATTATTTAATGAAGACGCTGCGGGCGAAGATTAAACTCGTCCCTTGCTTTTTTATAGGTACTCTCCAGATAATCTGATATTTTCAGTAGGAACCTAAGCCTTTTACATTCTTACCTAGAATACTTTTGACCATTTATTTGAAAACAAGCTATGCCTAGCTTGGGCCTAGGTATTGCTGTGTAATCATCATCATCATCATCAGCAGCCTATATTAGTTAACTGCTGGACATAGGCCTCCCCTAATGAGCGCCATAGCGCCCTGTTTTCAGCTTGCCGCATCCAGCATCTGCCAGCAGGCTTTCACAGATTGTCATCCCACTTGACCGGAGGGCGTCCTGCACTAGGTAGGTACGTTTGCCGAGTCGTGGTCTCTGGAGAGATATTACCGACGCACTACCACTTCAGCTTGCTTCTTTGAGCTATTTCGATAACATTGGTTCTCTGTTAATTTCGGAACGCCTTAAGTACATACTTACGGCCGATCTGTATAAACTTACCTACAATGTAACCTTGACATAGACATTGTTGGCTGCAACCGGCTTTGAATGCCAGTGGCTTATTAACATGTCTATAGGTACACGTATATTTGTTACAGCTATACATGTTACGTTATTATGTATGAGACAAAGTTATATGGTCATTCTTCGTAAGTACTAAACACGTGCTTCTCTTATCGCATATTTATCAACGTGGAACTAGAGGATCTATTTCATCATCTCGCATATAATCTTTACTAATTAAATCAGATAAAATAAACAATGCTGGACAATCCACACAGCTTATAGCTCCAAGCTAAGCAGAAATTGTGTCATGGCAGATGACTAATTGAATTTCAATTTTAAAGTGCTTTTGTAGGTAAGCACAAATATACTGTAAGCAGTATGAATACTGAAATATACTGAATAATGTCCTAGAAATTATACAACCTTAAAATGTGCATTGTTTTATGCCATAGCTTTTTAAAAACTTTTAAATATTAATAATAAATAGGTAATTAATTTAATGACATCTTTATTAACAACGAAAATTACAAGCAAAGGAATAGAAAAATTACTAATTAATTTAATAGTGTTATACTTACATTTCATGTTAGTAGTATGCATTTTAAATTAGTTCTGTAATCTTTGGAACTAAATTACATTTAATAACAGAAGTAGATGACTGATATACCTACCTAATACAATACAAGACATATGTAGTTAGATATTTTATGTTTAACATAACATCCAGAACGCTGTATTTGATCACGAATAAACTACAAATAAAATGAGCCAACGACCGCAAAATGGTACCTACTTTAAATTCATCAGAATGATACTGTAAACTCATGAATCAAAAATCAAGAGAATTAATCAGAATGGTACTCTAAATTCACCAGAATTGGCGACCTGCCACGATTCCTGATATATTAATTAATTTATTCTAAGCTAAGGATAATGTTGACTGCGGGGTGGTCCCTTAGGGCTCCACATTCGCACCGTTTCTTTTTACAACATAAACTATCCCGATTGCGCTAATTAGGCTACGGTTTTCTTAATCTCACCGCTACTTCCTTGAATTTTCATTGCCTACATACAGCGTGGTGGTAGGTATATGCAGGCAGGCTGAATCTTGGGGACGCTTCCGATTGGTATTGATATTGGTTATTCCTTTGCTTGTAATTTTCGTTGTTAATAAAGACTTTACATATATTGGTTGAGCTACATTTATGTAAGTAGACTGTTTGTTTGCAACCATCTGCAGTTAACTCAATTGTTTTCATTGTAATATAGGTAGGTAAGTTTTAATTAGTGTGTTGCATGACATCTAAACTGATTAGTTTGTAATTACTTCTTGTACCTTTGGACATGCTCTCTGTTATCCTACAAAACAGGCTACAAAGACCTAGTGTTTTTAGGAAAGCAAACGGGTTTTCCTATTGGTGCAATTATGATTTTCATAGTGCAACTAAACCTAACTAATATTATTTGAAATGTATTTTTATATACTAAAAATGTAAGAATCTAAGAAATAAATTTATCTTATTTTCTTTATTACCGATAATTTCATAGAGTTCCTACCAAGTTAAACCTATCCGAGATAAAACCGACAAATAACGCTATATAGGTACTTATGTATAACGCATTCTAGATTTCGATATATTCGACTCTTCTCGGATAGATGTGCCTTTTCCTTTACCTGCACAGTAAACAAGTACCATGACCACGCACTTGAACTCAATTGAACTTGCGGCCTTTTACGGACAACGCATTTACGTACAAGTGTTGTGGTACAATAGTAGGTACTGCGTTTATCGAAGCAACAGAATTAAATTACAATCAATTAATTGATAGACAAATCTTTATTAACAACGAAAATTACAATTAAGGAATAGAAAAAGTTACAACTAGTATATACAATTGAAACCATTGAGCTAACTGCAGACGGTTTGATTAATAACTTTGCGATGGAGCTCTACTAATCCAATTTTTCCAACCGACTTCAAAGTAGGAGGAGGTTCTCAACCCGACTGTATATACAGTCGGGTTGAGAACCCGATACTCAACCCGACTGTATATACAGTCGGGTTGAGTATAGATTTTGAGGATTTTTTTTTTTTATGAAAGCTTCTCATGTGCTCCCATATAAATTGAGAACTTCTTTTAAACCTATCATGGTTACTAACACTGAAGTCATTTAAAATGGGAAATTTTCTAGATATGATTTGATTTGTTTTGAGTTTTCCAATTTTTCGGCACAGATTCATGCACAATGATTACCAAAGAACTGTTCTCTCAATACAATACAAATCTCTTTACTTCACAAAAAATATATAACAGGACAGGAAAAAAACAAATATTAAGTTGTACAATGGGCGGTCTTTTCACTATGCTTTCGTGATCAATATCTGCTTTCGTTTTTCAATTATCCCGTAAAATTAGAATTCAGTTGTTATTTTGTAAAACATTACAATGGAGTCGGCTCATTTTTAGTGTTTTTTCGTCAGTAGGTCCCATGCAGTTCTTATTTATAGCACTCTTGTCAGACCGGTCATGGTAATCACCGAGATCTTGATAAATATCTATCAAGACTACTTAAGCAGGTACTCGTTTGAATGTCAATGATAGTCCGGCCCGTATGGGAAGGGTTCGAGATGATACTAAAATAATATCTACTGATGGAATTCGTAATTTTTTATCATCACTACAGTATAAAACAAAGTCGCTTTCTCTGTCCCTATTTCCCTATTTCCCTATATCCCTTTGTATGCTTAAATCTTTAAAAATACGCAACGGATTTTGATGCGGTTTTTTTAAAAGATAGAGTGATTCAAGAGGTGGTCTTATACATATAATAAAACCGTGCGAAGCCAGGGCGGGTCACTAGTTGCTTATAAACCTTGGACAGTACTGATACATTTTTAATGACAATTACATTAAAAATCCGGTCAACAGAGGCGCACCTTTTCCGTTTATGTGACTGCACCCATAGTAAAACTAAGGTAAAACTGTTATTAACTGTTGTTCCGCCAGTGGAAAAATACGTATAACAATTAATTTACTCTCTAAGAAGGACTAGAATCAATAGAATTTTAATTTCATTAATTTTAATTTTAACCCTTAATTTATATGTTAGGTCCTAGAGACTCAGGGGTCAGGGTTTTTGAAAGCAATAGTTTAAATATTTTTTTATGAAAAGTTTCGATTCAATAGTTGACATTGTCTTTTGTGTTACTCGTTTAGTTGTCTTTTTGATTTTTTTAATTATCAACAAACAAAAAACCGTCTAATAAGAGCGGCCAAAGTGCGAATCGACTTGCGAAAGAAGGGGGCAAAAAAATCATAATATCTGCTGTACTTTAAATATATTTTTCATTCTATTATTTATTATTTGTTGTTATAGTGGCAACAGAAATACATTATTTTCTAAAATGTCAACTGTCTCTTACTATCACGGTTCATGAGAAACAGTCTGGTGACATACGGACAGACAGACGGATTGACAGAGGTGTCATAGTAATAGGGTATGGAACCCTACAAATAA